>CM073768.1:12270125-12984283 GCA_037158775.1 Hetaerina titia | reverse complement strand
CGTGCAAATGTATAAAATGCTGGAGGAAATTTCAATTTAAAACAAGTTGTTGTGTATTGTTCCATCCAATAAAATAGTTATTTGTTAGTGCCTTATGTCTTATCCTTATCCGGCGTCTGAGGATGTTACAACCCATATTATAGGCCTCCGACTTACTATAGTAGATCAGATCATGTATCGTGTATAATTTTACGGAAATAGAAGGGAGAAAGGAGTTGATTTAAAATGTTAATTTTTCCTCATGCCATTGGAGATCAAAAAGACATGACAGCAATCGCGTAGAAGATAATAGGAATCGGCAGTTTATCTATTATTTTGTGCATATCCTGCATGTCCTTTTACTTTTCATTTAATAGATCCATCTTTTTAAGAGTTCAATAGCATGATTTGAATACACGTGTCCTGTTATTGAATATTGTTGCATGCTTGTAACTTTATTTCGTGTGATTAACATTTTTCGAGTGCATGATCAAACTAATACTTGGGTAGAGGTCTAATGATTGCGATTGTATGTGCATGGTTGGTGACCTATCATCCTCCCCCCACACGCTCTTGCGGTAGCTTGTGTGGTATTGTGTAGATCTAGATTAGTTCTTCCTTCCCTGAATCTCTTCTGGTTTCAATAATAGCCTTAAGTCGCATGGTTGGTGGAGGTTACCTTTGCTGCATCTTGGAAATGATCTTACCTTCTTATGCAGAGCTTTTACTTTTCTCTTTCTCTAAAGTTTCTAAGAACAGGATTATTTCCAATGTAGGATCAGTTTATCGTTTAACCTTATTATGTATCCCTCTGCACACTCTTCTCTCCATTTCCGTATTAACATCCCCCCGATTTTGTCTTCCCTCCATCGCCTTTAGAATGCCTTCCCTGATTCATGGTTCACTGACTGTTTTCCCTCAATGATTACCATTTCTTTCATTCCTTTTCTGATCTTTCCACTACGCTGTTGAGATTTTCCCAGTCACTTTTATTTATCTTTCCCCATTTACTTCATTTTTATGGAACCCACATGAAATTGCAGAATTCAAGTTTGGCACGCTGCAACTCCTTCGATTACTTTTAATTTTATTCCATCAAAAATAAAATATTCTACGGATCCCACGCGGGAGACTACGTCAGTTGATGACGCTATTATGTGTCTAGTCATGATTCCATCTGACTAGAACCTGATCGTTTCTTACGGTATTTTTGACGTACCTGCACTTTTATTTGTGGTTGAACCTGGTTTAAGTCTTTATCATGTGTGTGGACATACTAGTCCAAAAATTGAGCGTTTCGTCTTCGTGAGGGAAAATCTGTAATCCTACAAGCTTGTTGTTGTTTTTCATAAATTGGGTGAGAAAGTGCAGAAATTTTTTTCATTCGTAATGATACTTGTATTTACGGTGACCAACTACTTAAGGTAAACCAGTTCACTAATCACGGTTAATGACTAAATATATGACTAAAGCATTCTTCCACATGCACTAAAATATCCTTTAATCCCAAGTTTCGTACATGGTGACGAAAAATGTGTATTTAAACATTCATGAAAAACCTGCAGCGTTATCATTTAAATATTATACCATCTATTTCAATTATAATACATGTTATACATGCATTATAATTGAAAGGAGAAACCAATATTATAATAATTAATACGCAATTATTCCATTTACATTCATTCACAGTAGGTTGTGAAGGCAAATTTACAAGCTAAAGTAAGCTCGCAAGTACCCTTTTTCTCTCCTTACTCCATTGAAAAGATCCAGGGGAGTATTCTTCTTGTCGGAATGAACTTTTGGATTACTTTCAGTAGAAATCAGCAGTGGAGCTTCTCTTTATGGTGCAGGGTGTCGCACGGGTTCCGCCTCAACAGCAACGCACCAACCACCAGACAGCACCCACCCTCCCCCCCCCCCAGCATAGCCGCTCGTTTCCTTTCCTGACGGACCTCCAATTTCAGGACCTATCTCCACCGACTCTTCTCTCTGAGAACGGCAATTAAATCCGCCCTCCGACCCCATGACCCCTGACCCGCTCGAGCTCACGGGGAGCTGCCATGGGCCAGGACTCGCATTATTCACCTGGATCCGCACGTGCATCAGCGACGAAAATTTTCGCTTCCCGATCCCCTTCGAACGAATTCATTGAAAACTTAAAGTTTGTCGGAGGAACGACGATGGACGGGGGTTGCACTATGCCTAATATGTCCAAACAACTTTTGAGTCTAGGTGCCGAGGGGTCAGAACCTCAAAGGATGTGTCACTCCACACGCCAAGAAAGGTCATCCTTTGGATTTTCTGGATTCGTACTTTCCAGGATACGCTCAAATATTTAACGACACAGCGTTGAAAAATTAATATGTATGTATCTATATGAACAAATATTTTGGGACGGTCAACTTCAATTTCGGCTTGAAATGCAACGTGTAAAATGAATATTAATTAGGAATTTGACTAAATTACTTTCGAGGATATCCTCAATTAGGAAATGGAAAAGTTAAGAACCAATGTAAGACGGTAAATATTAGAGAAATTGGAGGTCTTAGCATTTCACGAGTAAATGAACTGACGAGAACGGCACAATTTTTGAACATGTAAGGAAGGACCAGGAAGAGAATTGCGGAAACGTTAGGGGAATAATTCAAAGAGCTCATTATTGTCGACAGAAACCCTTGAGTAAAGACGTGAGTAGAAGATTAGTTGATAAATTGATGTTGAACGTAGTCCTTATTGAACCAGTATGAAGTTTTCATGGAAAAAGATGAGACTATATTGAAGGCTTAGCGTAGAGACACGAATGAACGAGCGGATGACAGAAAGCGAAGTAAGGAGCTTGAGGGGGGCGGGGGCAGGCATAAGGGGCGGATATATGAGGAGCATTGAGAGGGGGAGTGGGTAGCGATAAGTGAGAGGGGGGGATGGAGGGGAAAGGGAATGGACTGTGGGCGGGCGGGTGCAATGAGCCAGAGAGGACCAGCACGGGGGCAAAGGCGATTACGTCCCGAGGGTGTGTTGCTGAAGACCACAAGTAGAGGCATTCTGGGTCTAGTATAAACCGTCCCTGGAGAGATGGAATGCATTTAATGATAAATCTCCCTACTATTATTTTAAATGCATCTCCTTAGCTGAAAATATGCATAAATGCCCCTAAAAAAACAAAGATAGGTCGGAAAATTGGAGATTAATTTGATTCAAATATTATCGGTAAATTGAAATAAGTAACTTACCGAAAATTAAATTTTATTAAAAAGAAATGTCTGACTGAGTATATAAGGGACTTTTTTCTATGAGAGACTGTGTCGAACGCCTTTTTAAAATCAATACATACGAGTATAGAATCGCTCTGGGGTTATTTTCTCCAAAAGCAATATATCATGAACAAGAAGTGCCATTTGATGTTTCAATATCTACCCTTTTGAAAACCGTGTTGTTTTTTTGTAATTTAATTATGAGATTAAAGATATTTCATGAGTGAACTTACAATTATGTACCCTAACATTTTGCATGAGATGAGTGTGAGAGAAATGGGCCGGTAATTACTCGGATCTCCTAAGTCGCCTCTTTTAAATATGGGAGTGACATTGGCTATTTTCCAGTCTTTGGGTACTGCGCGATTATTTAAGGATTTATTAAGTATTATTTCCAAAAAAAAGAGCTCTCTCTGGGACCATCGCTTTGTAAACGTGAGCAGGAGTTTGATCAGGGCCTAGCGATTTGTTTGGACTGATGTCTTTAAGTTGGCAGCAATTTAATATGAATGAGGTGGCAAACTATACGGGAATGAAGAATGGCATATGGAAATCCATATTTAAGAGTAGTATAGTGTTGTACTTTTGTATGGCTATGCGTTTTTGAGGTCAGCTATTTGGTCCATCGAAAATGTATCGTAGTACTTGGATTATTCTCAATAATAATAATAATTAAATTGTTCGTGCTTTCCATTGTTTCAGGCTCAACTTTGTGGAAGTTCATGTTCATTAAATGAAGAACACAATGTATATATCCACTGTTCTTTATTCTCGTACAACTAGTTTCAACGCTTAGGCGTAATCATCAGATAAAAAATAAAACCAGCAGCGGCCCATTTAAATAGCATTTATAAGGGAGAGTGAAGTGGGTGAGAGAGGGGGAAAAAGAGGGGAAAAAATCGGGTTTTGATCGGCGTAATGGGAAGGAGGAGAGGGGTGTTAAGCGTGAGTGATTGGTGGGTTCACAGTGGCGGCGGGGGGGGGAGGGTTTTTGTGTCTTTCGGTGAAGGAAAGGGATACTTCCAGGATTGGGGAGAGGTATTCAAAAAATAATTCGTTCACCAAATGAACCGTTTTTACATTCTTTCCAATTTCAAGCTCCTCCCACTTGTCCATCCTCATCCCTTTGTCCATCTGGTGTAAGAGTTCTGGGTTGAAATCACTCTCATGGTTGTTTTCCCATGTATGCTTTGCGAAGTGCAATTGCTTGAGGTCACAATTCCTAAAAACAGCGTATATGCTCTTCTACCCGTGTTTTTAACGACCTACCCGTTTGGCATATGTATATTTGAATGTTTATATATATATATATATATATATATATATATATATATATATATATATATATATATATATATATATATATATATATAAACATTCAAACATAGAAATAGGTATAAGGAAAGGGGATAGGAAAACACATAAAAGGCGAACACAGGACATGTGGGGAAGGCGGTTTTTGAGCAGATCACGAAAGTAAAAATATTTCCTTATTCGGGATTTGAACCACGGGCCTTCCACTTGCCGGGCGGATGCTCTACCACCTAAGCTAATAAGGAAACCTATTCTATTTAGAGAAATAGACGATTTCTCCTTTGGTGGGTGAAACAGCTCCATAACGCCATCTCTCGGGCAATATGTATCGGAGCACTTTGGCGCTTTATAAGATCGCAGATCTCAAGGCAAACCAGGTTTCCTTATTAGCTTAGGTGGTAGAGCATCCGCCCGGCAAGTGGAAGGCCCGTGGTTCAAATTCCGGATAAGGAAATATTTTTACTTTCGTGATCTGCTCAAAAACCGCCTGCCCCACATGTCCTGTGTTCGACTTTTATGTGTTTTCCTATCCCCTTTCCTTATACCTATTTCTATGTTTGAATGAATATTTGTGCGCCGTATGGCGGGATTTTCAAGTTTGAATATATATAATATATATATATATATATATATATATATATATATATATATATTATATATATATATTATATATAATATATATATATATATAAAACTTTTGGACGGCACAATATAACACAGAATAAAACAGATAACACGTAAAAGGACACTCACACTGTAGATGATTTGAGCTTTCGGCCTACTCCGAGGTCAGACTACTTCTGACCTGAAGAAGGACCTGTTATATATATATATATATATATATATATATATATATATATATATATATATATATAACTTACACAGTAACACACAGCACGAGAACACATTAAAGAACACTCACAATAATATCTTGATAATTTCGACGGACTCGAACTCCGTCTTCTTCGGAAGATAAGATATGACTCATATCTTATCTTCCGAAGAAGACGGAGTTCGAGTCCGTCGAAATTATCAAGATATTATTGTGAGTGTTCTTTAATGTGTCTCGTGCTGTGTGTTACTGTCTAAGTTTTTTTATTCAACACTTCCGTGTTACTTCGAAGAAATCATCTATACATGTATATATAGCACTACAGTCGTTACAAATTAACCTATAAAAGCCACTTATATTCAGTTTTCCAACTTTGTCTATCGTAGAGTTCAAAAATGATTTTAAGTTATTCTTATTTTAAAAGGCTGTTCTAAATTTTTCCCTAGGAAAGAGGTTGGCTATCTTCTGTGAAATTAAACCATAAAAAGAGAGTGTACACCATTTGTACTCTTTTCCCTCTACATTAACTGGTTTATATAGAAAGATCGTTAGCTTGAAAGGAACGTGTTCTTTGTAGCAATTTTTCAACTAAACTTTCCTTGTAACCATTTTTCATTGCTAAACCTTTAATTATTTTAAGTTCATAAGCAAAATTATTTTTGGAAAGAGGAATGGCAAACAGTCTGTTTAGTAAGAAATGAAAAGTGGAAAGCTTGTGGGATATGTAATAGCGGGAGTTGAAGGGGATGATGTGGTCTGTGGTGATTATTTGGAAAATTTCAGGTTCAAAGCCCCGTCCCTTTTTCGACACTGCGATATCTAGAAATTTAGCTTATTATTGAGTTCTTTTTCACAAGTGAAACTGATTTTTTTGCATTGGGCATTTTGGGTATTCATAAAATTCTCTGTCTTTCAGGGCCAGTCCATATATCAAAGATATCGTTTAGTATCGAAACCAACAGTGATTATTCTTTGTAAACATTGAGGGGTTGCTGAATATTTTTCTTTCAAACTCGTCCATTTACAGGTCAGCAAGCAGAAGTGATAACGGGGACCCCATTGCTAATCCTGCCATTTGTTTGATGTATTCATTATTGAATTGGAAATAATTTTGCTCAACACACAATCTCAAAAGAGACCTGAACTCATTGAGGAAGGGTGGTTCGGTCCCAGCACTTTTAAGCACTTTTTCCGCCACTAACAATGCTTCCAAAAACCGGTATATTTGTAAAAATATTTGACATTAAACCACCGCGATGTTACAAAATCGAGCGTTCATTTAATTTAGGCACGATTATAGGCAGTTATACTAATTCTCGATCATCTTGAAACATGACCGGCAAACATGTTGAGAACAGCGAACTAACATAGTTAAGCAGTGGTGTCATAGAGTCAGTCGCTAATGAAGTATATCAAATTGTAGATGTAAAAGTTCCCGTGGCATTTTTTTTCTTTAAAAAATATGCAGCCATTATCTTCCGTTAAATATTTAACATCACCCTTGAAGAAATATTGTCACTGCAAAACAGGATAAACTAATGACAACACAAATGTATCATGTTTTGCATTTTCTGTTTATATCTGATAACTATTATTGTGAAAATACTCATATTTTTAGTGAATGATAATCAGAGTCTGTTGAAACTCAAAGTAAATGATTTTTTCATCAACATCTGAGAAGATATATCTATAAATGGAGACTTGGACGATACGTGAGTTTGTTCCCGTGACGAATGTTTTGAATCGGCTGGATATAAGAGGAGTTTTTCACCCTCGCTACGATGAACCCTCTGTTCGAGTTTCACTCAGACTCTTCTAGAGTCGCAATTAAAAACTGAGCAATAGAAAATGGTTTATAGCACAACGCTGTTAAAATAAATTTTCCCGGTTTGAAAATAAAATTACTAGAGCAAGAATAATTTTAAAAGTCAATTGAATCAGTTGGAGAACATATTCAAGGTAAATCCATTGACGAAATAGCACTGTTTTACAAAATTTGCTCAAATATAAAATGTCAGCAATTTATAAGGACACTTTGCGGATGACATCTAGTGCGCTATCCCGAAGAGGATACGAGGAAAATTAAACGCTATCGTTCGTTTTGCCGTTAAAATGCTAAGGAAAAGTTGGGTAGTACGTGAAAAATCTAAAAGGTCTTTTAATTTCTGTAGCTGTCTGTAATTTCTGTAAGGAATGATCAATCAACTGGGAGTGACAGACTTTTGCTATGGGAGCTTTTACTAGGGCACATTCCGCATCGTATGTGTATGTGAATCAAGGAAGGAGAGATTCCTTCCCAAGAAGAATTCAAGTCCACCCCGAGGCTAAGCACCCAAGAGAGCAACTTAATGGAAAGGCCTTGATGCCGTCAACTCCTTTTAAGGTAACGGTCGAATCAGAATCCTCGGGTATCAAATGCGTGACCGGATGTCGTGATGGGCGCGCACGCTCACTTGGGGACAACGCCCAAGGCAGCCCCGGGCGCGCGTCCACTCCCCGTCGGGCAGAGTTGCGTCGAGCCGCCCCGAAGGTTTGACCTCTCTCTCTTCGATGGCCATGAAAGGGCGTTTGGCGTCCAGTTCGGACGACACCTCCTTCGTTGAACAGCTCTGTCAAATTCAGGGAATCAACTTTTCTTACGATTTTTGCATGAAGTTGGATATTTTGATCAGGACTTCGTTCGCTAAAATATATTCAATTTCAGATATCATGAGCACTGCGCTAATAAGCCAAAACTATTCTAAGACTTTCTCGCAAATGATAATCTGATTCTGAGGTATTTACTCTAAAATTCCTCGAAATCGACTTGACAGAGATTTTGGCACCGTGATGCCGAGTTTTTGTGGGAAAAAAATGAAAACTTTGCCCTGTTTCCTAAAAAGAATGTTTTCACTAAGTACCAAGAATTGACATGTTGCATTTGTATGACCATGAAAGATCAATGCTTTTGGATATCGTCCCCTTCCCGTTGTATGACTTCGACTGAGTAATTCATTTTTAAAATTTGCATTATTTCTTTAGCATGATTCTCTTGATATTGGTATTGATAATAAATTACTGAAAGAAAACAGTAGATGGTGAATGCTAAATGTTTATCACGGAAGAGTTTCACTCGGAGAAGGGGCAGCTGCACCCCCTGAACTGCACGCCCCGACGCGGAGAGTGCCGGCCCTGGCGCCACGGGAAGGACTCGACAGGGAATGACGCCACGCATTCATAATTCGCGACCGCTTTGCTTTCTTCGAGATCCACTCACCTCCGGGAACACGCGGGGAGAGGCACGGTGATCTGCCCCTTGCCACGAAATCATTGATCTTCCTCGGACGTAGGAAAGGAGCCGACTCCCCCCGCCCGCCTCACATTTCAACTTAGCAGCCCCCGGCGGACTCTGTCGGCGAATGATGCGAAACCCATCCGGATACCCTACCTCCCCTCGCCCCGACGGAAATGGTATTTCCACCAAGAGTGCCATTCGCTGTCGCAGTGAACTTTATCCAAAGCTTCACCTGAGAATCCTCAGTAAAAGATCTCACTGTGTCAAGGATTTATTGGGCCTAATTGAGCGTTTCAATATTCTAATCACAAATACACACACGCAAAAACACAAGCGCGCGCACCCAAGTCCGCTTTCTCTCTCACACACACGATATATATTTATGCA
The DNA here is from genome assembly GCA_037158775.1 of Hetaerina titia. Taxonomy (NCBI): domain Eukaryota; kingdom Metazoa; phylum Arthropoda; class Insecta; order Odonata; family Calopterygidae; genus Hetaerina; species Hetaerina titia. The sequence goes on along the minus strand of CM073768.1, from coordinate 12,975,243 downwards.
CGAAAAACCGCCAAACGGAGAACATATCTTATTGAAATAAATTAGGGGCAAAGATATATGAACATACATAAAGGACAAACGCAGGAATGGTGAGAAAGTTGGAACCGAGTAGACCACAAGCTTAAAAAAGTTTACTTGACCAGGACTCGAACCACCACGGATCTTCCACTTGCCGGGCCGATGCTCTTAGCCATCATAAACTACATAAATAGTTTTCTCGAAGGAAAGTCTCACGGATGTGAATGATAATGCAATCGGAAAAGCGATAGAGCGCTAGCGAGTAAAATCACAAAGAAACAAACAAATGAAACTAACACGTATTCCGATACACACACACACACATATATATATATATGTGTGTGTGTGTGTGTGTGTGTGTGTGTATGTGTGTGTATATAGAGTCTGACCTGAAGAAGGCCTCGGAGTAGGCCGAAAGCTTAAATCATCTACAGTGTGAGTGTCCTTTTACGTGTTATCTGTTTTATTCTGTGTTCTATTGTGCCGTCCAAAAGTTATATTGATCTCGTGAGTACTTCCGCATCATCTATATATATATATATATATATATATATATATATATATATATATATATATACATATATATATTCATTCACAACTCTGGTATGGAGAGTAGCTATGTACGGCGCGGAAACGTGGTCACTGAAGCAGGAGGATAGACGTAGATTGGAGGCTTTTGAAATGTGGGTGTGGAGAAGAATGGAGAAGGTGAAATGGACCGAAAGGAAAACAAATGAGGAAGTACTGAAGATGGTGGGCGAGGAGAGGGGTTTGTTGAGAGAAATCCTATGGAGGCAGGAAAAATGGATGAAAGGCGTATTGAGCGGTAGTGGAATGTTGAAGAAGGTAATAGAAGGGAGAATGTCGGGCAAGCGAGGAAAGGGTAGGAACAGGATAGGAATGTTGGACCGGATGAAGGGAGGAAAGAAGTACACCGAGATGAAGAGGGATCTGATATAGATTAGTTTGTTAGGTGGGGAGTCACAAAATGTTTATTTGATAGTTGTGTCCATCTAAAAAACCTACCTCAAACGGAAGATTACCTAATAATAATATTCATTCACATAGAAATAGATATAAGGAAAGGGAATAGGAACACACATAAAGGACGCACATAGGAGAGGTGGAGAAGGCGGAAGGCGGAGCCAGAAGAAGAGACGAGCCACATTGGCCAAATACACGTTCAAACACGAAATCCCGCCATACGGCGAACAAATATTCATTCACATAAAAAAGAAAAACGAAAGGGGATAGGAACACACATAAAGGACGAACACAGGAGAGGTGGGGAAGGTGGCTATGCGTGCAATGAAACGCACTGTTCCTATCCTCTATGATGCTGTATGATTGCTAAACCTCTACTGTCCTTTCCTCTTATTTGTGTCGTCTATTTCTCCTTTGGTGGGTGTAACAGGCCTTTTCTGAGGTCTTCCTCAGATCAGACTCTATTCATTCACATAGAAATAGAAAAAAGGAAAAGGGATAGGAACCTTTATTTTTGTTCCTAACTCTTTTCCTCTTGTACACGAGTATATTTAATATGTATTTCTAAAGGGACTTCGTTTTCTTACTACTATGATTTCAGATTGTTCTGGGAAAGAATGAGTATTTGAACCTATCTGTATTGGAATCTATCTCCCTTATCTTATCTTTGTGGTTTGATCTACCTAAGTAGTGTGGGGTCATTATAATTCCCTTAGTGTCATCGTTAAACTCGCTGGTTCTGAAACTTTCTAAAAGTTTAAGTCTCGCTTGTTCTCTTCGTATTTCAAGGGGCTCCCAGCCAAAATCCCCTCAGAGACCTGTTACCCTTGTGTTCTTGTCATATACGAGGCGTATTCTTAAAGTAAGTACCGTTTGCTTATATTTAAATATTGGCGCTTCAGAACACAGTTTTGCTCCTGCAGCGACATCTACTGATTGACTGAAAAGCTATAGCAGCATTTGTTTTGTTTCAGAAGTCGTTTGCTTGTCCGTGCATGCAAACAACAATGTCCGCGACAATCGTTGATCCCGCGAGCTGTGAAGTGCGTTCTGTCATACGATTCTTGTATGCAAAAGGATTGTCGGCTGCTGAAATTAATCGGGAATTGTGCCTAGTTTATAAACCTACAGTTATGAGTGAAGGAAAGGTTAGGCAATCGTGCTGTGATTTTAAAAATGGACGAACAAATGTCCATGACGAAGAGCGAAGTAGGCCCAGTATTCTGACCGATGAAATTGTTTCGCAAGTGGAACAAAAACTGCGATGTGATCGTCGATTGACAATTAATGGCCTGGCTGAACAATTTCCTCAACTTGGACGCACTACTGTCTACAATATTGTTACGGAAAACCTCGGATACCACACATTGCGTGCAAGGTGGGTACCGAAAATGCTCACCGACCACCACAAGGAGCAAAGAATGTCCAGTGGACGAGAGTTTTTGGGTCGTTGGGAACTCTTTAAACCACCCACCGTACAGTTCTGACCTTACACCCAGCGACTACTTCCTCTTCTTGCACTTGAAACAGTGGTTCAGTGGACAACGTTTCGAAACCGAAGAGGAACTCAAGAATGGCGTTGTCGATTGGTTCAACCCTCAGGCGGCGAGTTTCTATGCAGAGGAGTTAAAGAAGCTGGTGCAGCGGTACGAAAAATGCTTAGAAGTGAACGGCGATTATGTAGATAAGTGAAGTAGGTTTGTAGCTAACTAAAAGTGCCAATAAAATGTCTTTCATAAGAGTATATTTTTTCCTGTGACCAAACGGGTCTTACTTTATGAACACGCCTCGTATATTTTTCACGAATCTGGGGATTTTCTCTGGACTTTATCTAGTTCTTTTTGCCATATTTTCTCCCAAGGATCCCAGATACTTGCGGCATATTCCAAATGTGGTCTAACTAGAGCAAAAGAATACCTCTCTTTAACTTTCTCATTACATTTCCCCACCACCCGTTTAATGAAGCCCAGTTTCTTTAACTACTACTCTCCATCAGCCAATCGAATCCGATCAGCTTGAGATATGTACTGTTCACAACTTGGCCCTTCTGCCTCCAACCTGCTCTCATTTTCTGCAATATAGCAATTGATTCTACCCATTAAATTTCAAGCACCTTATCAAAATTACGGAACAAATAAATATTTCATCATCTATACATTATTTCATTCAATACTCTCCTCTAATAGTGACTTCTTCATTGCTACAGCATCACGCGTCTCTCTCCCCTTCCTGAATCCAAATTTATCACCCCCTAAGAAATCATTTTCCTTGCTTGCATCTTCTCATTGATTTTCCACGAAACAATTTCAGCTCCGTTCGAAATCAAACGTTTTGTTCTTTATTTTCCTGCCTTCACTTTTCGTGGAATAAGAACTTACACTGACGATCTGATGAAATTTTCCGACCACGTTCTTCCCTCATTAAGCTACGAAGTATTCCATAAAAGTTCCCGAGTTTTCCTAAACCTTTAAATAGTTCCACTGGAGTATTTCCTATCCCCATGGCCTTTCTTGGTATAATTTCCCTGTTTATCTTTTCTCTCTCGCCATCAATTATGCCTGGACCAGACCTAACCTAATCTACGTCTATCTATCCATCTAATATTCACTTTCTTTGCCTAAGCTTCTGACGTAATGGCTTTACCAAATAGGTACTCTGTTTATTTCTTCCACCTCTTTTGAACCTTTGGCGTTTCAGCAATAACGTTACTGATGAATCCATAGTCATTTGCTTGGAGTTCCCCTTCTTACTTCCTGACATGATTTTAATTTTCCTGTAGAATGCTCCAGGTTCACTTGTTCCTTTCAATTCCATATCTTTGCACTACATATTCCACCATACTCTATTTACTCCATTATTATGCCACCTCAGATTATCATTCAACTATTAATACTCCTTCCACCAATTCTGCCTTTGCAGTCTTTAATATCCTTCTTTTGTCTATTGTCCATATTTTTCTTGTTTTCCTATCTAATGTCTATATCTTCATCTTTGGTATTTGATATCCCGTTTTTGATATTTTCCTATATTTTTTATTGCATTTCCTATATTTTCCAATTTTTATTGCACTAGCTTCCTTTCTCTCAATCATGATTTTCTCTACAGCCTGCTGATACTCAATCCTTATTGTTCTAGTCGATGATCTAGATTTCATTTCCTCAACCGTCTTACTTAATCGGTGCTACTTTTTAATCAGACGTTACACTTCATTACATTAATCTAAGATCAGATCTACCACTCGCTCCCAGAGAACAGCGATTTTTCAAGTCTTCCTGCGTTCATTGGAGTACTTAGTCGAATGTTTTATTGTGGTTAATCCCTACCCCTTGAGGAACAATATTTTAACTTTCTCCAAGCGGTAATTTCTTTTCCCTAAGCCATAGTTCCCTACCTCGTTATTCACTCTGCATTTGCCCACCGACGCCTTCCGATCCCCATTTAACTATCAATAAGGGACTTTGAGCACTCACAATTATTTTTCCTAACTGATTGTACACCTCTCAACTTCTTTCTCCCCATATTTTCTTGATGGCATGTAGATCTGGGCATTGGCAATGTTCGTTGATTAAGCTTTTACTTCCTCTAATAATATTCTATCAACCTCATGCTCTTTGTTAACTACGCTTTTCTTATTTGTTGCATGTTATCGCCAGAGAAATCATTTTAATCGTATTGGTCTTGCAGTGAATGGTATTCTCCTGAATATTGTTTTTAACGTGACACCATCACTCACTGGCCGCCCCACTGGGGTCAGGCGCTTTTGCAGCCTTTTTCACTGAGGAACAGACGCGTCGCGGACTACCTTTCGTTGCAGACTACCTTTCGGACTATCTTGAATGGGTGTCACTTACAACTAGGAGCAATTACCGCTACTTCCGCTAGCACAGATTTAGGGATCATTGGAATACAGAAGCTCTTTCACCACGTCAAGGAATTTCAATGGGAGGGAACAATTTGTAGCAAGAAAATTATTCCTTTTTTTATTATTTAATTATTATTAAAAGGCTGGACAACACGTTCCTCCTCATCTCCTAAAAATAAGTCGACCATCTTTTTGGCGGTGCTTTGTTAAGCCATACAAACTGAAGTTGATTTTTAAAATTTCGTGCTTCTTTTCCGTAAACTACGAAGTAAAATGAAGAAAATAAATAATCTGAAAGGAAGAAAAACAAGAATATCTGGAAGTTCTTTAGAAAGCAGAGATGTAGTCACGGATATTTTAAGAATTCTGGTATTGCTCGTTAATAATGAGACAAGTAATGGCATATTAAATTCAAATTTAGTGCAATCAAGTAGTATTTACCACAACAAGATTTCCACTGGAATATACTCATAGACATAAAACAATTAAAGAGGTGACTAAGTGCTGCCATTGAAACGACCACCGTTGGGCGGCATGCAGCGCTCCAATGTTCCCGGAGAGGCACGCCCTTTCCGGAAGGGGACGAACTCGAAGCACGCTACCCGCTCTCTAATAGCACGCGCTTTTAGGTCCCTAAAGGATAACTGCTCTCAAAAATCCTCATTTCGTTTGTAAACAGTAGGTGATGTCACCAACCAAGGAGAAAAGACTACTGATTGCTGGAAAGAACGGCCTGGAATTAAAGGCGGAATTTGTTACATCATATGTCTAGAGCTTGTTTCTCTCTGTGAAAAAGTAAGTCTTGGACAGTGACAGATGAAAGAGATGAAAGGGCTTGGAGGTGCGCGACATCGGAGATTGATAAAGGTACTCGGAAAGTATTCTTACAAAAAACTCGGAAAGTATTCTTATAAAAAACTCGGAAAGTATTCTTATAAAAAACTCGGAAAGTATTCTTATAAAAAACTCGGAAAGTATTCTTATAAAAAACTCGGAAAGGAAAACGGGACGAACTAATATCGAAGGGATTTCGAAACGACTAATATTCACGTTGGTCTCGTCGATAGGCGGGAGACCTCGAGAGCAAATGGTGCTCTCAGAAGGGCGAGGCCATTTGCGCTCAAAGATGCGCGTGTGGGGAGTGCTGTTTCCTCCCGCGGTGGTGTACTCCCATCTGATCGTCAAGGTGACCTCATTCGGCGTGGATGTTGACCAAGGCGATCCAAGAGAACGAGACAAAGCAACGGAGACGCAGCTCTGCTTCTCTATTCCCTTGCATTTTATTTTTTTGCCTTATTTCAGGACTCATCCCGGAGGGCAGCATAATGGTATTCCGGGGGTTACCCCTGAGGTAGGCCTCAATGCTTTCCATCCCTTCCCGATAGCGCGGTTGGACCCGCATTTCATTGCATCCGCGTGTCTTGCCGGTTTGTTGGGACATCCCGCTGAGGCCCGTAATTTGGTTTCAAGAAAACTTTCCGCTCCTGGGAAGGGTCCATTCTCTCGTCCATTGGCAGGGGTCGGTCAGATGGAGGGCAGGGGGTTAAAATCCCCTCGAGGTGACCCGCTCCCAGAGCAGCAGGTGGGGTGGATGTGGATATCGAGAGGGAATGTTTGGGGTGGCTCGGCCCCCTTGAAAGGGTGGAGTGGGGTGGGGTGTGCAACGCGGCTTCAGCCACACGCAGATGGAGGCACCTCACGAGGGGGATCACTATGGCACGGTGTGTCTCGATTGTTGGAGGCCATTCGCGATGACCCTCACGTAGAGCAAATTGTTGGGCAGTTGCATGTTGCAGGACACTTTACAAGCATCTGCGGAAGATATTCCCCAAGAATCTTAGAAGAATTTCAACATGACCCTCTGAAAACAAACAAATGTTTGATGGAATACATCCCTTGAGTGTTGGATGTGTTTCTAGATCGGAGGCACCCTCGTCACACAATCAGAGGGCATTGTGGTCTTTCCGCTCCTCTCCTCGCTCGTGGGGCCTTCTCTCTCTTGGGTCGTGTTTCCCCTGCCCCCTATGCCTCCCCTTCACCTTCTTCCTCCTCTGCACCCACGTTCCCCACCGCCCAACTCGGGCCCTTTCCTAAAGATGTGAAGCGAACTGTAAGTCCTCTGGAAAGTCTCAAACTTCCAAATTGGCATACTGAATGATTTGAAAGCGAGTTTCAGAGGCACTGCGCCATTTTTTTACAATCAGTAGACTTTGTGTGTGACACCATAAGGACTTACGAACTTCCTTGTAACCGTGCGAAAAGGAATTGGTGTGTGCTACCATTCCAAACCACTCGTAGGGGGATGTTGACACCTTGGGCCTCCGAGGGCCCAGCCTCTCTTCCCCCTCATTCTCCCTTCCCTGTTGATCCATTCGGTGACCCCTTCATCCGAACGCACCCAACAACTTTCCCGATAACCCTCAAGTTGAACAAGTTCGTGCCCCCGTCGGCAGATTTCTACAATCAACAGCAGAAGTTTATTCCTCGTCCGAGTAAGTGGCTTCGTTGCCATCGCTAGTGCTGTTTAATCAACGCCATACAGTTTATAAGTTGATTATCATTAAGTCATCATCCACAGAGGAAAAGAAAGAGCATGTCATATACTTGGATCAGTGGTCAAAGAATGTAATTTCGTAAGCAATGAATAAAGTTTATTATAATGAATCATTAAATTTTAAAATGAATTTAGGAAAAAACCAGCTGGAAGAGAAAAAATTCCGAGTCCACAATTCAGAGAACAAGTTTGCAGAAGATTGAAACGCGTTGGGACTGTCGACGTCCAATTCAGTCTCTGTGAGCAACTGCATTGTATTCCGTTCGTCGCTCCAACATCTCCTCCCTCTCCACCTCCTCCTCCCTCCAAGATATACACTTTTAGAAAAATAAATCAATGTCGCTGGTTTCCATGCATACAAAGGGATGTACATTCAACGAGTTAACTTTAAAGATGCTGAAATTCCACGAATGGAAGTGTTGACAAAATCTTGGACAAAATTTAATACTAGTTTTTCATGAACTTATAACAATTGTCAGGTATTTTAACCCATGTATTCTACTGTTTCAGGCTTCACTTCGTGGAAGTATTTAATATCCATACCAAAAAAGGAAAGAAATATTTACTCCGTTATCAAAAGACCCAACCTCAAGTTTTCAATGTGAAGTGAAACGTGCAGTGTCCAAGCGTCAGTTGTTCAAGGCTAGGGAAAAACATTTTTTAATCCAAATGAACCCCTCTGCCCCAAGGTTGTATGGACTTCCCAAACTTCACAAACAAACCATACCTATTCGACCTGTCATCTCAGCTGTGTCCGCTCCTTCACACCTTCTGGCACATAAATTAAACGTAATTCTCAGAGATCTCACAGGTTTTAAACCTAAATACGGAGTTAAAAACTCAATAGAGCTAGCCCAAAAATTAAAAGATTTTAATGTTCCTGAAAAAGCGAGACTAGTTTCCTTTGACATTAACAATTTATTTTCTTGTGTACCCATATCGGAAACTTTGCTTAGGGTGGAAGAACTACTCAAGAATTCCACCATTGCCCAAAATATCTCTGACGACTTGATCTCCCTCATTAAAATTACAGTTAACCAGAATTATTTTAGTTTCAACGACATTCTATACAGCCAAACGGATGGGTTAGCCATGGGTTCCCCACTTTCCCCCTTCCTAGCCGAAGTCTTCCTCAATTCTGTAGAAGAACATCTTTTCAATGCTGACAATCAGCATAACAAAAACGTGGGTTATTGGTTTCGTTACGTGGACGATATTCAATGCCTATGGACAGGAACCAACCGGCAGTTAGACTCCTTCCTTAATCACCTGAACTCAATTCATCGGAATATTTCCTTCTCCATGGAAAAGGACCTCAATGGCACTATCAACTTCCTCGACTTATCAATTACATTAAGGGAAAACAGACACGAATTTGAAATTTATAGAAAATCCACTTATACAGACCATATAATTTCTAATGATTCCGCACACCACTTCTCTCACAAACACGCGGCCCTCCACTCCATGATTCACCGCCTCCTACACATCCTCCTTTCCCCCAAAAACTTCAATATGGAACTCCTCACAATTACTAGCATAGCTACCAACAATGGTTACAACCCTAAGCTAGTTGACACATTACTGCGGAAAAAAACAAAAATCAATGGCCTTAAAAAATATTTTCGTTTCACAGCCCGCAGTATCTAAGGACTTTAAGTGGTGCTCTATTCCATTTCTGGGGGATATTTCATATAGAATTTCCAACTGCCTACCCACCTCACTCAAAGCAGCCTTCTACTCACCCGTCACCCACTCCAAACTCCTAGCCAATGGAAAAGACACCCAGGATAATCTTCACAAATCAGGCATTTACAAACTGAAATGCGACGATTGCAATAGCGTTTATGTCGGCCAGACAGGTAGGAACATCAAGGTACGAGTCAAGGAACACGCGAGGTGTCACAAAAATCAGAACACCAACTCTCTCTTCGCCAAGCATTTACTGGAATTCGACCACAGCAGTGACTTTGTCCCGGAGATATTACACATACTCCCAAAAGGATTAAAAATGGACGCTCTCGAGCAATTAGAGATAAGAAGGCATTTGGCAAACCCTAACACGACCCTTTGTAATGAGCAATTGTTCCCATACCCCTCCCCACTCCTCTCCGAGAAACTAGCCCGGAAATGGTCAAAACAACCCCTCAACGAACCTGAGGACCCCCACCCCTCTCAGGCCCTCCGCCCCTCCCCGCCCCCACTCGGTCCTGAGGGTATATATTCTGCCACTGTCTATGTAGCAAACTTGTACCTGATGATGCCGCAAGTCGGTGAAACGCGTTGTACCATCTAATAAAATCTGTGGAAAAGTACAAATATTTCTTTCCTTTTTTGGTATGGATATTTTAACCCACTTTGCAATTATTTTTCCAGTGCCATAAATTAAAATAAAGTATATCCTTCAAAAATGATGCATAAAATAATGTATAGGAACTCTTCTATCCAGTAATTGCATACTAATACTACATTGCTCCCACATATGGATAGCCATGTGGACAAATTATTCATCCCACTAATCAAAAGCGCAACATTATTTCTGTATTAATGCATTTCTGAGAAAGTCAAAGATTTCAAATCACCGAGGCCATACCATTACTTTGCCCAGCGGTACACCGGAGATTCTCTTCTCTCTGAAGAGGGCGAATGACAACTGCGTTCATTTCCACGGCCCTACAGATATTCTCAGAACGATTCCATCTTCGGCCAGTAAGTGAATTGTTTCATTAACCATGTTATTAACATAGTCGATGAAAAGAAGGAAAGTCAGCAGTGCTAAATAACGCGTACATTGACTCCATCTCGTTCAGCCGCCTGTACCCGGGGGCACCTTCTCTTAGTCCCTCGTCACCACCACGTCCACTCTCGCATTTAACCGAGGTGACTCCTCTTGCAGCCCGGTGTGTTCCTCTTACCTTAATTCAATCCCTCTCTCGGTGCTTTGCGTGTTTCACTCACTGCCAGGTGATGCCTCGTCTTGTGCGCCCCGTCGCTCCTCCCGAAGGACGCGCGCGGAGGTCGTCCCTCTTCTCCCCGCCAGAGCTTGGGGGCCAATAGGGAGGGGGGCAGTGGTAGAGAGCTCTGCCTTCCCTCCTTGGAATTCTGAAGAGGAAGACCGAAAGGGGTGGAGCGGGAGGAGATCCTTGGCAAGGGGAAGGGTTTCGCTTCAAGAGCAGATTATTTTCTCTGGAAGTCACTCGGCGTAAATTTCGTCAACTTAGTGGCTTCCCAACTTATTTGAATTTCATTTCGATCCGATTCTCCGCCGAAATCCCCTTCTTTCGTCATATCGCACCACCCTATTTCGAAGAGGTCGATTCTTACGTCAAAGTTTCCGGATGCCTCACCCTACCGCCGCTCGTACCCTTCGGCGCAAACCCTTGATTCTAATTGGACTAATCCGAGTCTTCTTCCTCCGTGGGAGGCGTTTTCGCAGCGCCTCTGTCATTTGCCTTCCCGCTACGGAGAAATGACGCCATTTATACGTTTGCAAGCGCGCACGGAACGAGGCATTGATCCGTCTAGCTCTCATATGTGAGTGCGTTATACCTTTACTATTTACATCGATCTATAAAGACCTAGAAATTACCCATAAACTGTTAGTGAATGATGCTCGCTGCAGCGTTAACCGTTTCAATAACTCGTAGAAATATGTGGGGAAACTTTATGTTCACAGATTATTAGGGAACAAGCTCATTTGCCTGAATGCGGGATTCCAGGGACCACCAAATCGTTACATTATTTACACAAACTTCTCTATCATTTATGCCTCTAAATGAGTTTATAAAAATAACATGAAAAATATGTTTTCAAAAGAATATATCATTGGAGGTAAGATGAAGATATGAGGAACTCAATACTCCGCAAAGCTTATTACCCAAGGGAAATCTGAGACGATCTTTTGAAATTTCTTCCTCTCTCTTGGCATGAGGAAAGATAATTATACATCGAGGGACGCGATTTTAAAGTAGAGCGTTCAAGATATTCGTGTAATAAAACTCCTTCGCTTTAAAATGGGCGGGCTGTGTTACATAGTTGGACATTATGGTGAGGGCGTGAGAAAAAATTGAGCGTAAAAAGTAATATGCATTTGCGATTAATTTCCAAAAAAATGCATAATCTCCTGTCAAGAAGAACAAGGTGGAATCAGATCACTGTGGTCCACGGATAGACCCACTCCCCTATTCTACGGAAGGTCCATGCTCTTTCGCGTTTCATTCAACAGAGAGGGCCCGTTTCACGTAAAGGTATTGAGTTACCCCAGGTCTTTGTGTGTTACATTTATGTCGGCAACACCGAGTAGTCACTCTCACCCCGCGCAATAAACATACTGAAGTATTTGAAGGGCTAACTTTAACTCGCGGCTCGTGGCATGCGACAGACCTATCACACTCTTTACCGTTGAAGAACTTTTCTATCCGAGTGTGCATATTCATAATAGTCTTATTCTTAATAATCATTATAGTTCTTATGATCCAGCCGGGAATACACCAGTGAAAACATTTCATCTACATCTACATAATACCCCGCAAGCCGCCGCAAGGGCGTGTGGCGGGGGGTGTTAGGTCACCACCCAAAAAAGGAAAAAAGAAATACCGCATTACTGTAAACAGCAATACATAACTTAATGGCATGCGGGAAGGGTTTTGACACAACACACAGGAGGTTAGTGAAAGTGCATGCAATTGAGTTTAACTAATTGTTACCTAGACGCCGAGGGTGGCAAGTGGCATTTTTGTTATCTCCGAGTGTGACCCTACAGTTGTTATCCCGTATTGTCCGTGGGAAGAAGGAGTCCTTGAGTCTGCTAGTCCTGGCATCTATTTCCCGAATTTTGTACCCATGATCCAAGCGACCAATGTATGTTGGAGCGCGAATAATTTTCGAGACCTCGGTGCTGAAACATGCGGATCTGAATGTATTTAGTAAGTTTAACCTAGCATTGAGTCGTCTTTCTTCCAATGATTCCCATCCCAACTCCATAAGCATTTCAGTGACGCTTTTCGTTTTATCGTAACAGTTTTCCACGAAACGAGCTGCCCGGCGTTGGACCTTCTCAATTTCCCGAAAGAGGCCTTTTTCACACGGATCCCATACGCTACATGCATATTCTAAATGAGGCCTTACAAGAGCGTGATAACAACGTTCCTTGACCTTGGAGTCACTTCTGCCGACAATACGTCTAATAAATCCTAATTTTTTATATGCTTGCCCGCAGACTTTACGTATATGGGTCCCCCAAGTTAAGTCTTCATCTACATCTACATCTACATAATACCCCGCAAGCCGCCGCAAGGGCGTGTGGCGGGGGGTGTTAGGCCACCACCCAAAAAAAGGAAAAAAGAAAAAGGAAAAAAGAAACACCGCATTCAAAACCAACACACACATGCAAACCCCAATCCACAACAGTGCACACATTCATTGCAACACCCCATCATTCGACGCGCATGCAACCACACATCTACCTATCCTCACTCCAAAAGCATGCAAGTACATACGCTTACCCACAACAAACAACTCCACCCCAGGATGCAGCAAGAAACCCATCACGAACGCGCCAGCCAGTTTATAGCAAGTAGCCAGGCGAAACACCACCACCACAAGAGCGTTCCATACAAAACTCTCTCCCACCCAAGGTGAGGAATCTGGCCCAACGCTGCAGGTGGGAGGAGGGCACACCCGCGGAGAGGGATAAGGGATGGAAGGGTGGAGCATGAAGTTCGTAAAGACGCTCGGGCATGCGGGAAGGGTTCTGACACAACACACAGGAGGCTAGTGAAAGTGCATGCAATTGAGTTCAACTAATTGTTACCTAGACGCGGAGGGTGGCAAGTGGCATTTTTGTTATCTCCGAGTGTAACCCTAGAGTTGTTATCCCGTATTGTCCGTGGGAAGAAGGAGTCCTTGAGTCTGCTAGTCCTGGCATCTATTTCCCGAATTTTGTACACATGATCCAAGCGACCTATATATGTTGGAGAGCGAATAATTTTCGAGACCTCGGTGCTTAAACATGCGGATCCGAATTTATTTAGTAAGTTTAACCTAGCATTGAGTCGTCTTTCTTCCAATGATTCCCATCCCAACTCCATAAGCATTTCAGTGACGCTTTTCGTTTTATCGTAACAGTTTTCCACGAAACGAGCTGCCCGGCGTTGGACCTTCTCAATTTCCCGAATGAGGCCTTTTTCACACGGATCCCATACGCTACATGCATATTCTAAATGGGGCCTTACAAGAGCGTGATAACAACGTTCCTTGACCTTGGAGTCACTTCTACCGACAATGCGTCTAATAAATCCTAAATTTTTATATGCTTGCCCGCAGACTTTACGTATATGGGTCCCCCAAGTTAAGTCTTTAGTGAATGTAACACCTAGGTATTTCACAGAATCAACTACTTCAAGGTCAACTCCAGCTAATTTGTAAACTAATCCCGTGGATCTTTTAAAGAAATTTACCACCGAACATTTATTAAGATTTAAAGGCAATCCCCATTTTGAACACCATTCATTAATGCTATTTAAATCACGTGCTAGAATTAAACGATCCTCATCCCCAGATATCTCCCGATAAATCACTGTGTCATCCGCGAACATCCTTATCTTACTTTTCACTTTGCGGTTCAGATCGTTAACAAAAATCAAGAATAGTAACGGTCCGATAACACTTCCCTGAGGAACCCCCGAGGTGACTCTTACGCTGGTAGAACTAGCGCCGTCAAGGACTACCCTCTGTTCCCGGTCTGAAAGGAAGTCTTCAACCCAATTTATTGCCCCCTTGTGTATACCTGCGCCCTTTAATTTATGGATGAGTTTACCATGCGGAACCTTATCAAATGCCTTTTGAAAGTCTAAAAAGATCGCATCCACTTGCCTACCACTTTCACCCGATAAAAGTAAGTCATGTGTGAACAATCCTAATTGGGTCTCGCATGAGCGGGTTTTTCTGAATCCGTGTTGATTGTCACTTAAAAAGTTAATGTTATCAAGATGTCTCATTATGGAACTGACAATTATGTGCTCTAAAATTTTGCAACTTATTGAAGTGAGAGAAATGGGTCTGTAATTGCTGGGGTCCTCCCTGTCACCACTTTTAAAAATAGGCGTTATTTGCGCGGTTTTCCAATTCTTAGGGACTTTGCACTCAGTGAGTGATTTGTTAAATATAAATTCGAGATACGGGGCGATGTTAGGAGCTAAGTGTTTTAGCACACGAGCTGGTATATTTTCGGGACCCGGGGATTTGTTTGGTTTGATGTCTTTGAGCAATTTGGCAATTCCTTGCTCGTCCACTGTTATTTTTGTCATGGGTTCAGTATATATTGTTTCTTGGAGATACGCGGTGGCTACATCGTTCGTGAAGACGCTCTGGAAGAATTCGTTTAGAATGTTGGCTTTAGCTTCACTGTCAGTATGAATGATATTGTTGCAGTCCCTTAAGCAAGCCACGGTTTGTTGACCCCCATTTATTTCCCTAACATATGACCAGAAAGCTTTGGGGTCAGTGTTCAAATACTCGCAGAGTACTTTACGTTTAAAATCTTGCAAAGCGCTACGTAATTGTGTTTTAGTTTCAATTTTAGAGGATCTATACTTGTCCAAAAGCTGTTTATTGTCCAAGGGTGATGAGTTCAGACCTGCTTTCTTTACCCTAGAGTGTAACATTCTTTGCTTTCGAAGGGCTTTTTTAACGCCTTTGTTGTACCACCTTGGGTCGCGATTTGCTTTAACGTATTTTACAGGGATGAAATCTGTTATTCCTTTTTGCATAATTTGGACAAACTTTGTCCACGTTTCTTCCACGGTGGCAAGACTTAAGCGCGTTTTGAAATCGTGTAGTGAAGAGTTTAAATGGCTGGCAAAAGTTTCAAAATCTGCTTTGTGATAATTATAAATTTTTCTTTTTGGCTTGACATTCTTTTTTATTTCTACGTTCAAGTTGATAATAACAGATTTATGGTCACTTATACCCTCGTCGGTTGATACACTATTAATGCGTTCCGGTGTGTTCGTGTCTTCAGTGAATGTAACACCTAGGTATTTCACCGTATCAACTACTTCAAGGTCAACTCCAGCTAATTTGTAAACTAATCCCGTGGATCTTTTAAAGAAATTTACCACCGAAAATTTATTAAGATTTAAAGGCAATCCCCATTTTGAACACCATTCATTAATGCTATTTAAATCACGTGCTAGAGTTAAACGATCCTCATCCCCAGACATCTCCCGATAAATCACTGTGTCATCCGCGAATATCCTTATCTTACTTTTCACTTGAAGAATAGAATATTCACTTCAAGAATAGTAACGGTCCGATAACACTTCCCTGAGGAACTTCATGAGAACACTTCCCTGAGAATTTCAGTACTAAGGCATAACCTTAAATATGATTTATGCAGGAAAATCACATTCAGACAGGCCAAGGTCTCTCTCCAATGAAGTGAAAAGAATAGAGGTGTTAAAACATCACACAGGCGTATCCGCTCTCCAAGAACCGCCAAGTCTCCGCTCGAGGGATGGGCGCTCTGAGATAGAGGCGCCAGGCCTGCTTCCGACCATCTCACTCACGTGGAAGACCTCTCCAGTCGCCTCCGCGAGGCTTCCTCGAGTCGGCGGATTTAGGACGGCCTTTCGGCATTTGAGGATGCAGTCATATCTTCCTGTAGGGGCAGGGTTAAATTGCATAGTAAAACTAATTGTGGTTTTCTTTTACCCATCCCTCACCTTCCTGAACGGGAGGATGTTCTGCCCTCCACTACGTATTTAGTAAGGGGAACTAAGATTTAAATGAATATCCAATTTACTGTGAAGTAAAATAAAAGTGGACCCAGGAAACCGTAGGTCAAATAGGTCTAAAGCAAAAGAAGATATTTTGGAAGTGAAAGAGACGTGGACTGGACATCTGCTAATCTTCCAATTCTCTTTTTTTACTACGTATTTAGTATCGTTAACATCGAACCGGTACTATTCTAAAACAACCCATTTAATTTTGGGGAAAGTGTTAATCAGCAGATAACATATTTTCAGGCGTAACATGGTGGAAATCCTTCATGGTGAAAGGAGACACTTTGTTTTTCCACAGAGGAGTATTTTATTACGACCTAGGTTTCGTCACAGCGTTACATCTTCACCTAAAGATGTAACGCAGACAACGTTTATCGATACGTTTAGCTATCAGTGCAATTAATGCTTTTTACTAAAGGAGCCCAATGTCTTGAAATAGAACATGTTTTTTTAAACTTTCGTATAATCGCAACATATTTCTAAACTCTTTCAACAGCTATTCAGATGCTTGAGTAATTCATGAAGATAGTATAATTAGAAAGTATTCGTATGGTATGTTCTTAGGAGATTAAGGATAATTGAATTTATTTCTTCAAAACACAATTCTTAGAATAATGCAATTATAAACATTTCTCAAGAATTCCCTCTCTCCCCATTCCTCCCGCAATGGCACCCTCCACCCCCAGCCGAACGACGGCCCACGCCCCTTCGCCCACGTGCCATACCCCCTTCCACGTGCCCCACACCCCCGCCTTCCGAGCGACGGGATGGTGTCCCTCCCAGTTCTCAGGTGGTGCTCTGGATCAAGTTCTCTTCCCTCGATCTGAGGCGACGGTACGACGTGAGCGCCACTATCCGCGTCACCGTGATGCTCTGATTCTTGACTACACCAGAGAGCACGATGTGTAGGGAAGTTTGCGCCTAGTTCCCCCGCTAGTTGTTTTCCGAGCATTACCAGCAGAGGCCGAAGTACTCCTGCTGCTATCTAATGAAAAGTTCATACGGTCATATTTTCATATGACAATGACGCAGGGTTGTTTATAATTGGTATGGGTTTGATAAAGATTATTTTGCACATAAGTGACATTTATTGGAAAAAATGTATGTGACCTTTCTCCATCAGATAATACACTTTGCAGTACGAATCCACGAAACCTGGTTTGAAAACACGTTGTCGGGACAGTTTAATTATTAATGCAACACCTTACAGATCACCTTACAGATCTTCGAAATTTTTCATTTACGATACAATATGTTAGAATGGATTATTTTATAGTTCTTCTACATGATTTATCTAGAAATGAAATGTCTATTAGAATGGGTCACTCAAATATATAAATTTAAACGTATCGCTTTTCAATACTGGTAATTACCAAAAAGGCCTCCAAAGTTATAATATTTAATTTTGCGTCAAACTAAAAGAAATAAAGTTCGACCCGTGATGTCACATGAATGAATGGAGTCCTTTGAAAGTTCTCGGAAAGCCCCCGCCGCTCTCTCACCGTCCTCCGGGACGAGCGTGACTGTTTCACCTTGAACTGAAACGCACGCACGGTCATGTGCACGAGACTATTGCTCATTGCAGCCAAAATCAACGGATCGGCAACTCTGAGGATTTCGGTAAGCAGCAGAAATAGTGAATCCGGGTATTCCCAAACGATTGACACGCAATTGAATTTCTACGATAGATTCATACTTTCGACATTGTATTAATTTGGGTGCAGAAGGAAATGTTCTTTACTTGGCATTTTCCTTCTAAGGCATCCACCGTCAAGAAAACACTGGCAATTGGTCACCAAGGGAAAACTTTGAACGCATCCTCTTTTGCTGATTTATTCCATCCTTCGCTCTCTTTGAATATTTTAATTGCCCCTCCAAATTCAAACTTTTTTTCTTATTGGAAACTGGCCGTTTTTACATTTGTATATACTTATCCATTTTGCCGTTGATAATTAAGATATGAATCCATGAAAAGAGGAAGTAATCATCAAGAAAAACTGCAAGTACACGTATGCGAAATGAAGAAGAAACTTGTAAACTTGGGGGTAAACAATTTTTAAAAAATAGGATAATCGTGCTTAAAAGTCAAATTTTAAAAAAATAAATAAGAAAGTATGGCACGCAAAAATTCTAGGCGAAGTTACGACAGAAGAATAAATTGGAGTGAATTTTGAAGTGAGTGCGATAAAGGAAACAAATACGCAGGCCTTGAGCATTAATCTCACTTCTCTCCAAGCGCAATTGTGCTCGGGACTAACAGATACGTAAGCGAAAATGACAACAAAAAATCGGCAGATGCACTAAAGCTCTTCTAACGCTGATATAAAGTCATCAGTTGATAGGAATAATGTAGTAACGTCTCCTTTCGGTGAGAATAAACTCAAAGTAATGGTGGGCGAGTATGTTTTTGACGGGTCGTCC
The DNA here is from genome assembly GCA_037158775.1 of Hetaerina titia. Taxonomy (NCBI): domain Eukaryota; kingdom Metazoa; phylum Arthropoda; class Insecta; order Odonata; family Calopterygidae; genus Hetaerina; species Hetaerina titia. The sequence continues at coordinate 12,956,621 of CM073768.1, read as the reverse complement.
TGACGGGAAGTCATGCTCAATAATGATGCTCCAGAGACTCCGCTGGAGATGTGAGCGATGGAGTCAGTGAGGAAGGGAGTGAGAGGATGAGGGAAGGGGATGGAGAGGAGAGGGAGTGGGGACGCATTCCCTCATGTTCCATGCATGGGCGATGCCTGGAGTCCCAAGTATCTTTTCATGTTTCCACGTAGGTTTGAGATGTTTCTTTCGGTGACTGAAATATTGGATTACGTCAAGAATCGTCAAAATGTATTAGGGCACAAAAATCCGTCAAAGGATGGCACTAGATGATTTCATTTTTTTGGTGGAAAGGGGGTAGTTGCTGATGAACCGATTTGGAAGTCCTGAGATTCGAGCCCGGAACACCGGTGTTCCATGCAGAAGTCTCCGAATTAGTCTCCGAGCCTCCTTCCATCCGTCCTCGTCTCCCCGAATATCTCTGCCCAACCCTGCATTCGCGAAGGTCTGAAGCGCTCGGACGCTTCTCCCAATGACTACTCGTACGTACTCTATCATCAAGTACCCATCTTCTGTTCGACTCATGTCCGCACCTTCCTATTAACGAATAACATGAGTTAAACGACTTTATTTCATGCAATCATAAAACGGTCGAGTCCAAAAATTCGACATTAGCTCAAAATGACGAAACCACAGTTGCAAGGAGATAGTTATTTTGTTAGACATTTCAAGAAAATATAAAATTAAGTGAATAAAACACGTACATTAGTTGATAATTGATTTGCCTAGATACACGCCTGGACCTTGGTACCAAACATCTTTTATCATCAAAAAATGTAACCGTAATTCACGTTGTAAAGAACCTATGTCTATGTGTGTGTGGTATATAAATATGCATATAAATAAATATATATGTTTTTATAAATATATGTATGTATATAATATATATATCTGCATAAACCACACACATACACATATATTATTTGTGAGTTACGTGTTAATAAGTTATGTATAAATAAAAAAATATATATGCATATATTTTTACATATATACACACTCAGGGTGCGGCAAGATAATTTCCTTTTTTAAAGCCGTTTTGCTTCTGAAAAAAGAAGTTATGTTGCCGCACCCTTTACATTATGTACATATTTATTTTACTTTATATAACGTATCAACACATTGCTACCAACATTGTTTTTCACAAGTGTTCTATTTAATTGTTATTTAAGAAAGAGGGTGTAATTGAAGTTCACAAGTATTGTCTTTTGCGCTTTAGGTATAATCCACATCAACATAAATACCCCGCGATCCACCAAAAGATGTGTGGCAGGGGGTGCAAGCACAAGGTGGGAAGGGTGAGTGATAAGGGAGAGAAAGGATAAGGAGAGGAAGGGCAAAGGGAAAAATATTCTTTGAAAAACTATGACATAACGTGCAAATTGTTATACACGCTGGAGGAAGATTAAATTCAAAACAATAATCCGATAATGGCATAAATAAATTAAGTAGCATTTTCGCTAGATATTTGATGAACAAGCCAAGTGTAGTATATTCGTATCCTATCAGGATACCTCAAAGAATTGGAATGTTTCACTTTACATTGGTCTCTTTATATTTTGAGTGAGGCTTATTAGCGATTCTGCTTAAAGTACTAATTTTGCTGCGTGTGGAATAAAAATCATTAGGCCTCTAACTTTTCGGGTCTTCATGCGTACAGGGACATTATTGGCAACAGTTTTTCTGCTGTTCCCACCATATTCTTTAGGTTGAAGGTGTCGAATGAAGGAGTTTTGGCCGCATTAATATAAGGTGTTCCAAAACTTGGCTACTTCTTGACTGGCTCTTTCTCAAAGGACTCTTTTTCAAGCACAAAGGAGAGAGTATCCATCAGTAAGATGAAGATGATTTTTTGTTGCCTAGTAAAAATGCATGAATGTTGAATCTATTAATATGACCTTGAGGCCATAAATATGAGCAAAGAGTAGAAGCACAGCAACTTACATGCCTCCAAGAAGGCTTAGATGCAGAAGACTGCAAGGAAGGTTATGCTGCCTGTTGTTTGGGACTGTTATGGAGTCATCACTGAAGGATAGCAGCGCTCTGTTTTTCAATTTTTAGTTGTAGAAGGTATAAAACCAAGTGTAATAATTTCTAGAATATTGACTCAAAACGGGAAAAGTTGTTTGAACCGTAAGAATTTTAACAAGTGTGTTGAACGTTTTAAAAGTGACCGAACAAGTGTGTGTGATGAACCCTGAAGTGAACGTCCAGTCGAAGTTTCTGTTCCCTCGTTGGAATCGAGGATCGATGGACTTATCCGCGATAATGGAAGAATTACTGTTAAAATGATAGCTAAGAAAGTTCAAGTAAGCTTTGGAACTGTTCATAATATCATTCATAACCATTTAAGGCACAGCAAATCCTGTGCGAAATGGGCGAAATTTGAAAAACATGTGACTTTTTCCGTTTCTCAAACTTAAAAACCGACTCAAATGAAAAAGATGTGCCACCATTCCAGAGAAAGAGGAAAAATTCGACAGAGGAGCTTCCGGAAAAGGCGCTCCAGGACTTTCAAAAAATGGAATTACCGTTGGAATAAGTATACGTAGACTGCAATGAATACAAATTACCCAAAGCCGTACTCTTGGGGGCACTAATTAGGGGACACGGGGGGGGGGTGCAAAGAATAAGGATAACAAAACTGCACACACTCTCTCACTCCGGTATTTGCAGTGCAAATTGACCGTTGCAAGTCACAAACACACACGCACTCAGGGTTTACGGGGGAAAAAACCCCTCTCCAGGGACCACACACTCAGACAAGGCATACAAAACCACACTCACTCCTTCACTCCGGTATATGCAGTACAAATTGACCGTCGCAAGTCGCAAACACACACGCACTCAGGGTTTACGGGGAATTCAACCCAACAGTAGGAACCCTTCACTCAGACAGACGTAAAAATAGAAATAGTAAAGGAACGGCACGCACTCCCTCACTTCGGTATTTGCAGTGCAAATTGACCGTTGCAAGTCACAAACACACACGCATTCAGGGTTTACAGGGACTTTAACCCAACGGCAGGGACCCTTCATTCAGACAGACGTAAAGATAGAAAAAGTAAAGGAACGGCACGCACTCCCTCACTCCGGTATTTGCAGAGCAAATTGACCATTTGTGAGTCGCAAACACACACGCACTCAGGGTTTACGGGAAATTTAACCCAACGGCAGGGACCCTTCACACAGACTAGGAATACGGAAAGGGAAGTACACTGTGATGCAGTGTACGTGGAAAAAAAATAGTGCCCCCGTAAACCCTGAGTGCGTGTGTGTTTGTGACTTGCAACGGTCAATTTGCACTGCAAATACCGGAGTGAGAGAGTGTGTGCAGTTTTGTTATCCTTATTCTTTGCACCCTCCCCCGTGTCCCCTAACTAGTGCCCCCAAGAGTACGGCTTTGGGTAATTTGTATTCATTGCATTCATTCGGCCGTAGTACGTTCCCTTTTGCTTTATTATACGTAGACTGGTTTGAAAGGGACGCTCACCAATTATTTGAGAGTGAAGGATTTTTCGCAATAAATAAAGTTGGAGAACTTTTTCATTAGACTTCGTCCTGCGTTTATTACGAACCTTTGACCACAACTTCCTAAAAATTGATTAATCCAATCTTTTACATATTTATCACCCTCGTAGCTTTCCAACGTTTGGAGAAACTTCTCATAAAACTTCCAATCGAAGACTTTGTGGAACGCCTTTTTTTAAATAAAGAAATATATCATCGGCCTGGAAATTACTCTCACCGAGACCAAAATATCATGAGCGAAAGGTTTAATCTAAGAATAGAGATAGCCCTTGATTGAACTTGCAGCTTTGTGCTCTAAAATTTTGTATGAGATAGATTTGAGAGAGATTGATTAGTAATTACTCGGATCTCCTCAGTCACCTTTTTTTTAAAAATGGGAGTGACATTGGCTATTTTCCTGGGTTTGGGTACTCTGCGATCATTTAAGGATTTATCAAAAATCATTTCCGCAGAAAGAGCTATTTCTGAGACCATCGGTTTGTAAACACGAGCAAAATTTGATCAGAGCCTGACCATTTGTTTAGAATGACGTCTTTAAGTTGACTTTCGATTCCAAGAGAAGATATTGTAATTTCAGACATGGGCTCATGGGAGCAATCGGGTAGAGACTCGCACTGTTTCCGTGGGCGATTATTAAAAACGCTTTAAAAGCGGTTTAATGTGTTAGCTTTTCCTAAGCTGGTATTAAGTTTTTGCCCGTTGTTATTTAGGGATGGCACTGTCGACCTATATCCCTGTGCCTCCCGTACATATGACCAAAACGCTTTGGTTATCATCTAAATATTCACCCAATCTTTTATTTTTAAATTCTATTAACACCTGGTGACATATTTTTCTTGCTAACGCTTTAGCTGTTTCATATTTATGAATTATTTCATTTTGTTTATTGTTAGAATCGTTCTTGTATGATCTCCTCGTTTTCGAATACCACCGACTATTTGGTGCTTTAATGCTTTACGTATATACTTCTACGTACTATCTTTGTAGATGTAGATGTACGTTGTGCCACCTTAGTTCCGTCCTGTCTCTTTTAAATTTTTTAGGCATGTGTTTTTCTATTGACGCCCGTGTGACATCGAGAAAAGTATTCCACAAACTCACAGTCTCTGTTGCTACTAATTTCCTTAAATGTAGCATACCTCTGCTGCAGGTCACACCTGCAGCAACCTTCGTATTCATCCCGGTCAAAAACGTTTTATGTCATTTTTTCCTTTAAAATGACATAAAGTGTAAAGAAATGTAGTGTTTGATTTAGGTTTTTAGATTTTTGTATATACAAAATTATCAAATTTTTTTCATCATGAGCATTATTGAACAAATTATTTACCCTTCACAATTTGCCTTTTTTGGAGTTACTGACCATTTGAACCGAGGAATATTTGGAGCATAAGAATCAATGACAAGCTAGTTTCAAGGGAATAATAATTGGCAGGAAAAATAATCGCACTACTTTGAAATACAAGCTACTTTTGAACCAGATACACTGTAAGGATATCCAGTCGAAAAGAGTTCAGGGTAAACTTAAATGGGAGCATACGATTATGTGAGATAAAATTCTGAAGTGAAAGCAGACTTTTTCCCTTCCAATGCGGCCACATCGGGTCACTTTTTGGGACAATTAGGCACTTAATTCCTAGGTGAGCGCACCCTCTGCTTCTTTGACCCCAAGGTGAGGCACTGCAAAAGTTATTATCTACAACGAGAAGTGCTTCCCCCTTCTCAAAGCAGGCAATAAACGTAAATTCTCTCCCTTCTAAATGAGCAAGCATGCGGAAACAACTGGACAGGTTCCCTCATTTGAATTTGTTTAAATATATTTTTAAGTTTGCTTAAAAAAAGCCATATATTATTCAAGCTGTCTAATTTAGCAATAACATTTGAGGTCATTCTCAGATTTTTTAATTCCAAATGTTTCTACTATCGTGTCAACATATATCGGAACGGTTACTCCTAATAATTTATAAAAAATAGAATGTATTACCATAGATAGAACTGAGGGACAGGTGCACGAGGTTTGTTTGCTAGTAGCGGGCAATTGTAGTCGCTGCCAAATTTTGAATTTCTCCTTTCTCCACGCTTTGGCACTAACCCACAATTATTCTCACGAGTGTCCCTTTTTGCCTGGCAAATCAATTTTTCATGGAAAAAATTGTACGATAAATATTTTTCTTACAAGATGAAAATGTTACTTGAAAATTTACAGAAATTTTAACCAAAGAATTGAAGATTTCTCGATTTATTTTCTTTTTAAAGTTTAAAATCCTTACTATCCAGATTTAAAAATTATATTTGGAAAATTATCATCCCAAAGGTCATATTAATTACTTTATCTTCGATAAACACTATCTATATCGTCCACAAGCCATTATCTTATTAGGTACAACTGTATTATGGTTCCCATATTATTATAAGGTAATCTTCCGGTTAAGGTAGGTTTTTGGATGGACACAACTGTCAAATAAATATTTTGTAACTCCAAACAAACCCAATCCAGCAACCTACTCTATATTTTTACGATAACCGATTTTACGAATTCCACAAATAATTATCGCTTCAATTTAGTTGATTCTAATAATCCTTGGTATGTGTGGAAGGAATGGCGGGTGTTTCTGGTGACTAATGTGAGCAAGCGATCCTTCCTCCTCTCGGCGACGCGACGGCGAGATGAATGAGAGTGTGTGGTGAATGAGAGAAGGGTAGGGGTGAATGAAGGTGAATGATTTGCCGTTTCCATTCCGTCTGCCCCCCCCCCCCCCGGGGAGATCTAATGCCGCCCAGATTAGTTTGATGGATTCAATGGATCGATCAAGGCGATCAGGCGCGAGAAGAGAGGGCGGGAGGGGGGGCGGAGAGGTGCGACGGGGGGGACGACTTCTCGCATGGTGCTAGTCGGGGCGATGGAGTGGGGGCGGAAGGGGGGGAGTGAAGTGGAGGAATCCAAACGCCAGAGGGTCGCGAGAGAGGAGTACCTGGGGGTGGGGAGGAAAGAGAGTGAGCCCCTTTCCCGTTTATAAGTAGCAAGGGCGGCGAATGTCGCTTCGAGGGGGGTCTGGGAGTGGAGGTAAGGGATTGGGCCCCCCCTAGTTTCGATTGGTGCATGTGGGGAAGGAGGAGCACGTACACCTGTCTTTGGGGTCAAAGGTGGACGCGGAAGGTCTCCATAGCAACCACCTTGAAGAGTGGCGTGTGGCGAGTGGATATTGCTTTGGAGGGGTGCGTTTGGGCGGACGGGGATGTAAGCATCCCTTCAAGTGATTGCATCGGTGGTGAGCCATTTTCCAAATCAGCCTCAAGTTTGCTCAAAACGAGCCACGTGAAATTGAACGAATTGGCTTTCAAGAGACTAAGTTAAAAGTCCCGCTTGGTTAGAAGCGTTACCGATAATCTAAGAGAGCAGAGCGATTTCACACAAAACGTTTGGTAGAGGTGAAATATCTGAAGAAGCAACGGTAGTGACTGAAGGTAGGAAAGAAGAAACACAAGGATGGATTGAGAATTTGGTGTCATAAAAGGACAAAAGTAGTTATAAATACTGAGCACAAGAGTGATTTTCTATTAGGGCTATCGGTAACTACTCTTCCATGTCCATATATTTAGCGGACACCCCCTATATTTTGCTACATGTGAGATGTGCCATTTGGCTCGATTGGCTTGGTCTTTTTTTTTGTCAGGTGTATTTAATGGATGGATGGATATCGTCTTCATGGGCAAATCAGTTTATTGACCAAAGGCTTTGGCCTGTAGGTGTGCCCGTGACTATGAGAGTGTGCAATGCATTAGCCCTGGGTGCGCTTGTACGTTATGCCGTGATTACCCTATGAAGGGAGCTAATACGAGGTCTGTCCAAAAACTTCCCGAACACTTTTATTGCAAAAGATCTCCATCAACAAATTATTGGGCAGCGTCCTCTTCAAATTAGTCCCCTCTCCAACGTATACACTTATCCCAATGGTGCTTTAACTTTTTGAAACAGTCCTGAAATGCCTCTTCCGGCATTTTAGCTCATTAGCTCCTCCGTCGACTTTTCTTTATCTCTGTAATGGTGGCAAATCTTATTCCTTGGAGCGGAATTTTTAGTATGGGGAACAATAAAAAATCAAATGGGGCCAGGTCTGGTGAGGAAATGGGTGGGAAAGCACAGCGGTCTTATTTTGGCCAAGTTCTGAGAGACGAATGAGGCAATGCGTTGTCATGGTGAAAACAACACTCGCGGCTCCTTCAAAGCTCGGGCCGTTTTCGCTTGATCCTCTCTCTTAGGTGTTTCATAACCCCCAGGTAGTAGCTGACTGTCTGACCTTTCGGTAGACATTTGTGATGCCCAAATCCCTTTGCATCGAAAAAACAGTCATCATCACCTTGGCGTTCGAGCGAACTTGTCGAGCTTTTTTGGGGTGGAGGGTTGTTTCAACAATCCATTTGAAGAGTGCACTTTTGTTTCGTTATCATATCCATAAACACATGACTCATCAGCTGTTATGATCCTAGATAAGAAGGTGTCATCTCCTCCTGAAGTTTGTGCATCACAAAATCTTCTCCTGGAATCCTTCAAATGGAAGCAGTGGAATGGAGGAGACTGTGATTGTTCCTTCTAGGAATTGTTTCCACTCCATACATGCTCTCATTGTCTTCTGAGAAGTAACCATCGCCCTGCCGTTATCGGGGTGTCTCCTCAGCTCGAGGAACATTCTGATAGCTTTAATTACTCCCTCAAGTGGTTATTTTTAATCATTTTTAAGAGAGGCTAAGCTTGTTGGTGATTTAGTTTCTGTGCTGGAACTGATCCTATCTTGGCATTAGGGAACTGATACGAAAATCTTAAACACAAACTAGACTCTGAATTCTTTCACCGAACTTATTAATTATGCTTACTAATTTATTAAAGTGCCTTAGTAGTCGAAGAAACTAAATAAAGCAGCATACCTCCTACAATATTGTGTGCTGCTTAAAATACGCACTCAACCTTTCGTAAAGAGTATGCCTCGTATTGAGCTCTTTTCGGTGAGTAGACCTGGGGTGGAGGCGGGGATCGCGTGATCAGGGGAGGGCCAGCGGTCCAGTGTTCCAGCGGTCGCATTTGCGTGGCTTCTGCGTGAACAATTTGTTCGCTCATCCACGATTAAAAGTGATAACGGAGGGGGACTATTCCCCGAGCGAACCCCTCCGTCCTTTTGCGCCCCCTGGGTCCGGGCATTATTCGAGAGAGTGCTTTCGCGGTCGGGAGGGGGAGGGGGTCCAGGTGGGCGGGGCCCCTGTCGCTGGTTTGTGAACGACAGAGCGTCCGTCGCGAGGCCCTGCCTCGTCGAGACACGCGAAGTTACGAAGACGAAGAGTGGACAGCCCGATGCAAATGGACCCTGTGCCGTGGACGTGATCGAAAACTTTCAGTGAAATCCTAAAATAAAAGTGTATATGTCAATCGCAATATCGTTGAGTGCTATTAAAATTCAGACTTAAAAACGGCAAAATTCGCATGATTCCATTTCTAAAACATAATTAGGACACAATATATAAATACGTGTATATTTCTATTACCGAATTTTACCTTAATATGATTTTCAACAGCGTGGATCTTCCAGAAAAAAACGTAGTTTTTCGACAAAATTCTTATCCTGTTCCTATTTTGTATTGTACTTCATTTCTGTAATAATGCTCACAAAGTAGCGCAAATATCTCATTACGGTATACATTGTAAATTATAAAGCTGGTCTCTTTCGTAAAACGCTAGAAACGAGTTACGCATCACAAACTGCATCTCCTTTTTTAAAAGCCTGGAGCGTGCCTGGATTATTGTGGCATCGAGTGTTACTCGTGGTCGGTTTGGAAATTCATTTTTCCGTAATTGTATTCACAACACCTGCCATCGATTTCATGAGATATACTATCTGATTGCCTAAATAGTCTAAATTATTGGGGATATTTAGTATTGTTGTTAAAGAATTACGATCACTTCTAGCATATCGTCTTGCAAGGGAATCATTTCATTTGACATGGGTTCAAGTGCATTCCCCAACATTCGCTTTTCGGGCATATAAAGTACTGATCTATTGTATCAGTTTTATTGCTTTCCGAGTATTTTAGAATGTCGCCCAAGAGCCTCTGGAGATGGAGCTCCTTGTCGTGCCGGGAGGGCGATTGGTCACCCTCGAGGTATTATTATCCGACCGTCCAGGAACTCGGAATCAAACAGTCCTAGAACTGAAATCAGTGAGCTGAAACTCGTTTAGTGCACACGCTAATAAATGTTATTACTTATGGAATGATCTTTAAAACAAATAAGGCATGAAATAAGATGTTGTGCTCGCAAATGAATTTATAACCGTTAGAGTTATTTGATAATTTTATTAGTCGTCTACCAGTAAAGAGACGTTTTTCACATACCCAAAAATTAAGCACTGGTGAATCACACAAATCAAAATAATACCTTATAATACTGTATTGCAAAAACATTGTTTAACTTCCCATGCATCCTGCCTTCTTTATTCATTTTATCAAATCATTTCCTGCCTATAGGTTCCCTGGTTACTCAACACACTGTACAACGTGTTTAGACCTCACTTACACTGCCCTGCAAACAACCCATGCACCCTCGTTGAATTCCTTCGAGGAGCCCTCTCTCATTCCGCCTTACACGTCTTGGTGTATTTAACTATATAATAATTTGTATCCCTTTACTATGGTTTTATTTTCTCCATTCTACGGTACACCCTCATCACAAAAGCCTTCAATCTGCGTTTATCCTTGGTAGCTCGTAGGATACACGAATATGTGCAGTTTTTAATATAGATGGTAGATTAGAGAGAAGACAAAGTTATGGGGAATACAATGTAAATTGTCGAAATCGCATTGTTAGACCATTCACTTCTCCATCACTACGAAATTAAAAGACGTATGCACGCAATTTGAGAACATCCACTCTCAGTTTAACTAGCGTAGATAAAATCATTAATGACCATATAAAAGAAACGGACAACATTGGCATTAATACTGAAAGGCATTTGACACGCACTTTACATTTGGGCATAATTTCGGGTCTCATTCAAAATAAAAATAAACTATCTAACCATGTACTATAATGCAGAAGCCTCAAAGATAAGAGAGTGGACCTCGAGCATATAATCCGAAGTTATTTCGCTGATATATATAGTATTAGGCACATAGAGTTGGCTCTATGATGATATAAACGACCAAGAAAATTTCCCAATACATTTCACAGTTTACCAACGTGATGGAGGTAATAGATCCAGAGGAGGAGTTTACGTGCCAGTGAAAAGTATTTCTGAAAGCAGGCAATGTGTAATTAATAATAATAATATAGAAAGTGTTTGATGCACCTTACTTCGATCTAACCGACTCACCGTGAAGTTATGCTCCTTCCATATGCCTCCAGAATGAGGCGTTAAAACACTTCATACACTCCATGAACAAATATTCAAACTTTAATGTAAAAATAATAACAGCATCAACATAATTGGTGTTGAGTTTAAATTTCACGGTATAGATTTGGACAGCAATAACATTAAAACTCGGACCCGTGACCGCAATTCTTATAATTTATTATTGAAACTAGTGCAAAGAAACTCCCTTAATCAAGCAGTATGCAAATCTACCCGTGGAAAAAATATATTGAACCTATTTGTTACGAACACACTAGAGCGTATTCTGAATGTGACTAATGACGAGGGCTTGCAATATCATTCAGGCTGACAGAGAGGGAAAAGCTCATATTCTAAATAACTTCTTCTAAATCGTTTTCACGAACGATGTTGCCACCGCGGATAACCCAGATACAATGCCTACTCAACCCAAAGCAAATATAATAGCGGATGAACAAGGGATTGTCAAATTTCTCAAAGAGATTAAACCCAACAAATCCATGGGTCCCGAAAATATACCGGCAAGGGTGTTACAAAAATTTAGCTGCTAACATCGCCCCGTATCTCGAATTAATATTTAACAAATACCTCACAGAGTGCAAAGTCCCTAAGAATTGGAAAACTGCGCACATAATGGTGACAAGTGACCCAGTGATTACAGACTCATTTCTCTCGCTTCTATATTATGCAAAATTTCGGAATACATTATCTTCACTTCGATAATGGAATATCTCGGCAGAATTTAGTGAATTTAACACTTTTTTTATTTGAGTCTTCCTCCAGCATGTATAACAATTAGTACCTTTTTGGAAGTTTTTTTATTTAATATTTTTCCCTTTGTCCTTCCTCTCCCACATCATCCCAATTGCCATTTTTACCAGCTACTTGGACCCCCTGCCTCTCACCTTGTTGGTTAATCGCCAGGTAATTATGTATATTTAGATACTCTCTAGCCTCAACGACCACGTAACCCAGCCATAATACACTAGCTTGCATAGTTTTATGGCATTCTCCGCATGTATTCACTTATGGTCCTCTAAGAACTCCTTTCTCACTGTAAAAAGTGTCATGGTATCTAAATACGCATTCCTTATTAATTTAACGATAAAATTTACGTGCTCGTGCACGTGTTCCACCTGAAATATTCACCATGCTACTTAATCTTCTTAAAACACTCATTTTAATGAAAAAGTTGAATGAAGCGACCGCGAAAACAGAATCCAGGCCTTGTATTTAAACAGCATTCAAACCCGTGGGAAGGATTCAAACCCGTGGAAAGGATTCCAAGTGTTTGGACGGTAAGTACACTCTCTTCGGATGGCGACGCCCCAAAAGGTCTCGGACCAATTCCCCGGCGCGAGTAATGAGTCGAAGGCGCCACTTGTTTGTGGTGAGTCTGCATTGGGTCATTCATGGGGACACTTGCCGCCTCCCGCAGAGCCTTTTAGAACTCGAAACGGAACTTTTAAGCCAACAGCGCACAATCGCGCTTCGAAATAGGAACGGTCGTGGTGAGGCCATCGAGATGAGTGTGCGAGGGGGGTGGGCGATGGCGGAGTGCCGTCCCGTGATCGCGAGCCCCTTCTTTGACGACCGATGGCGCCTCTTTCGCTGCGTGTGAACTTCGGCGCCAGTGAATGCAACGGTCAGAGAGAGAGGGGCACACGCACGTTCGCACACATTCGCTCAAGGTTTTTCCAGGGAAATCCTATTTGAAAAACACACGAGGGAGGAATGATTGTTTCGACATCGACATAAATACCCCTCAATCCACCAAAAAGGAGCGCGGAAGGGGGTGTAAACACCAAGTAGGATGGATAGGAAGGGAAATGAGAAAAATATTCGTTTTAAAACCATAGAATAACATGTAAATTTGTACATGCACGCTGTAGGAAGACTAGAAACAACAAGAAGGTTAATTCACCCAAACAAATTAGTTATTTGATTTGCGAAAAAGGTGAATAAAAATGAACCAAAACCATTTAAACGACAGCACTCCACCATGAAAAGACTCGGCTTGCAGAATTGAAAAGTAAGGGAGGGGACACTCTACTATCACATGGGCATGCAGCTCATGGTCTCCGTTCCAAAAGACACAGGGAATGTGACACCCCGCTGTAGGCAGAGTTAGGCTGGTTGGAACAGTGACGTGGAGAAAATCCACCTATCCATCACAACATACTCTATGGAACACCGCGCTACATCTCTCCCTCTCTTTCTTCGTGGCTATCTTTCAGAATCCAAGAATATCCTGAATTTATAAATTCGGCTATAATTATTTTCTAGAAATATCCGCTGACATGCCATCCAGGACAAAGCCAACGTTAAATCCTGCTTCAAAGAAACTGCGGGAGTTGATACCACAGTAGTTTTTAATCGAGTCATCAGCAAATTTGCATCACAATGCAACAATTTCAAATTGCATAAATCATCGCCTCGTCTCATCCGTGTTCGAATCCCGGTCAAGGCGAATATTTTTTACACTTTAAAATTGTTCACTTGGAATTTAAGCTCTGCTCTTTGAGTAATCTCAAACCTCCTCAAAACACTAGCGGCAATTGATTCCAGTTGCAATACAGTAAAAATGTGCTGGTTGACCTTTTTAAATCCCCTGACCTCTCTGACCAACCCCTCTCGGCAATTGTGGAACAGGACTCCCTTCGGCTTCCTCCCTGCACTTCCCGATCCACGCCTCGGTGGGTGGCGAAGACGCTCTGCGCTGAGCGTTAACAGGTTGAATATTACCCAAACCGAGACGACGAAGAAGGGGCACGACTGGCGAACGGGGAGGTCTTCGTTTCACGGCTGAGGCGAGCTGTTTCCAAAACAAGGTTGCAACCCTCAGTTGATTCTTTGTTGAGTTGTTATCAATTGCAGCAGCTGGTGAATGTATCACGGTTATAAAAAAAACATGTATCACACCAGCTGACTCCATGGTGGCATCTAAATACATTACTGAATTTAAATATATATATATTTATACTTACTTTAAATAATTTTCTGCCTATTTGATGTTCTCTGGGTCTCTGAGCAAACCTGAGAGCAGCAAAACAGAATATGCAGAAGAAGATCATCGAATAGTTAGCATGTAAAAACTTGGAATGTTAGGACAATGTTGGAGACAGGAAAATTAAGGAATATAAAGCGAGAAATGGAAAGGAGAAATATAGATATTTTAGGTCTATGCGAGGTGAGATGAAAGGATAGCGGGGATTACTGGAGTGATAATTATTGAATAAATACAGCGGCGGGGACGAGAGCCAACGAGGGGTTGACCAACCGCCGGTCACCTCATTTCCAATATCTACTACTTCTGCCAATGTCCAATTCAACTGTCAAGCATGTAATTAGATAAGATGGACGAAGTCTCCACGAGATTTTGTCCATTGGAAACTCAAAATTATGCGGGTATGTAGCGAAGCTTAACGAGACTCGGGTCGATAGTGAAAAACTCAATCTTAATTGAACAACCAAGTCTTTCATTCCCAGTCTGATCATTCACTTTTACCTAATTAAATAGCGGGGAACGTCCATTTAAAAAATTGTTAGAACTAAACTAACAACACAGTGGGGAGCGAAAATGTTGCTAGAGAAAATATATACTCTCATAGTGGCTTTACTTTATCTACATCTACACAATACCCCGCAAGTCACCGCAAGGACGTGTGCTCGTATATTCATATCATCCTGTGGAACTGTTAAAGAGATGGGTCTATTAAATAAGCAAAATAAAATGCAGGATATGGAAAAATAGATAAACTACCGATCCTGATTATAACCTAAGCGACTGCAGTCATATCTATTTTGATCTCTAATGGTTCGAGGAAAAAATGAAATTTTAAATCCATCCGTTCTACTATATATGTCCCTGAATTTAATTATTAGTTGGTGATCCGATTTGCCATAGTAAGCAGGGGCCTATAATGTGTCCCTAACATCCTCCGCTAAGTACACTGCCTCAAATTTTCGCAGTAAATTTAACCTGTACTTAAGCCTAGAGTCAACATTATGGCTGCCATCCTAATTCTTCTAATAATGTCGTGACACTGCTACCTTTTACATAAGAACCCAACAAAAAACTTGTTGAAGAAGGTGGTGCATATTTATCAGCGTCAAAACAAGAAGAGTGGCTGCCTCGCCCTCTCGAATTTGAAGTGCACGTGTCGTCCGGGGGAGAGATGACTCCCTGCGTTTGGGGGGCGGCTGGGAGGGTGGAGTGGGAGAGGCGTTTGTTTCCAGGGTGGGGAGCGTGGGATGTTTCCAGGCGGGGGTGGTCTTTCGTCCCCTTACCATTTCGCTCCCAACGATTTGACTGAGAGTCGTGATATTCCCGAGGAAAGAAATTTATGCAAATGTTGGAAAATCTTTCCAAAAGTAATTAAAATAAATATTGAATTCCTTTGTTTGGGTAAAAACGCGAAAAAGTCAATTTCCCGACAGTGGAAGATAAAAAAGAGGAATGAATTAATATTGATGACGCAAACGAAGGCAGAGGAGTTCGTGCGGAATGAAAAGATAAATCAGTTTTATAATTTAAATGAAGGAAGGACCTTTTTATTAATAAAATTATTACATTTTCTTTCTTTTAGAGGTTTCGAAAGCAATTAATATTGACTTCCTGGGGCATTCATCCATTCTGGGTCATGGTTTTTCAAGTACTCTTACGACACCAGTACGTAGGTTACTGAGTTACTGTTATTAGCATGTTGAATTTCAATTATCGCACGCTACATGCTGAAGGTGGGAAAACCATGTACATGTACTTAGCTGAGATGCCGGCTCATTGGTGGAAAGTTAAATGTTCAATCAAAACATTTTAACCACCTCCAAACAACCAAGTTTCTACTTGCATTCGAAGGCTATTGTCCTCCGATCAATTGGCAACCCTTAGTGAGTGATCCAAGCACTTTTGCTTAGCCGTTTTCCTTTCAACGGGAAAGGCACGTATTTATTAGCGCACTTAGATCATTGATCGCAAGTTATCTCATTCATGATTTCTGAAAATATTTGTTTAATCTCAGTCTTGGAACGTTCATTACGTTTAACTAATGCTTATTGATATTTTTTCATTTAGGTAATATGGACAGTAACGAGTAACTAATCAACAAAATATGAAATACCTGATGAGCCCCCTGTTGCCATAGTACATCTATTTTAACTCTTGGCTAAACCTTATTCATTCCCCATAATACCAAAGACTCGGCAAAATGTTTCCATGCAATGGTAAAACTATAACCAAGAGAGGCTTACAGGGTTCGTCCGGAAAATAAGCTTATGATGCTCATTGTCTTTTTTGACAAAAGGGGAGTCGTCCACTACGAATTTGTACCTGAAGGACAAACTGTAAATGCTGCATTTTACGTCCAAGTGCTCGACAGGCTTCGAAAACGAGTCGCTCGCGCCCGGCCAGCGATCAAAAACATCTGGCGGCTGCATCACGGCAATGCGCCGTCTCACACCGCGCTTGTCGTGTCGGACTTCTTGGCCAAGCACGGCGTGGCAACGCTGCCGCACCCGCCCTACAGCCCGGACTTGGCACAACCGGACTTCTTTCTGTTCCCGAAGATAAAGAGGAGTTTGAAAGGAACGCGATACGGGACTTTGGACGCCGTCAAAGAGGCCGTGACGACGTGTCTTCGAGAGGTTTCCGATGATGCATTCGCTGGAGCGTTCCAGGAATGGGAACGCCGCTGGAACAAGTGTATCGACTCACAAGGGTCCTATTTTGAGGAATATTAGCTTAAGATATGTAAAAGTGTAATAATTTTTTTTTCCTGAGCTCAGTACACTTATTTTCCGGACGAACCCTGTATGTTCAGTTCTATGCTTTAGTCAAGAAACAGAGTGATATAATATAACACGATATAAAATTTGAAACGCATTTTCAAGTCTGAGTATAATAAGTTAAGGATAAAATACCGCACGAGCACGTCAAACCAATGAGAAAACGTTTTGAGTCTCGTAAATTTTGTGAATTTTAAGCCATATTTTGATTCCTACCGTAACTCTTTGGGGTTGAATATTTTTTCGCATGTCCTGAATGTAATGAATTCAGTTACCGAATGAAGAACGCTTCTTGTGTTGAGAATTAGAATTAATGTTCTCCTCCGCCTTCCCCTTGGTAGGACTTGGGAAAATAAGGATGAGGTCAGAAATATGTATCCCAATATGTCTTTTTTAGAGGTTGATAAATGCCACATGTACATTGAAATCCTATAAATTCCCTGAAGCCGTAATATGAAAAAATTACATTTCTGTTACTCGAGACGTTGTCATGTGCACTCGTGTCTACTCCGACGACGCTGATTCAGTTTAGCGCTTTTCTTCGCACTCTTTCCCCAGTAATATTTAAATGCATTCGCTTCGTCATTATTCCTTATTTCCAAATCCCACCGCCATTTCATCCAACCGCTCTCCTGCCCACCCCCCTCACATCTCCCGTTATGCAATTCCTTCCCGGCGAGATCCCAATTATGTCTTCTAATCATTCAAGCAGTTGCTACCTAGCGAGACTGTTTATCGCCACACGGTTTGCCCTTTATGCGTGGGTTACCACTAGACTAATGAGATTTTAATTTATCTCTAGTAAATAAAATTTCCTTACTCAGTTGTTTCAAGTTCACTTCCCTTCTCTCCAGCTTCCTATGCACGAATGTGTTTGTGTATCGTCGTACTGCGGCCACGACACGTTGCCTCCTCTCCCCTACTATAATAACTATCTCCATAGTTAGGGCTTCAATAATACTCGTTTTTCCATCTTACCTGACTTAACTCTTCTGCATTTACATCTACATCTACACAATACCCCGAAATCCGCCGCAATGGCGTGTGGCGAGGGATGTTCGGTCACCAGTCATGCATGCACAATCTCAATCATGACACCTCTACACAATTATCATCTTGATTATGCACTCCAAAAATGTTAATAACACTTACCTTCAATTCAAGAAACTTTGAATGGAAGAGGGAGGTGGGGAAAGGTTTGTGAGGGGAAAGGTTGGGAGGAGAAGAGTTAGATGGGAGATTTTTAGAAGTGCGGGGATAATATGGTAGAATATTATACATTAATTACCCCCATCTTCACATATTTTCATCCTCCCTCCGTCCCCAACACCATCCATATTATCTCCATACTTCTAAAAATACACCTTCCTACTGTTCCCCTCACAAACCTTTCCCCACCTTCCCATTCCATTCAACGTTTCGAGCCCTTTCCTTTCTTTTTCTCAGTTATGTCCTCCTCTTCCTTGTATATATATATATATATATATATATATATATATATATATATATATATATATATATATATATATATATACATTCAAACACGAAATACCGCCATATGGCGAATAAATATTCATTCAAATTGAAATAGAGATAAGGAAAATGGTAAAGGAACACATATAAAGGACAAACACAACAGAGGTGGGGATGGCGGATGTGAGCAGATCACGAATGTAAAAATATTTTCCTCGTCCCGGTCGAGGAAAATATTTTTACATTCGTGATCTGCTCACATCCGCCATCCCCACCTCTGTTGTGTTTGTCCTTTATATGCGTTCCTTTACCATTTTCCTTATCTCTATTTCAATTTGAATGTATATATATATATATATATATATATATATATATATATATATATATATATATATATATATATATATATATACGAGGTGTGTTCAAAACATGACGAGAATATTTTCACTTCGCGGGCTTGATGAGGCCGATTGTCAAACTTTTTTTTATTACGTTGGTATACATGCCCCTGAAGTATGATAAACCTTTCAGCTGTTTTCATTGTGGACTTTGTCTGTGACAGCCACTAAGGTTAGACGTATTTTATGAGCTCGGCGATTTTCGTTTGTTAAAAGAAATGGATCAAAGAATTTGTATCAAATTTGGCATAAAAAATTAAATAAAGTGTAACAAAGTGTGTAAAATGTTAACAAATGCCTACGGTAAGTCTGCTATGAGTAAATCAAGAGTTTACGAGTGGTATAAGCGTTTCCAAGAAGGCCGTGAAGACCTTGAAGATAACGAACACCCTGGATGCCCCAGCACATCAACAATCGATGAAAACGTGGAAAAAGTGAAAGAAATGGTTACGAACGATCGCCGAATCACAATTAGAGAGGCCGCTGATGATGTTGGCATTGGACCATGTGATGACATTTTTTCCAATTTTTTGGGTATGAAACGCGTGGCAGCAAAATTCTTTCCAAAATTGTTGAATTTTGAACAAAAACAGCGGCGAATGGAAGTTGCTCAGGAGTCACTAAATGAGGTGAACGACGATGCAGAATTACTGAAACGTACGCATTATAACAGGTGACGAAACATGGGTTTATGCATATGACGTTGAAACTAAGGCTCATTCATCCCAGTGGAGGCATTCTGGCTCGCCAAGACCGAAAAAGGCTCGACGAGATCTCGCGGTCGAACGTGAAGGTTATGCTCACTGTGTTCTTCGATTATAATGGCATCTACATCTACATCTACATAAGTACCCTGCGAGCCACCAAAAAGGTGTGTGGCAGGGGGTGTAGCACCATGAGGGAAGGGTAAGGGTTGAGGGGGTTGGGAGTTAGGTGAGGAAAGGTGGGGGGAACCTGTAGGAAAAAAAAATATATATATACATATATATATATGTATATATACACACATACATATACATACATACATACACACATGTATACACATCCTCGCGAAGTCCCTAACCTGTACGTTAATACTTATTGTAATGAACTAAGTCCTGGGGAATTTCGACTACGAGCATTCTGTTCCCTTATCGTTCTTGGAAAAAATGACATTTTAAACCTGTCAGTCTTGCAGTCTATTTCTCTAGTCTTATATTCGTGATCCCTTCGACCGTAATACGTTGGGGTTCGTATTATATCCTTGATGTCATCGGAAAAGGGCCCATCTTTAAATGTTTTTAATAAGTTCAATCTATATTGGAAACGCCGCTGTGTAAGAGAATCCCAACCTAAACTGTCTAACAAAGTGGATACGCTGCTGAGTTGGTCATAACAATGTTTGACAAATCTAGCCCCCCTCCGCTGAACTCGATCTAATTCCGAAACCAAATTTATGTTGTGAGGATCCCATATACTGGCAGCATACTCTAGGTGGGGCCTGACCAAGGCAAGGAAACATCGTTCTTTCACCTTTTCGTCGCATTTACCTAGCACTCTTTTCACAAATCCCAATTTTTTATTAGCACGACCGCATATTTCTCGTATGTGTTTTCCCCAGGACAGATCGTGAGTAATTGTTACACCCAAGTATTTAAAGGAATCTACCCTCGCGATTTTGGTTTGTTTCACTTTGTAACTATAAGGGAGGGAATTACTCTTTTCCCAAAAATGTATTACTACGCATTTTTTAAAATTCAATTCCAATTGCCATGTATCGCACCAATTTTGAATTGCATCTAGGTCGTTGGCTAACACTCTGACTCTGTCTTCGTGACTTCGGATGTCCCCATAAATTACTGCATCATCGGCGAAAAGACGGAGCTTGCTATTAACTACGGTACTGAGGTCATTTATGTAAATAAGGAAAAGGAGGGGGCCTATGACACTTCCTTGTGGTACCCCCGACGTGACCTTGACAGTATCGGATGATACACCGTCCAGGACGACTGTTTGGACACGATCACTTAAAAATTGTTTAATCCAGTTAATAATACTTTCGTGTATTCCATAGGTTTCCAATTTCGCCAGTAATTTGCAATGAGGGACTTTATCGAAAGCTTTCTTAAAATCTAGGAATATCGCATCAACTGGAATATTACTTTCACCGGAGTTTAATACATCATGTACAAAAAGTGCGAGTTGAGTTTCGCAGGATCTACCCTTACGGAAGCCGTGTTGGTTATTAATTAATAAATCTTGGCTATCGAGGTGCCTCATCATGGAACTAACAATGATGTGTTCAAGAATCTTACAGGAAATGGAAGTCAGCGATATTGGCCTATAATTACTGGGGTCCTCCCTGTCTCCGTTTTTAAATATGGGTGTTACCGAAGCTACCTTCCAGCCGTTTGGCACGCTTTCTTCTGCTAATGATTTCTTAAATATTATATCTAGATATGGGGCAATTTCAGCCGACAGTTCTTTATACACACGTGCCGGTATCTCATCAGGTCCCGGAGATTTGTTGGGGTCTATGTTTTTAAGGAGTAATTCTATTCCGCGGGTGGAAATATTGATTGCTTCCATTGAATGCTGAAATATTTTCGGAAGGTTCTCGGGTGTATTTTGTGAGGATATGTTGAAAACACTCTGGAAAAATGAGTTTAATATGTTGGCTTTATCTAAACTACTCGTTACTTTATTCCCCTTTTCGATATTCAATGAGTTTACGGTGGACTTGTTTCCCTGCACTTCCCTGACGTAGGACCAAAACATCTTTGGGTTATCGTTCAAATGTTCGCCTAATTTTTTCCTTTTGAATTCCGCTAGCGCCTTCCGGAAAGCCTTCTTGGCAGTGGACCTAGATGCTTTGTAGTTCTGTATGGTTTCGTTGATTTTATCAGGGGAGGAATCTTTAACTGCATTTTTCATTCTGGCATGGCACACCCTTTGCCGCCTAAGAGATTTCCGTACTTCAGAGTTGTACCATCGGGGTTCCTTATTCTCTTTTATATATTTACTAGGTATGAACCTCTGTATTGCTGAACGTGTTATCCTAAGAAAATTATTCCAAGTATCCTCGACACTACTAGTTTTGCTTAATTCGTCAAATATAAAAAAAGAACTTTTTAATTCACATTTTAAGCCATCATAGTCCGCTTTATTGAACAAATACACCTTTCTCTTAGGTTTGTTGACTTTATCTACACTTAGAGAAAATTTAGCGTTTACAGCCCTGTGATCACTGATTCCGTCAACAACTTCTATATTTAAGACCTTTTCGGGTATATTTGTGGCTAACAGATCAAGAATGTTCTTTCCCCTTGTTGGTGAAGTGACTAATTGATGTAGGGAATTCGAGGTGAACGCGAATAAGAGGGACTCGCATAGATCCTTGTCTTTACCTCCATTTATAAAATTGTACGAATCCCAATCTATTGTGGGAATATTAAAATCACCTCCGATAATTAGGCTATGCTCACTGTTGTGGGATGTAAAGCGTTGTATCTGTTTTTCTAGGTCTGGTATTGAGTTAATGCTAACGTGGGGTGGTCTATAATACGCACAGATATATATTCTTTTCGATCTGGGTGTTTTCACTGAGCACCATACACTTTCTATACAGCTATCAGGAAATAACTCGGCTCTACTGACGTTAGAGTTCTTAACCGCAATAAACACTCCTCCTCCGGCTCTATTTTTTCTGTCGTTTCTATAAACTATGAAGGACTTGGGAAATATTTCGCAATCTGCGATGTCATCTGTTAACCAGAGGCATAGTGCATCATGATTTCCTGCTGCCAGGTGAAACGGTTAATAAGAAGTATTACCTACAATTTCAACGTCGTTTGCGTGAAGCAATCCAAAAAAACGCCCGGATCTGTGGAAAAACAATTCATGGCTTTTGCACCACGATAATGCACCAGCTCACACTTCATTGCTTGTTCGTGAATTTTTGGCCAAAAAAATACTGTAACGATGTTCCAGTCTCCACATTCGCCAGATATGGCTTCGTGTGACTTTTTCCTATTTCCAAAAATGAAGAGGAAAAAGGGTTGGGAGTTGGTAATAAGGGACGTGGAGGGTCTTAGGAGATGGCAGCATTTGCAGCATGGGTGGTTGCATGGTGCGGACAGGGGCTGGGAAGAGATAGGGGTGCTCGCAGGCGGTCTTATCGACTTGAAGAAGACTCGCAAGTTTAACGGGCGTTTAAACGCAACGGAGGGACAATGTGGGAATAAAGGTGATGTGGATTGACTATTGTTAATAATTGGGGAAAATTCACGTATTATATGTTTAATTTCGTGGGTTCTGGGGAATAAAGTGGTGAAAAGGTGAGAGCATTTTGGGCGGTTTGGTTTGGGGAGATGAGTGTATTGGGTTGACGGTTTGAGAATTTTTTTATTGAGCAGTTTTTCAGGGTACCCACATTCTCTGAGAGAGTCATGTAGCTAGTTAATGTATTTTCATTGGGAGGGGGTGTTGTTTCAGAGACGGAGGCCACGGACTGAGAGTGAGAAGGGGATGGAGCGTTTTGTGTTCGATGGGTGGCAGCTGTTGAAATAGAGATATTACTGGTTGTTAGTCGGTTTAATGTGGACTGAGGTGTTAAACTTATTATATATTTTTATATATTTATTTATTTATTTGTGCGTGTGTATACACTGATTTTATACACTTGCAGAATACTCAAGTTGGGGCCTAACTAACGTGAAATAACAAAGCTCCTTGAACCTTTCACTACAATGCCCAAGTATTCTTTTTATTAGTCCTAGCCTTTTATTTCCTCTTCCGCATACTTCACGAATATATCTTCCCAGGAAATTTCCTCAGTTATCGTAAGACCAAAATATTTTACTGATTTTGTTTTACTGGTTCCCAGTAAATTTCTCAAATTGCGATTTATCCTATTTACGAGTCGTATTCTTAAAGTAAGTACCGTTTGCTTATATTTAAATATTGGCGCTTCAGAACACAGTTTTGCTCCTGCAGCGACATCTACTGATTGATTGAAAAGCTATAGCAGCATTTGTTTTGTTTCAGAAGTCGTTTGCTTGTCCGTGCATGCAAACAACAATGTCCGCGACAATCGTTGATCCCGCCAGCTGTGAAGTGCGTTCTGTCATACGATTCTTGTATGCAAAAGGATTGTCGGCTGCTGAAATTAATCGGGAATTGTGCCTAGTTTATAAACCTACAGTTATGAGTGAAGGAAAGGTTAGAACGCGGTGCTGTGATTTTAAAAATGGACGAACAAATGTCCATGACGAAGAGCGAAGTGGTAGGCTCAGTATTCTGACCGATGAAATTGTTTCGCAAGTGGAACAAAAACTGCGATGTGATCGTCGATTGACAATTAATGGCCTGGCTGAACAATTTCCTCAACTTGGACGCACTACTGTCTACAATATTGTTACGGAAAACCTCGGATACCACACACTGCGTGCAAGGTGGGTACCGAAAATGCTCACCGACCACCACAAAGAGCAAAGAATGTCCAGTGGACGAGAGTTTTTGGGTCGTTGGGAACTCTTTAAACCACCCACCGTACAGTTCTGACCTTACACCCAGCGAATACTTCCTCTTCTTGCACTTGAAACAGTGGTTCGGTGGACAACGTTTCGAAACCGAAGAGGAACTCAAGAATGGCGTTGTCGATTGGTTCAACCCTCAGGCGGCGAGTTTCTATGCAGAGGGGTTAAAGAAGCTGGTGCAGCGGTACGAAAAATGCTTAGAAGTGAACGGCGATTATGTAGATAAGTGAAGTAGGTTTGTAGCTAACTAAAAGTGCCGATGAAATGTCTTTCATATGAGTATATTTTTTCCTGTGACCAAACGGGTCTTACTTTATGAACACGCCTCGTATTAATGCAGACAATAATCCTTTATAAATGTATGTCGTAAATAATATATATTCTTGTGTTTTATATAAGTTTTGTTATCCAAGATACCTCATTAGAGGTATTTAGCGTCCTTTTTGTATTTGGAGCTCCTATCCAATATGACAGTATCTTCTGTGTGTAAGAATAATAATAGTTCGCAATTATTTTCATACTTTACACTCAGGTCATTCACGCATCCATTCAAACAGAGTCATTCAGCTGTTTCTTTAAAAGTTACCATTTATCAGACATGTTGGCATCACGTATCCATGATTGCTTCATTTTGTACATTTCAAACCAGGAACCATTCGCACTCTTACGCTTTCTCCTTTTGACCATTCAGAACATGCTGTTGCACTCCGTAATTTCTACAAGCTACGCGCAACCTCTCCCTAATTTCGTCTGCGCGTGCCTTCTGAAATCAATAAGGGAACCATGAAGTTTTTCTCCCATATCCTTTACTTTTAAAAGGAAATCCCTGTTGTGAAAATAATCCTTACATCCACCACAAGAGTGTTTAAACTTCACTATTGCACTCCGCAGTTTCTAATGTCTCACTAATTCTTCTTTCTTCTATTTATACAAAACCGTAATTATTGAATACGATTCTATATAAATACTTCAAATGAGGGTAAGCATTCTGGATTCATCCCTTGCAACATTTTTCCAACATCTGCTTCCTTATGGTACTCATTTCAATTCCCTCTCACCCATCCCGTCCACTTTCAAAGAAGCTTCTCAATTCCTTCGAAGCCACTCTGAATTTTTGCGACTCTTTCCGCTGGAATTCTTTCCTCACTTACTCAGACGAAATTTTGGTATTCAGTATTTTTTTCTCTTTGTAAATATCAAATTCTATCTCCCGCGCCTTCTGCCCAATCGTCCTCCTATAAGTCAAATTCTTTGAGTCCACTGAATCTTAAGTATTCATTCACCAGCCATCACCTGTCATACTCCCAAGAGAACCTTTTTCAGGTGCACTTTGAGCAAATTCCATTTCGCAATTGTACCATTGAAACTTCCTCAAGCATCACTCTAACTTCCATTTTTGATATATGTTCCTATTTCCACCCGATTCAGGTTCACCTCCGTTTCCGCAAGCATGTGCTCTTGCTAAATTCTTCCATTTTGGGATTGCAACTTACTTTCACTCCCAATTGCACTTGCGACGATTCTAACTTATGACTCATTCACTTTCATCCACAAGGGTTTATCTTTTGAAGATACCAATTGTATCATATTGGTTCTATATATAATATCAAAGACGTGTATTTTACATTTTGTACCAAATGGTACAAGAAGTTATCTGGTAATACACATTTAACCAAAACAACACTCCGATTACATAAAGTAACCCTAAATCCATCCCTAAATCCAGTTTCAGCCTCAACTTTGTGGAAGTTCATTTTAATAAATGACAAATAAAAACTTTGTTTCAATCCACCACTTTATTTCAGGTACGACTAGTTTCGACGCTACGGCGTCATCCTCAGGTACCTGTACCAGTACCTGAGGATGACGCCGTAGCGTCGAAACTAGTCGTACCTGAAATAAAGTGGTGGATTGAAACAAAGTTTTTGTTTGTCATTTATTAAAGTAACCCTATTGAAAATAATCCTACTTATTTTTCAATATGTCTAAAGAATCTTGCATAGATTTGCACCTTTGAATTTTGCTAATGCCTTAAAGACATAACATAAAAGGAGTAGGTGATAAGCATTATTAAATAGGAATAAATTAATTAGAAAATATCATATAAATACAAAAGAATGTCACAGGATATAAGATCTGAGCAGCACTATAATGAGACAAAAATTAAACAGATTTTGGAATCAAAAATCATAACAAATCCCAATTTTCTCTCCATTTGGGACATTGAACTTACCTTTAACTGGCCAAGAAACTGATAGGGCAACAAAGTCAAAATTATTCAATAGGCAAAACCAGCGGTTGGCAAAATAATTAGGTAAAAGAGCCAGAATAATAAAAGGCACAAAAATTGGAATGTCTTTTATGAGCAATATTTTTAAACACAAGCTATATCGGTAGAGACATTGCTATTAACTTAATTAGGGCACTCCTAAGCTGGTCTTTGCTTAGAACGTGCCTCAATCTGATTGAGGTACATTCGCCGAGGTCGACCCCTTCCAGACCTCCCATGCACCCTTATCTTGTTTTGGTCTACCAGAATTATTGTATTCTTGCCTTTTATGTCCTTCCGTTCACCCTGTCTACATGCTCAAGCCATCTCAACCCATCTTCCTCAATTCTCGATACTATATCTTCTTTTACTCCACAACGCTCTCTAAAATTAACTTAATAAACTTTACTTAAAGTTTTAAATCTTAGTTAAACAATATGTAGGTTTAATAAGTTTGATATCAGAGTTAATGACGATGTTATTTCTTGATAAATAATAAAATTTTAAGATATTCGTAAAATTAAATTATGACCGTGAGAAATGCTAATGTAAACCATAGCGGTGCATATCTTTGGAAAGTTTGGTTAAGTTAGTCTGGGTTCAGGGTTCTCATCAATAAGACGACTTTTCAACTTATTCTTCATTCGGTTCATGCTTGATAATGGTTGTTCGTGTGAATATGTAGAGCACAATTAAGGTAAACCAGCAACTGGCTGTTTTTCAGCTGATTACATGATTAAGGAATACTACAGGGTTCGTCCGGAAAATAAGTTTATGATGCTCATTGTCTTTTTTGACAAAAGGGGAGTCGTCCACTACGAATTTGTACCTGAAGGACAAACTGTAAATGCTGCATTTTACGTCCAAGTGCTCGACAGGCTTCGAAAACGAGTCGCTCGCGCCCGGCCAGCGATCAAAAACATCTGGCGGCTGCATCACGGCAATGCGCCGTCTCACACCGCGCTTGTCGTGTCGGACTTCTTGGCCAAGCACGGCGTGGCAACGCTGCCGCACCCGCCCTACAGCCCGGACTTGGCACAACCGGACTTCTTTCTGTTCCCGAAGATAAAGAGGAGTTTGAAAGGAACGCGATACGGGACTTTGGACGCCGTCAAAGAGGCCGTGACGACGTGTCTTCGAGAGGTTTCCGATGATGCATTCGCTGGAGCGTTCCAGGAATGGGAACGCCGCTGGAACAAGTGTATCGACTCACAAGGGTCCTATTTTGAGGAATATTAGCTTAAGATATGTAAAAGTGTAATAAATTTTTTTCCTGAGCTCAGTACACTTATTTTCCGGACGAACCCTGTGTTCCAGGAATTAAAAATCAGCATATCTCCCTTCTTCAGGTTTTTGTAAGCATAATACGTGTGCTGTGAACCACGTTCATATTTATTTTCTCCAATATTTCTATGTCAGCACAAAGACGTGCAAATTTCAGGCTCCACAATTCTTTGTTTATTTATATCCAAGGTTTATGATAAAAAGTTTCCATTGTCAATATTAAAAGGATAAAAATAAAATTCGGTTACAGTAGCATTAAGAGGTTTTTAAAAAAGACTACGTTGCTTTTCTGTTCGCTGAAATCCTGAAACCTGTAGAGAAAAATTTCCCTCAGATTAAAAAGTACTGTCTTCCTTTCGTCATCGTTAACTTTGATGCCTCTAGTGGTCGACCCGCATGAAATATACGGAGCTTTAAGTTGCAAATCATCATCTGCTCGATGTTCATATTCTTGATATTTTACCCATTTGAGAATTAGAAGAAAACACCTGTATTAATCTTATTTCCAATAACACGATAACTGCTCTAGTTTTTCGCATGGTGCACGCCAATCTTGACACCTCGAATGTGGTCAGTTAATCACGATGTTATCTGATTTCATGGACATGCTTGCCATTTATCAGTATTTTAAATTTAAAGAAAGTAATGATGAAATCACATTAAATGAAGCAATGATTTACTATATGAAACGTTTTCATAAAATACTCAGTTTTCATAGATAGTAGGGTGACTGTTAATGGGTCTCTAAATATATTCCTCATATAATTAGTCGTTTCAGGCGTATCTTTGTGGAATTGTTTCGTGATGAATAATGTCTAAATAAAATTTTATAAATCCGCATGACAGATAAACTTGAAAGCAACCCAGATTTCACTGTGGTGCAGCACCATCACGCCTAATGGGATGGGTCTGACCTGAGTCGCACTAAATTTTATTTTTCATGCAGATTAACAAAGTTTTATTTTGACATTATTTCTCCTATTACGTATGATCTGTCACCTCATGTAAATAAGTTTGTGTGCTTTATTTATACAGATATCGGTCCAGTTTTAGTTATTAATCATTTTAGCGTTAGATACTTTCCGTAGAAGTAAATCCTTTGCAGAGCCTTGGACAAAGTACGCAGTATTAGTCTGGGCTTCTAATAAATGTTCTTTGTCTATTGCATGTGTTGAATGACCTCAAACAGAAATATCACAGGGCAGAAATTTTACAATCACAATCATCACAGCTCTAGGTGGAGGAAATCCAAATTGGCAGGAATGGAACCCACGACCTATGAAACGATGGCGTCACCCCTTCGCCATTGAGGACCGGTGAGGACATCTGCCTTTTTTCAGGACACCGAGAAGGGGGGGTTTATCTGCTCTGTGCATAAGTTAAGAGTTGACCCAATGAAATGAGCCAACTTGAAGGAAGAATAAGCTCGAGACATCAAGTGAAGTATTCAACACCCACTCGCCTTTTGAAACATTTGGGGCATGAAATCAGTCGGAGATACACTCACAAGAGATGGCCTTCATGAGAAGCTCGCAGTGAACCCTTGTATAGAGTGCGGACGGATAGTGAGGGATTTCAAACTTTTTGAAGCAATCGCAAAATACTGCAGCTCAGTCCATGATATACAATTTTCTCTTTTATCGATAAATGCATCACTAATGAATTTATTGGTCGCCTTTTTTTAATTTCTGTGATGAACTTACTCCGTAGTTTCTCGAATTTATGGAGTGTGGTCTGATCTCCCATGATAATGCTGATCTCCTGGTCTGGGAAAACGGCGGTGGAACTCGATATACACTTTTACAAGTTGTAAAGAAAGTCTTTTTAACGGTTAATGCAGTAATTGAAGAGAAACTTTCTTTTTAATATCGATATCTTCTTGAGAAAAACAATTGCTCGATTTGGACAAAAATACTCTTTTTCACGAAATATTAACGTTTCAGACATTGTGTGGGTGGTGGAAGCATGGGGTAGGAGGTGCAAGGGGGCTGAAGTGAGGACCGAGAAGTAAATGAATCCGCACTACGATGGATACGGTACCGGAGAGTTCCACGAGGCATTACGCTACCTCTTTCGGCGATGATCAAATGGAGCCCGCATGGAAGGATGAAGAGCCCGAGACTGTTGCAACAGAAATACGAGGGTAGATTGAAAACTAATGCACACATGCTTGTAGACCACAAACAAAACAACCTTCAGGAGCATTCATGGTGGCAAGTGGAAGTAACATTTCCCCTTAACATGCATGCGCAGGTTTGTGGTCGTTACATTCATCCCGTGTATTTTGAGAACGGGAATTCGGACTCGCGCGCAACTTGAGAGGCTCTGAGAAACCTGAATTTGAACCAAATCAACACCCTCCTTATTTCCCCGACCTTACGCTTTGCGAGTTTTATTTTTTTCCTCAACTCAAGAGACACCTCAAGAGTAATCGTTACACCTCGGACGATAAGGTGAAGGCAGCTGTGAAGCACTGGATTTGAGAAAAGTCGGATGAGTTTGTCAGTGACGGAATGAAAAATTTTTTTACACGCTAGGAGAAATGTGTTAGCCTTAACTGTGAGCATGTTGACAAATAAATACATGATTTTGAAACCTAAGAATCATACTTTAATGTACTTTTCACCCGATCTTGCTATTTGTTTTTGTTTGCGGTCTACAAGCATGCGTACATTACTTTTCAGCCTACCCTCGTATTAAGTTAATGAAACAACATTAAAAGGAAAGCTACCTTCTCCAGGCGTCCTTGTAAATATTCAAATAGGATATCCCGTAAAACTTTCTCTTCATCTGGAGAGGTAAAGTGGTAAAAATCATTTATGGATCAATGAAGTACGAAGATTAGATTTCCAAATTTATCATAGACTTTCAAAGCTCCTCTATAATAGTAATTGCTCTAGATGTAATGTTTTACTGGATAAATTCAGAAGGAGACTTCAAGAAACCCCATCGGAAGTCGTGAGTGAAGACGAGACGATGCCTCTGACTGCGACGGAACCCCGAGGTGCTCGGAATGAGTCGCCTCGCAGAAGTCGGAGAGAGCATCGAAGATGGCGGCTTTGGAGAAAGGGAGAGGTGAGACGGGGTGGAACACAATAGCGAGGCGGGGTGCGTGCCTTTCCCTTCTCTTCGGCACCGCCATCCCCCCTTTGTGATTATTTTGGACTCCAGTGTGATAGGCAATCATTTGGACACAATCAAGGAAATTGAATTCAAGAGCCCTCATCATCTTTTCCCAGGAGCCCTCCTGCTGGGGGATATTGGAGACGGCGATGAAGAGGGGGGCCTGAAGAACGGGGGGGGGGCGCCGGAGTCCAGGGGGGAGGGGGCCCTCTTGCTCCTCCTCCCCCAGGATATACAGGGAATTGTGCGCACGGCAAACACATGAAACCTCCTTGTTGCCTGGGTGCTCGATGCCTTAAGGGTGAAAATGTACGGTGGGAGAGAGAAAGAGCCCCGGAAGGGGAAGCGGAGGCGCGCATCATCGACGAAGCGACGCGACCGACTGAGAAGACACCTCGGGTGCCCACCGCCAGCCTACGATATGTGTGGGCAACCGCTGCCGAGGACTTCGCTCAGTCCATCTCCTCATAACTCAGCGGATTGGCTGACCCCGACCCATTCCAATTCGTCCTATTATGGCTTACGACCCAACTCTTCCCTGTGATGAACTGTTCTTGGTATGAAAGGTGTTATATCCCTTGCCTGGGAACCGAAAGGCCGAAGGTTTGGTTATCAATGGAACGAGGATGATGTGCATGAATCGTATCTTTAATTACTCGTGCATGGCGTTGCATCTAATTTTATTTGGAGGAGAATATTAAATAGGTGTGAAACACGCCATGTGGTAATACTGAGAGAACATACGTATACAAGTTTGTCAACTCTCATGAATGATACGAGGTGAGACTCCTTTAACCAAAACCTACCAAAATTATACTATTATAGGTAAATATCTTTAAAATTCAAATTGGAAAGCTCCTCTTTTTTTCGGTAAATAGCTATTGTGAAAATTTTCAAGAAACTGCGGGAGATACCGCAACAGTAACTTTTAACGGAGTCATCCGCTAACATACATTTCATTGCAACTATTTCAGAGCGTAAAAATCATTCGCCTTGACTAGGATTCGAACCCGGATCCCTCGATGTCCGGCCGAGTTCTTTAGCCAGTTAAGCTATTTTTTAATATCTTTATTCTCATGGAATGTTTCATTACAGCAACATGGTAGCATATTATTACACATCTTTCACAATTTAATCACGGAAACATTAAACAAATTCCCATAGAATTTGTCATCACAGTTGCAACATAACAGCATATTACACCACTTTCCTCCACACGAATACCACAGCAACACCACAAAAAAAATTAACTCCCATAGAACCCGTCACAACATCATGTCATAACACCCTTTGCACAAGTCTACTCCAATCACACTAGAATATAGTATCTCCCATAGAACCCGTCCACAGCAGTCACATGAAAGCACACCATTAACACCTTTATTCCAAAAGTATAACAGCATCACCAAACCAAGTTTGCATTTACCCTATCTCAATCTTGAAAGTGCCGTTCAACATCACAACGCTTCACAACCAACAATATTAATAATTTATGCATTGACACTTTTTTTTCATTTATATGTAATTTAAAACTTACATACACATTTCTAACTGTCCTGATCTAGGTCTCTCTTTCTTAAAATTTCTTCTCCCTTCTTCCAAAAGGGTTGCATCCATTCCGGCAGATCCATTCCCTCTGTTCGGACTATCTCCCACCAGGGCTCCCATGGTTCTCTGGATTTATCATGCACCGATATTAGATGTCGCCCCACCAACCACATCACCACTTCTCGTTTTGCTCTCGGGAACAGCTTGCAATCGGCAAGAATTAAGTTACTATTCCCTATTCTAGGCTCTCCGAACGTGTTTAGCGTCCCGTACACCAGCCTTATCTTCCCCATCTTATTTTAGCCGTCGTGCAATGAAACACCCAATAGTCCTGCGTATCTAATTTGTTAAACCTTTCACATTCTCCCTTAGATGTCAATCTGAGGTTAAATCTGATCGCTTCCGTCGTCACGATGTAATTTGCAAATTGAAATGCTACGCTCCTTACGTCCAAATCCTGTGATTGCGGCGTCCTCTTAATATTTCAGAGTTTTAGAGGACACCGCAATGCTTAACTGGCTAAAGCACTCGGCCGGACATCGAGGGATCCGGGTTTGAATCCCGGTCAAGGCGAATGATTTTCACGCTCTGAAATAGTTGGAATTATATATGTTTATATAAATATATATATATATATATATATATATATAATATAAATTCACTGATAGTCATAACAAACACAGAAACCAAAACACACAAAAGAGGGAAAACTCACTGGTTCTCGAATTTTCGGTGGTCCAACCACCTTTCTCAAGAGGAATTAGGAACAGAACTGAGGCAGAGGAGGGCCCGAAAGCATATATATATATATATATATATATATATATATATATATATATATATATATATATATATATATATGCTTTCGGGCCCTCCTCTGCCTCAGTTCTGTTCCTAATTCCTCTTGAGAAAGGTGGTTGGACCACCGAAAATTCGAGAACCAGTGAGTTTTCCCTGTATATATATATATCCATATTATATATATATATATGGAGAGATCCGGTGTTCAAGTCCCGGTCGAGGAAAATGTTTTTACATTTGTGATCTGCTCACATCCGCCATCCCCACCTCTTTTGTGTTCGTCCTCTATGTGTGTTCCTTTCCCATTTCCTTATCTGTATTTCTATGTGAATGAATAAAATATATATACATATATGTATATATATACATACACACGCATATATATATATATATATATTTATTTATTTATTTATTTATGTGTGGGTCGCGGTTGTCCAGGGGGTTGAACATTGGACTACTGACAGGAGGGCCCGGGTTCGATTCCCGGGCTATTCACTCTGGGCCCCTGCAGCTCCACCCAAGCGTTGAGATTTTTCGGGTACCAGATCTTCCTGGGAAACCATAACTGGCACAGGGAAAGGAATTGGCCCCCCTACCCTGATGTGTGAATATTCACACGCCGTCGGGCTTGGTACATGGGTGAGCTCTACCATCACCTACTAAACCGACCTTCGGGTTGATTACTGTGTTTATGGTTTATATATATATATATATATATATATATATATATACATTTCAGATTAGAAAACATGTATGCACGAACACAAGGGCGAAGTACGAGTATTTTATTAGGTACTAAAATAAATGACAACGGATGAAGGTAACATTCGGAATCCGAACTTTCCCCTGCTCTAGTGCTCTACTAAGTGAGATAATGAGCCAAGAGTACACAGAGATACTTAGAATGATTTCGGAAATATCTATGCACATTTTAAAATTAAATGTTGGCTTACTTCTATACTCTCACCTTCAGACGTTTAACCAGTATGTTTTTACAGACGATTAAAAATATGTTACACATGTTATGTGTTCCCAGGCTGACTCCGAATATTTACCAGGTTTTCATCGCGACAAACTATGCTCGTCAGGATTAAAATTCGGTCGTTTGAAAACGTATTGTCTATAGAGAGGCTAATGGTAACTGTGGGACTAAGGATATCATCAACCTAATTTGTTTGAGCAAGTTGCATTTGATGTGCGTATGTACTCGTAGAATCTCTTTTTCTTCCACTGTATTTCAGTTTCTTTTCAAATACAGATTTCCATTTAGGTTAATGAATAATTCTCGGACATTATTTTCCTTGAAATTCTTGAAAGTCTTCATGATCTGGTTTCACTTGAACCTGACGATATTATGTCCATGCTAACCTAATAACCTCCGGCAAATGGCAAAAATTTGCAAACACACCAAATTGGTAATTTTATTTTGAACAAGGGCTATTAATCGGAGAACTTGGGTTCTTTTCCCGATGACTTCGGTCAGTCCCAGCCATACCCAGGCCGAGTGATTGGTCGGGTAGCGACCCAGGGAAAGGCGATCACGTCCATCGTCGTAGCGTGTGCACATTACGTACTCACCGGAGTGGGGGCTTAGCATACGGAGGTCGTGCCGGTGTGGGCCCTTCGGGAGTCGATCTCGCGCCGCGGCTCGCCACGTCTCACGTCGGGTTGAGATGTGGAGGGCGCTAAACAAAAGCGTGGGCAAAAATGCTGTCCCATAATCCTTTGGACCCGCCTTGCCCCTCCAATAATTCCACGTGGTTACGCCTCAGACTACGTCGTTTATTCGGAGGCATTTCATAGGGAGCATATCTCCTTCAGAAACGGGGGGTGCCCTGCGGGGCGGGGGTCCCCGGAGGGGTTGACCTCGCCCCCCCTCTTCTCGCGACTCCGTCTCACCCTTATTTCGGTGGCCACCCCTTCGCGCCACCTCACCCTCCCTTTGGCGAGAGAAGCTCACCAAGATGGCTAGTTCGAATTCGACGGTCCCTCCTTTTCCTCGTTTTTATGCCTTCTTTTCATGGACTAAATGGTTTCATTGAAAATAAATCTTTTTTTTTCAAATAAGAACTTTGAGAGCAAAGGGCCATTTTCTCAGAATCATGTCAAAGAGGCATTATATGCATTCCTTAAATAGCTGTGTAATTGAAAATGTTGCTTCCCGGGAGTTGAAAGCGGCCTATTTACACGGATTTGCGATAACTTCGCGCCCCTTTGTACGTGTTCCCAGAATTCCGGATTCTTCCATTGATATGCTTCCCTTTTTCAGCGATGGAAACGAAGAACACACTTCTTAAGAAAGGGTCCTTACAAGGGACTCTCTTTTTGAATTCCCTTCCAATGCGTGGTCTTTCCCGCCTCTTGTGTGCCAGCGTACGCTTAAAGGGCCCTTCTAAGGGGGTTCCCTGCTTGAGGGGGCGGGGAACGGGTGGAAGATCCCTTCTGGCACGAGGCTATCAGGCACTCGGATATCAAACCGAGAACCTCTGTTCCCCCACATGGCGTCATCCGAGCTCTTTCCTGCCTTTGTTGGGGTTTATTTGACAGATTATGAGAGTTACGCCATGAACTTATCCCTAACCGTAAGTGAAGAACTACATTTAAAAAATAATATTTCCAAAATTAATTTTTTAAATGAAAATATTATTCTAACGATAATTTATCTTTCATTAATTACATCCTCTATGCCCATATTATAATCAGAAATTACTAGTCGGTACTTGTACTAATTGTAAATATCTTACAGTTGATACTAGTTGCCAGTAACTTTGGATAAATATTTGCAAAGTGATGATGAATACCTTGAGGTGTAGTGGTTCGAAGCAGTTTAAAGCAGTGAAAACGAGATAACCGAGACCGTGAAATTGATTGGCACTAGGTTGTAAAGGGGGTTGGAAATTAAAATAAAGTTACAAGTAAGGGAAAAGATAGGGAAAACAGTAGGTCACTTTGGTATGTTTGGGAAACAGTAACCCACGTTTGCCTCAATCACATACAAAAAGGCAAAATTAATAATTTAAAAATAATAAAACAAACTTACAAGCACTCGATCACTAAGATGTGTTAAGGAATAACAGTCACTCTCGTGAATCGCATTTACACACACTCAAAGTTTACAAAGATTCCTCGTATGCCAAATGACCCATCAATAACACAGATGATTGCAAAATTATAAAACGGATGTAACGGACCTGAAAGGACTTATGTAAACACGCAATCACTCAATCACGTGGGTGCGTTAGACCTTTGTTAATCGCAGTCACTCACTCGTTCAGGGTTTACAAGGATTCCTCATATGCCAGGGACCTGTCACGGAAGAGTACAAAATTATAAAACTGAGGTACGCTCGCTCTCGCTCATTCACTCCATCACTCAGGTGGGTTCGAAAACAGGCACCTTTGCGCTTCACAAGTACTTACTCGTTCAGGGTTTGTATAGATATGGATTCCTCCTATGTCAGGGACCCGTCAAACACATAGAAATAGCAAAGCGAAACAGAAAGGGCTTACGTAAACACTCATTCACTCAATCACTTGGGTGAATCAGACCTTTGTGAATCGCACACAGTCACTCTTTATAGCATTTTTTGCCATTTACACTCTCTAAAACTTTATAAATGCTGAGTTATATAAATAAAATAGTGGAATCAAAATCATACAGAAGTAACCAAAAAAATACTTCATTGTTACAAAAAATACTATTGACGATTAAGATAAAACAAATCTCCAATAAAATGCCTCCCTGTAATGATTTAAGAGAGAAAAGGAAGTCGAAAATATTTTGATTTAAATTATTTGCCGCTGTATAACATTTTAATTTCTGGAAAACCAAAAAGTAAACCTCCAATAAACTATTAGTAAATTGAATTTTCTATCCAATGATTCCAATTTTTTGTCCTAGTACGATTAATACATGATACGTAAAAATGCGTCTCAAACTAATTAAAACGTCCAATCAGCGCAGTCGGGGCTATCAGAATCGAGTGGACGTCTTCAGAAACAAAAACTATTCGACAACAAGAGAACAAGGAATATGACAAATAACTTTAGCACATGTATGCATTGATGTATCATAATTTTAATTTTGATTAAACCCTACTACTAACACAAAATGGAAGAAAAACGATCCGTGCTTACAAATGATATATAAACGATCATTTGCCTAACATTTTTCACTACAAAAGAACAAAAATCGTGAGCCCTTTTTTATTCAACCTAAACGCTTGAAAACTTCAAGAGACGTTACTCGTCGCCAGATACATTTGTAAAAAAATCGAAAACCCAAAAAAAATAGATAATGATCAGTATTTGAAGCCAAATATGATTATTTATTTTCAGTTTAAAAGGAAAAAACGAAAATTTTCCCTGTGGTACGAGTGCTTCAGTTATTAAAATATGATACGTTTAACCTACGGCAATTACGATAGAGCTTAAATGCCACTTGAAAGTCACATTCTGTATTAATATGTAATTCTAGAAATTTTGAAAAAACCCTTTATAGGATGGGGATTTTTCATTTTACGTATCATCGAACCTTCTTCGTTCGGTATTCTATTGTTGTCGACCAAGTGTTTCCCGCGGTTAAATATGAACGGTGGAATTCAAATGTCTTAAAATAAATATTATATTGCGTTAAAACCTTTTATGAAGTCCTGATATGCTTGTACCTAATAATTATTGAGTGTATTAATATTTACTTCTTCTTTTTACTTTTCTATTTCATGCATTGAATAAACAATTAAAGGGGGTTAGTGTCAACTTAAATCGTTGAAGAATTCTGCATATCCGGGTTTTCACCGCGTTGTTGTTTGAAGCCGACAACAGTTTTGCCGAAGTTTCATCCGGCGTCTTCAGATCTTCGACCTGAAGACGCCGGATGAAACTTCGGCAAAACTGTTGTCGGCTTCAAACAACAACGCGGTGAAAACCCGGATATGCAGAATTCTTCAAGCCACCGCCGCGAAAATCTACGCAGCCATAAACTTAAATCGTTTTTACTCATTTGACTCATATACATGTAAACTCGTACACACACACACACACCTTTTAATACATGCGAGTATACTTTCGTTCGCCTTCATGGTATCAGGCCTCTCTTAAGCTCACCTTTGTTTAGCCTCCAATCCACGCCTATCATCCTGTTTCAATGACCATGTTTCCGCGCCGTACATAACTACGCTCCATATCAAAGTTTTAACGAGCCTCTTGTTAACATCCTTACTCAACTTTCCAGTCATAAATTCCTTCCTCCTTGAGAAAGGCTCTTTCTCTAGACCAATTCTTCTCCTTCTTCTCCCTATTTCTTTGATCATCGTGGTCCAAAACTCTTCTGAGAAAGGAAACTGTTCCATTGGTTCCAGTTTCTGAACTCCAATTTATCGTTTAACTTAGCCTTTCTGTTCCTCGAAAGTCGTATAGCTGTTTTAATGTTCACATTTCTTTTCATCATATATCTATTGCACCGACTCTCTAATGTGCAATGCTTGCAACTCACAGGTTGATTGGCTAACTATAGCTAGATCTTCCGTAAACTTAACTGATTTTATGGATTCTCCGCCGACTTTTGTTCCTTCCTCCAGTGCTTCCCATGCCTTCTTAATCATTTACTCCATATACACTTCAAGTGATAATGGACATCATAGACTTACCAGTCATCCCAATACTGCCCACCTTGACCCATCCGCCACACACACCTGAGCAATTTTGCACATGTACAAACGAGCCATATGAAATTACTGGGAATTGAACAAGGACCTCTGGGGTCTATTTTTAGACTTTAGCAATTCCTATAGCATTTCAAAAAGAGTAAAATATGGGAAAGGTAGGGATCCACCGTATGCTAAATATAGCACATGTATTACGACTAGATTAAATAACTTTAATCGATTCAAAGTGTAAGGTTAAATTTGAAAGTGAATATGCTTGATATGTTGAAGTAATACCTCGATTAAAACAGGGAGACATTCAATCTCCACGCACACCCTACTCTAGAAGCAGCGCTGGAAGAAGATAAAAAAACTGTTTTTCCTATGAAAATGGGCAAAAGATAATAGTTGTTGATAATGCAGATAATGAGGAAACATTGGCAAAAAGTAAATAAGAACGAAATAAATTGTAAAAACACTCATTAAATACACGTAGCAAATAGGAATAAAATTAATGACAAGAAAAAAATTCAGGCATTTCAGGTATAATAATGATGAACGCAATACACTCACTTTTTTAGATCGTGTTTCCGAAAAAGATGGCGCGCTAAAATATCTTGAGACTGTTTACAACTCACATAAATGGAACACTCTGAGAGACAAAGCAGAATAGACGTAGATATTAAGAGTCTAGTACTTGCCATGCAGTCTGTTGGTATCTAAGTTATAATTATGTCGTACAAAAACTCAAAATCTACAATTATATGTGGTAGACTAGTTCTATAGGAAATGGATGATATATGTTATTTATGAGGAAAATAATTTGAAACCATAAGGGAAAAAATCTATTAAGAAAGGCATTTGGACCAGCAAAGGAAAAGCAACCCTTGGGTGTGCAACGGAGAGAGAGAGAGAGAGAAGGAATCTGTGGAGGGCAGCAGGCATAGCAGAAGGTGAGAAGACGGAGGGATTCGTGGGCCACGCAATGAGAAGTGAGGACAACAGGGGATTTGGGAAGACAATCCTGTTGGGAGAGACCTTTTAGGAAACGTTGGGAGTTCAAATGAATTTTAACGCGGGCAACGTGAGGGCCAATGAGGGAGAATCTGGGCACTGGAAAAAAATTAACTCAGTCTGTGAACAAAGACAAATACCGTCCTGGTGATCCATTTAAACAATAGCCATTTAAGTGAGTTTGAGCATATATTAATCTAATTTTAGTGCCCTCGTAATATTTTTAAATTTCAAATAGCGGAGTTCAGTTTCAATCCTAATTTAAAAGTTCTTATTAATATTACACACTCGTAACACTAATAATTAATTTCAAGATGCTTTAAATTCGCGTAGGCATTCAAAATCCCTTTTAGCTTTCAATGACCACTCCGAATGATTAGTGGGACACCAACAGGCTTCACCCCTCGCAAATCCCAGTTGACCTGTGAATGTTATTCGGATTTTGGTCATAGGAGGCACACTAATTGACATCAGACCTATTTATAGACTGTCTCGGAAGTCCTGTATGAAGTGTTCCAAGTCATAGTTACAGACAAATTCGAATTTTTTACAGAAATAAAAAATCCAAGAAGAAAATAATTATTAAATCTTGTAAGACTTTGATAATCCATTATAAAATAAAATTTCCCCATACACGCTACTAAATTTATTCGTGCCTCAGACTTGACACACTTGAGTGTAATTTCATCCGATTCATCGCGGTGTCGTTTCTGGACCAGTCATCCCTCTTTTGCTCTTTGAAAGTGAGGGAGCGGGAGTGATAGGTTGCGGGGGAGGGAGGGGCCGTTTGTGGCGACATGCATCAAGGGGAAGCGTGCCCTTCGACAAACAGCACTCATAAGGCGAACAACATTGGTGAAATGGGTCCATAAAGCTTAGAACACGCCTGCTACTCTATGTAACATTAATGACCTAATTTGGCAATAATTTATATCATAGAGAATAACGTAATACAAATAAGTCTCCAGTGCCTGTTGATGTGTCAAAAGGAATCCCTACGAAGCAAGAGCAATAACCAGTATTTGGGTGAAGAATGATCGCAGGATTTCCCGGCGTATGGAATCGTGGAAGGCTGTTCGGGTTTTCCACCGGGTCAGGTCCTTCATAAAGGCCGACGTTTCGTCGTCGTCCATCGTCTTCAGGACATCTCATCTTATACCTCAGTATTTTGGGATTGCTGATGACATAAACTCGCTTTACGTAATATTTTACATCTACATCTAAATATAGTTGTAAAATATGTATTGAATTAACCTTAGTGACGTCCACGATGTTGATTTTCACAAACATTTCCGAAGATAAGATCCCATCACTAGGTCTCTTCAAATTCAGTCTTCAAAATCAAACGATGGATCCATGCCTGTGAAGAACCGAGTATTGAAGGAAAAAATAAGGTACTCCACTTATTACACTATGGAACACTATGGACAAACACTCTGGAACCATGCATTTGAGCCGGAGACAACGTTTTTCAATGTTTATGAGATGAATTAACAGACCCGTAAGGTGGCGGGCGAAAGACAACTGCTCCGGGAATGCCTCTTTCGGCGCCGACATTGAATCGTCTCCCTCGGAGAGTTGATGTATGCCATGGGCGACGAGAGGCATCAAGGCGGAGGCGTTTGTCCGCTCGCGCATATTTCTTTCGCTCTCGTTTCATTGGCTCA
Source organism: Hetaerina titia (assembly GCA_037158775.1). Classification (NCBI taxonomy): domain Eukaryota; kingdom Metazoa; phylum Arthropoda; class Insecta; order Odonata; family Calopterygidae; genus Hetaerina; species Hetaerina titia. Next base: position 12,915,181 of record CM073768.1, on the reverse strand, counting down.
CGTCGCCCACCGTCCTCGGTTGACCTCTTGACGGAGGGCGTCGTCACCGCTCTTATTTCGGCCCGTCGCCCTCTCCCTCGACCTCTCGATGGCCTCCTCCTCATCCCCTGCTCGCATTTCTGCGGAAGGCCAACCCCCTCCCGAGACTCAACCGAAAAAATAATCCTATAATCCACGCCGCACCCATCTATCTCCCCCTCCCCTCGGCACCTCCTCCCCTACATATTGATTTTTATTGCCTCCCTGTTTTCCACCGTTCACTACATACCAATCAAGCACCGCCTCCTTGCCCTGCCCAGAAACTTAGTTCAGAACGAGAAGGAATCAAAGAAATGGCTATGCCCTTAATTGGAAAGTAAAACAGCCAGTGAAATCAATCGTACTAAAAGTAATATTTCTTTCAATCTCCGCTTTCTCTTGATTACGCATTGGTTGCTCAATACTAGCACAGCAAGAAAAAAACGGTGAAACACCGGCTTTTGGAACAATTATTTTATGTTAGGAAAATGTCAAGTGAGCAAAGGTCCGGTTTTAATGGACGATTAAACTCCTAGCATTTTTATTGCGATCACTCTGACCTGAAAGTTTATCGGAATAAGTCAAAAAAGCCCTAACTAATCCCTAGCAAAATATAACTTTAAATTAGGGATTGGGGGGAGTGAGTCCATCGGCCCTTTCACACAGAATTTGAACCCCCTTTCGCCCCATAGCATGGAAAACCTATTAAAATATCATATTTATCATAATTTCCACTCTTAGCAATTTTTAGAACAGAAGTAATCGTTGGGGTGATTGGCAGGGGGTGAGCACACACCAGACTAATTTTACCCAAATATTTTTCCCTCCTAGCGTGGACGGCCTTCGTTATTCTGATCCCTTCCTGTTAGTGGGAAAAATGATATCTTAAATGATAAATAATGACATCTGTTCTACACTTGATCTCTCTAATTTTATTTTACATTATCATGCCTACCGTAGTATTATGGGTCTAAGAATACATTTCCAAAATCACTGCTAAAGAGATATCCTTCCAATTTATGAAAGAGGTTTAATCTATAATTTAGCCTTTGCTCCGTAAGTGAATCCCAGCTTTGACTATCTAATAATTTTGAATCATCATTAAGTTAATCATAACAACGTTTTACCTATCCCACTCATCTATGCTTCACGCGATCCAATTCGGCAATCAATCCAGCTTCATGGGTATCCCATATACTAGCAGCATCTTCTAAATGAGGCATAATCTGCGAAAGATAACATTTTTCTTCGACATTTTCATCACATTTCCCAAACAATCTTCTAATAAATCCTAATTTTGTGTTACCTGGTTCACATATTCCCCGAATATGTTTCGAACAGGTGAGGTCGTGAGTGAGGGTAACACCTGGGTCTATACATTTTATTAGGCGTTTGGGTGGGAATTGCTCTTTTTACAAAGCTTTATCACTACGCACTTTTTCAAGTTTAATTCCAATTGTCAAGTGTCTCACCAGCGTTTTTTAGTATTATGTTCACCTGATAAAGCCACTGTCTGTATCACGAATATCACGGTAAGCTACTGCATCATCAGCAAATAAACGTATCTTACTAGTGACTACAGAGTCAATTTCGTTATATAAGGTAGGAATTAAAGATGTCCAACAACACATCCCTGGAGAACACCTGAAGTAACCTCTACTGCATTTAAGATAACTCCACCTATTATTAGTCTTCGTACGCGACTCTTCAAAATGTCTTTAATCCAGCCCGCGATATTTTTATCAATGCCATATGCGTCCAGGTTTGTAAGTAATTTATTATGGGGTGCTTTGTCAAAAGCTTTTTAAAAATATCAAAAAACGAGTCCATTTAACCAGTGATCTCCCCCAAACTTACAATATCATGGTCCAAAAGCATAAGTTGTGTCTTTCAGGATTTATAACTTCAAAAACCGTGCTGGTTTTTCGCAAACAATTACTGACTATTGAGGCATCTCACTATCGAACTAGCAACTCTTATGCCCCATGTTCTCTTACGGATGTGAGGAGAATAGGTCTGTAAATGTTCAATTCCTCCTTGTATCCCTTTTTAAATATTTTTTACGTTACGTTTTCTTCACTTGAAAAATTAAAGAGTATATTTCAGAAAATGGGAATATTTTGGAGGGATAGTAGACAACCGCACTGTACAGTCTCAGACTGTTTCGGTGCGAGGGGGGAACAGAGTCCGGATAGGCAAAGGATATTATGGGAAGAATCAACCCCAACCGTACTCTTACAAATGGGCAAAGGATGGGTGAGGAAAATTAGAGAGGAAAAAGAAATAAATAAGTAATTCAAATAAAATCAAATGATATAGGGGTTGGAACAGAAAGTGATTAAACAAAACAAAAATAAAATTTTTTAAATAAAAATAAAAAACTTCAACAAATTTAGGATATTTTAATTCCCTGAAAGGTACCGCTAGGGTTTGTGAAAGGCGATAAAACCAGGCTTATTGTTACCCGAATACGACCCCTACTGCGGTAAAATTAAATAAGGATGTCCATTATTGGTTTTTGTCCAACGGGAAACCACCTCAATTATCATTCCCAAGAATGTAATGATGGGCACTATAGAGAATATCAGTCCTGGCAACTAAGGGACTCGGCCCAAGCGGCCGTGTGTCGTGCCCGGCAGCGGGGGAGGCAAGACTTCCGCGGCCGTCATCCCACGAAACCCTTGCAGGGAAGAAATAACAGCAGCAGGACAGAAGACGCAGAAGAAGACAAAAGTAGTTAGAATAGGAACATGGAACGTCAGGACAATGTTGAGGACAGGAAAATTAGAAAATATTAAGCGAGAGATGGAAAGAGGTAATATAGATGTTTTAGGTCTATGCGAGGTGAGATGGAAGGATAGCGGGCATTACTGGAGTGACAGTTATAGATTAATATACAGCGGCGGGGACGCGAGCCAAAAAGGGGTTGCCATAATATTAAATAAAGGGGTAGGAAGAAGCGTAGTCAACATAGAGCAAGCAACTGATAGAATTTTACTCGTAGTGATTAAAGCAGAGCCGACGAACTTGGTCATTGTTCAGGTATACATGCCACCGAACAACCACAAGGAGGAAGAAGTCGATAAGATGTACGATGAGTTAGAGGATATAACCACGTGTGTTCCTGCAGGGAGATATTTGATAGTGATGGGGGATTGGAATGCGACGGTAGGCGAAGGAAGAGATGGTGGTGAGGTGGGGGACTATGGGTTAGGCACGAGGAATGAACGAGGGAAGAAAGCAATTGAATTCTGCAGGAGACAAGGGTTAGTCATCACCAAAACATGGTTTAGACACCACAAAAGGCGTAAGTATACATTGAAAATGCCAGGTGACTCAGAAAGGTTTGATTTAGATTATATTATGGTTAGGCACAGGTTTAGGAACAGTGTGATAAATTCGCACAGTTTCCCAGGAGCGGATGCGGACTCTGACCACAATTTAGTTGTTATGAAATGTAGCGTCCGTTTCAAAAAGATAAGGGAGAGGCGGTGGGTTAGGAAATGGAATGTAGAAGCACTAAATCGATTGACGAGGAAGGAGTATCAGTAGGCTGTAGAGAAAATGATGGATGAGGGTAACGAGCTGAATACTATCGAAGAAAAATGGGAATGTATCAAGCAAGGGATATCGGAAGCAGCAAAAGACATTATAGGAACCGTTAATGGGAAAAGGATAAGGAAACCATGGGTAACGGATGAGATGATTGCAAAGATGGACGAGAGAAGAAGAAGGAAGAATGTAAGCACAGAGTTAGGCAAAATGAAGTACAAAGAGTTAAACATTAAATTGACAGGGGTCACAAATAAAGCAAAAGATGCATGGTGGAAAACGCAATGCGAGGATATGGAAAGTTTACAGAAGAAGGGTGAAATTGGTGTTCCATAAAGCAAGGTTAAGTTATTATCGGGAAGTAAGAAGGCAAGATCTGTGCTAAGAGTTAAAGATAAGTGGGGTAAGATAACAGTTGAACCAGGAAAAATCCAAGAGAAATGGAAGAAATATATAGAAACACTGTATGGTAAAGAACTTAGGCCCACAAGGTTAGACATAGAAAACGAACATGACGTAGAAGAAGATAGCTTAGGTCCAGGCATATTCGACGTTGAAATAGAAAGGGCATTAAAGGAGATGAAAGCAAATAAGGCCGTGTGGGAGGACAACATTCCCGTAGAACTGTTGAAATGTTTAGGAAAACGTGGGAAGAAGGCCCTATATGCACTGATTCGTAGTATCTATGAGGAAGGCATCTGGCCGGAAGATTTTGTGAGATCAGTGTTAGTTCCTATTCCGAAAAAGATAAAGGCTAAATCATGTGAGGATTACATAACAATAAGTTTGATATCCCACGCAGCTAAAGTTATTCTCAGGATCATCAACAAAAGGATAGAGAGTAAGGCAAATGGTTACTTAGGAGATGATCAGTTTGGGTTTAGGAAAGGAAGAGGCACGCGTGATGCCATTGCAGTAATGAGATCACTAATCGAGAGGAATATAGAATACAATCAGAATGTATTTGCCTGTTTCGTAGATTTCGAAAAAGCGTTTGATAGAGTGAATTATGAAAAATTAATGCTTGTATTGCAGAAAATAGGAATAGATTGGAGGGACAGGAGACTGATCCGCAACATGTACCTGTCTCAGACTGCTCAGGTGCGAGTGGGGAACGGAGAGTCCGGATGGGCAGTGTTAGGAAGAGGTGTAAGGCAGGGTTGCCCATTGTCACCGGTGCTGTTCAACGTATATGTGGAGGAAATGATTCAAGAGACATGGGAAGAACTGGACGTAGGAATGAAATTCGGAGGGGAATTCGTAAAATCGGTTAGGCTTGCTGATGACCAAGCATTAGTTGCTCAGTCAGCCAAGGGGTTGCAAGCATTGCTGAGTGAATTGAAGGATCAGAGCGATAAATATGGGATGAGATTCAATATTAATAAAACAAAGGTTATGCGATTTTCCAGAAAGAAAAAGGCTAAGCTAAATATTAAAATAGGCGGGGAAAAAATAGAGCAGGTAGAACAGTTTACATATCTCGGAAGTGTTTTGGACCAATACGGTCAAAGTGGTAGGGACGTACAGGAGAAGGACATGGACATGGACACCGGAAGTTTTTGAAAAACATTTATTTCAGGTATTGATTCAATGCCTCAACATTCTGCTAAGTATATTCCTTGAACGTCAGCAAACCTTTGCTAGCGTCTTTTCCACGACTCGAAGATTCCCTGGCAGGCGGATTCCTTAAGGTCCTTAAGAGTATGCGTGCAAGAATATTTGACGGGTCCTTCCGTCGTATCCTATAAGGGAGGATTTCACATCTTGGAATAGGAAATATTTTGCTGCTGCCAGGTCGGGACTGTAAGGAAAATCGACGCGATACCGTTGTACAAAGTCTTCGCAAGCAGATACTTGACTCTACTTATGGTCGTGGGTTCAGATCTTCGGGTACGAGTATAACGCAGATATTCCGCATTGCCAAAATTTTAGTGATAATGTGGTGCGCTGTCATCTCATTAATTAACGGTGCCAATACGATCTGCGATCATGCTAATACTTATCCTGCGATTTAAATTCAGCACTTAACGGGTTTTATTCTAACTCGGCAAATTCTCACATGTTCTCTTCGTATCTCAAGCGGCTTCCAGTCTGATTCCTCAAAAATGCCCGTCACTCTCGACTTCTTATCGTAAACATTTTCCACAAGTCTGGGGGATATTCCGTTCACTCAAGTTCTTTTATCGAAAATTTCTCCTAAGGATCCCATATACTTGCTTCGCATTCCGAATGCCGCTTCTCTAATGCAAAATAGCGCATTTCTTTTACTTTGCCGTTGCGTGTCCCCACAACTCCTCTTATGAAGCCGAGTTTGTTTAAGGCGGTATCGTATATTCTTGTAATACGTTACCCCATATCCTGCCCATTACTTCCTTTAATCCAAAATTTTAAAATTGCGCCAATGTGCAGTTCTAATAATAAATGAAAGTAGAAAAACTTTGTTACAATCCACCATTTTATTTTCGATACTTTTCGGTATCGAAAATAAAGTGGTGGATTGTAACAAAGTTTTTCTACTTTCATTTATTAAAATGAACTTCCACAAAGTTGAGGCTGAAACTATTGAGATGCAGTTCTAATCCCGATTACTTGAACTAATCACATATATTACCTAATTTGCTTAAGAATAGCTCGCTATCTTCTGGGATCCATATTCCCCGTACATCTAAATAATACCCCGCAGGCCGCCGCAGGGACGTGGGATGTTAGGCCACCACCCGTAAAAGAGATTGAAACCACATGAAAAACCAACAAATTCATGCAAAATTTACATCCAGAGAGGGGTATATATTGACGAGGAAACCTTTAAACTCAGCCGCTTGAAAATGCGTGTACTATCAACTAATATACACGTGTACATGCACTACGAATGCAGTAAACGTTAATCAAATAACGTGTAAATTTTTATCCATGCTGGAGGAAGCATCAATTCAAAACATGGATTAATTCACGTAATAAATTAGTTATTTGTCATATGACAAAATGAAAAAGAAATGAACAGCAGCCATTTACTCGACACGTCCCCAACATAGCAAGACAGGTTATGCAGAATTGAAAGTAATAGAGGGAAATTCTACTGTTACATGGAAATGCAACTCTCTTTCCTTTTAAAAACAGTGTCGTCTCCAAATAATCTAAGGTTGCTACGAAGGCGAGAGGGCAAGCCGTTAATGTACAAATATACTCGCACACATGTAAGGCTTTCACCACATCAAGAAATGGTATTTTAATCAAATAGGATTTTGATTGAGGAAAATGAATTATAACCGCATCGGTATTTTAATTTCGAATCATTTCATGGATCAACGGCTTTCTTTTAAATTTTGTGACCAACGTTTTCCTCTACACCTGTGTCAATATATTAGAATGTGCTAACGTTCATTTTTTCAAATCGATCCAAGAATCAATTAATCACTATTTCTTAAATGTTGACATAAATTTAAGTTTGGAATAATTTGACCAGGATGAACTAAATGAATTGGATGAAGTTGGAGCGTGGCGGCAATTTGAGATGTTTGCAAGATGAAGGGTTGAATGACCGTCGCGGGGAAGGGGGGAGATTCCCTCGGGCAGATTCATTTCTTCGGCGTGACCGATGAGCCGACCGAAGCGACATGTTTGGCCAGAGGGGCCCTCGAATCGGACCCACGCCCGATCCGAGGGCCCCCCTCCTCCTTGGGTACGTCCTCTTCCCTATCTTTCCATTTATCTCCATCCCTTCGGTCGGTGGAGGGACGTGACTTGGACGCGAAATGGGTAAGGGGTGTCGTCGCTGCCTGCGGGGGATGGAGGGAGGAGGCGGGCGCATATCGAAAGCAAACTCGGCGAAGGACCCCTCCCCTGGTTCGCCCCGCACTCATATCCTTGCCCTCATTCTCCTCCACGAAGTTATCCGAGGGAAATGCATTCCTGGGACGTCTTCCTTGAAAAGTGATTCTCCCAAACATGTTCATCTGTAAACAGGACTCATCCCAAACCATCCAGAGTGGCTTTTCTCGGAAAGGACGGAAGGCCTTCTCCCGAATGAGGGTCACCTCGGTTCCCCCATTGGAAAATGTTGTGGAGGATGTGGTGCCTTTGACCGGGCGTGCCGCGTGGCCCCAGGAGTCTCTCCAAGGTTGTTTATTACTTGTTGCCATTTTGGAGCCCGCTTTTACATTCGAAGCAGTGGATGAGCCCAGTTCATGGATGCCCCCACCTTATTTATTTCATTTATTCAACTGATCGACGATGGATTGAATGGATGTGCGTTGAATACACTCTAAGCGCATCATCCAGGATGAAAGACGAGGTGGTGGATATGTAAGACTTGAAAACAAAGTGGCACTCACGTTTGAAAACTATGGAGTATTTAGAGGAAAAGCGTGGTTCAACGCACTCTTGGTGCCGATTTCAGAATTTCGTTCTTCTGTTGAACCTTAAATGAATTTTCCGTTGTTTCAAACGTGGCGTCGTTAATATGGACGTTCAATTGGCCGATCACCGACGTGGCCTGGATATTGGGCGCGGGAAGGTGGCGCAGAGCATTATGAGTAGCATCTTTTAGAGAAGCCAGGGTCGTCAATAACTCCGATACGTTTATTCTTTGACTGCATGAATGCAGTTCAGTTGCAGCACTACCACTTGATGAATGCGAGACTACGGTCCGATATGTCAATGTTTGTCCCTGATTTGTTACTTGTGTAAAATTAACCTTTTGAAGTCATACACATCTAAACAATACCCCCCAAGCCGTCGCAAGGACGTGTGGCAGGGGGTGGTAGGTCACCAGCCATTCTACTTATATTCTATCTATTTCCTCATGCATCTGGAACCCCGCGATCCACGCAAACACCCCGTGAAAAGAGGTGCAACCCAACCCCATTCATGCAACATTCTTACACATACGTATTACGATTATAACATGGTTAGCACCCATTCCTACGCCTAAAAAAAGAGGACAAGAAAAAAATTAAAAGACGGCAGGCACACATGCAATTCATTTATGTTATTCATGCACACATGCAATACTTATTACCGGTTAGTATTCTATGCAGTATACGTAGCAGTGTACTTTATCATCGGGGTTCAATCTATATCGATTATCGATATCGAAAAAAATAGTAGATATTAAATTTTCGGGCAAAATTTAGAGCGTCACCGATATTAGTCAATATTTTCATTTGATATTCTTATTGGATTGGAAAGAATTTCTTTTCCAAAAGCAGATGCGGATGTCCATTGCTTTGAGATGTCACAGAAATCGCGTAGTGTACAAAATGTCAAACGTTTCTTGCATCACCATGATGAACTTTTTGATGATAAAAGTGGCGCATTTGAACTTCGAATATGTTGAGTGGATGGAAATAAGACGCGGGACAAAAAACGCTGACTAGGTGCTCGGAGAAGGTAGGAGCGAGGGTTGGGATATAGGGGTGAGGGAATTCCGCGGCACTAGGCGACGGAAGTCAGGCACTGTGAACGGGAACTAAATGGAACGAGGAGGGATACTGGAGGAGAGGTGGAAATCAATGTTTATTTATCGTGGCCCTTTGCGTAGCGAATAGAAGGCTTTCGGACCATTCCCATCGTAAGAACATTCTCACAAGAAGCACTTGAATCACATACATTGATTCCTTCATGAAAATAAAGACTTGTCATGAGTACATGTGATTACAAGAGAACATATGATAACTTGTATTTACTATAATAATCTTTATCATCTGCCAATTATACTAATTTGTTTCCAGATGTGTCGGAACAAAGATAATTGGGGTACTATGCAGCCAATTTTAAGGAAAAAGGAATGCATGCATCTCGATAAAAAAGATGATGCTCTGCCGATAGTGTGGAGAGCTGATGACTGCGTGAGCAATGAAGCTAGCGACAGAAGGTGGTGTCCACTAGTGAGGGACCGGGGAGGCCCGCAAACAGAAGTGGTTATTGATTGATCGCAGTGGTAATGGAAAAGCTCTGGGATTCTCGTTTACTATTTCGGTGAATTTCGAAGGAGTTATTGCACGCACTCAATTAAACTATTAGGACTCTCCCGGCGGCAGCATCACGACACTTAACCAGATGAGCGCGGTTCAGCTTCCTTCCCTTTGGTGCGCGGGCAAAGCGGGCGTCGCGGCGTGTGTGACTCCCCGCACCGCCGAGGTTGGCTCTTCGAGCGCCCGCCCACCTCATTCCCGCCCTCTTCCTCCCCCCTCCCCTCCCGTTCCCTCCAATCTCGACTTTCCATTTAAAAGAAAACTAATTTGCAACTCCTGGGAACTTGAAACTTTTGGAAGGGACGGCATCTTATATTTTTAACTCGATTTGTTTGACGTCGGAAAATAAAATCCCTCAGAACCTTTTTTTTAATTTCTGATTCAGGAGTGGGCTTCCCGCTTTCCCAACTGCACGCGGGAGTTTTGGTTGACTCTGAAGGGACGCCGCAACTTAAATATTTTGTATTTGCGTTGAAGGAGCAGGAGACACGTTAAATCGCCATAGACCCTGCTTTGCCTTAAACTGAGAGTGATGTTCCGAAGCTAACGATGTTTTCATCGATAAAAACCATTGGCATTAGCATTCTTGTTACACAGTCACGTTAGAGCAGCTAGGCTGGGATTCCATGACGGAGTGAAGGCTAAAATATAGATCAAATGTCTTGCATAAATTGGAAGGAAGTCTCTTTTCCAGTGATGTTAAAAATGTATTATTACTCCCATCATACTACGGTAGGAGAGTTCATGTCAATAAAATTAGAAAAATTAAGTATGGAACAGATTCTCATTTTTTCCACGAGCGATAAGGGATCATAATAACATTGTCTGACCGCGGTAGAGGTAAAAGTGTTCGGGTAAAAATTAGTCTGGTGTATATCCATCCCCTGCCACATACCCTAGCGATGGCTTGCAGAGTACTATAATAAAAAAATTAAAAAATAAAACTCTTAAAATGCGCGCTGCAGTAGAAAATCCCTTGTGAAGTGCGATCTGTGATTAGGTTTTTACTGGTAAATAACCACAATCAAATTGAAATCCAATCGTAACTTTGTGAAGTGTGTACAGAGAGGGAATAATGAGTGAAGGTGTAGTAAAATAATGGAGTATTCAGTTTTTAAATGGCCACAGCACCCTTATTCATGATGAAGACCGCAGTGATCGTCGGCCAAGCCTTGTGACAGATGAACTGACGGATGTCCAGTTCTTGGACATAATGGACATTTACCCTGTCAGTATTTAACAATGGACACCAATGACGTACAAAACTGTCACTCATCACTAATTCGGTGCACAGCAAAAATTTCCTGATGAATGTCAGCAGCTTTGAAGTTTATTCCCGGTGAAAACCTCTTCAATAAACGGATTTTACATTTGGCAGGATTTCTAATCGTATAGTTAATTTTGACTCGCTATTATAAACAAATAACCAGCGGCACAGCCTTCCTAACACTACAGCTCGAGGCGAACTGCCGTAGTGTGAATGTCAATACAGTAAACGTTCAGTTCACCCCACTACTTTGCTCGTTACACGTAGACAAATGTTACTTTCTGGATAGTCCTTATAGATTTGAGAGAAATTCCCGTGTTTGACCTATGACACCTGCATTTACAGGGTTCGTCCGGAAAATAAGTTTATGATGCTCATTGTCTTTTTTGACAAAAGGGGAGTCGTCCACTACGAATTTGTACCTGAACGACAAACTGTAAATGCTGCATTTTACGTCCAAGTGCTCGACAGGCTTCGAAAACGAGTCGCCCGCGTCCGGCCAGCGATCAAAAACATCTGGCGGCTGCTTCACGACAATGCGCCGTCTCACACCGCGCTTGTCGTGTCGGACTTCTTGGCCAAGCACGGCGTGGCAACGCTGCCGCACCCGCCCTACAGCCCGGACTTGGCACCACCGGACTTCTTTCTGTTCCCGAAGATAAAGAGGAGTTTGAAAGGAACGCGATACGGGACTTTGGACGCCGTCAAAAAGGCCGTGACGACGTGTCTTCGAGAGGTTTCCGATGATGTCTTCGCGGGAGCGTTCCAGGAATGGGAACGCCGCTGGAACAATTGTATCGACTCACAAGGGTCCTATTTTGAGGAATATTAGCTTAAGATATGTAAAAGTGTAATAAATTTTTTTTCCTGAGCTCAGTACACTTATTTTCCGGACGAACCCTGTACATCTATAAGACGTGTGCATATACTGCATTAAAAAAACCTCCTTTCCTCATTCCTTGTTGTTTCCATGTTAAAAGGTTGCGAATGTGGGTAAATGCCATGACATGTTTAACAATGATATGTTCTAGGATTTCAGAGAAGCGAGAGTTTAAGGAAATAGGCTGGTAATTACTGGAGTCTTGTTTATTTCCACTTTTTAAGGAAGACGTGATAGCTTTTTTCCAGGCAAAAGGAAGTGCGTCATCCAAAATCGATTTGTTAAAAACGTATTCTAAGAAGGGCGCTTTTTCGGGAGCGAGCTCTTTTTCAGTGCTCTTGCGGGAACGTCATCTGGTCCGGGGGATTTGTTTGCTCTGATCTGGAGAAATTGCTACGTCATCCCTTTGCGCGTAGTTATGATGTCATCCAGCATTATAATCGGTCATACTGGGCCTTCCCTGGGGCATATGCTTTCGTCTCGTAAGGGCAGACGCTCTGAAAGAAATTATTTGGAATGATCGCTTTTTTTGGTTCTGTCTACAAATATATTACCCTTCTGTATTCAATGGAGTCTTTCTGTAACGTTTTCTCTGCAATTCCCTTACGTATGGCCTGAGCGCTTCAGTCACTCTGCAGGTCATTGCACAGATATTTTCTTTAAAAGTTAATTAGTGCTCATTACGTGATTCCATTAGTTTCATAACGATGGGTCAATTATTTTCCTTGTGTTTTTGAAAGATATTCTTACACTGGTTTAAATATTTTTTTTTGCCGAATGCAGTTTCCTTTGTTGCCTTAAAGTTCTTATAACCTCACCGTTGTAATCTCGTGGTTCGTTGCTTTCGTGTTTTATTTTGCTAGGAATATTTCTCTGCACCGTGTCTAAGCGACATTTCCATGTCTTTCAGTTCCATCGTTGTGCGTTTTCGTAATAAGTATTTGTAATTTTTTCATTATGCAGTCGGAAAAATTCTTGAAGTTATCTTACCTTTCTTGAAATTATGCAAGTTTCTCATTGGTTTTAAGATTTTATTTACCAACGCATTCAATTCGGACACAGTGGATTTGTGATCACTTCTCCCTTCGGTTACATCTAAATTCAACACAATACGTATATTGCCTGTACCGAAAATGTTTTCACTTAAATTACGCAGATATATCCACCACCGCAGTAGTTTAACTCTCATATTCTTCCCTATTCTAACGCTAACATTAGGCAAACAAACGGGTGAGGAACACAACCGCGGGTATCCAATAAATATCTCAATCTTTTCTCGGACGCAGAGTACCTAGTGTGATCCTCAGTTGGTCAATTTTGTTTCTATGGACCCTATAGTTGTAGGTCAGTGACTTAAGAACATGTCTTATTTAATTAGCGTCAACATGTGGTGTGAGGTGAGTTGGTTTTGGAGTATCTTCATCCGATTCTCCTTGGCGAGGGGCTCCATTCCGGGGCGAAGGTGGGAGATTAGGAGCCAGGGTTTTGGTAGCAGGTTCGGCTCCGCGATTCCTCGGGGAATCGCAGAGCGAGAGCCTGCGAGGAATAATGCGGGACTCGCCTGAACTCCATCCCGCCTGTTTCCCCAGTGTATATCAAAAGGCCAAAATCCCAAAATATTTCTGTTTCTAAAAAATGCTTTTTATGTTTCCGTCCATCATAAATTTCAGAATGGATAGCGATATAGGAAAAGCCATACTTCTGATAAAAATGGAACAGGGAATAGATAAGATCCCTGCAGAATTACTCGGGTGAAAATGTAAAGAAGAGTTTTTATGGCTTCATATATGAAGGAGAAGTTTTGTGCTTTTACCGGTTGCCAGGACTTCCTTCGAAACCCCAGGGGGGCACAAGGAGAAGAACTCGTCTCCTCCCCATGCTTCTCCCCCCCCCCCACCCCCAACTACGCGAGTCTCACTCGCCTTGGATCGGCAAGCAACCTCGACTGCCCAACCAACGTACGCGTTGGTTACTGATGTATTTTGCTAAGAAAAACCATTAGTAATGATGAAGAATAATGGCTCGTATAACGCCCAGGTGCAGACTCTCTCGTAGCATTCTACTCCTGCAGAAGGGACAATTCAAAATTGCATTAGATAATAAAACAGAAATGCTATACTTTTTCCACGGAAATATTTAGCACTATAGCCTGGATTTTAGTGGGAGAAGGCTATTTCTTACATCGTTAGGGATTTCTTCCACTAAATCAGCCTTGGACCAGTGTCTTATTCGGAATTCATCGGATCTATAAATGTACCAATGCGACACCTAGCCTATGGGCGCGCGAGGGGCTCGGAACGCTCACCATGAAGTGAGTGAGTTGAGGGGGACTGTAAATTATTCCCAAACTAATTCCGCCAGTGTATGCCAATTTTTCCCTTTGTGTTTCACTCTTGAGTTGTTGTCATGAGTTGTGACCAGGAATAAGAGCACTTGAATCTTTCCCTTCGGCAGTATATTTAAGGTTAAATGGGAGAAGATACCTTAAGGTCTCAATTTCGTCCGAATAAAGACGCTTATCTATCTATATTTCCTATTTTGCCACAGTTTCTTGTCGACCCAATGTGATCAGGGGGCTGAATTATATCAACTCTAATGGATGAAAAACCACTCGATTAGTACATACGCAATAGGTTTATCTTGCTCTGAGCCTTCACCTGTGTTTCGTCGTAAGAATTATTCACGAATCTTGCGGTATTCCTCTGCGCCTTGTTTCAGTTTCTTCAGTGAGTGTTTTTTTTAACATGATGGCAAATACTCGCCGAATTCTCAATGTGGGGTCTTACTGAGGAAAAATACCACTTCTCCTTCACTCTTTCTACGTTGGTGGGAATTTTTAAAATACACTGCTAATCGGACCAAGCCGAACGTGGATTTTGTAGTACCAATCCGGCATGACGATCCAAGGTGTATCAGACTCACGTGCCGGGTGGGGGGGTGGGTGGCGTGCGTGTATTTTCTTATGGCTATTTTTCTGTATTTATACACTAAAGCCTCTTAATTTTTCCGTCAAATGTGTACCTGTATATTTGAAAGTATTTTTTAGCTGTAATGAATATTTGTCCGCTCTCTTACCCCGCCTTGTCTGCAAACCCAATAATCCTCTGGAAAACGTCGCCGTCCTAAATATTCTCGCTTAGCCAGCCCTCCGTTCTCAAAATTGTCAAGATCTAAACCTGTGAATATATGTTCGGATTCGAAACTTTTTTCTTGTTGCGATAACTATTATCATTATGTGGATCCTCTCGACCTAGAATTTCTTTATTTCTACTTTAACTACTTCTCTTTTCGTCTTGAGAGGGTTTCATTTTCCATTGCATTATTTTGCGCAAAGGTTTCAAGAAATTTTCTTGCTATTAAATTCTCGAGAAAAAGATCTACTCTCTGGAGAGCCTCCTACGTTCAACTGCGCACCCGTCATTTCTCGATGCCCAGTTCGTTGAATGTGCACCCGGACGATTGAGAGACCCTCAGAACACGATGCAAGGACTCGGTTCTAGTCAATAAAATTCACTCAAATATTCCTAATAGAATATCACCATATCTACCATTTATCCCTTCTATTCGGTTCGAAATCATGTCACCACGATCAACTCGCGAGGCTATTGGACAAATACTTCAATTTACCGGGATTTTTAACTGCTGCATCCCTATCCACCTCTTCCCCTCAGAAGTCAGGTTCTCCTGTGAACACCTCCCATGTTGTGCACAAACAAATAGTGCGAACCTTCCGACACAAACAAAGAGTTTTTATAGTCAGTTTGTTATATTTGCACTTTTGTTTCATATATTTACCTTCAGTGTTTCATAACTAGTAAAACTTGGACTTTTGCATTATTTTTGCATCATATACCGTTTATTTGGATATGAGGGCACCATTCTGATAAATGAATTATTTTCATTTTATGTTCTTCATAAATTTTGAAGATGGATGAGCATCTCATCCCGCGTTTATGACTCCCCTTGTTTAATCCCACTGCACGTTCAACGCTAGCCATACACACGCACCCTCAGGTTGTGTACACTCGGATGTGTGTGTGTATATATATATATACACACACACACACACACACACATATATATATATATATATATATATATATATATATATATATATATATATATATATATATATATATATATATATATATATAATGTAAATGGAATTAACACTAGTAGACACAAACACTAATGTCAATACCTGGGCGATTCCAGGAATCCAGGAGCCAGATAAAAGCTTGCTCTAGTGTTTTGAGTTTCAGTGGAGGGTCTGAGGGTGGGAGGGATGCTAAGATGGATACTTTATAGCATTGGTCAAAGGGAGTGTTGTGTTCGGAGGCGTATTTGGGGATTGGGAGCATATCAATCAGGGAGGAATTGTTACATGAGGCTCGATGGTTATTGCTTCTAATATTGAGGAGTTTGGTGCACTGTCCAATAAAAAAGGCAGGGCAAAGTTGTCACTATTTACATATATATGAGTGGGTGTACCACGTCTCACGAAACGCACTGTTTCTATCCTTTATGCCGTTGTATGATTGATTTTCCTACTTTCCTTCCCTCCTGTGCCCTCGTCCATTTCTCCTTTGGTGGGTGAAACAACTCCAAAATGCCATCTCTTGGCCAAGGAATCGAGGAATTTGGCTGCAACAACCGCCTCCCCCCCGCGAAAATTTTAGAGTAATTTAGGTTTACGCGATAGCTCAAGCGATCAAGGGCATTGGCCCAGAAAGTGGAAGATCCGCGGTTCAAATCCCGGTGGAGGAAACCTTTTTGTGCTTGTGATCTGCTCGATCCCACCTTTCGCACCATTCCTGTGTTTGTTTTTGTGTTGTCCTATCCCTTTTCCTTATTCATATTTCCATATGAAATAGATTTGAGGAAAATTTTGTTTTATATAAAAATAATAAAGATTTTGTTCACTATTTGGTGGGTTTAGTCACACGTAAATGTACACACGTATAAATATAAGTATTAGAGAGAGTGAAAATCTAAGGATGAATTAGGTGGCGTTATATTTCCCAGTATCTTCCCCTCGTAGTTGGTTGCGAGAGTGAGCTTGAGCCGGGAGCCTAAAGAGGGAGTGAGTGCGTCGTAGAGGTTGTTGCTTGGAGTGCTGAGTCGAGGAGTGGGGAAGGTGGTGATGAGAGCGATGATGGGTTACGGAAGGGCCGACTCCTCCCGCCGGAAGGGACCGCCCTCCCTCATTAGCCACCGCCGCCGCACTTCCCCTCTCGGGAGGAAGCACGTCCCGATGACTCTTCTTTCATCTTTGCCCCCTCTCGCATACCTCACCCCCTACCCGCGTCTCCGCCGCCATCGCTGGCTGTTTGAGTGCGTCGAGGATGACGAGGGGAGGAATGTCGAAGGCTCCTCCGTTTCATGGCGTCCCGAAGAAAGTTGCCTCAAAGACGACCCGGGTCGAAAGACGACGCGCGATGAGCAATTGAACATACGGTGTCTCCCTTGTGCTGGAGAGTCTCAACTCCCCCGGAAATTTCATCATTTATCTATTCTCCAACTAGTTCTCCAATTCTAGTTTAAGATCGTTTTTTCATGACCCTAATAATGAAGTTAATCAGTTATATAAAATAGTGTCAATCAAATTTTACACTCACAACTGTCATATACAACGTTTTAAGTTAATTCTTGGTGACGCAAGAAAATAACGCACTAGATTTACAGAACAATCACCTTTTTTAAACTTTCGGTTGTCTCAAACAACTTTTCTGACAGCGACTCCACTTCTCGTCAAACTTCATCCAATGAATCAAATCCAAGTACCCAGTTTCCTCCGTGAGAAAATGACAAATAAACTCATGCGGAGAGTATTGGAATGGCAGCGGCAATATGCTCTCCGCCAAATCCATGTGTGTGACCATCATACCTGCCACCGAAAATTCATTAGCCTGGACAGCCTGGGCGGTGGATCGCTTCGAAACCAAACGCTCGCCGCCCTCATCATCATATAACTTTGACTTACTCTATTTTTTTTGTAGCGACTCATAATTTTGTACGCACTCCAAAGAGAGTCACAATGCCTTTCTGCTCAAGCATAGTTATGGTCAGAGTGAACATTATTTCTATCTCTACACCTTCGACCATCATCTCATTCTGTTTCCCTTGAATCAGGGATTAAGTCTTTGCTGCCTTCCGAACCGGAATCTCCTGTCGACAAAATCACTCCATTCATCTCTCATTAAACTCAACGCAATTTATTTGGGAAACGTTTGACCTGAATACTTTGTGAGATCAGTGCTAGTCCCTTTTCCGAAAAAGGTAAAGGCTACATGATTTGAGGACCACAGAACAATACGTTTGATATCCCACGCAGCTAAAGTTGTTCTCAGGATCGTCAACAAATGGATAGAGAGCAGGAAAAATTATTAGTTTAGATTCAGAAAGGGTAGAGACACGCGCCGATGCCATTGCAGTAATGAGATCACTAATCGAGAGGAATATAGAATACAATCAGGATGTATTTTCCTGTTTCATAGATTTCGAAAAAGCGTTTGATAGAGTGAATTGGGGATCGGTACGGTGCGGTGGCTAACGTACAGGCTTCCCACCGAGAGGGCAAGGATTCTAATCCTATAGAAAACAAATATTTTTCAGTGGTATCCCAATCCCTACTTGAGGTGCTTTGTGGAGAGCTCTTTGAGTGAGTACGACGTCCATCGGATGGGATGTTAAACTACGGACCCCTTGGCGCCTTTCCACAAGAATAGGCTAATGCCGATGTCGGGTTCCTCTCCACCCATCCCTCCCTTTCCCATCCCTTTCCTTTCCTATCCATCCCTAACGGTGCAAATGACCTTAGCTGTCAGTAACCTCCTATAAAAACTACTACTATAGAGTGAATTGTGAAAAACCAATGAATATATTCAAGAAAAAATGAATAGATTGGAAGGATAGGAGACTAATATGTAACCTTCACAGACTGCCCAGGTGCGACTAGGGAACGGAGAGTTCGGACGAGAAGCGTTAGAGTGAGGCAGGGTTGTCCATTATCACCGGTGCTGTTCAATGTATGTTCAGGTGAAATGATTAAAGACGCATGGGAAGAACTGGAGATAGGAATGAAATTCGGCGGGGAAAACATAAAATCAGTTTTGTTAGTTAATGATCATTCTATAGTTTGTTAGTCAACCATGGGGTTCTTAGCATTACTGAGTGAATTGAAAATTCAGTACGATAGGTTTGGTATGAGGAAAAATGTAAACAAAACAAAATGTGTGCGATTTTTCATTAAAAGGAAAGATAAGTTATATATTAACATATGGTTCAGAGACTGGAACAGGTCAGGCAGTTTACGTTTCTCGGAAGTGTTTTGGGCCAAAATGGTTTAAGTAGTCCATTATCACCTATGCTATTCAAATTGTATGTGGCGGAAATGGTTAAAGAAACAGTAAAAGAACTGGAGATAGGAATGAAAGTCAGCAGGGAATTCATAACATCAGCGACGTTAGCCAGTAAATATATAATACATAATGAGAAGAATTGAGTTGAGCAAAGAAGCTTTCACAAGAAGGAAGGACAATGACAGGGATATTGAGTAAGAATGTTAATCAACGACTTGTTCAAACTTGGATATGGAACGTAGTTGTGTAGGCGCGGAAACATGGTAATTTAAGCAGGATGATCGGCTTAGAGGCTTTTGAAATGAGAGTATGGAGAAGGATGGAGGAAATTAAGGGGACAGAAAGGAAAACAAATGAGGAAGTGCTAGGTGCATTGTGGGGGAGGAGAGAGGATTGTTGGGAGAAATCATAAAGAAAAACGTATTTAGAGAATATTTGAAGGCAACGAGATGACGAAGTATGTGATAGAGGGGAGTATTTTAGAAAGGGGAAGGAATAGGAGAGGAATATTGGACGGAATGAATGGAGGGAAGAAGTATACGGAGATGATGAGGGGCTTGTTGCAGATTTGAATGCTGGGTTGTGTTTTGTTGCGGGACACAAGACATTTTGCAGTTTGTGTCCATCCAAGACCTACCTTAATCAGCATATTAGCTATTATATACAAATATAAACACACAAGAAAATAGAGTATATAAAAATAAAGAAAACATATATATATATATATATACATTCAAACACGAAATCCCGCCATAAGGCGAACAAACATTATTTCACCCATAGAAATACATATAAGGAAAGGGGATAGGAAAATACATATAAGACAAACACAGGAAAGGTGGGGAAGGCGGATTTGAGCAGATCACAAACGTAAAAATATTTTCAAATATCTATCCCACCTTTCCTGTGCTCGTCTTTAATGTGTTTTCCTATCCCCTTTCCTTATATGTATTTCTATGTGTGAACTAATATAAATATATATATACAAAAATATATATGTATAAATATACATATATAAATGTATATATATATATATATATGTGTGTGTGTGTGTAAATATATATATATAATGTAAATGGACTAACTAGTCGACACAAACACAGAAACTGAAACACATAAAAGAGGGATTCACTGGGTCTCGAATTTTCGGTGGTGCGACCACCTTTCTCAAGAAGAATTAGGCTTTTGAGAAAGGGGGTTGCACCACCAAAAATTCGAGACCTAGTGAGCCCCTCTTTTATGTGCTTCAGTTTCTGTGTTTGTGTCGACCAGTTAGTCCATTTACATTATTGTGCACGTTCGTGGGATTTTCAAAAAAGTGACTATAGTGTATATAATATATATTAATATTAGCTAATCTACAGGTTAGGGTAGGTTTTTGGATGGACACAACTATCAACTAAACATTTTGTAACTCACAAACAAAACCCAATACAGCAACCTAATCGACATCAGGTCCCTCTTCATCACTGCGTACTTCTTTCCTCCCTTCATCCCGTCCAACATCCCGATTCTGTTCTTGCCCTTTCCTCGCTTACCCAACATTCTCCCCTCTATTACCTTCTTCAAAATTCTACTACCGCCCAATACGCCTTTCATCCATTTTTCCTGCTTCCATAGGATTTCTCTCAACAAATCCCTCTCCTCACCCACCATCTCCAGTACTTCCTCATTTGTTTTCCTTTCAGTCCATTTCACCTTCTCTATTCTTCTCCACACCCACATTTCAAAAGCCTCTAATCTACGCCTATCCTCCTGCTTCATCAACCGCGTTTCCGCGCCGCCCATGGCTACGCTCCATATCAGAGTTTTTACGAGTCTTGTCTTAACATCCCTACTCAACGTCCCCGTCATCAACTCCCTCCTCCTTGAGAAAGCCTCCTTGCCTAACACAATTCTTCTCCTTACGACCCTACCACTTTGACCGTATTGGTCCAAAACACTTCCGAGATATGTAAACTGTTCTACCTGCTCTATTTTTTCCCCGCCTATTTTAATATTTAGCTTAGCCTTTTTCTTTCTGGAAAATCGCATAACCTTTGCTTTATTAATATTGAATCTCATCCCATATTTATCGCTCTGATCCTTCAATTCACTCAGCAATGCTTGCAACCCCTTGGCTGACTGAGCAACTAATGCTTGGTCATCAGCAAACCTAACCGATTTTAGCAATTCCCAAATTCCCCTTCGACTTTCATTTCTACCTCCAATTCTTCCCATGCCTCTTTAATCATTTCCTCCACATATACGTTGAACAGCACCGGTGACAATGGGCAACCCTGCCTTACACCTCTTCCTAATACTGCCCATCCGGTCTCTCCGTGCCCCACTCACACCTGAGCAGTCTGAGACAGGTACAGGTTGCGGATCAGTCTCCTGTCCCTCCAATCTATTCATATTCTCTGCAATACAAGCATTAAATTTTCCCAATTCACTCTATCAAACGCTTTTTCGAAATCTACGAAACAGGCAAATACATTCTGATTGTATTCTATATTCCTCTCGATTAGTGATCTCATTACTGCAATGGCATCACGCGTACCTCTTCCTTTCATTAACCCAAACTGATCATCCCCTAAGTAACCATTTGCCTTACTCTCTATCCTTTTGTTGATGATCCTGAGAATAACTTTAGCTGCGTGGGATATCAAACTTATTGTTCTGTAATCATCACATGATATAGCCCTTACCTTTTTCGGAATAGAAACTAAAACTGATCTTACAAAGTCTTCCGGCCAGATTCCTTCCTCATAGATATTACGAATAAGTCCATATAGTCTTCCTTCCACCTTTTCCTGAACCTTTGAAAAGTTTCGCAGGAATGTTGTCTACCCCAACGGCCCTAATGGCATTCATCTCCTTTAATGCCCTTTCTATCTCATCGTCGAGTATGCCTGGACCTAAGCTATCTTCTTCTACGTCATGTTCGTTTTCTATGTCTAACCTTGTCGGCCTAAGGTCTCTACCATACAGTGTTTCTATATATTCCTTTCATTTCTCTTGTATTTTATCTGGCTAAACTATTATCTTACCCCACTTATCTTTAACTGTTAGCACAGATCTTCCCTTCTTACTTCTCGATAATAGCTTAACCTTGCTGTATAGAACACCAATTTCACCATTCCTCTGTAAACTTTCCATATCCTCGCATTGCATTTTCCAAAATTCTTCTTTTGCTTTATTTGTGGCCCTTCTCAATTTATTGTTTAACTCTTTGTACTTCATTTTGCGTAACTCTGAGTTTACATTTTTCCATCTTCTTCTCTCGTCCATCTTTGCAATCATCTCATCCGTTACCCATGGTTTACTTATCCTTTTCCCATTCACGGTTCCTATAGTGTCTTCTGCGGCTTTCGATATCACTTTCTTGATACATTCCCATTTTTCTTCGATAGTACTCAGCTCTTTACCCTCACCCATGATTTTCTCTACAACCTACTCCGATACTCCTTCCTTGTTAATCCATTTAATGCTTCTACATTCCATTTCCTAACCCACCGCCTCTCCCTTATCTTTTTGAAACGGACGGAACATTTCATAACAACTAAATTGTGGTCAGAGTCCGCATCCGCTCCTGGGAAACTGTGCGAATTTATCACACTGTTCCTAAACCTGTGCCTAACCATAATAAAATCTAACTGTTACCTTTCTGAGTCACCTGGCATTTTCAATGTATACCTACGCCTTTTGTGGTGTCTAAACTATGTGTTGGTGATGACTAACCCCTGTCTCCTGCAGAATTCAATTGCTTTCTCCCCTCGTTCATTCCTCGTGCCTTACCCATAGTACCCCACTTCATCACCATCTCTTCCTTCACCTGCCGTCGCATTCCAACCCCCATCACTATCAAATGTTTCCCTGCAGGAACACTCGCGATGATATCCTCTAACTCATCGTACATCCTATCGACTTCTTCCTTCTTGTGGTTGCTCGGTGGCATGTATACCTGAACAATGACCAAGTTCGTCGGTTCCGCTTTAATCTCTACGAGTAAGATTCTATCAGTTGCTTGCTCTATGTTGACTACGCTTCTTCCTACCCCTTTATTTAATATTACGGCAACCCCTCGTTGGCTCTCGACCCCACCGCTGTATATTATTCTATAATTTTTACTCCAGTAATCCCCGCTATCCTTCCATCTCACCTCGTATAGACCTAAAACATCCTCTTTCATAAAGCATATTACCTCTTTCCATCTCTCGCTTAATATTCTCTAATTTGCCTGGCCTCAACATTGTTCTGACATTCCTATTCTAACTACTTTCGTCTTCTTCTGCGTCTTCTGTCCTGCTGCTGTTATTTCTCCCCGCAAGGGAAGAAATGGCTATGCTTGCCATGAAACGCGCTGTTCCTATCCTATATGATGTTGCATGATTGCTAACCTCTACTACTGCCCTTTCCTCTTATTTGTGTCGTCTATTTTTCCCTTGAGGGTGTACCGGATCCCTAACGCCATCTCTTGGCCAAAGAATCGGAGCATTTGGGCGCCTTATAAAATCCTAGTGTAAATTAGATTTTCTCGGCTGATATTATGTACAATTTAAACACTTGCTGTGTCTCGTATGAACTGGACCGAATAAAAATTAATTGAATCATAGCTTAATTAGTGGAGCATCCGCCCGGCAAGTGGAGAGATCTGGTGTTCAAGTCCCGGTGGAGAAAATATTTTTACATTAGTGGTCTGCTTGATTCCGCCTTCCCCACCTCTCCTGTGTTCGTCCTTCATGTGTGTTCCTATCCCCTTTCCTTATATCTATTTCTATGTGAATGAATATTTATATATTTTTTCGATGATGTAGAAACACCGAGAGAAATATAACGGACGGTAAAATAGAAGGCAAAAATGTAATTAGAAAACTCATAAAAGGACACTCAAATGTATGATATTTTGAGCTCTTTCGGGCTTCTCTGAGACCTTCTTTAGGGTAGACTGAAAGGTTTCGGGCCAAGGGAATGTGAGGGTTGAATCGGGAGGTAGCGCAGGGCGTGATGGGAAGGGGCGGGAGATAAGTCAGGGAAAATTCTAACAATCGGAATGGTAGTAACTAAGTATGCTAATTCGTGAGTTCTCATCTCTATATTGGTAGCTGGATATCAGCTATACATCCACTGATGCCACTCTCACCAACGACGTGACACCCGCATCACGTGACACGACGCGACACCAAACAGAAATGCATTCTTTCCTTCAATTTGGACCAGATGAAGGCTTCATCTCCCAGGACATATCATTAATCTCACCCCCAAACCCGAGAATACCTTAATTTCATCACCCTCCAAATACATAAACTCAGCATCCCCTGGCGCCCTATAGTCTACACCTTCAACTCTCCCACCGAAAGAATCTTCGCATTTCTTGTAGGCATTCGTAGTCAGCGGTTACTTCGAGTTTATCTAAGTTGAAACACCCCTGGTGTTTAAAGTTGGCTCTAACCTCGTGGACATTTTCGTGAACGACTACGAATGCCTGTGATAATGTATGTTCAGTATTCGTCGTAACATCTTGTTACTTTAAAGCCCCCAAAATCTCGGAATGTAACTTGACTGGATAAAGCTCTCGGCCGGACGTCGAGGGAGCCGGGTCACTCACAAAGGCTCACACACACATAGGCACTCTTTTTTCAGGAACAAATCCGCCTGACTGCAAATAATATCCCACCCAAAGATTAGAAATGAAAGCTGCTAGATTCGGGGACTTCTTGTTTCGTCAGCACCGAAGCCATGTGTCCCGTGGCGTGCGAAGGCATCCGAAGTTCGACGAGAATTGAGCGCTCACCCCCGGAGGGGATGCCGCCCCCGAAAGAGGAATGCCCTCAGTCGGGCCGATGATGAAACACGGGGACGTGTGTACTCCGGGAAGCGTCCACTTTGAAAGCAAAGGAGTTTTGCAGAGTGCACTGCGTTCGCAGAATATAATCTGGAGGGATCAAAGGCAGGAGAGGCGAGGGTGGGCGTGAGCGGGCGAGGGTGGGCGTGGGCGGGCGGGGATGGGCGGGGTTGGGCGGGGAGGAGAATGAACAGGGCGCGGCGAGGAAAAAATTGGCCGGAGAGGAGAGATTTATTATGGAGCAAACTCGAGGGCTATCAGTCTTTTAGGCTTGCTTAATTAGGTTACGAGGGAGGAGACGCACCCTTTGAAAGAATGAAGGGAAAAGGGAGGAAGAATGCTAAAAGGGAATATATATTAAAATTGGAAGAGGGGGGCGGGGAACCCCTGGTGGGACATTCAATATTACGCGCCGCTACTCTTAGAGGCGAACCAGCTGCCGAACCAGCAGAGTGACCTTCGATGGGGATTTAATGTTTTGTTTGGTGACCATGACAATGAGATAATTCGGGTTTTAGGGATTCATCTTGAATTTTGAGCGATTCCTGTTGCCACATCTTTAGGTTCACATTAGGTGATGGAAAAAATTCATAGAAGAAATCGCAAAATATAAGGTAAAACGCTTTTGACCTGCATTATCAATTGTCATGAGTGAATTACGGTGTTTTAAATAATGTAGTGGAAGAAAAGCGGTGAACTTATTGAAAAGAAGATTCAATTCAATCAATTATGGCTGTAACCTGGGCGGTTTACATCACCCCGCTCGTCTTTATTCGGGTTTATAGCAACTGCAACATGTCAATTGAAACTGCTCAGCAACAGTTTCGCAGTAAGTGCTCGAGTGGAGTGGAAGAATTTCAAGGGCGCCACTGAAGCTGACGAAGTCTGTCCGCGGTATGACCTAATCTGAGCATCGCATTCCGATGTCAATCCTGTATTGCAAATGCGCCCAAACATGTACGATCGTATTTATCGGTTTGACTTTACTAGGGGAAATCACATATGAGGGTTACTAATTATATTTTGAGCCTTAACAACGCTAAGTGCTTTCGGCGCCATCTGACGTTTCCATCTGAAAGTTTGACCATTTTAAGGCTAAATTTCTTCATATCATTTTATCTTCTGATCATAACTTGTGTTTTTTAGAGTTAAGTAACCAGAAATTACTGTCTTTTCATTATTAGGCTCAAAATATAAATAGCAACCGTCGTAATATCGAATTACATAGGATTGAGTGTATCGCAACGTATCGCTTAAAACCGAATATGGAACAGTACTGAGCGGAGATCATCGATGAAATTACACGCGTTTTACGCCCGAAACAACACACGGTATTTCACCCTCAGCAATGTACCAGGTGACCGCTTTCCAAACAAAAAAGACAGTCCTCTCTCCAGCCACCTCGACATGGAGTGAAGTCAACCGTCATTGGCGAAGTCACTCGGAACTTTGTATAACTTCAGAATTTGACTCGGGCGAGAAATAAAAAATTTTCTCTCAGGTTGATATTTCGTCGTAACTGACTCGAAAAATAATGTGTGCATTATGCATTAATGCGTGGTTTATTTTAAGGGGTTATCCTTAACAGAAAGTACTCCAATATGTCTTCATAAGAAAAGAATTTAACACAGAGTAGAGTTAGTTCTATTTGCTGTGCTAAGTTACTGGCATCTGAACTACCACGTATCTTGGGACAAACCAAAATGCAGATTGGGAATACTTTGTTCACAGTATCTAATAGATTTCTGGCTTAGGGAATTTGTAAAGAGTTTTTCCACCTTGTGGTTAACGTTAAGGTAACCAGGAGCATTGTTTTGGTTTTATTATTGGTTTATTACGTATAAATTGGTTCATTGATTACAAAAATCATTTCTTTTCGCGACGAATTTGATGCACAAGGAGATGATTTTTACAATAAATAGGTTACACAGGCACCTAGAATCGTTCTCAGGTATTATTATGCATTGATTCAAAAATCACATAATAGTTTTTTCTTCATATTTCCTCTGGTCTCCCGACATTACGGACTAGTACGTGGCTACGTACTAGTTGCCTTTTAATTACTAATGCTTTCATCTTTTAACAATTCCATCCTGTCGGAAGGTTTTATAAGCAAATCTCTCGACCAGAACCAATAGGACAAATAATTTGTTTAGAATACCCCGGGTATATTCTCTGAGGAATTTCATTCAAACAATTAGAAAAACATTCCTTCAATTCCTTTAGTCTCCGAAATATGCATTAGTTTAGGGTTGCCTACCTCTGCGACGTATATCTAAGGGAATGTATTTCCAAGCAATAAACCTTGGAAACTGAATAAATTCTCAGTGAAAGACATTTTTGCAAAATAATTCGGGCATACATTTCGCAACTCTCTTTTGAAAGGACAGCTTTGAAGATTCTGTGGGCGGATTGGTTGGGAGGGGAGTAGAGTCAGAGGAGGAGGAGGAGTGGAGCAGTAGTGAGAGGTGGAGATGACGGAAAGAACGAGATTATCAGCCGAGGGACAAGTTTCGATCCAAGGGAGAAACACAGAAAGAGAATTAGATAACAAAAAGTAGATTGCGAAATGGATTCAATGTCAGAATGAGTCTTGACAAGGTTAAAGAAATAAAATGTGAAAGTTTCAAATGAAACAAATTTTATTATGATAAAATAAAGTAACTTTTTGAAACGAAGTAGAACATGAATTTATTTATTAAGAAGCACACATATAGTTAAACGCTAACGTTATAAAAAGCAACAAATAAGTTATTATAAAACAAATAGTGAAATTAAAAAGGTCATACATGATACCGTGCGGACCATTTCTGGAATAGCTAAGGGTACGTAGGTGGAAATTGCCGACTTAATACGTGACTGTACGATATCATTGGAGGGTTAAGTGAGTGAAGTGCTCACGAGTGTGTGTTTCAGGTCGGAGGAGTACGCAGTCTGATCTTTCTTTCGCCTCACCGGCCTCCGATGCCTCCTGCTTGGAGCACCGCCCGCCGCATTCGCCGAGATGACCTCGGGCGACTCGTTCGGCAAAAGACCGAATGTGGGTAAAGGCGTGCGGCATCGACTCTTAGTTCACATGCCATTGAAGGAAATTAGAAATCCAATCTTCCAGTTTAGAAGATCACTTCGCTCTCTAGTTGCGATCGCAAATGATGAACGTCTTTCAGGAAATGGTTTGCTAACCTCCCCACGCCCCTCCACGGGACTCAAAGAATTTCCACAGGAATGCGCGCGAAGAGTCAATGCGCAAATGACTCAATTCATCTGGCATAAAGCTTGCTTTCAAGGTTGCTACTACCTATCAAACTGAGTAGACTTCCAATATATAGCAAATTGTCGTGCATTTGTTTTAAAATCAGCGGAAAAATCCCGCAGGGTACTGTGAAACATTTATCACTTTGGCGTGATTAAATCGTAAAAAAACCACATTTACACATCCGACATACACACTCGTACATATTAAGGTTTTCCCGAATCGGAGTAATTCTTTAAAAAGTATTGATGAAAATAAATAAATTTCATAAATAAATTTCAATGAAATTTATTTTTCTTTGTAGTGCTATCTCAAGAGATATTAAAATCATGTTTAAAGATTTTTCCAAGAGACGATCCGAGCGTCTCTTTGCGACTTTTCATTGCAGATTCCAGCAAATACAACGCAAACAGCGCCAAATCTGTAACTCTGAATTCCAAATTCATCGCTACTGTGAACAGTAGAATCCAAACCAAAATAGCAGCAAATCTAGGATGTTACTGCACCTTAGTTTCATTTTACGTGGCGACGATAAGCAGTGAATCACGGTGTACTAGTGATAAGTAATCACCAGCAAATCTGGACTCCCATAAATACTACTGTGCAACGGAACGAGTGTTATCACATGCTCCGCCAATACCCAAAAGATTCAGCAGCACAGCATATAAATTACTTGAAGTGAACCAACACCAGAGGCACGCAAACCGATTGCCACCGTTACGGAAGAAATTTTACCTGGGAGGTCAAAAACAATGCGATGGCGAGGGTGCTCTTAAAGGTAGAAAGGGGTGCAGGGGAGTCCAGGGTGAAATGGGGGAGGGTGTCTGATGGTCAGGGGTGACAATGCGCTTTTGTACTCTCTTTTGTTGGCTCACTGCGACGCCAATTGGAAAACACCTGAAATTCGCGGCGGCATTTACTTCGCACCTCCCCACGCACGCACCAACTCACGCATGCACGCTCGCTGCGATGCCATCATAAACGTTTTCAAGCATGAATAAGCACAGAATCCGCCCATAATTTGGAATTTCAACGCTTCGTCATGCGTGAAACGTTGCGTTTCTACAGCCTCCTTTGTTAAAAAGGAAGAGTAAGAATAATGAGTTCGCGCGCACGGCAGGCAATATGTACTATTTACTAATTCAAAATTGAAATAGATTGGCATCTACATATCTCATTATGAATTAGAATTTGAAATGGTATTTTTCATAGAGCGGTTAGGTTTCCAAAAAGTCAAATTATTGCAACCAGTTCATCAGTGCAATCAGTTCCTTGGTACCGCTATTTTGGCGATGCATTTGGCTTAGGGAGCGGGACACAAGACCTTGAAATCTCAAATTAGCGTATCGCCACATATTAATCTATTATCTACCGGAAACTCTTTCACACAGAGCATTTCCCGAGCACCACTCTTCCCGGAAGAAAGCAATCTTCTAATTTTTTCGTCGCCTTCTTCGCATTCCGCCTATTCCTTCACTCGAGAACGAATCAAGCAGATCATCGCCGCAGCCAACTTTTACAACGCAGCCTTCATCGGCCATAAGATGAAGAATAAACCAAAACAAAGATCATCAGAAATCCTTCTCTTTCGCGATTACAGACCTGGTGGAAAAATATAATCTAATAATAATAGGGCACCAGCTCAAACATGGCATTACTCTTATCCAATAATATGTCGAATAACAATTTAACAGCCTCTCAAATCGTTCTTTTTTTCTGACAAACATCCTGTTGGAATCTTTGTGACGCTCAAATGTTTGCTAAATTCGCTGCGGAGAGTGTGATTTGGTGCATTTAGGGAGGATCGGGTCCAATTTCCGTGTCAGGAATGAAGAAGACCGACACAGTTTCATCTAGTTATTTTTTCCCATTTTGCGACACATTATTCTATGAATCTCACTACGCCTATTTACCAGCAATATACTCCTTCAAGAAATCCCAGAAATATCCTGGCTTCCTTGAAATTGAGATGGTACTTTCCGTTTTCCATTTCTGTCCCATTTCTGTTAATTCCCTGGCTGAGAACATATTAATAAGAACTCAATCGAGCTATAACGTACACTGTTCCGGCTCCAACGTTAGAGGAAAGGTAATTTGAGTATATGCTATTATTATTATTATTGGTTGCCCTTCGATTAGGGCAGAATTTGGATTTCCACCATGTTTAGCCTCTGCTGCGCATCGAATATGACGGAAAAACATGACATCCTACGTTAACATAATCCCTTATTCAATCCCGATCATTAACCCTATTACGTATTACTAGGCAGTGTACCGTTTAAAATATGTATTGTAATTACACAGACTAGACAATGCTGTCTTATCCCCGCCTAATAAAATACAACCTGACATCCGACATTAAAATTAGGCCCTCTTCATCTCCGTATGCTTCCTTTCTCCCTTATTCCATCCAAAATCCCTATCCTATTCCTGCCCCTTCCTCATTTGCCTAACATTCTCCCCTCTATTACAGTCTTCAATATCCCACTGCCGATCAATATGCTTTTCATTCATTTTTCCTTTCGCCTTGTGATTTTTCCCGACAATTCCCTCTCCTCCTCCACTATACGCAGCACTTCCTGGTTTGCTTCCTATACATTCACTTTACCTTCTCCATCTTTCTCCACGTCCACATTTCAAAACCCACCAATCTAAGCCGATCATCCTGCTTCAGTAATCATGTCTCCGCGCCGTACACAACTACGCTCCATATCAAAGTTTTAGCTAACCCCTTCTTTGCATTCTTGCTCAAGTTCCCTGTG
Source organism: Hetaerina titia (assembly GCA_037158775.1). Taxonomy (NCBI): domain Eukaryota; kingdom Metazoa; phylum Arthropoda; class Insecta; order Odonata; family Calopterygidae; genus Hetaerina; species Hetaerina titia. Next base: position 12,884,289 of record CM073768.1, on the reverse strand, counting down.
ATTAGTTCACTCCTCTCCGTGAATGCATTATCAATAATATAGTTCTTCTTCTTATGCCTCGACTACTTGGGCAATCACCGTCTAAATGGTTTCCAGACAAATGAAATAGTCTACCCGCACGAATTTATAGACCAAGAATTAACATTTTATTTTGTCGGCAAACGCTTCAAGAAAATATTAAATAACAATGAATGAACTAATTAAAGGTTCTTCATATTGAAATATTTTACTATGGAATAAAACAAAATTGACGGTGACGGTTGATGTACGAATGAGACACATTAAATTTATTGTATTGATTTTCGAAAAAAAAACAACTCTAATACTCACAAAAAGATAAATTACTGCTATTATTTATAATCAACTCCCAAAATAACGATTATTTAATGTCATTTCCATTTGATGGAGCTTTTTTAATCCAGTTATGCTCAGTATTAAGCCGAAATGTCAATATTTATCCCATTCTTATGAGTCAATCTGTCCTCCTGAGTGAGTTTCAGTTTATCGAGACCGGATTTTCTACACCCCCTCCTTTGGGGGCCTCCCACATCCCCCCCTCGAACCCCTCTAAACCCTGGGCGATGGAAGGAACGAGGTAGCCGCGGGGGAGGGGGAGGGAGACTGGGGTGTGTAGAGAGAGATCGACCCGAGGCGTTCAACCGCGAGAAGGCTCTCTCCTCGTGCCGTTTCCTGCCATCCGCCTCTCGCTTCATGACTTCTTCAAGACACCAATCCATTTGGAATAACTCATCTTGAAGGAGGGCTTAATGTAACATCCAAGAGCGAAACGTTAAATGTTCAAATATCTGTGAATTTAAAAATAAAAAGATGAGGAGGGACTTTCCATAGGATTATCTTCATCAGTGATGAATTTTTGCTCTCCTACGTTTGTTTTCCTCCGGAGTCTCGGCGTTCTCCGTTCTCGGGGCGTCGATATTCAATTTAAAATGAGGAATAAGTAATTAGTGCAATAGCAGTGCTAATCTAAAGATTACGAAACATATTTTTGAAGTATACGCATTAAGAGTGTTTATTTGAGATTGTTTAGGGTGTTATCTACCTTTTTAGGCCATTATTTTTAGGTCCATTACATGACTAATATATTTTGTAGCTAAACCTTTCCGTTTGTTTTATCAGTCTAAAAATGTAAATAAATGCCTCACCACGCTTCCTTGGTGAATTCCATCATATAGCCAAAATAATTCGATGTCAGTTTAATGCACCATTCGACTGTTTATTAGGTTTTTTTAAGAATTTAAAATTGAAAAATCTTACATGGAAATAAAATATTTGGTGTTAAACTAAGTAAAATGATTCAAAAATTTGCATTTTTTGGGCATTTTTATTTTATTTTTAATTTCGTATTTGAGTCCTTTAAGACAGATAGGTTATAAAAATTTACATTGACATACATTTGTCACACTCTGAGAGAATGTTCATTAAATTGAAGAAATATTTCATTCTTAATTAAACATTATATACTATATTTGAATTTTTTTCGTGCCAGAATATGTTATAATGGTATTATGAGCCCAAATGGTAAAATAAATTCTATTTAAAAACTATAAAACAAATATTTTTAGCAATTCAATCGTGAATGATTATTTATAAATGACTGCAAATGCAGTTCAGTGTCCCAAATTTTATCTCTAGTATCTAAATAATCAAATTTTAATGAGTGTTCGTAATTTTACTCTTGGAAATCTCAAAGGGAAGATCAAGAATGCCATGTAAGAAACAATAACGCCTTATCATAATTTACATAATTAAGTATAAGATCCTGGACGTTTATGATGCTGAAGCATGCTCACCAATGGGTTACAATTAAAGTGCAAGTAGGAGAAAATACTTGTAACTTCTCGATAATTGTGCATTGGCACCGACACATGTCTGGTCCTGTTATTAATTCATGCGGAATACTATAAAGTGCTGTTCATTTATCAAAATATTGATTTGATATTAATGCGAATAATATTTAACTGATGTTAATTTGTAGGCATTGTGTTGTGATACAATATCACACGGGGTTTCCTCGCCTAAAAAACACTTATATTCATTCAGGTCGTTCAAATTAACACAATAAACACAGTGGGTTATGATATGTCCTCATCATTGGATCGACCCGAAGTTCACCCCTCACATCCTCCGAATAATTCCAGCACAAAATAAGCGAACCGTATATCTCCCTTCCACTGGTCTTACGCCTATTTGAATATCAATAAGGGATTCTTCCGAATCTTTGCCCGAACCTGTGCCCTCCTTCTCTGCAGTTAGCGTTGGCATTCTTTTGCAGGAATTTCAATATTTCTACCAATAAGTAACTAGGTATGGCGGGGGTGGAGAGATTCAAGGGAGACAGGACAAGAAATGCGGAGAATTTTGAATGGGGATGGAATGCTGAAGTCTGTGACAGACGGAAAACGTATGGCGGGCGAGGTGGGAGAGGAGAAGGAAAGGAATGTCGAACCGAGTGGAGGGAGGAAGCATGCGAAATTGAAGAAGGGTTTGTTGTTTTCTGAAACATTAGGTTGCGTTTTGTTAGGCAACCTATACGGTGGCACTCAGTCTCCGTAGATTCGAAACCTGGCTTAAACGCGGAGGATTTCCCAATAATATAGACGCATCCAATTCTGTACACTGACATTTCCATTGTGTCAATTTGTTTTTATATTTGATATATTCCTGCAAATAAAATGAGATTGGCATTATTACAGTAACCTTTAAAGGTTTACGGCCAGCTCACCTATCAGTTAAATTTATAGGAAAACAAAATATTTCTAGACTTAACTGAATCTCTAATTTGCATCTCCCATGCCACGTAGCTTATTGGACGAAAAAGAGGGCTGCAACCTGACCCTAGAGCCTACGTACGTATGTAGTTTATACACCGGAACTTCATTATCAAAATATTCTACCATTTTATTTATAGGAAATTATGATTGATTATGTTTAACTTCTGCCTCTGGCTGGCTAAATAATGGAGCCATCTACCTTTTTGAGGGAAATTAGCCGGCGCCAAATGGTGATGGCGAAACAAAGTGATAAAAGCAATGGAGAATGCGAAGATAAAATGCAGACAAACTTAAAAGCACTTATATAAATAACGTTGGTTTGATGTATCAAGCGAGCGACTCTGAGATTGCTTGTCAAACACCGAAATCGGTCATTCATTCTGACCAGTCACATATAATTTCGAACGGTAGTTTGCCTTGGGGGCTCCCGTGAACGCCTGTCAACTAAGGAAGTGCATATATTTTGTATATATCATATGTATATATACTATCTTCGAAAAGGAATGCTTGACACAAATGTATAAAATATTTTAGTAAAACATTTATCATAAAAACGCAGAGATAGATCACTCACATATCTAGTTGACATTTCGACGGAACAGCCATCACCATCAGATTTCCGTCCTCGAAGGAAGAGCGGAGAAGATATGTATGGGATGGAGGTAGTGATAAGTGATGAATAGGGAATGGAAAATAGGGTGGAAGGGGATGTGTAGGCGGCTATTGAACGGATTCAGTGGGCCGAGTTCAGCCTGGGGGCTTCAATGACTGAAGCACCCACATATGCGCCTTCTCGTTAATTCTCACCTCTATATTCTTACGTATTTATAAAGGATTTTAATCACCTGGAAAGAGAAGCAGCCATCAAAACATGAGCGGCACGTTGAAACGTCAACTAGATATGTGGGTGTAATTTCTTTGTGTTTCTGTTTGTAAATATTTTGATCAAAGTTTTCATATATTTGTGTTTTCACTGAAGACCATCCTTTTTCCAAGATATTTTATATTTTTGGGCTGATATAGTCCACACACTTTTATTCACCTTCATTACGTCATCTGCTCCCATTTTTCTGCCGTCACATCGTCCCCGTGAGTATTCTTTTATCTTGCATTCACCACCGTTTCCTTTATTTACCTTTATTGATATATAATTCCTCCTTTTAAAAGAATCACTCAAACCATTTCCAATATTTGCTGCACCAATTCCGAATACATGCTCATAAAGTAGCCCACTATACTAGCCATCCCGAGTATCTCAACTCATCCTTTTCGCTAGATGTCCCATCCAATAGCCTTGTAATAGGAAAAACTCCTTCTTTAGTATCCCACCTAGCCTTCACCTGCGCTTTTTCGGATGTGAATAATAATGTACACCAACATAGCACTAGCGAATAAAAACACAGAAACACACCAAAAATAAACTTACACGTATTCCGAATTTTCAGTGGTGATTGCCACCTTTTTTCAAGGGAGAGGAGGAACTCGCACACACACAATCACATGCACACAGAGCACCCTAAAATTCACCCAGGCTGTGTGATTTTTCGGTTCCCATGTCTTCCAGGGAAACTATAGGGGGCGTAGAGATTAAGGAGCAGTTCCCTCTTAAGACCCTGATGTGTGAATCCGTCCGGATTATTATTGAGTGAACCCAAACTATCACATACTGAGCCGACCTTCAGGTCGTTTATTTATGGATTACATAAATGTAAATATGTACGAGGCATAAGGACAGACACAAGCGTGGCGATGGCATGTAAAACATTGAGACACAACATTAAGAAATACAGTTTTGGTGGATAAATGTGCCGGTGGCCCCATTAATGCCTTTCTCAGCGGAATAGAGGAGACTTATGGCGGAACGGCTGAAAGAGAGTGGGGGGCGAGAGGTAGGTTTATTGGGGTGGTCGGTAGGGGTGGGGCGCGACGGGTAGGAGGCCCTGTACAAACTGTACCCCCTATTTGGCACGTTTCAGGCCAGGGTCCCAGCAGGCTCCCTGGAGTCAGACTCAAGTTTTAGAAGGGTATCCGGAAAGGAAAGGGAGGCTATAGTAAGTACATTGACACTCTAGTTGAATGAAACAATACATGTCGATCAACGTGTGGACTACATGTACGCCAGTGCATATTCGTATTCTTCAATCTCATCAAGCACCTAATGCTACGTGTACTATCACTCCTTTATTCACATAACAAAAGCTGTACTGGTTAATAAATAACAGTGATCATAAATGTGAAAGTAGACTCAGAAATTATGAATTATCAGCTGGTAATCGAAGCTATCTTATAATGTTGTAGAATATGGCCACCTTTCACACGTATATTCATTAAGTTTGAGAAATAATTAATTGGACGAAAGAAGTGGTTTCTGTGACTCTTTCAATGGCCCACGTAATGATGGTTGTGGTCACTGATTAATTATCAGTTGTCTGCAATCAGTGCTAATGATTGAGTCTCCATGATGGGTCACGTGTCACCATCTGCCATCACTGAGTTTGAGGTGTATTTTTCTCCTTCCAATAATGTTTTTATTCATCTTAAATATTATCTTTTTCACTTTGAAAAAATAAAATAAGATGTATTTTCTTTCCTAGAGTACACATTTCACTCCAGAGGCCCTTTAATTTTTAGGATTTCCTGTACTAGTGACATTCAACCCAACTATTTTCACTTGTTAATTAGAAATAAGTTCCAATTCATCTTTAGAGTTAATATTTTGATTACTGGGAATTATTTTGAAGCCACTGTAAATATTATTTCTCTCTGTTGTTATTTTTATATAAAAATACAGGAAAATGCAATGCCTGCCATCGACTCTCGTTACCACGGATACTCCAACCTCCACGCGCAACAAGCACGACACCGTCTTCGAATGAAGAAGCAATAAATTTCAACCCGCAGCTTATTTAATTTTTTTGTTTCTGTAACTTAAATACTTTCATTCTCGTTAGCCGTGAAGTTTTTATTTATTAAAATTCCTTGTACTGTTTGAAGCTTAAATATAATACTATTTCTTTCACTTTAACCAAAGTGTTTATATTTGCTAAAAATGTTGATCGCCTTGAATTTACTTATAGAATTGTGTACAAACCCGCATGCACTGAGGTCACAGGAGGCGCTGCCAATAAGTCAAAGGGAATTCATAAACCTGGGACGTGTCAATTAATTTCATAGATAAATATGTAACTTTAATCTTCATTTGAAAAGATTAATGCATTAAAATAACGAGAGGTAAGCTGTCGACAGGTCCGGAGAATAATTTTTATAATAGTCTCGTTCCTCTGAAAATACGTATAGTATTTTCTGGAGAATTGGACAAACGATCAGAGATCAAAAGAAGTTAAACGCACGCTGTTCGCCTTGCTCCTGGTCTTTTGCTCTCTGTAAGCAAATTTACGTTCAATAGCAATTATTATTTAGTTCAAAATAGTTCTTATTTTTATGTTTGGTCTTAAGTTGTACCTTTCATTTTATTACTGAATGATATTTTCTTAACACTACATGTATATTGATTTTACATTTATGTTTGATTAGGAAATTTATTATTTAACAGTAGTCGTAGTAGTCATTAGAGAAGGCGATCGATAGCTGAGGTCATTTTGGCCATTAGGGATGGATGAGAAAGGAGGACGAAAGGTGGAGAGGATACCACTTAAAACATATCTGCCGCCTCCAGGATTTGAACCCGGGCCTTTTGTGAGGGAAGTGAGTACGCTATCCTTCGAACTATCTCGATCACTTTATTAATTTAAAAGGATCCAAGTAAAAAAACTCGTACCTCGATAATTGAACGTTCAGGGTCTACACCAATGATATACGAGTGTTTGAAACTAGAAATTTACTGCGAAATCGTGGATCTTCCTCATCCAATCACATTTGACCTCTCAAGGCAAAGGAGATAAACTGGTATGAGAGCGAATTAGGCGAGTTGGATCACAATAGTTTTCTTAATCTAAATTGAATAATACCTCACACTGCTGTAGTCCAGAAAATTTAATCAAAGAGCATTGGAATGCGATTGAAATGAGGGAGAAAAAGGTTCAGATGGAACATGTAGGGGTGGAACATTCAGGGATGGAAGTTGGAGAGGGAAATGAACACACTGGATAAGTGAGGAAAGCTGAGAAGGCTTCACCAAGAAAATTCTGCGTACATGCAAATAAATACGTAAATGTACATTGAATCTAAAAAAATAAATGCAATGCTTTTAACTTTCTGTTATTTCTCCCTGCATCATGCGTTATAATGAAATAGTTCCAAAGTTGTAGAAATCATTTCCATGAGCCGGGATCAGGGCCAAAGTTTATGTTTAAATGAATTTTTATGTTTATTTTTTACCCTATGAAATTGTTGCTTGTAATGCGCATTAGCGATTGGCTCAGTTGAATCTTACTGTCGTCCCTTTCAAGGTTGATTTGAACTTTGGAAACAAAAAAAAGTCTGACGGAGTCATGGAGTTTGGAGAGCAGGGTGGCTGCGGGATCACGGAAGTTCGGGTTCTGGCGAAAAACTCATGTTCATCAGTCAGCACCCGCGGGACGTATTTTGATGCGACGCGCGACATGACCAAAATTTCTGTCAAACTAAAGGATCTAAAACTAATGTTCACTTCCTCGGCTATCCATCTAACAGAATTTTCTCGTTCAGAAATTTGACATGTTTGGGGTCTGCCGAAGTGGAAGGCTGCCCCGTTCACGAATCTTCATCTGTTGAGGTTCTGCTGGATTATAAACCTTCCGCGACTGTTCTTCCTACCCTTTTGTTCATTTCCATTGCTACATCTCGCTGCCTTTCTTCCCCTCCGCTGTATACTTTTTATTACTTTCAATCCAGCAATACACACTATCCTTCCACTTCACTTCGCACAGACCTAAAATATCTACATTTCATCTCTCAATCCTTAACTTTATATTTTCTAAATTTCCTGTCCACAACAGTGTCTTTACCTTATAACTATCTAATCTAATTCGATTATAAAGATTATTATGGTGCGGCAGTCACTTTTGCTTTGCAGTGATTTGGTGAGAGGACGACCGCTGGAGCCTTGCCTCTCCGCTGCCGGGCATGACACACGGCCGACTGGACCGAGTCCCGTAGATTCCAGGACTCATTTTTAATATAAAGTTCATCCTAAAAGACGTCGAGAAGGATAAATATTCGAGATGGTCCACCGTTACTTTCCTCAATGGAATAGTGTTTTAATGCGACATTCATATCTATCTAGTACCCCACAAGCCACAAAAAAGGAGTATGGCGGGGAGATTACTGGCTACCATTGCGTGACACCATCAGGCAATCGCCGTCCACCTGGGGTCAGATGCCTTTACAGCCGCCTCACCGAGGAACAGACGCTGCGTGGGCTACCTTCCCTCTGGCTCCTTTGGCGGGTTTTCTTGTTTGATTGTGTATATGGACAATGCGGCTCGTTTCCTGGCTACACGTACCCCAAAACGCACTATTCCTTTCCTTTATGACGTTTATGATTGCTTTCGTTACTATCATTTCCTCTTGTGTCCTCGTCCATTTCTCCTTTAGTGGATGAAAAACTCCCTAACACCATCTTCTGGCCAAAGATCAGGGCCAATTAGCCTCATAAACCCCCCGCAGATTTCAGTGTAATTTCCATTTCCTCGATAGCTCAAGCGAATGGGAACATCAGCCCGGCAAGTTGAAGATCAAGTCCCGGTGAAGTAATCTGTTATACGCATGCCATATGTACATTTATATGTACACACTCAAACACGAAAAATCCGCCAAATGGCGAAAACACATTCATACATGGATAAAGATATCAGGAAAATGGATAAGAACACACTCAAAAGACAGGTATAGGAATGGTGAGGAAGGTGCAATCGAGCAGATCACACGCGTAAAGAAGATGTTTGTATATATACGAGGTCTGTTCAAATAGTATCGCGAATAATGGTTGTTCAAGAATTGAGTTCAGAAGACTAGATGAAACGTAAATATGCTTGCAATGCAATCACAACCCCTCTGAAATCCGACTTGTCACCTGGATGAAATAATGTTTAAAACCTAATGAAAATTAAATGCCATTGGATGTAGTTTTCAGAAATTAAAACCTTTTCCAATTATCTTGGTTGTTATTTTTACAATTTACCCGTCACCCTGTACGAATACACTGGGCACAAAAGAGATATTGAGACTTAACGTGACGACCAAATTGTTCATAACAAAAAGGAAGCCGTAAAATGGCCGACTGAGCTAGGATTTGAGAAGGAGATCATCAAAGTACATTTGTTGAACCAGGGCGATTTCTGGAGAAAAGACATAAGCCTTTGGGACATGAGGCAATGGACGAGAACAAGAGGAGTGAGGAGGGAAGACGTGACAAAGAACGAGGAGGTAGTCAGACTTGGATTGGGACTACGAAGTGGATCGAAATATGAAATAATTGAAAAAGAAAGATGAATTGGCCTCCCATGAGAAATTAAAATCATGGTTAAGGGCGTAAGAATGCTACGAAGAAAAAGGATCCAGCTGACAGATAACACCAGGGGTGAAGGATATGAAGAGAGGCCAATCAAATGGAGGGAGGAGCAATGAGTGGGCCTTCCACATTGGCGGAAAGCTTTTGCTGATGTTGATACAGTCAAACATTTTAGCTATTTTCTTTTGCATTGCAATTAATATTCTCATTTGATTTATTATTATTTCGGATTCATCACCACCATTGATGAGGCCTCCCAGAGGATGGGACCGATGAAGCTTCCATTCATCTAAGTGAGAGTACTTGTCCGAAAATAACCAGAACTCAATTTTCCCGCATGATTTTTGGAGCAACGGATCTAGCTGGAAAACACCCTCCATCATTCACGTCCCAGGTTTTAGATTGAAAACCGCCTGTTGATTTTGCAGCGGATGACTGTTCACCTTGATTATTGCGACGGTTATTAGGAAGAGTACTCAAAATTATCCGAAAAGTCACCCAAAGGTACCTGGCAAACCAGTTATGTCATTCCAATGAATTATGTGCATTTGTGTGCCTTCTATGACATTTTACCTTTCAGTTACGTCGTGTTCAATGTCCTCCCCGTCGCTCATGATTAATTTCACTGTCGCTGAAATTAACCGCAGGTCGAGATGCGCGGCCACACTCCCCTCCTTCCCGGGGATTACAACCACAGCCTCCCCCGTCCATTCCCCCGATTCGTTGCACAATGCCTCTCCCCCGATCCCATGGCCTTTTGCCAGCACACCACTACCCTCGAAGGACTCGAGCACGGGCTCCGATTATGGACGCGCGATGGGCCCGCGAGGGCCCCAAACTTCGGTTGAGCACTCAGTGTCAAAATGATTACTGACTCAGGATCACCAGCAAAAAATGGCGTAGCAAAACATTTGACAGACCGTCTATGTATATTAATTTAAGGCCGAGTGACTAATACACCCAAATTCTTTAAAGAATTGTCTGTGGTTGCCTCCACACACCTGAAGCGAGACATATCTCCCGTGAAGTAATAGGAAAAAAGGTTCAAAATACGAGGTGTGTTCAAAACAAAACGAGAATTTTTCATTTCGCGGGCTTGGAGAGTCCGATTGTCAAACGTTTTTTTATTATGTTGGTATGCATGTCCCTGAAGTATGATAAACCTTTGCACCTCTTTGTACCCGACCATTTCAAATGTCTTAATCCAACCCAGGATATTTTTATCCATATTCCATATGATTCTTGCTTTGTGAGTAAATACTATGAGATACACTGTCGAGGGCTTTCATACAATCTAGAAAAGCCGCATCCACTAGAACATTACTTTCTCCCAAAATTAGAAAATCATGAAGAAAAAGGGCATGTTGTGTCTCGTAGGGTGTACCCTGAGCTAACCTGCGTGTCTGTGGTTTTCCTCACGCTGAGGAAAATTTTGTGTGTTTTCTTCCTTAGGAAAGTGTAGTGTAGTGTTAACAAAAACCCTGTGAAGCAGTTTTTTGTTAGTTGTTGTGTTGTTTGTTGCAAGTTTTGAATAATGTGGTGGCAATTTTAGTCAGTATCCTTAGCAATTTGTATTTCTTTGTTTCCCGCTCTTCTAAATAGTTATTGGTGGGTACTCTCTTTCTTCTTTCTTTCTTTTCCACCAGCGTAAGCTTAGAGTTCCATTACAACTATTCAACAGATTCGCTTGATTAATTTTAAATGCCTCCTCGTAAAACAATTTGGCATAATGTATTTAGGTTATCTTTTTTGGGAACTTGTTTGTCAAATTAGGATAGCTTCACCTAGGTCACATGTTGCCATACTTGAAAATGCTGCTGAATTCGCGGCTCTAAGGGCTCGTATCGCCTCTTTGTAGAGCCTGATGCGGGAGCTACGATCGAATATCCATGGTGGGGTGTCTTCTCGCACTGGAAATGGTGCTCGCCGCAGAAATTTGATAACCCACCACGCCAATAGGGCTGTCCTGGTTCACCCGGACACTACAAGTGGCTGAGCAATCGCAGACCCACCTCGTGTTCAATCTCCCAATAAAAGAGAGTCTCCTGTCCGTAGATTTGACGATTGGAGGGTCTTCTCTCGGTGCAAGGGAAAGGTCACGCTGCGGCGATGATTGGACTCTGCGGAGGCAGTTCCAATTCTCGTCTCCAACAGGAACCAAGTGCTGTCGGATGACAGCACCATTATATCTGCCTCCCCAACCCCTACTCCGAGGTCGCTCTCCTAAGAAACACGTCATTGGACGGGAAGGGATGGAATGATTATGATAGGCAGTTCTGATATCCTCCAGGGGTGGTCCTCTAACACCCTCCGCCACACGCATTTGTAACGGCTTGCGGGGCATTAAATAGATGTAGATGTAATGTAGCCCTTACGACGTAGGGGCCAACGGGATGGTGATGATGGATCGTTGTCCTCGTGGTGTATACCAGGAGGCGCGTTTCCGCCGGTGACGCAGGCGATGAAGGAGACTCCACATGACCAGGGTTGCTCCAAACTACGAATTGTAACACATTTAGGGACAAACGATGCCACGTACCGCGGATCCGAAGAAACTCTGGCTTCTAACGAGGAGCTGAATTTGGAGGTGAAGCGGGTGGGGGCGGAGTTTGAAGTCCGAGTAAAATTTAGCATTTGCTCGCTTGTTCCACGATTTTACCGTCGTTTTACAACCGAAACGCATCGCTGAAAGAACTAAAGGCTATCTCATAGATCGAGTTTGAGAAGTGTTTCGGGGATTAGAAGAAGCGCTGTTACAAGTGCATATTCTCCAATGGGGACTACTTTGAAGGTGAGAATATCAATGTATATGATTAAATAAATATTATTGTGCGAAAAATTAAAATTCTCATTATTTTTTAACACACCTCGTATGTGTGTCCATATATACAGGTATATATATATATATATATATATATATATATATATATATATATATATACATATATATATATATATATATAATGACTATAACAATTAGAGCACACATGGTCTTCATCGAACACTAACCCTGTAAATGTAGTATGTGGTGCATTTGTATCATAATTCCCATTTTTCAGCCCTTTAATATCATCAGTCCTCTATATCACGACTCCCCTTCATTGGTTCCGTTTGCTGGACTGAAACTTCCAGTCGAACTCGGCTTCTCCTTGGCCACTGCCAATTCTCTCCTCCCTTTAATATTCAACCTACTCCATATCTCTGGGCTCTGCGCATTGGTCAATTTTCCTTTCTCTCCTGAATGGAGGTCATCCCCAACTATTTTATGCTCACCAATGGGTACTAGTTTTATCACTTTTTTCCGTATTTCTTTATGCTCTTTTTCCACCTGAATATTTTTTAATTTTTTAATGGTGCTCCCTTTAGGCGTTTTGAAGGTTTCCGATCCTCTCTTACCAACTCTTTCTTGGAGAGGCTCGAAACACGCATCCCTTCCATCCCGCTGCTCCTGGCATGCAGTCCTCCTCCGCCTATTCCTCATGCCGCAAAATCTCTCTTCTATCTCAATTGTCCCCCAACTAAATAGCGGCACACTTGTTTATTTGTTTATTCTCATGTTGTATTGTTTCAATGTATCATAAGATCTTAATCCATTTGTATTGCCCTAAAAAAAATTATATGTTCGCTTATTTTTCATGAATATAAAAACAGTTTCGAATCGCCATTTGGTATTTCCTTTCCTTATTATGCATTCTTTTTTCTTACTTTAATGATTTTCCACGTAAAAGTTCCCCTCACCTAAGGCGAACGATAAGAAGTTTATTGATGGCGAGCGAAATCGTCTTATTTTAGCTGCAGTATTCATAGTGATTACAACAACATGCTCTCTGATTGGCTCATAGTCTCTGTCCACTTGGACGTTTTTTCGTCAAAAATTAACCGCGATTGACGATGCGGTCCATATAGACAATCATCATGTAATCTCCCGGATGGACACGCAAGTGGGTGACAACGCGCCCCACGCGGCCCCTTCCCCCCGAGGACCACCGCCCCCTCCTCATTCACTCCTGCCACATCCGACAGAGCATGGCACGCTGCCGCCGTGTCAGCGGGGAGGGAGCACGCGACCCTTCAACCCCTTCCTAAACACGAAATCGATCCCACTCCCCCGTACTTCGCCCCGAAGGAGGCCAAGATCTCGTTTTGACGCACACCCTCTCCCACAAACACGACGAGTGCCGATTTTTCTTCTTCTTCGGGCACCCCTTAGAGTCCCCCTCCTTGGAAGACAGCGGGCGTCCCCCCCCTTTCGGTCTCTAGTCTCTCCTTTCCCCCACCCACCCACCCCCGACCGAGACGCCTTTTCATTTTCGAAGCACCTCGCACTCCGGCGGAGACACTTTGCGATGCTGCTATTTAGTTGTTATTTTCTCCGGTTCTGGAGGCATTAATGACCTGAATATTTGGTTGGTTTGTGTAAAATTCCAAGACATATTCGAATGAGGAGAGATGGTGCATTGCGTTCTTAAGTTCTGAGTTGTTTCCCCAGTGCTGTTAATTGCATCCAACTGTCAAATGGGTCATCCGATGAATATTCAGAAGAAAGATTGGGAGGGAATAGTGAGGAGTGGAGAGGGAAGGATTTTGTTGAGGTAAGGAAGAGGTGGAGAAAAGGAAAGTGGCTTGGGGCAGCAGGGTACAATAAAACATAGAGAATATACAAATATAGCAGCCTTGAGCGAGGGATTGTTGAGGAGGGGGTATTTTTGGTTTGTTAGACACGCTGACAAGAATGAAGTCTCGCAAGGATCGTGTTGGACCCTCATTTGGCTCTTGGGAGGAGTGGGCTATGGGAAGGGACGTTGGGGCATACGATATATCATTGTTGGAATTGTAGCAGGAGATTAGGTATATGTCGGGGAGTTGCTGGGCGGTTGGGAGAGGGAACGAGGGACTAGGAATGAGGCATCTTCTCTGGTTACCTTTGAGGTGAGGATATGTGGTGAGAGGGCTCGTGGAGTTATTATTAATAAAATATTTCTTACTTTCGCTTTTGAAATTTTTCATGAAATTTTAGGGACAAAGTAGTGGTTTAGAAAATCATTTATATTTTCAGTTTTGAATTGTATTCTCTTCCTCCATGCTTTGACACTGTTCATTAGAATATTGAAAAATGTCAAATTTTAATCCCTTCACACCACGATACGTGTATAAGGGCGATATTTAATGAAAATAAATGAACTCGTGGAGTTTACCCAATCTCGTAAACTTAAATAAAAGTGTTTGATATTCGGATCTTTATTTAAAATATCCAACCATTATTTGGTACGCCGTTGGCGTGTAGACGTATCGAAAGAAAAAATTCTTTAATTCTGGTTTAATCTTATATTCCCTTTCCCTGATTTGGGAACAGCAAGAATACGTGGTCTGTGCAATAAATGCGCGTACTGGTGCAATCTAGTGGCCATGACGCGGACCTTAGCCCCGCCCACTAGCGGCGCTAGTTGTCTGAGGCCCAATGAGCCGTCTATGCTTGCCAGATCGTCGAATGCGTATGGTGCCAGTCTGTGTTAGTTTCTGTTGTCCTTTTCTTAGTATTTGTCGAAAATGAAAATTGACGAAACCACGGAGCAAAGAATCAAAAACAAGTTTTTTTGGTAAAGTACGGTAAAAGCTATTAAGAAATTACTAAAATATTGACAGCTATTCACCGTGATAATGCTCGGAAGAAAATATCTGTTTTCAAGGGATTTAGCGTTCACGGATGATGCAAGACCGGGACCACCTTTACCCACCTATTTTGATGACAACATTGATCGTGTGCGGTCCCTTGCCCTTTCCGATCGTCGAACAACTGTCCGAATGATAGCCGATGAACTGAATTTAGGAAAATCAACAGTTCACACTATTTTAACCGAACATGGTGGATGGATTCTTCACCATGACAAAACACCTGCACACTCAGCATTGATTGTTTGCTAGTTTCTGGCAAAAAAATCTATCCTCCTTGATCATCCTCCTTATTCGCCATATCTCGCCCCTACCACTATTTTTCTATTCCCAAAATACAAAATTGTGATGAGGGGACATCACTGGGAAGATGTGGACAAAAAAAGCAAGAAACAATGAAACAACTAAAAAGCCTAACTGCCGAGGACTTCCAAGGGCACTTTGAACAGTGCAAAAGAAGATGAATAAGTTTGTAACAACAAATGGAGAGTACTTTGAAGGGGGCACAATCAATGTTGACTAAATTTTGCAAAATTAAGTTTTTATGGCCTCAGTTCGCGTATTTACTAGACAGACCTCGTAAAAATATCCTATACATTTTTAAGCAATAATATGAGAAAATATATATGTATATAAAACAAGTCCCTTGTGAGGTGTATTTTATTCCCTTAGTCCTAAGAACGAATTTGCAACTTGGCTGCGGCTACCTTCCGTTTTACACAAACCATTGCTAACGCTCCAGCACGTCGTGTGAGCATCACTTTTCCCCATTTATGCCTCATGTCATCGTCAACCCTACCGCACACCGCGCCGAGAGGCGTTCGCCCAACCCACTTGGGTCTCGCCACGCTCCATATCGCCCTTCTATTCCTCGACTATTGATTTTCAAATTCATCTCTTTCCGTCTGATCCCCAGAACCACGTTTCGAACCGTCTCTGGTTTTATCGCCGACGGTGCACGATCCTTAGACTGCCACTCTCCATTTGAGTGCTTTCTTTCACGGCTTCCCCAGACTCTAAGTTTGTTATCTCGTAGCAGAGCGATGGCCTATATCTCATTGTGCCGAGCGTCTTCTTGCCTTTGAAGACATACATCGCCCGTTTCATGCTGCCGCCGATGGAAGTAAGAGATGTCGCGCCTTCTCATTCTCTTCTTTGGCGAACTTATGATAGCATCTAACTTTTCTCCAACTTTGATATACGGTTTTTGTAAAATAAATTGGCAGTGGCTAATTAAGAAATTTATTGGTCAATGGTTGTTTTGATAATATTAGTTTTTCTTTTTGACAGCAATCCGCAACTATGTATCTTTTTGAGGCATTCTTCGGGAAAAATCTCCATTAAAGGCATTTAATTTGAGCGAACAATCAACTTCTTAGACGTCAGTGTTCCAATAATTATTGGATTGGATTGATTATAATCAATCAATTGACTTCACTATCCAGTGTATTCACCTTCAGTGGCGATTCTATCATGTATGCTTTCCTTTTATCGGTTCCCGGAGACTCGGGCTGTGAAATAATGCACGGTAGAATTCACCCCCCATATCATGCCGCCACTCCGCACGTCTGGCGTCTCTATAGTCGCAGTCAATAATCTGCGGAGAAGGCCGACGGATTGACATTCCCTCCCGACGCTTTTCCTGGAATACGTACATGCCCCTGTATCCAGGTTAAAATAAATATGTAGCCCAACGCTCACCGCGAAAATACATTATGGCTCCCGTCAGAAAAACGCTCTCCGTTTCCGCCCCCACGGGGACCTCCCACCCCGCTAACCCCACCCCCCTCATTGTCGTATTCATTCCACACAACCCTCTCCCCTCCCCTCCTCTCTTTCTCTCTCTCTTCGTATACGCACGCACTTCTCATCCCCAGCAGCGCAGCCGCAAGAGAGTTTCCATTTTTTTAACCCTGAAAAAAAGAATTTCGCGCCGCAATTTTCTCGTGGTGGGTGTTGCGGCGGGGAGGGAGGGCGGCCGAAATTAAAGTTTCGGCGGGGTTGCATGTGACACATTTCAGTCTCCGTCGACGCCCTCTCCTTTTCTAATTATTATTTACTGGGCCGGAGAAATAGCTATTTGGGCGAAAAGCGTGCGGGGAGATGTGAAAGTCGGGTACTCCGTCTTTTCCTCCACTCCCTCTCTCCCGCTCGATTCCCTGTAGCACAATTCGGTGCATCTATCTCTCCAAACACTCGCAATCATTCACTGAAATATTCATCAAGTCGACAGCGGACCTCGAAGTGATTTTGAGGAGCGATGGAATGAAGGAAAGCGATTGGGAAATCGTAGAGAAGGAAGAGGGGAAAGGCGTCATTGGTGCGAAAAAGGATACTGGGGAAATATTTGGAAGCAAGAGTTACGGGGACGTTTCTCTTGCGCGTTTGTTACACCTGACTGGTTATGTGCGTCGAATGTCGTTGGTCCATCCGGAGGAGAATTTTGTTACGATATGAAACTTTTGAAAGATTTAGGTGTCCCAGCAACTGAATAAAGAGTAATCATATGGTACAACACGGATGTTAGAACAGCATTGCGAGGTCAAAGGCTATGTCTCACAAAGAAGAAACAATTAGGAATGACATCTCTAGTAACTAAAGAATTGAGATTATTAATAACTACAAGATATCTAGGGCGAATGTCAAAAAGGAATTTCGGAAAGCGTTAAGTGAATTCAAAATGAAAAGATAAGTGGACAATTTCAAAGAGAATCCGAAACCATTTTGGTCACGCGTCAAAGAGGTTCAGGAAAATAAGTCAACTGCTATTTTCACTAGAAAATAATAGGCGAAAGAGTCACAATCAGTTTGGTAAATACCTACTCATTCAATTACTTCTTTTTTAGTGTCCTCACCAATATCTCACAGAATGCTCCCGATAGCTTACCAAATCGTGCTGGTCAGCCGATTCCCAAAATTGAAATATCTTTAATTAAATAGAAAGTTTGCTGAAATTATTAACCCTAATAAATCCTCAGAGTTGTGAATAATAACTCATAGGAAGAAGCGAGATGGCCTTAGTCAACAATAGTATAGAAAAAACGTAAATAAGACACACGTATTCCGAAGTTTTTTGTGAAAAGACGACTTTCCTTTCTGAAATTAAGGAACTGAGGAGAAGGTTAAGTTTAGATATTTTAGTACCTTGCAAACCACCGCTACGGTGTGTGGCAAGGAATGAGCCAGGGTGGGCGTTTTTCCTGGGTAATTTATATTGATGTCAGCTTTAGAGTTGGACGCAGTAGTTCAGGGATATAGCGTTGAACTATTGGCCGGAGGGCTTGGGTTTTGTTCCCGGTACACCCTCTCTGGACACCCTCAACTCCACCCAACCTGAGTGATTTTTTTGGTACCAGATCTTCCCGGGAAACCATAAATGGCGCAGGGAAAGGCACTCGCCGCCCTATTAATTCTGATGTGCGAGCCTCCCACGCCGTCGGGCTTAGTACCTAGTCTAGTCGGGGAACTCTATCAACACATATCAAACCGAACTTCTGGTTGAGTACTGTATTTATGGTTTTTTGTATCAACTTTCGACGTTCAGGGAGCGGTACGGTATGATAAGGTCATTTAACGACTCATAACTACAAATGGTGCTTCCTATAAGGATGGACTAAAAATTCTCAAAAGCCACATCAGTCGCAAAACAAAAAATCCGGACTGAATGCTGCACCTCGCCAATGCGCGGTCGCAAATTGTGTTGATAAATATCTTGCAATAGTCAAGGAAAAGTGTGATCATCACCCAATGTTACCTTTTTCCGTTCCCAAACGCGAAAGAAGACATTATCGAAAGACGTTTTTCAACATCATAAGCAGTGGTAAAGGCTGCTGAGGCGGTTTTAAATGGCCCATCAAAAATATTTTCCAGCATGAATAAGAAAACGTTGAGGATGAAAATTAAAATTTGGATTATGCTTAGAGTTATGTTAAAATATCGTATTTGATTCTCCTAGTTGTTGTAAGAACCCCCGTAATAATTACCGATTAGTCAGATTGCGTAATATATTGCTCGTGGTGGTACTTATGTAAGGAATGTATATTATTTTGTTAATGTTAACGCATTTATGGCCACCTTTTTCAAATATTATCTGATACAACGTCTGCGGTGAGATGGGCCGTTGGCTGTAATGGAAGAAAATAGGCTACCATGGATATATCTACGAATGTATATATGGTAAAAGAACACATGAAAGACTGCTGAATTATGGGATGATGAAATACAGGTAAGACAACCGTGATCTCGAGGACTTGCTTGCGAATCGTTTCCTGTTCTAACCTCCATGTATCATTTTATTTTATTTTTATTTAATTTGAATTATTTATTTATTTTACTTATTTATTTATTTATTCCTCTCTAATTTCCCGCAGCAAATCCTTTGCCCATTTGTAAGAGTACGGCGGGTGTTGATTCTTCCCATAATATTCATACGGCCGTAGTTGCCGTTCGCTTCATACATTTACGGTGAACTGTGCCGCAGGAGAGGGAAATCGCTTTCTAATTCGGCCGAAATCCGGTATTTTTCCTTTAAATCCACTGCGACAGCACTTTCGTGGAAATACGAGGCTAGGCTGAAAACTAATTCACACATGCTTGTAGACCACAAAACAAAATTACCTTCAGAAGCACTCCTGGTAGCATATGGAAGTTACATTTCCCCTCAACACGCATGTGGAAGTAACATTTACCCTTAACACGCATGCGCAGGTTTGAGGTTGTTAGAGGTCGTTACGTTCATCCAGCGTATTTTGAGAAGCGGAAGTATAAAGACGTGTTCTAGTGCTATGCCAACGCTACTTTTCTCGAATCCAGGACTTGACAGCCGCCTTCACCTCATCGTCCAAGGTGCAATGATTACCCTTGAGGTGTCTCTTGAGTTGAAGAAAAATATAAAAATCGCAAGGCGCAATATCGGGGGAATATGGAGTTTTGTTCTCGTCTGTGAGACGGCGTGGTACCCATTGTGCACAGATTTTACGGTATCCCAATTGTTCAATAATGAAGCCGACATGTTTCTTGGATATTCCAATATGGTTTGCGATACACTTTTTAGTGATTCGCCGGTCATTTTGAATAAAATTTTCAACAAATTTGCGATATTTACCGTCTGTGGCAGTGATTGGACATCCGCTGCGTGTTTCATCAACAATTATGACTTTTCCAGGCTCGCAAGCACAAAATTTTACTACCCATCGATTTACAGGAGACCTATCAACGGCATTGTCACCATAAACAGTCTTTAAACGACGATAAATCTCAGTAGGGGACACTTTTTCACCAGTTAAAAATGCGATAACAGCAGCACGCTGTTTAACTCGCGTTGAAATAACACTAGAACACGTTCCATACTTCCGATTCTCAAAATACACTGGATGAATTTAACGACCTCAAACCTACGCATGCGTGTTGAGGGGGAACGTTACTTCCACATGCAATCAGGAGTACTTCTGGAGGTAATTTTATTTATGGTCTACAATCATGTGTGAATTAGTTTTCAGCCCACCCTCGTAGATTCTGTAGAAACGAAAATAATCAACTTAGAAAGCGCATACTTCAATAAGAAAAGAAAGTTCATTCTTAACCTTTTGGGTACACAAATATTTAATATTACATGCATCCATTTTCACAGGACGCCTCGGTTGCAGTCTGATATTTTTTGAGTTTTCGTAATTCTCCTAGCGGACTTTTGGTCCGAAGAAGCAGAGAAGCTTATGAAATTACAATTCTCCTCTCCCTCACTTCCAGTCCCATGCTCTAGCTAATGGGAACCGAAATATTTTATGTGCCTGCGTAATTTCATGCGAAGGGATTTATCGCACCGGAAGTTTTATAAAATATAGTATTCCCTTCCCCACCACACTCTCTTTCTTTCTTTCCTCCGAAAGGCACACGCAGACTCCAGGCCGCCCCCTCCGCCACCACGCCCTCCCCTCCCCTCTTACCCGTGAATCTTAATAATTCACTTCCCGATTCGATAGACGGCGTTAATACTCGACCCACTTGCGCGCAAACGCCACCTTGACCAGCGGCGCTGCGGGTGGGCCCCTGCCCCCTTTCGCCCCCAATCATCAACAGGAATATGGTCGTGAATTTTTCCTCTTGCTTTGGCCACTAGTCGAGGGGTCACTCTTACGTTATCGCCGCCACCTCTCAGAAATGCTGCTTGGTGGCAGAAAAGAGTTAATCGCATTCCGCATAAAATTGCGTCAACAGCGTGTCTAATGAGACGTGTATTCCGCTGCGCGAGTCATTCAAATCTTTCCGTTTCACCGGAAGCACGTGTCATTCATTTGTACTGCCGTCTGTCGGGAGAGGATCTGAGGAGAGGTCGCCCCCATGGGCCGAAGGTCATTCATGCATTACCCCTTATCGCAATTGATGGGAAGGGTCAAAGGTGCCTCACTCCGGCCTCTATAAATCATCTCCGTGGCGCCTCATAACGAGAATCATTTGGGTGTGGCCTGCGGCGAAGGTCCCCGGTTCTACTCGGAGTAGAAGGGCATGAAGGTTGTCCTTGACTTTTGAATCAAAACCAAGACAGGGCACTGGTCTTTCGTCTCTCCGAAATATGCAAGGAATCGTCCTGGGGAGGAGACTAGGAATTATGTCAATTTTGATGAGAAATTACAGCCTCGAGATTGAAGACTGTGTGCAGTTGAAGTGATGACAATAATTCACTAGTTTTATGAAGAAGGTACCCGCTGAATAAC
Organism: Hetaerina titia; assembly: GCA_037158775.1. NCBI lineage: Eukaryota > Metazoa > Arthropoda > Insecta > Odonata > Calopterygidae > Hetaerina > Hetaerina titia. Next base: position 12,862,666 of record CM073768.1, on the reverse strand, counting down.
TGGAGAGGTTTTGTTATTCAAGCAGAAGAATCGTTCATTATGATGGACGTTGGAGGCATTTAGAAGGAAGAATAGGAATGGAACAATAGAATTTATATCATGGGAAAGTACTTCAACCGGAAACGCATGTGCTTAAGGAATGGGCTCTTTCACAGTTACATTTGGAGTCAACATTTTTTTAATGCGTGACATTTAGACGATAGGAGCAGATCAGAAATAAACATTGGAGACAATGGAAATGTTGCTGCTGCCATAGTAGATACGTAGATAAAATTAAAATGGATAGGCCCAGTGGCTAATGATGAAGTACTTCAACGAGTGGGTGAAATTGGAAAACTATTGACGACTCGAGCGCAAAAATAATATTCTTCTAGAACTCTTCCACTATGTTTCCTTCAGTTATAAAAAACCTTTATTGAGTTATCGTACCTCACGCTGTGTCCAATCAGATTTCCTATTCTTAGTATTAGAGATTACGGGATGCGATAAACAGCTGTGTTCATGTCTGAAATGTTTTGCAAATGGTCTCTTAATTATGGCCACAGAAGTTAATCCGAGTATTTTTAAGGCAGAAAGATGGTCAAAAACACATAAAGAGGATACGGATGACGGAGGAATGAGGGAAATGGAGATGGAGGCAAGGAGATGGTCCGAAGAAGGGCCCAAAGGAAGATTCCAAAGAGGGGACATGGGGACCCACGGGAAGTAAGAGAGCCCCCTAATGGCCAAGCTTCAACTTGAGGTTTGATCACAAACCCAAGGTACGCCGTAATCCACCGAAAGGTCAAGAGATGCAACTAAAACATCATTAAATCAACACAGAGAACAATTATTGCACCTTTATCAACTCCACTGACTAATAAGAAGACAATCAAGGAAACCTATTAAAAAGGGCGGGCTCACATGTAACATTGCCATTGCCAATTACCAGGTAGTATTCAACTCATGCAGGGAGGACAATTGGCAAAGACGAGTACATGAGATCTACAACAGTGCGTATTTACACGAAACCCATTCAACCGACCAAAGAAGTGCTTGGCTGGGGTGTTACGTTGCCAGACACCGTGACGTGAGTTGAGGGCAATGTGACCGCCACGTTCCTAAGCATTCTCGCCAGGGCCTATTCATTTCTAGTGCCTAGTGTTTTCAACTTGAGTGCCGGTGAGAGTGCGCGGAAAAAACGAATCCTTGAATATGTCCGTGCAGTCTATCTCTCTTAATTTGTGACCATTTTATTCCCAGCCCAAGTAAAGCGGGGATTACATTTATCTGTTATTTTTATGAATTCCTACACAATTAGTGTATTTTAAATCAGTTTATCTTTCTCAGAGTCTTTGCATATCTAAGGGCATCCCAGATTTCTTAGCAAATGTGTGAGGCCGTGTTCTTTCGTAAGGATATTTGACGAACCTGGTGACCATTCTCTGTAAATTTTTCAATTCATCAGTAATTTTTTTGAAATGATGGCAAATACTCACCACATGTGCTATGTGGAGTTAAGATAAAGAAAAATGTCGCCTCCTATTTACTCGTCCTCGCGTACTCGGATATTTTGCATGGTCACCATCGTTCATCTGAATACCTCAAACTGTGTCAGTTAATAACATCTACTCGTTCCCGGAAACTGCGAGAGATGCCGCAGCAGAAACTTTTAACGGAGTCATCCACTAATATGCATTTCAATGCAACAATTTAAGAAGGTAAAAATCATTCTCCTTGACCGGGATTTGAACCTGGATCCCTCAATTTCCGACCGAATTCGAATCCCAGTCAAGGAGAATGATTTTTATACTCTGGAATCGTTGTATTGAAACGTCTACTCGTATCTTGATTTAATAGAAGTGCATTATCATAGTTTTTTAGTATTTCAATCAAATGTAGAATCAATCATCATAAATGTAAATCAATCATCCTGTAGAATGTTGTTTAAGTTAATATTTGTCCACCTGTGTCGTACGCTATTTCACTTCATATCTCATCCCTCGATTCGTATTTTTGCTAGATATACGGTTGTGAGTGTCAATAAATGCCAATTCCGTTCCTATAAATTATTTTTTAGATAAGTTAGTACCCTGAAAGCTAACACTAGCGTGTGTGGCAGGGGGTGTATACACATCAGACTAATCTTGACTCGAATACGACCCTATCGTGGTTGGACGACGTTATTCTGACCCCTATCTTTCGTAGAACAAACATCTTAAATCGATCTCTTTTACACGAACTCTCTCTAATTTTATTGACATCATCTCTCCTACCGTAGTACGATGGGGGCAATAATGTATTTTCAGCATCGCTGCTAAAGAGATGTCCTTCCAATTTGTGCAAGAGATTCAATCTGTAATTTTCACTTCGCTCCGTTAGTGATTCCCAGCCTAGCTGCTCTAATATTTTGGATACGCTACTCAGTTTATAATGACAATATTTTACAAATCTAGCTTTTCTACAGTACAGGCGATCCAATTCGGCAATCAATTAAACCTCGTGAGGATCCTATACACTAGAGTTTACATGTTCTAGAATATTACAGAAAAGGGTGGTTTAGAAAATTAGTCGTTATTACGGGGGTCTTGTACATTTACACTTTTAAAGATAGGTTTGGCGTTGACTATTTGTCAGTCAAAACGTATTAGACCTTCCAAAATAAATTTTAATTTTCTCTCTGCGGTCTTAACTTTCCATTCGTTGCCGTATCTACCTCCTACCTGGCTTAACTCAGACCGGCCGGACGAGAATAGCTAAACGTCGAGTAACGCATTCGTCGAGTGACATTTTGTAATACGGTACGGATGGCCATCGGGGGAATCATACATATTGTACGGTGGTTGTGGTATCGACTTACAGGAATCAAGAATAAAAAAGGATTGCACCGTAAAACATGGACTATCGGGCTACTTTTTTCATATTTTAAGTTTCTGTAACAAATAGCTCGAGTAATGATGCAGGTATCTCTAGTTTCATCCTTTACTAAAAACTATCTCACTAGATAAAATTTTAGAATGTATAGAATATGCATAGAATTAATGGAATATTGAAATTATATGAAATTATTAACTTTGTAATTCCACACAAAAGTGTTTGGAATTAAAAAGTAAATAATTTCATATCAACATGTTATGCAAATTCTGCATAAAGTTACGCCGTACATGATGACATGATGGAAAATTCAATGAATTCATGATAATATTCTATCTTTACTGAAACAACAATTATAAATAACAATCAGATAAACTAAATTGGACAAGTGGTCTATTAGTTCAAAAAATGACAAAATAAACTGTAAATAGCCAATGATTAATCCTCAAAGCAGACATACCAATGATAAATGAAGTGATATACGTCATCTGTCCAATAAGGGATTTAGTAAAATCAACAGTGCACAGTATTTTAACTAGATATGATGGATGGATGGATCCTTCACCATGACGATGCTCCTGCATATTCAGCATTGATTGTTCGCCAGTTTCTGGCAAAAAACTCAATCGCCATCCCTGATCATCCTCCTTATTCGCCATATCTAGCCCCTTGCGACCTTTTCCTATTCCCAAAATGAAAAAATGTTATGAAGGGACATCACTGGGAAGATATGGACTCAATAAAGTAACAAACGATGAGAAAACTAAAAATCCTAACTCCCGAGGACTTCCAAGGGTACTTTAAACGGTGGAAAGAAGATGGTGTAGCAGCAAATGGAGAGTACTTGGAGGGGGAAAGAAGCGATGTAGGCAAAATTTTATCCCCTCGTACTTGGAACGAATAAAGGATATGTGATGACCTGGAGATTTGTCTGATCGCCGTCCCTACCGAATGGGAAAGCAAATGGGAACATCAGCCCGGCAAGTTGAAGATCAAGTCCCGTTGAAGTAATCTGTTATACGCATGCCATATGTACATTTATATGTTTATAATTAAATGCCATTGGATGTAGTTTTCAGAAATTAAAACCTTTTCCAATTATCTTGGTTGTTATTTTTACAATTTACCCGTCACCCTGTACGAATACACTGGGCACAAAAGAGATATTGAGACTTAACGTGACGACCAAATTGTTCATAACAAAAAGGAAGCCGTAAAATGGCCGACTGAGCTAGGATTTGAGAAGGAGATCATCAAAGTACATTTGTTGAACCAGGGCGATTTCTGGAGAAAAGACATAAGCCTTTGGGACATGAGGCAATGGACGAGAACAAGAGGAGTGAGGAGGGAAGACGTGACAAAGAACGAGGAGGTAGTCAGACTTGGATTGGGACTACGAAGTGGATCGAAATATGAAATAATTGAAAAAGAAAGATGAATTGGCCTCCCATGAGAAATTAAAATCATGGTTAAGGGCGTAAGAATGCTACGAAGAAAAAGGATCCAGCTGACAGATAACACCAGGGGTGAAGGATATGAAGAGAGGCCAATCAAATGGAGGGAGGAGCAATGAGTGGGCCTTCCACATTGGCGGAAAGCTTTTGCTGATGTTGATACAGTCAAACATTTTAGCTATTTTCTTTTGCATTGCAATTAATATTCTCATTTGATTTATTATTATTTCGGATTCATCACCACCATTGATGAGGCCTCCCAGAGGATGGGACCGATGAAGCTTCCATTCATCTAAGTGAGAGTACTTGTCCGAAAATAACCAGAACTCAATTTTCCCGCATGATTTTTGGAGCAACGGATCTAGCTGGAAAACACCCTCCATCATTCACGTCCCAGGTTTTAGATTGAAAACCGCCTGTTGATTTTGCAGCGGATGACTGTTCACCTTGATTATTGCGACGGTTATTAGGAAGAGTACTCAAAATTATCCGAAAAGTCACCCAAAGGTACCTGGCAAACCAGTTATGTCATTCCAATGAATTATGTGCATTTGTGTGCCTTCTATGACATTTTACCTTTCAGTTACGTCGTGTTCAATGTCCTCCCCGTCGCTCATGATTAATTTCACTGTCGCTGAAATTAACCGCAGGTCGAGATGCGCGGCCACACTCCCCTCCTTCCCGGGGATTACAACCACAGCCTCCCCCGTCCATTCCCCCGATTCGTTGCACAATGCCTCTCCCCCGATCCCATGGCCTTTTGCCAGCACACCACTACCCTCGAAGGACTCGAGCACGGGCTCCGATTATGGACGCGCGATGGGCCCGCGAGGGCCCCAAACTTCGGTTGAGCACTCAGTGTCAAAATGATTACTGACTCAGGATCACCAGCAAAAAATGGCGTAGCAAAACATTTGACAGACCGTCTATGTATATTAATTTAAGGCCGAGTGACTAATACACCCAAATTCTTTAAAGAATTGTCTGTGGTTGCCTCCACACACCTGAAGCGAGACATATCTCCCGTGAAGTAATAGGAAAAAAGGTTCAAAATACGAGGTGTGTTCAAAACAAAACGAGAATTTTTCATTTCGCGGGCTTGGAGAGTCCGATTGTCAAACGTTTTTTTATTATGTTGGTATGCATGTCCCTGAAGTATGATAAACCTTTGCACCTCTTTGTACCCGACCATTTCAAATGTCTTAATCCAACCCAGGATATTTTTATCCATATTCCATATGATTCTTGCTTTGTGAGTAAATACTATGAGATACACTGTCGAGGGCTTTCATACAATCTAGAAAAGCCGCATCCACTAGAACATTACTTTCTCCCAAAATTAGAAAATCATGAAGAAAAAGGGCATGTTGTGTCTCGTAGGGTGTACCCTGAGCTAACCTGCGTGTCTGTGGTTTTCCTCACGCTGAGGAAAATTTTGTGTGTTTTCTTCCTTAGGAAAGTGTAGTGTAGTGTTAACAAAAACCCTGTGAAGCAGTTTTTTGTTAGTTGTTGTGTTGTTTGTTGCAAGTTTTGAATAATGTGGTGGCAATTTTAGTCAGTATCCTTAGCAATTTGTATTTCTTTGTTTCCCGCTCTTCTAAATAGTTATTGGTGGGTACTCTCTTTCTTCTTTCTTTCTTTTCCACCAGCGTAAGCTTAGAGTTCCATTACAACTATTCAACAGATTCGCTTGATTAATTTTAAATGCCTCCTCGTAAAACAATTTGGCATAATGTATTTAGGTTATCTTTTTTGGGAACTTGTTTGTCAAATTAGGATAGCTTCACCTAGGTCACATGTTGCCATACTTGAAAATGCTGCTGAATTCGCGGCTCTAAGGGCTCGTATCGCCTCTTTGTAGAGCCTGATGCGGGAGCTACGATCGAATATCCATGGTGGGGTGTCTTCTCGCACTGGAAATGGTGCTCGCCGCAGAAATTTGATAACCCACCACGCCAATAGGGCTGTCCTGGTTCACCCGGACACTACAAGTGGCTGAGCAATCGCAGACCCACCTCGTGTTCAATCTCCCAATAAAAGAGAGTCTCCTGTCCGTAGATTTGACGATTGGAGGGTCTTCTCTCGGTGCAAGGGAAAGGTCACGCTGCGGCGATGATTGGACTCTGCGGAGGCAGTTCCAATTCTCGTCTCCAACAGGAACCAAGTGCTGTCGGATGACAGCACCATTATATCTGCCTCCCCAACCCCTACTCCGAGGTCGCTCTCCTAAGAAACACGTCATTGGACGGGAAGGGATGGAATGATTATGATAGGCAGTTCTGATATCCTCCAGGGGTGGTCCTCTAACACCCTCCGCCACACGCATTTGTAACGGCTTGCGGGGCATTAAATAGATGTAGATGTAATGTAGCCCTTACGACGTAGGGGCCAACGGGATGGTGATGATGGATCGTTGTCCTCGTGGTGTATACCAGGAGGCGCGTTTCCGCCGGTGACGCAGGCGATGAAGGAGACTCCACATGACCAGGGTTGCTCCAAACTACGAATTGTAACACATTTAGGGACAAACGATGCCACGTACCGCGGATCCGAAGAAACTCTGGCTTCTAACGAGGAGCTGAATTTGGAGGTGAAGCGGGTGGGGGCGGAGTTTGAAGTCCGAGTAAAATTTAGCATTTGCTCACTTGTTCCACGATTTCACCGTGGTTGTGTAGTTTGGAATTGGATTGATGGGGTGAATAATAGTCGGGAAATTTTTATCGGGGAAATGGAGTGCACTTTATAAACTTGCGGCCTGTCCTTGAATTGTGTTGGAAGCCTCTAACTCGTTCGGGAGTACACTATAAGGTTGAGGCATCTCAGAAGGTAGCGACTAGGATTCAGGCATACATGAGGAGATATTGGTATGAGCATATTCAGCATATTTGGTAGGTTAGAGGGTACATCAACTAGTGGGAATAACTTAATAAACATTACATGGTTCATTTACAAAACAATTGCGACAATAATTACGGCATATACAATGAAATATTAGACTTAACTAACATCACATTAATCAGGTAAACATTAATTCTAGAGTAAGCAGCATCAGAAAGGGAAATTACAATGAATTAATCAAGAATAGCAAATTGAGAAATATGTTAGGTTGGGGAAAAAGAATTCCATTATTTTTGCGTGAAATTCAAAACTTTGTTTCAGATGTTTTGGATTGTCCGATTTGAGTCAAATAAGCCTCGTTTTGTTGTATAATTTATTGCCATTTTAAAGGTAGCTTCATAATGCCTCTCCTATAGAAGTCTTGGTCCTTATTGGCGAAAAACGCTAGTAATCTATTTTCACAATCTTCTCTTGATCGCAATTTCTTAACTCTCAAAAAGTTTTCCAATGCGAGAAAAAGGTGGTAATCGCTTGGTGCCAGATCCGAACTATATAGTGGATGCATTGAAATCTCTCAACCAAATTCCTGGAATATCTGGCGAGTCACTACAGACGTTTTCTGCCTTGCGTTTCTCTGATGAAACACAACAACTCTTCTGTTGGCCAACGCTGGCCGTTTCTGGTCAATCGCTAGCCTCAGACCAGTTGTTCACAGTAGAGATCTGAATTTAGTGTATGGCCATACGGAAGCAACTCATAATAAATGATTCCTTTAAAGTCCCACCAAATATACAGTAGAACCTTCCTGGCCGTTAGTCCTGGTTTGGCCACCGTTTGAGCTGTTTCACCACACTTTCACCACGACCATTTTGGCACAATATTGCCGTGTGTGACCCATTTTTCATCCCGAGTCACAATCCGTTTAAGAAATGGGTCGAGCTCATTCTGTTTGGCCAAGGCTTTGCAGATGGAAATTCGATTCATCATGTTTCTTGGTGTTAACTGGTGTGGCACCCAAACATCGAGCTTCTTTTCGAATCCAGCTTTGCGCAAGTGGTTTTAAACTGTTTTATGGTTGATTTTTAGCTCCTAGGCGATGCTACAACTACTAACATCCCGGTCAACTTCGATTATTTCTGTGATTTTATCGATATTTTGGACGACGGGCCTGCCTGTGCGAGGTGCATCTTTAACATCCAAGATACCTGAACGGAATTGACGAAACCAAAATTGCACCTAATTAGCTGTTACAGTATAAACACCATGAACACCACAATTTCAGTGGCCTGACTTGCATTTTCTACTTTATCAAAGAAAAACTGCAACATGTACCGAATTTTCTCTTTGTTGACTTCCATTGTTAACACCCTGTAACTTACAACTGAATGGAACAAACAAAAAACAGCAAAAGAATTTTTTTGGTGTCCAATGTCACCTTGACAACGAGCATAAGCTTGAAATTATTTGATCGATACTTTATCAGATATCGATCACTACAGCCATCTACAGTGAAAATAATGGATTTCTTTTTTCCCAACCTAATACAATGAATTAATCTCCGAAGTGACAATAAACTACCGAAATTTGAAAAATAAAATAGCAGAATTTTACCATATAATAGAAATAGCGAAACCGGTAGAATTATAGGAACCGAGAGCTAGTTCTCGCAAGACATTGCAGACGAGGAGATTTTTCTTTAATGTTTTAAAATTTACAGATAGGGCAGAAAAAATAGGATTGGGGGGAGTGTTCATAGCTATTAAACGAAAATTAAATGCACGAAAACAGGAGTGAGTGTTTCCCTCGATCGAAAAGGGTGAATTTGTGCATTCTACAGACCCCCTTATTCCTGAAAAACAGCAATTTTAGAAAAAAAAGAGTGGTAATTAGTTTTAATCCCCATCGACAGAGTAGGAAAATTGCTATTGGAGGGGATTTCAATCTTCCATTAATATACTGGAAAAACTATAGTTTCATGGCAGGAGAAAGAACAAGGAGTCATGCGAGTTACTGCTTCGTGTTTTCACAAAACACTCGTTAAACCAATTAGAACTCACATCCATCAGAGGAAACAATATACTTGATCTAGTAGCCACAAATTTATCCAAAGTCATCCTAAACACAGCAAGACTTGGTGGACTTAGTAACCACAGAATAGTGTTAGTTAAAATTAACTTGATGACCATGAAAAATCAGAAACTCAAAAGAAAGATTTACTTGTTTGACTGGGCCGATTACGAAGGATAAGGGGTGACCTGCAGCACTGTAATGGTACTTTAAAGGAAAGTAGTAGCAACAGAGACAGTGAGAATTCATTGAGTGCTTTTTCGTCGTTATACGCAATAGAAAAAAACAAACATAATTGATTAAAAAGTGGCTGAAGGGAACTTAGATGGTACAACGTAGAAGTACGTTAAGCCAAAAAATAACTAATGAGTATGGTATTCGAAAACAAGCAAATCACACAAGGACGAGTCTTAAAATTAATAAAAGGAAATTATAGTTACATATAAAGCAGCTAAAGCGTTAGCAAGAAAAACATGTCGTCAGGTGTTAATAAAATTTAAAAATAAAAGATTAAGTGAATATTTGGAAGATAAAACAAAAGCGTTTTTATGATAGTTCCGGAGGTTCAGGGAAACAAGTCGACACTACTATCCCTTAATAACAACGGGCAAAAACTAACCACCAAATTAGAAAACGCTAAAATATTAAACCACTATTTTCAAAGTGCATTGCATATACGAAACACTCGTAAACTGAAAATTTGGACATGAAAAAGATGGGTACCGCATTTGTTCACACTCGACCAAAGCCAGTGTCGTGAAGATGTTTCAATTGTGTGTTTAGCTAATTTTCAGAGAAACAAAATAGAATTTTTGGACAGTTTCATAACCATGGATGAAAAAGGGGTCCATTACTTCACACTCGAGACAAAACAAAAATCATAACAATGGATTCAAAAGGGAGAACCGGCTCCAAAGAAGGCGAAAACCGATTCATCTGCCGGCAATGTCATGGCGTCGGTTTTCTGGGATGCGCGTGAGATAATTTTCATTGACCATCTTAAAAAAGGAAAAATTATCAGCGGCGAGTATTGTGCGAACTTATTGCAACGTTTGAGCGAAGAAATCAAGTAAAAGCGGCCGAATTTGGCTAAGAAGAAAGTGTTGTTTCATCAAGACAATGTACCAGCTCACAAATCCGTTATTGTAATGGCCAAAATTCATGAATTAAAGTTTGAATTGCCACCTCATGCACCCTATTCGTAAGATATAGCCCCCTCGGATTATTTTCTGTTCGCAAACTTGAAAAAATGGCTTAATGGTCAAAGATTTTACAACCGTAAAGAAGTGATGTCGCCAGTAAATAGTTATTTCGAGGAGCAAGACAGTTCTTATTATAAAAAGGCTATCAAACTTATTGAACATCGCTGGGAAAAGTGTATAGAGCTGAAGGGAGATTATGTTCAAATATAAATACATTTTTTTTTAATGTTTGTGTTTTCTTTGTTGGGTCGGGTACTTATGGGACCACCCTCGAAGATCATTTAATTAGTGTCGCGTCAGTAAAGCTTAGGAATGTGGGGATGACTAGGGTATGCGTTCCTACAGAACTACTTTCCCTGGTGAATTATATAATATAGTCATGTGAAAAATGATGTGCGCTCTAAGTCGTAATGCATTCACGAGACCTTGGGGTTGCGTCCGCGGCGATGGCGGAGTGGTGAGCATCGTTTAGCACAATTTAAGGCGATCCGTGGCTGCGCTCTTTCCCTAATCTCGAATTCGTTCTTATCGGTCAATCTCTACGTTCCTTGAGCTCCCTTCACATAAATATTCTATCATCTTCCGATCTTCTCTTTGACCATTCATCCTTGGTCTTCCTGTCCAGTTCTTCCACTCTGTGAGACCTTCTTTATGGTTTCCCATTTGCCTTATTTCCTTTACACTTTTGAAAAGATAAAATGCCAATACGACATCTCTTTGATAATTTCACTCAGTAGAAACTAGCAAGTTACTATCTATCGACTTTCTTGGGAGATGAAGTGGAAAACTTGTACTATATCCTGGGTGTTATGCAATCCATTGATAAATGTAAGTTGGGTTGCATAATGCTTAGGAAATATCCCCCTTATTAAGTCTGTGTCGATGCCTTCGTAGTTAATCACAATCAATTGATAGTAGATTCATATTTTCACCGGATGGAGAGTCGGGCTTCGTTTCCCAAAACTTTAGAACAATATTTCAAAAGGCCTAAGAGTTCCACGGAAGAATTTTCATTATTGTGATGTTGGTGTTCCTCTTTCTCCGTGAGTAGAATGCTTCCCACTACTCTTCCTCATGCATGAGTAGTAACTCTAAAGCCATCCCTACCTCAAGGAATCTTTTATAGAATACTTCAGCCAACGGTTGTTCCTCGTCTCTCTAGAGGTTCGCTATTCTTTCGGTTGATTTAACCTCGTGACAGAATTCCACATTTCAAGTAATCACGGTTCATACATCCGTGGCAAGGGTTTGTCTCCATATTTTTTCTCCTTTCAGCGTTATTAGTGCGTGCTTTATGTTTGTAATATTTGGAATTTAGGTCGATTTCGGTCAAGTTCAGTCCACTTTACTCCGAGGGTCCGTATAATTTCTTCCGTGTTGTTTTCTTAATATCACTGCTCCATTGGACTGCTGTATTTTGGGTGATGTGAACTTTACTTTCTTTGATAGTGGTAGTATTTTGACCATCAAACCATTATTTTGGCGGTATAAGCTGGTTTGTAATGACCTTTCTCGGGATAGTTGGGTGAATTTGCTACGTAAGATGCTCCGTGCTATCATATTTGAAAAAAGTTGATCTCACTTATCTATTGTTAATGCTATATCCTCCTCTCAGGATATGCCGAGGATATTTGCAGCGGTTTCCATCCTCCATTCGCTCGAGTGCATTATCCCTGTGAGCACGAAGTGGTGCCATTCTGGTTTGATTGATATGCTGCCATAGGAGGTGCACTGCGCTTTGTTAATCATGAGCTTAGGAAGGATCTCAGGCTTTGTTTTAACTTCGATCTCGTGTGCATAAACAACACCAGCGTGACTCCTGTCTCCTAGTTCGAGGTCCACTCCGATGGTGGGTCCCTTTGATGTGGAGATAGGAATCCTGGCAACCCGCGTTTTCTATTTCAAATATGACAAATTTCATGGATTTGCATGTCATATTAAAAAATTAGTATTGTGGGTTGATAGAGTATTTGTAAAAAAAATCACGGTAAGAAATTTTTTTAATAAATTTAATCCGTTGTCTATAACCGAAATTTCGTTTAAGCCAAGAGATCAATACGACAAAAATGTACCTGGATTTTATTCTCCGTGGAAAGGGAAATGTGCCACAGTAAACTATATATGCCTAAAATGTTCCGCGTGGTTTAGATGCAACATACTGAGCTGAAAATAAGAACATGCATTAAAACCATCAATATAATTTTTGAACATGCGTCATTATTTTATAACTTGTGTTTAAGACTAAAATTGGGCAAATTAATTTAATTTTTAGGTGGGTTGATCTGAGGTACTGCATAAACGAGATCGTTACCAAGTCTTTGCCTAAATTCATACCTGTATATCTGGTTTTTTTCAATCCGAATATAAGAGCGGGTAAAAATATACCATGTTCCAGTTTGCGACGTACAACTCGAAAGGGAGTCTTTCCGACCCCCCCGGGCGCCTTATCCCTCGGGGTGTCGAACTCACCCGTCTCTCTAGGTCCCCCGTTTTCATCGACCTCCTCGGCAGAGAGAGGCGGAGGCGGCGGAGAGCCACCACTCTCCGGCCGCGCCGCATTTTACCTCGGGAAAACACTACTCGGAAGCAAGCACACGCGTCCTTCGACATTTCATTTCCTTCCTCTTTGTTTTCCCTCTCTCTCTCCATATTACACTCCTTTGCCATGCGGCTCAGTGGTTTGTGTCATTTGATGAGGCGGTCAAGTTTTGAAAGGGTCACCGGGCCTCAGCCGTCGCGCTCAAATATCCTTTTATTTTAGTCTAGTCTAATCTAGTTTTATGAATTCCTCTTCAAAAATCGTTCGTTTACGGACGTGCACTTTATCAAATTGCTGCTTCCTTTCGTTCCTCTTCCATTGGAGCTTGCAGAGTGCCTCGCGGAGAAATGATAAGACGGCATTTTCGTTCTTTTCTCGACCTGACAGTTTCTAGCTTGATGGAGGTCGTAGCTAGTGCTTTCTTTAATACTATTTCCCACCATTCCGCGTCATCTCTACGTGTATTTTTTGATATAATCAAATTTTGGATTTTGATTGGTTTATTTTCCGTATGCCACATTACACTTTAAGATTCTTGGGTCCATTTTCCAGTTATTTTTTTAAGTTAGTAGGGCACTAGTTGCTTTCTTTCAATTTCAACAACCACCGTGCAATAGTCAAAGTACGAGTTGGGTTTTGTGTCCCCTCCCACTTTCGAATTCAGCGGTGTTTGTTTGCGATAGAACAGCAAAGTCGATACAGGTTTTTTCCGTCGGTGGTGAAGGGCGGACAGCGTTAATTGGTTACTTTCTAAATCGCATGAGAGGCGATCGCGCACCTTTGTGGGAGTCGCGCGAAATCTCAATTCGGACGATTTAATAGTTTATCTCGGTTAGAATAAGTGCCTTCCCCGTCATAGGTAAGTGCTCTCAATAGATAAATTGAGTCCATGAGGGTCCTGAAATACATATGAGATTCCATGGAATATTAGCTTTCATCTCTTCCAAAAAAACTGCAATCCTATCTTTTTTGATAAAGTTTTTAATTAGTGACATTTCTGTAATGTTCATTATGAATACCAAAAATTAGGGCATTACCTTTAAGCAAAGTGCAAAAAGAAATAAGGACCAAAGGAACCTACTCACAAATTACTTCCAACCATCACCTACGGAAGTCTCCTCTGTGAGATCGTTATCGTTACTAAGTCACGGTGACGATAATGGTTTTTCTTCGATTAAGATATCCTTTGCCTTGGGTAATGGGTAAGGGTGCAACCTCGCGTTCTTCAACCACGGTGAATCTAGGGGGACAACACTGAAGGCGCCTTTTGTTTCCTCGCTGGAAACCGCCAAACGAGGACGGCTCCTGCAGAAATAAAAAGAGCAGGGGAGCGGTGGCGGAGGCACACATATCTCCCCTCCCCTTTGCCCCCAACATCGCCCTCCACTTTCTCGAACGGCTCTTTCCAAAGGCAGGGAGCGGGCGGGCCGTCAAAGTCGGCAGCCTTCGTTCTCAGGGCCTTCAACTTCCTGATTGGCGACTGGCTCTCCTACCATTGCCCTGGCGACGATGGATATTGGTGGCGACCGCGTTGAGGCGGCGCACGTAGCCCTTGAGGTTACATACATATTTACGGCTCCTGATGTACGTAGTATACTCACGTCGTTGTCCATCGTTAATGACAGCATCTGTCTTCCTGTGTCGTAAGGTAGGATTGAGGATTTTTTCCGTGACCATTCATATAATTATAGTCCCCGTTTTATATGTATACGTTTTTCGCTCGATAGTGGTAGATCTTGACCTACTCTTGGAGTTCTTTTGGAATATCTTGCATTAATGTTTCTATCAGGAAACTAAGAGTTATTATATTTATTGGACTCCCTAACTTGTAGTCAGTAGCGAATGTTGCTCGGTTTACTTGAATATTTGGAAAAGATACTTTATTGGTGGATTTTTCCAGAACTTTATTTATAGTTTCAGCGCTATAAAGCTTCAAAAACGGTTGTTTTTCTGTATAAATCCAAACTGTATTGCTTACCGTGAGGTCCAGAGACACAAAGAGGTGGTCCAATCACGGAGTTGGAAGTTTTTCCTTTTCTTCTGGTTGCAAACCGGAGTGTTAACTCTTTTCGTAGATGTCTTGAAGACAGTTGAAAGCAGGCCAGCAAATAAAAGAAAAGAAACTCGAATCGGAAAAAAGACACTTGCAGCACTGCTGTCCACAGTAGATAATAAAAATTAAACGCATGTACTGAACTGAAAGATATTGAAAACTCTCTAAAGAAAGGGAAGCTGAGGAACGTTTAACCATTTGTTGCTAAATCAAAACGGTCGGGTATCTTCATCCGAACGGTCGTATGCTACCACAAAACAAAAAATCTCGAGGGTACCGGCAGAGGCTTCCGGAAACTAAGGTTTCAATTACTGGGCAAATAATAATATTCGACTTCGACAAGATACGTTTTTATATGTTAAGATCCTGGGACTTTTCCCTACACTTTAACTTTCTTGGGGCTTTATTAATGATTAATCACCATAAATACAATGTCACAGATGTTCTTAGTCCTTCTTGTTGAGCCGGAGTTCACGAGATTATAGCCTTTATTTAAACACAAAGGTGGAACTCTTTGAATTGGTCAAAGAGAAGCATCATTGCGTTTAAAAGTTTGCTTTAAATATATGGCAGCCTTTACGGTAGAGGCGTAACTTTTCCACCCGGTCCCCTAACACAAATAAAAAATATGTATTTGGGCAAAACGGATAGATAGCATTTCTGCCTCGAGATGGCTCACCCCAAGAATCAAAGAGCTTCGATACAGAGACCTTTTCATATTCTGATCACAGCGCCGGTTTTTTTGAAATTCCACGCGCTGACTCTCAGTCCGAGTGGGTTAGAGAGGAGACGATCTGGTTTGCGCGCCTTGATTTTCGCATCTCACGTAAAATTGAGCGCCGTAAACGCACGAGAGATAAGATTAAATTAGTTTGGTGTGGATGGAGGTGGTAGTACAGTGAGTAGAGAGCTGTTTTGCTGACGAGAGAACCCGGGTTCGATTTCTAGGGAGACCTCCGGGGAGACTAAGCTTCACACATTCTGTGTCAATTTTTTGATACAAGATCTTCCTGAAACCACAGGAGGCACATAACATCTGAAATACACTCACAGTTGGGCGTACTACTAGATGATCTCTGCCCTAACCTATCAAATAGACTTAAGGGTTGATATTTGCGGTGGTAGTCAATCAAAAGAGAGCAGAAGAATATGAAAACGAGCCGAACAGAACCTTACACATGTTAGCATTGGAGGAACTCCTCCCCACCGATAAACACCATCTATAAATGTCAAAACAATTAAAACGCGCAATGCTCCAAATGGAAATGGAGAAATAATCTGGCAAAAAAGAGTTTATTGCTGAATCGTCGGATTCCCTTATCCTCTCGGAGCTGGCGAAAACAATTAAATTTCGAAAGAGCAAAGACATGCGCGATAGCAACTGTAGAGGGTAGGATGATAATCCCAGTAACGCCCTGCAAGATGCTTATAATCAATAACGTAAAGTTTTCCACCAATATGACTCCCGAGAGAGGAGAGGGCCGCCGCGCCCCACCCCTCTCCGAGCTTCCTGGATCGGAGAGAGAAAGCCCCAAGAAGGCGCCATAAAACAAGAGGAACTTGAAATTGTCCTAGGCATGGCATCAAAAGGAAAATCATCCGGCTCGGGTGACTTTTTATGAGAATTTCATGCCACTTACCGGGATATTCCAGCACATATTTTAAACCGAGCATTTGACCGTGTTATAGAGAATGGTTGTTAGACTGATTGTCAAAACCTCGCGATAATATCCTTGATACCAAAAGTATCAAAGCCCACGGACTAATACGATTTTAGGCTCATTACTCTCTTTATTAACCCAATTTTTCAAAAACAGACTCAAGTCAGCGACGGACGCCATTTCAACAATTTCTTTATACGCGGTTTTTTTATTATATAAAATATTAGATGTCCCTCTGCCTCTAAAAGATACGATACTATCACCAGATGTTAAGACTAAGATTTATTTTGACCACTGATTTGTAAATAATATTTGACAACTAATACGCCCGGTTGATTCTACCAATTTAAAAGAAGATGGCCTTCCGGGTCTATTTCACGAGTATGATTTCCACTCTCTATTCTGACATCCATGTGAGCGTCTCCCTTGAGGCTTCCGTTCGAGGGCAGAAAATATTTTTGGGAAGATACACGCCTCCCTCCCCGCTCGGGGCGGGGATACGACAGCCAGTAGCACGGCCTTGACGGACGTGGATGATAACACATTTATCATCAATGACCCCGGAAAGTTTCAAATGTTACGTAAACGTTTCCGGGCGCAAGAGTGGAGAGAACTGGTCCTCGGGGGTAGATGTTAATACCAGTGCAATGCTTGTCAAATAAATGTTTGCCTACCCGCGGAAGTATAGAGGATTTATTAAAGATTGTCTGGTCGGAGGCCTTGAACTATGCGGACTTCCGCGGGAACATCTAAAGCACGCCGAACCTCTCGCTCCTGCATGACAGGCTCACGACCAAAACGCCGTGTGCAGGGGAGAGGAGGAACGCCGGCAGGGTCCGTCCCCCACTCCCGCGCAAATCACAGAACTGGTCGAATGAAAGGTAGGGGACGCGTGAGAGAGGCCCTCGGAGTGACAGCTGATATAATCCTCACGGAAGTCGAAAGGTATGACTTCAACCTCGCCTTTTCTCCTCTGAATCCCAGTTTATGACCTCGATCACCATTTTCATGGGTGCATCCATGTAAATAGAGAATGGCAAACGATAAAAAAAAATACTTTTAGTAACCTGCAAGCCACCGTTGGGGTGTGCGGCAGAGGATGAATACAAACCAGATTAATTTTGCCACAAATCCTGATTCCTGATCGTTCGCGGAAGAAATGACATCTTAAATCTATCTGCCCTACACTTAATCTCTCTAATTTTATTGACGTGATATATCCTACCATAGTACAATTGGAGTAATAATACATTTTAACATCATTGCTTGAGACACGTCCTTTCAATGTATGCAAGGCATTTGATCTGTTATTGAAACCTCACTCTGAGGGTTATTCCCAGGCATGCTCCTACTGGAGACATTCGGTGAGACTTTCGGTAACATTCGGGGAGATTCTTTGAAAGAAGGAATTTAATAAGTTAGCCTCTCAATCGTTTTTGAGTAAATTAACTGCAGACTTATTTCTCTGAACCTCCCTGAAGTCAAATCAAAATCCTTTTAGATCCTCTTTCAAATTTTTCGCTAATCCATTCCTTCTAAATTTGCTTAACTAGTTCAAAAATTCCTACTTGGCATTTGCCCTTGATATCTGTCAATCATGAGTGGTACTCGTAATCATCACCGGTATTTAAGACGGAGATTTTCATTTTGTTGCAAGTGATCGATAACCTCCTACGGACGGACACACTCCCAACTATTCCCGCAAAAAGAAATGATTCCTTGACCTTGTCTTTATAAACTTGGTTCGAGGTGAAATCCTTCGGAGAGGCGACCAATTTGAGACATGGCATCCGAGACATCATGCCTGAATACCGGGGATTAATCTCTTGTGGGTAAGGAATGTTTCCAAAACAAAAATCCAAGCAAATGCCAAAATTACGATTCATCGGCGCCGTCAGTCTCTCTGTCCCCTCGACCGGTGTTTAAAATCCCCCCAAGGTCATTCTCAGCATTCTATCTTAATTCTCCGCGGGTTAACATCAGTTTGGTAATCCGCAACTTAATTTTCCCGCCATGTACTCGGAGGTCGTTTCTACAGGGTCCACTATGAAAGTAATCTGGGTTAAATTGATTTATTGATCGTACTTGTACAAATGCTTAAAATTCTAAAAAATGCTCTCCGACTGAATTAATACACTTGCGGAGACGTGTCTGCCACGCGTGGAAGCCACCCTGAAACTCCTCGACGGGAATGTCTCTAAGGAACGTTGTAGCATGCTTATGGGTGATTTCCACGGTCTCCCAAAACTTTCCTTTCAGCTCTCTCTTCAGTCATGGAAACAAAATAAAGTCACACGGAGCCAAGTCGGGACTTAAAGGGGGTTGGGGGACCATCAAGCTCAGGGTGCTCCGGACCAGGAAATTGGTAACGATAAAGGACGTGTGGCTGGGGCATTGTCATGGTGGAGCTTGACCGCGTTTTTTATGTCAGCCCTGACGCGCGCGACCAGGCGTTTCAATCTCTTGATCACTTTCAGGTAAAAGCCTGGTTGACAGTTCCTCCCTGAGCCCAAATGGACGCTTTCTCTGACGTCAAAGAAGATAATAAGCATCGTTTTGATGCGAAACTTGGTCATTCGCATGTTCTTGTGGCGGGGGTATGTTTTTGTGTGCCACTCTCTGCTCTGCCTTTTCGATTCAGGATCGTACCCGAACATCCAGGATTTGTCTCCGGTTAAGACAGAGTTAATTAAGTCCAGCTTATTTTGAATGAAATCCAAAATTTCTTGACAGGACGTAACGTGAAGTTATTTCTGGTCTTCTGTCAATACTTTCGGCACAAGCTTTGCGCGGGTCTTGCGCATTTCCTGATCCTAATTTACAGCAAATGTGGGCCTGTATAGGGTGTCAGCAATTTGCCGGATGCTCAATCGACGGCCGGGACGCAAAACTTCGCGCACACGATTCACATTTTCGTCGCTTTTGGCCGTTGTTGGGCTTCCAAAACTGGGTTCGTCTGCGACCTCCTCCCGGCCCTCCTTGAACGTCTTGTGCCACCTCCCGGACTGTGAACTTGAAATTCAGTCGTCCTTGAAGACCTCTTAAAGCATCTGGAATATTTCGATTTGGAATTCTTTCCAAGCTGCAATCAAAACTTGATGGCGTATTGCTGTTCAAGCAAACGCTCTATTGTATTATGGGCCGTGTTGATGTCGAAAAACATACTTCACGCGAAGGCACGTCTTTTCGCTCGGATTTCTTGAAGCAAACTGGCAATCAACTGCATTGGAAGGGCAAATCCCCCAACTTATTTCCCGATCGGTTTTTAAGCGCTGCCATTGATAGTCACGCCACAATCAAATTATGAGCAATACTTTCATAATTAACCATTTATTTGATATTTCACGTCACTGTTGGAGCTAGTTTTTGAGCCGCGATTAACGTTCTTTGATAACTTTAGATCTGCCTCTTCTTCAAGATGAATGAGCAATCAGAATTAAAGGTGAGCACAAATCTTACCTTTCCTAGTGCTTTGTTATCACGGTGCAAACGTGCCGCGAATTCAATTTACGTATAAAAATGGAGTCCAGGAGAATGAGCCCCTACTCTTGAGGGAATCGACCGCGTTGGGTACTCGAATAAATCTAGAAAAAAGGAATCGGCCGGACAAAAATGTTTGCTCTCATCTGTGTCAAGATCACCTCGCTAGTTTAACATAACAGCTTCAGGCTTAACTTTGTGGAATTCCCTCATGATGAGAGTAGAGAAAGAAACTTTGCACTTCCTTATTAAGGTTTATTACTTCATACGACCATGGTTTCGATGCTGCGCACTAATCATCAGGTGGTGATGATGCGCAGCATCGAAACCATTGGTGTGGGAAGTAATAAACCTTTATGTGGAAGTGCAAAGTTTCTTTCTCTACCCTAATCAGTTTGTTTGCTTGAGTGACATTTCTGCATAGGATCGCCTCCGCAACCCTGGCGAATGCCCACCGAGGGAGAGCCCTCCCTCCGTCCCCTCCCCGCACTCTTTCTCAACTCCCACGAATGGATGTCAGGAGGAATTAACCAAACGTTCAGAAGGCGGAAAAACGTAGCCCTAGGCATTTATTTACGGTACACATTCGTATGAAAAGGAAGTATGATGTGTACTCGAAAATCCGTAAAATGGAAAAGGGTTAAACAAGGGCCAAAATATCTTAATAACATGGGAAACCCGGGTTATTTAGAGATTTTGGGTAGTTTTGACTTCGAAAAAATTGGACTTAGTTTGGAAATGTACCTGCCTCCAACTTTAGTCGCGTAATGTTTCCTAACATTCCTTTGGATGGCAAGTAAGTGTCAACATGATAGCAGTGATCTCGTACCATTTTATATTTTAGAGAATAACTTTAATTTTTATTTTATATTTATGACACAGTGAGAGTAACGTACAAGGTTTTCCACTCTTTGGCAATTTTCACCCCCTTCCCAGTTTCCTCGTGTACATGCATTCGTGTTGGGCTCGCCATGCGTCTGTTTCTCCGTCTGGCTTCCGACGACGAAAAGGAGCCCTCAATCCAACAGGCCATTCCCATACCACTAAATAGAATAATATAGTTCAAGCGCATTGCAATGAAAACCCAAAGACACCGAGAAGGATTTCAAAGTACTGTCTGGAAACTCAGAAATGCCTCGAGGGCCTAACAGCCTATATGGCCATTCGAGAAGCATTCAAATAGAATCAGCAAAACGCGTGGTAAAAATCCAAATAAAAAACGCCACATCAAAATATCAATTCGCTTAATATGACATCTTTTCGCTATTTCCATGGAAAATAAATGTTTAATAATTAGTTGGAAAGAAAAAAATTGACTCAGGAGTACAGCAAATGGATACTATGCCTATCCACACAGCTGAACATATTGGGCAACAAATACTTGTTGACTTTTGGTGATTAACTTCCTGAGTGAAAAAAATACCTTTTTAATGCCGCTAACATATCCTTTAAGAAATTAATAGAAAGAGTCTGGAATTATGAGATATTAATGGCGTCATAAATAAGTTGGGCAAGATTCTGTTAACCGTTCATGCAAGACGAGTGCCATAGTACGCCCTCCGCCCGCCACCCTTCCCCTTCCCCCAAATCCCATTTGCTAAAGTGAAATAAATCCCACTGCTGGGTAAAATTACATTCTATTATGTAAATACAACAACTCCCTGTTTTTAATACTGTACGACCACGTCATTTTCAAGAGTATTAGAGCCCTTTCTTGAAAATTACGTCATGGCGTGGCGAAGCCAGGGAGTTTTGAGTATTACAACGCTCCAAATAATCACAACGTATTGTACTTTATTGGCACCCTCGCTTTTAATACAGGGTCGCACCCAAAAGTGGTGAAACTTATTTTCTCTGGCGCGAACGGAGTGGTGGAGGGGGGGTCTGTCTGGCAGGGTAAGGTGGAGGGGGCTCTTAGCAACAGACCGACACCAACCTCAGTCGCCTGCGGGCTGCCGTTGAGTGAGGACACCCTTTTTAGTGAAGCAAGGTTTTTGTCCGCGTCGAAAAACAAAATGAATCTGAATTTAGAGCAACGTTATTCCGTGAGGTTTTGTGCGAAACTCGGGAAGACGGCAACTGAGACTCTCGATATGATCAAGCAAGCTTATGGGGACACTGCCTTAAGCCGTTCCACAGTGGCAGAAGTTGTTTAAAGAGGGTAGGGAGCTCGTTGAAGACGACCACCGCTCCGGACGGCCGTCGACGGCAAGAACCGACACGAATGTGGACAGAGTGAGGACACTGCTGAACACAGACCGACGCTTAACCAGTGAAGAAATTGCAGACCAGTTGGATGTGTCTGCATCCAACGTCCAACGCATTATTTCACAGGATTTGGCCATGCGCAAGGTGTGCGCCAAGATGGTGCCGAAAATTCGTGCCATGGCGCGCTCGTCGTCAGACAGATCCTGGCCAAATACGGCGTTGGCACGTTGTCGCACCCGCCCTCTTCTCCCGATCTGGCACCACCGGTTCTGCTTCTTCCCCCTGATGAAAAGACAGCTCAAGGGACGACGTTTTGACTCGAGAAAGGCCGTTCAAGAGGCTTCGACGAGGGTCATCAACGGCATCCCCAAAGAAAATTTCCAGCGAGCGTGCGGGGAATGGGAGCACGTTATACTACTACCTGTAAGTGTGTAGCAGCTCAAGGAGCATACTTTGAAGATCATTAAGTCGATGTAAGTACATCGTCAATAAAATTCTTGTAAAAAAATCAGTCCTACCAGTTTTGGGTGCTCCCTGTATTCACGTTCTACGCATTGAAATTGTGAATAGCATTTTCCATCAACTTCTATGAGGTAAAATACAATTTGTTAAGTCATCGAATCAGTGTTACGATAAGAATCACACAGTAATCCAAGATCGCTTAAGAGTTTTTTCTGCGACAGAAGGCGAATCCACCGGTGAGTACAATCATTGTAGAACGAATTTAAATTCCAGTTTCGCCGAGTGATTTTCCCGTCCGCATTTCAACCAATATTCGTTTTTTAAACAAATCACAACCAAATTTATAGCAGCTGTAGGTAAATTTTTCCTTTCTTTTGCAATTTCCTTGAAATTATATTTCAAACATCTTTTTTTTCATTGTATGCCCTTTAAATTTGAAATCACTCTATGCTGATTATGTTTTTATAAAGACCGGAGTTAATAAAAAACTTCGTTGAATGCACTTAATGATTTCAATTGATATCAGTTTTTAACTAGCTTTTCACGTTGCGGCATCTCAGGGTTCTATGCATGTTCTCTACATGTATATAATGAAATCTTGATTGTATCTAGAGTTCAAAACCCTGTCTCGGAAATAATGTATTTTAAAACTTCCGTTTTTGTTTAAATTTCTTAGTAATAGCAACCTTTTAAAGTTTGCTACAACCTATTTGTAAAATGACTATGGCTCCAGGATCTCTTGCAGTGCATTGGGGAGGCCCGCTCCGCCTGCATTAAAGTTTCGCTCGATTGCGCCCCCGACTCCCCTCGCCATCTATCCTCCACCTCCCAGTACCATTCACCTCCGCCCCCTTCCGCCTGCCTCTCCTCCCCCCGAACACGGCGACCCTTCTCGTATATCGCGCGCACAAAGGACTGAGCCTCATAATTTCCCACAATTCTTTGAAAACTAAAGGTGATATGAGTTCCATAGAAAGAATGGCATCTTTGCTGCTCTGGCACGTCTCGAGACCAGACCTTTCTGCTTGAACCTCGATTCCATGATAAAAAATAGATAATAAGAAAAGCCCAGTGATGAGTAGAATGGAAGATGGTAGCAAAAAAGCTAATGTTCATAAAGAAGTAAGATAAGAACGCAGACTTCCATCTGCAGAATTCAAGTTATTTTCGGGCAAGGCAAGATAGAAAATTCACGGAATAGCCATCGAAGGAATTGAGGTGGGGCGAGACATAGCGTGCGCGGATACGAAGATGGCGTCACACTAACGGCAGGGAGTGGATAAGATTTGTAGGCACTCTTCAAGGCGATAGATCGTACTCCACGAGGATATGGCATGGAAATCAACAGGAATAAGACTGGAACACGGTTATGCGGAAGTGAGAAGGGGATGGAATATGTTTATCTGTGGGGAGATAAAATGGAATATTTCACTTGCGCGCTGGGGACAGCACCGCAAACATTAATCGAAAGAAGTCGGATCAACTTCAGAACACCTCGAACATTGTCGATGTTGAATAGAACATAATACTGTGCACACGCAAGTGAAGTTATAATCTAAGAAGGGGTTCGAGAGAGCTCTTTTGTGTATCGGAGACATGGGCCATGAAGAAAGCTTACCAGTGTGTAATTAGAGCCTATAAAATGTAAAGCTGGAGGTGGGATGGGTGTTTGAGGCCAAATGAATGGTAAGATGAGAAAGGAGGAAGTGAAGAGGAGAGAGAGGGCAGTCAGTATATATGGTAGGAAATAATATAATGGGAAGAAGGTCTCGCGAGGGAGACGAAGGGCTGGAGGGGGGTGCGACAGGGGATGACTATCGACGGGAGCAAGGGGACCCCCTACCCTACCCCACGCCGTCGCGACATTGCCATGGAAACCGTGGCCACTTCTTGCGTGGATTGCACATTGGGTTTGCTTTCAGTTGTCCCGCATGGCGCTGCCGACGGGGGTTTGTCCCCCTTAGTCAAAATAAGCCTGGATACATTTTTGATTTCTACGATCCTTAGGCAGGTCTAACGAAATATCAATGCCTTATCGCATTTTTAACTTATGCTCTTAGCGTGTGGCTGTTTGCCAATGAGTACCGAACATTTGATAGTGAAGCTTGTAAATCATCGAATTGGGGTCGACTTGATTGTGATGATGTCTTCCGGAGTAATTATCAACCCAAATGCGTACGCAAAAACGCCAGGTAATGAATAAAGTTATTCCACGGGGGGTGCTCGGTTGGGTTAGCAATAGTCTCTTCTCTACCTGATCGCTGAAATGCTTGCAACATTGGATAGAATTAGAAGCTCGCCAAGTCAAATATTTTAATGGCACAATAAACTTGGACTCCGCACAAATAAAGCAGCAACTGTACGGTCAAATGAAGGTAGTTAGGTGCCATATGATAAGCAGTAAAGAAATATTGGAGTAAAACAGGAGAAGTGGTATTGAATAATTGAAAAAACTCCAATAGCCGTAAACAGTTTACCTTTCAAAACGGAGTACAATTGAGATTAGTTGGCAAACGCCACAAGTCAAAGGATGGAGTAAAGGATAAATAAGGAAAGGAAAAAGAAAGGTGAATATAAATACGCGTATTTCGGCTAAAAAGTAGCTCTCTTAAGCGGACTGAAGGTAAATCGTCACGGCAACAAAAGTTGAAGTAAGAACTTCTCATGCGAAAGTGAGTTCTTCGACTTGTGGCGTTTGCCAAACAATCTCAATTGTACTCTGTTTTGAAAGGTAAACTGTTTACGGCCATTGGAGTTTTTCCAATTATTCAATACTATTATCTATAAGAGCTCAATTTATTCATTATAGGAGACGTGGTATTTTGAGACTGAGGTCATGTTAAATGCGCCTCAATTTTTTAGGAGAGAACGGAGTTATATTTATTTCATGGATAATGCGAATTATAAAATAAAGTCCCTCGACTGGGGACAGCGTTTTTCTTGGCAAAGTGAGATGTCAGGAAACCTCGATCGCGAACCGCCTGAGTCACACGTATCGTTACGACGCTTAGGTCCCTAAACGCGAGTGCCGAATGAGACAGTGGTTCTCTGACCCGAGAAATGCTGAATTGATAGGCGAGGGACCAGTCAATGGGAAATTAATTCTTCAGGGAAATAGCTGGTCACACAAACTAATAGAGAGGAGAATCCTATTTTCCGACTCCCAGTCCCACTAGTAAAACACGACAGGAACCTTACTTGTCTTCCTAATTTCACAATGAAAGAGCAAATTATTGTTGATTGCTAGGGAATTGACGACCATTTTTACTGGGCTGATACAAGGTATAGGCAATAGATGACGGATCTTCTTAAATCTTGAATATTGCTTGCAATATCTTGCTCTTATATGAAACACTCCTGTTGCTCAGATATACACAAAACTAATGTAACAGATATGCAAATCAGATATACTATTTTCCATCATTTTATAGCTATATACATAATGTATGGTATAAGCCTATATTATTCTAATTTCAATGAGCTCTCTGCACTCTAAACAGTGCAGGACATCGGATATTTTAGGCCAAACTCTTAACTGTTTGAGTGCCTTTTGCATCTATCCAAGGTGATACACCCATTTTCAATCCTTAAAATTAAAAATTTGGAGATTTAAATTTCAAATATTGATGACTGAGCCTCAAATTTCTACCAACAACGTTCTTTCAAATAGGATTCTGTAGCCACTGTCGTATTCTACACATTGATTAAAGAGAAAGTTTTGATGATAATAAAAGGTTTTTGCCGTTGCTCAAGATGTATAAAAATTCATAAAACTCGCTCATAGATACTTGTGGCCCGAAATGTAACCTTCGCCCTCAGTACGAATTGTGAAAGCGTGCCCGCCTGAAAGTGCTCGAGATTTGTCGGGCGCGGGCACGAACGTACGTGCGGTGGTATGGAAGGCAGGCAGGTAGTATTACCCTACTTCGTCATCCTCTTGATACTTTTCGCTTGACATGATGTAATACTGAGAAACAAAAAGTTCCGGTGGTAAATTGATTTCCCATTCGGTACTTGTCTTGAAAGGAAAAGTCAATAGAGGGAACGCTTCTCCTGGGATTTACAATGCGAGGAGTTTGAAGAGGGGAGGACACCTCTGGGAATTCAAAGGGAGGCGTCGGCAGAAACAGGTTTGACATGGTCTGAAATTGGCGAAGCAAGGAGAAGAGTTGAAAGTGAGTTGCCGGCCGATCGGATTAACGTATTTCATGCGGAGAGGGGCCTTGTGGGATCGGTTCGAAGGGTTTCTTTTATGACGAGAATTACATTTGCTAAAGGGATTTCACAGACAACAATGTTAAATGTAAAGACATGTAGAGATATTTTCTTTCAGTGTTTAGGCCTAATTTAGAGCATGTTACGAGGTATGTTCAAAGCATAACGAGAATGTTTTCTCTCTATCCTTCTTTCTCTCATTTCGCGGGCTTGGAGGGTCCGATTGTCAAACCTTTTTTTATTATGTTGGTATACATGCCCCTTAAGTATGATAAAACTGATTAAAAGAAATGAATCAAAGAATTTGTTTCAAATTTTGCATAAAAAATGGAATAAAGTCTAATAAAATGTGTGAAATGTTAACAAAGGCCTATGGTGAGTGCTATGAGTAAATCAAGAGTTTACGAGTGGTATAAACGTTTCCAAGAATGCCGTGAAGATAAATAAAGCAAAAGGGAACGTACTACGGCCGAATGAATGCAATGAATACAAATTACCCAAAGCCGTACTCTTGGCATGCCGTATTCATGCCGTACAAAGCCGTATTCATTGCATGCCGTGAAGACCATGAAGATGACGACCGCCCTGGACGCCCCAGCACATCAACAATCGATGAAAACGTGGAAAAAGTGAAAGATGTGGTTATGAACGATCCCCAAATCACAATTAGAAAGGCCGCTGATGATGTTGGCATATGGATCATGTAATGGCATTTTTTCATTGTGGCAGCAAAATTCGTTCTAAAATTGTTGAATTTTGAACAAAAACAGCGGCGAATGGAAGTTTCTCAGGAGTCACTAAATGAAGTGAACGACGATGCAGAATTACTGAAACGTACGCATTATAACAGGTGACGAAACATGGGCTTATGCATATGACGTTGAAACTAAGGCTCATTCATCCCAGTGGAGGCATTCTGGCTCGCCAAGACCGAAAAAGGCTCGACAAGTGCGGTCGAACGTGAAGATTATGCTCTCACTGTGTTCTTCGATTTTAATGGCATAGTGCATCACGAATTCCTGCCGCCAGGTCAAACGGTCAATAAGAAGTACTACCTACAAGTTCAACGCCGTTTGCGTGAAGCAATCCGGAAAAAACGCCCGGATGTGTGGAAAAACAATTCATGGCTTTTGTACCACGATAATACACCAGCTAACACTTCATTGCTTGTTCGTGAATTTTCGGCCAAAAACAATACTGTAACGATGCCCCAGCCTCCATATTCGCCAGATATGGCTCCGTGTGACTTTTCCCTATTTCGAAAAATTAAGAGAACCTTGAAGGGCCGTCGTTTTACAGCCGTAGATGACATTAAAAGCACATCGCTGAAAGAACTAAAGGCTATCTCAAAGATCGAGTTTGAGAAGTGTTTCGGGGATTGGAAGAAGCGCGGGTACAAGTGCATAATCTCCAATGGGGACTACTTTGAAGGTGACAACATCAATGTATAAGAATCAATAAATGTTATTGTCCGAAAAATTAAAATTCCCATCATTTTTTTAATACACCTCGTATGGGATCCTGACGAAGTTGGATTGATTGCCGGATTGGATCGTGTGCAGTGAAGAGAAGCTAAATTTGAAAAACGTTGTTATGATAAACTTAGTAGCACATCCAAATATCCAGCCTAGCTGCAATATCCAACATATTGCAGCTATGCTGGGAGTCACCCACGGAGCAAAGGTTAAATTACAAATTTATTCTCTTGCATAAATTGGAAAGATGTCTCTTTAGCAGTGATATTGAAAATGTATTATTATCCCCATCGTACAACATCGGAAGAGATCATGCTAATATATTTTTCCAAGAACGATAAGGGATCAGAATAACACTGTCCGACCGAGGTAGCGGTAAAAATATTCGTGTCTAATTTAGTCTGGCGTGTTCACCTCCTCCCACACACCCTAGTGGTGTCAGGAGATGAACAAGAAATAGAAAAAATACAAATCAAAAGCTTATTGTGTATGAATAGTCTAACTACGCCCGATGTCATAAGATTGACTAGCGAGGAAAAGAAGATAAAAGTAATATTAACTCCCAGTGACCATAGGTGTTCCAATTGTTGAGGGAAAAGTCACGACAATTGATGGATGGTCTCATTTGGATGTAAAATAATTAGCCGCTACTCCACAAATTAAAAACGGCCTGACATTAAGCGTTCATGTCCATAAGAGTAGATGTGTGCAGTTCCAAACTCTGAAGGCTAATAGAGATGGAGCACGTCATAGACAGACAGGTATTTTCGCCAGGATTTAAGCATCCGGGTGGAAAATGAAACAGCAAGACAAGCGGAGAAGCATTAATAGAAGCTAATTCTTATTTCAAAAACCTCACGGCTCTTCCCCTAAACCTCGGATATCAACGTTGTCTTGGGAAAGTTGGTTCAGTAGGCGAGAGTAGAGTTCATCTAATACTGATCCCTTTGCAGCGTTTGAAATTCGACGTATTTGAGTATCCTGCGGTTTCCTAGAAAGATCTGGTGCCCAGAGGCGACAGTTGGAATCAAATCGGAGCCGCCTGGTAAGTATTCCAGCGCTCTACCTACTGGAAATACCTATGAAATTATTACAGAAGCAGTTAGAGCGTCATAAAAATATTAAGGCATACCGCTTTTAGTCAATATAAATGCATTTCCTGACAAAAGCATTCGTTTGTTCATTCTGTAGAATATCCAATCATACTGCATAGGTAATTAAAAAGTTTAATCACAAATTTTCACGGTTTTTTCTAAGCACAACAGAAGTAGGTTTAACTGTAACCGGCGGAAAATACTAGTTTACATCAATAAAAAGGACAGTTTCAGACAGGCAAAAAGGACGGCAGAAAACCTCAAATTTGATAGCAACCCAGTAAAGTATTCAACTAATTCTCAAACACCTATTAAAGTACTTATTTGAAAACTATCAAGTGAAAGTGGGATGTATTGAAATTATATGAAATTATTAACTTTGTAATTCCACACACTGTATTTAAAAACACGACCCAAGTTTCGTCGTTGGACGTCATCAGAACACCTTTTGGTGTCAATCGTTGACTTGGAAGAGTGGTAGGTCTATGAGTGGGGAGTGGGAGGGATACAACTTTTCGTTGGCAAGTTCATCCTTGCCCCGGACGCATTTCAAAATTTCCAACTGCTCCAAAGCATCGAGCCTTTGACCTTTATTTTCAAAATGAAGAATTTTAGTCACAAAGTCACTTATGTGGCCACTTCCGATGAGGTCCTTTACAAATTAGGATATTATGTTTTTATTCTCTACACATGTTTTGTGTTCTTTTTTCCTTTGAATTTTGATTCATGTTTGCCCAATATGCTTAGTGTTACACTCCGAGCACTTCAATTAATATTCCATTCCTAGTATAGAGAGACTCCACTCCTCTCGTCTTTGGAAACTTTGTCTTTAGTGTGAGAGATCAGGTTCTCAAGGCATGAACCACTGTAAAAGGCACATTTAATTTTTTCTTTAGGTAAAATCCTAATTGCTTTTTGAGAAATATTCCCTATATAGAGTATTCTTCGCCATTTGGCAGTGGGATCTTTTAAATATTCAGGGTTGTAAATGTAATAGTAATAAGGCTATTTTCGTAAGTTTCTTTCGGTAAAGTTCATTTATTAGATCTCCGTCTCGTATAATGGACTTCAGGACCTCGTGCTCTGTAAAATACTTTTTCTTTTTTACTTCCGGTTATGAGATTTCAAGGAGCTCCTGGGAAACAAATTGTTTAACCGCGATGTTATCTTCCTGAAGGCTACTTCAAGGTCAACCGCCAGATTTTTTATGTCTTTTACAGAAATAGGAATATTAGCTACGTAATTTAGGCCCTTTTCTAGCAAAGAAATTTCACAATTAAAAAAGGACTGTCCGAAAAGGTAAACAATTCGAGGTCCAAACTTATAGTCACATTTAGAACTTTCAAATGGGATGCTTCGGTGGCAAGCGAACAAGCTTCCTACCCGGGTGAGAGGGATCGGGTTTGACTCCTGGCGACGACAGAGTTTTCTTCAAAGGTATCACGGTGCATACTTGAGGTGGTTTGTAGAGAGCACTTTGAGTGAGTACGCCGTCCGTCGGATGGGACTTTAAACTGTGTGAACCCTTGGAGCCTTTCGTTATTAGAGTAGGCTTTAGTAAGAGAAGGCCGAGTTTATCTCCACCCTTCTTCCTCTCCCATCCATCAAGTGAGTCGCAAACGACCTCAGCTGAAGTCATGACTGAGTGACCTGAATGAACTGTATGGTCACCTCCCCTGAATCTAGAACTACTGGTACATATCATTCACACTTGTCAATTTTCCGTTTATTAAATCCATATTTTTTATGATTCGCTCTTACCCTTCCAATATATTTCCCATTGAACCATAAATGTTCCTCAAATATGTGATATGAATCTCTCATTTCCGACATTAATGCTTAGGCTGGCATCCAAGTGTCCCACTTCAGCAGAAATTTTTGGAAGGAGAAACCTTTCACACGCCGCTCTTTTTGCTGACTTTATTTTTACTATATAGTATAGTATATCACATGCTCGCATACTGAGCACATTTTTCCGCGGGCATCTGCAGGACTGTTTATACTCTCATTTATGTTAATCCATCTTTCATAAACATTTCGCCAAGAAAGAAAAGTCATACAATTGTATGAATATGCATTTTACAATTACTACTGATTATCCTTCCTATTCTCACACAATAACCCATGTACGTTAATTTAATTTTGAAAACCTTAATTCTCAATTTCGTTTTCTCTTTTATATATATTAGGATGATAACGAAGTCATGTAAAATAGTCTAAAAAAACTACATTTGATAAACAAACCGCATAAGTTAAGTCAAATAAACATAAACAACATCTATAATAAGGAATGCTAAAATACCAAATATTTCATTTTGCACTCACCGAAACTGGAAAAAGATGAATTGGCAACGAAACATTTGATATTTTCTCTCATTCTTCTTCGCAGACATTTCTGCCGAGTGGCAGAGGGTGCCAGTTATGAAAATGGAGATTAATAAGCCACCAGAGTAGTTATATGTGCTGACATGTCATCGTTCCATTTTTTCGGAGATTCGAACATGACTTACGCGAAAAGGAGAAATGGATTCTGCCTGTTAGCGTCGATCGGTTAAGAGGTAATCCCAATAATTTATTCAAAATCCTTCAAACTGTGAATTTAAGGTGGATCTGGTAATTACGCACTCCCTTGAGTGCCATCTGACTGATCGATGTCTCCCATAGCAAATTATTTTCCCTTAAATTAATCTTTCTATTTTGAGTGGCTCCCGTTCCACATCAACTGGCGCTTGTGTTTGGCTACGTCTGTCCTTCTCTCACTTTATCTTGATTTATTCCCTGAAACATTTATAGAATGGAACCCAAACCTCAGATGCATGGAAGATGATTCACTATTAAAATAGCAACGAACGCTATTTCCTCCTGTCTAATGACTCGCTATTTTTCTCCAACTATCTCATTAGGACGCTTCTTCGAGGCGGATTATATTTACTTACTTGAAACATCTTTTTGCCTAGAATTTTACGAAGGGTTGTACTATTCCATAGTTTCAGGATTTAATTATTTCTCCCCCTTGCGAAAAGGGATCGAAATCGCTCTGTGACCCTCTACTTTTATTCTATATCTTAAGAGGGCAATGTATGCACTTTCTTATTCATCTGCGACGAGGGCTCCCTCTCCTGCCCAAACTTCTTCATTCCAAGGGAGAGCCACCGAATTGCTTGAGTGTTTCGGGAGTAATACTCGACATGCCGACATGACAGCTGAATGAGATATATCGCGTCTAGGAATATGAACTCTATTTATAAATAGATATTATGATTTCTTTGATAGTATCTTTTGGTCATTATACGAATTTCTTTGGCAATAACTGACGGATATAATATTAATTTACATTCTAAATCATCATCATCATCTGCAGCTCTACAGTCCGGTGTGGGCCTTGGCTTCCTCCTTGATATGCCTCCATTTAGTTCTTGCTTTTTCCTTCCATCTTGTAACTCCCATTGCCTTCAAGTCATCCTCCACATCCTGTAGCCATCTCTTCCTTGGTCTACCTCTTCTTCTAACTCCTTCCACCTTGCTATTAAGTATCAGTTTTGTCATTCTGTCATTCTCCATCCTTTCTACATGCCCCAACCACGCCAGCCGCAGTGACTTGGCAAATCTAACTATGTCCTTCCCTTCTAGTAATTCATTTATCTCCATGTTCATTCTAATTCTTCGCCTCTCTCCTTCTCTAATTGGGCCATAGATTCTTCTTAACATTTTTCTTTCGAATTTTCTAAGTGTTTCCTCATCCTGACTTGTTAATGTCCATGTTTCAGCTCCATAAGTTACCACGGGTCTAATAATTATAGATTTATAGATCTTCATTTTTGTGTTCCTTGATAGTAACATTGATTTGAGGATTGTTACATTTGCAAAGTATGCCCTGTTACCTTCCATTACCCTTTGGTTGATCTCCGTGGATATCTTATTTTCATTGTTAAGTCTTACTCCTAGATAGGTAAATTCCTTGACACCCTCAAACTCATAATTCCCAATTATTATGTTTTGTAGGTGCCTCTTGTTCTGATGAGCTGATATTTTCAAGTATTTGGTCTTCTCTTCACTAACCTTCATCCCCACTTCTTTATCAGTGTTTTCTAAAATGTTAAACATTTCTTTTAGGTCATTCACATTTCGTGCAATTAGTGCTATATCATCTGCATATGCGAATCCTTGCTGGGATTTATGCACTATGGTCCCTCTTAGTTTCAATTCTTTCATTGGATTACATAGGGCCAGGTTGAATAACGTGGCTGAGAGAGCATCTCCTTGTCTTACCCCCTAGGTCATCTTAAATGCTCTACTTGCTCTACCCCTAATAAAGGCTTTACATTGTGATTCATTCAATGTCAATTGAACCAGTCTAATCAATTTCTTTGGAATATCATAATCTCTCAACACACGTATCATCTCTTTCCTGTTCACGCTGTCGAAGGCTTGTTTGAAGTCAATGAAGAGTATATGAAAGTCATAAGTGAAGTTCAACTATTCATAGCATTTCTCCATTGTTTGTCTTACCGAGAATATCTGATCAATGGTACTTCTACCAGCTCTAAAGCCACACTGATATTCTTCCAGTATGCCTTCAGCATAGGTACTTATGCGTTTCAGGAGAAGACTGGTGAAAATTTTATATGCTACATTCAGTAATGTAATGCCCCTATAGTTTTTGCAATCATATTTGTCACCTTTTTTATACATTGGACAAATCAAACCTGTCTTCCAGTCTTCTGGGAACTCTTCCAACTTCCAAATACTACAAATTAGCTGATGCAATGCTCTATTTAAATCTTGACCTCCATTTTTAATCAATTCAGATGTTATACCATCGTCTCCTGGTGCTGCATCATTCCTCTGTCTTCCAATACTTTCAATTACCTCTTCTATTGTTGGAATGAGCACTCCCTAATCTTCTGTGTGATTTTGTTCATGCTCTTCAACCCCTGTAGTTATTCCTTATCGTACAGGTCATTAAAATATTCAGCCCATCTTTCTAGTATCTCATTTTCCTCCCCAATGACTTGACCATTTTTATTTCTATAGGAGTGCGCTTTTGGTTGATAACCTTTAGTCATGTATTTTACTGCTTGGTAGAACTTTTTGCTTCCTTTAGCATTATTGAGCTCTTCTACAGCCTTCGACTGATTTTTTAAGTACTCCTTTTTCTTTCTTTTCAGTAATTTATCAGCTTCTTTCCTGCTCTGCTTATACTTCTCTCTTGTTAATCTAGTCTCCCTTTGTAACATATTGTATCTATTCTTATTCTTTTCCTCTTATTGCAAGTTTGCACTCATTATCAAACCAATCTGCATTCCTTTTTATTTTTGCTTTACCTATTATGTCCTATGCAGTTGATAAAACAGATTGTTTAATTCTTGTCCATTGATCTTCCGCAGAATATTGCTCTGTCAGTTCTTCCCCAGTCCTAGTTAACTTTCTACTTATTTCCTCTTTGTACCTCAAAACTTACACATGATCTCCTAAAATTTTACTATTCCATTTAACCCCTCTTGACCTATTGATATTATCCAAGAGGGCCAGTCATTCTCTAAAATTTACTTTCACTAGATAGTGATCAGAGTCACAATTTGGTCCTCATGCGGACCTTATATCCAATATAGAAGATGAGTGTCTCCTGGATACCAGCACATGATCTATTTGATTCACAATTCCTGTCCCAGGCATTTTCCAGGTATCTTTATGAATATTTTTATGTTCAAAGCATGTGCTCTTTATGATCATGTTGAGCGACAGAGCAAGCTGGCAGAGAAGCCTTCCATTTTCACTTGTCACATCA
The DNA here is from genome assembly GCA_037158775.1 of Hetaerina titia. NCBI lineage: Eukaryota > Metazoa > Arthropoda > Insecta > Odonata > Calopterygidae > Hetaerina > Hetaerina titia. The sequence continues at coordinate 12,827,277 of CM073768.1, read as the reverse complement.
TGCAGTGAGTACTTTCCTGCTACAGAATTTAAGAAGTCTTCCTTACCGATTTACCCATCTCACTTCCTGTAGGGCTATAATATCTAAACCATATTGCAGCATTTGATTGGCAACTTCAATCATTCTACCCGGTTTCAACAATGTTCTAACATCCCATGTTGCTAATTTCCATGTACTCGTTGTCCTTGTCTGTTTGCCAGATCGATATCTTAAAAATCCATCCTTATCTATCCGAGGCACATTTAGAGTTTTCGTAGCAAGCGAATTTTTTAAAGGGTAGGGTTGCTAGCCCTACGCCTAACCCCCAACTTGGAGGGCCAGGATTTATATTCAGGGTTTACTCCCTTAGAAAGGCTTGTTTCTCTGCACATAAAGAGCCCTCTCTACCCTATCATGTGAGGCACACTTAGTCTGACAGTTCAGTCAAGACCTGTCCGGCAAGGGAGGCCCTACCAGTAGCTACGCCACCGCCGGCATAGCTCTTGACATCCTTACCGCACGCAATCCTCCCCGCCCGGCACTTAAGGTGCCTTCGAAAAGGCGGTGCCTCAGAGGGAGGTCATTCTAAATCTCATATATAATATATATGGCTGTAAGTCACTTAGCCGTGGCGTTTAACATTAGCTTCAAACCTATCCCAAATGGCATGTGAAACCTCGTGGATAGAATTATAGAAATCAATCCTACTACCATCAGGCTGGAAATGCCCAATGTCCCTTCGAGTATTAGGGATTAGAATAGCTGCAAACAATGGCGCTAGAAAAACTAAACTCCCATACTAAGTATCCTTGTGCATAGTGAATATTTTATTAAACCCTTATTTTATTGTCCTCTTTATCGAGCTCACCATGCATGTGCGGATAAGGGTTTTTAACTTAAGTTACCGTACCGGACGTAGAGTGGTTGTGTCATCATTTAAGCAAGATATGATTCGGATGACGCGTGCCTTGTGTGGCATCCTCCCTACCACGAATCCTATCCGCGGCTTCCGGGGTCACACATCACGGTAGACATTGTAGAAGCGCGTGGACAGCAAGCGAGCCGCACAAGCGACCCACAACGTGTGCAAAGGGAGTGAGCCACCGTCCCCTTTTCGCCGCCCCACCCTCGTGTGTGTGTGTGTGTGTGTGTAATCTACACCCACCATATGAAAAAGAGGGCTAATCTGATAAAGTTTGTGTGGCCAGTATGGCATGCGAGTGAATAACGAGATTAATAATACTTATTCAAAATACGCAAGTTGTCGTGTATGGATTAGGATAGAATTATTGAAATTGCAAACATTAAAAAAACAATAAAGTTCCAGTTTGTTGGTGACAATCAAATCATCCCGGGTGGATTCAGTGGCATGGAATGTGATGACCTGTTTACACCCCGAGCCACGTGGTGCGGAATTGACACTTCCGATTCCAGGATTTTCATTGGCACTATTCGTACAAATGTGTATACACGACTCCCCTCTCCATCCGTTGTTTCTTTACAAAGAATCTGAACTTACTTGTGGTGTACATAATGATTAAAGAATGCCGGTTCAAACAAATTCCGGATCGTGTCTCACTCACTCATGACGGTATAATTAAATTTTTTATAAAATGTTTGGAGGAACTTCTTGTACACATGCGGCGTTAAAAAAAACGATCAATCATTCTGGAGGCAAACTGATCAATTTTATACGTCACTCATCAAGTAACAACATGTTCGAGATTTGGCGCAGTTCAAAGAAATTCCCTCTTTCCTCAAAGATCAAGTTGTAGTTTCAACAGAAAGACAGCAGCTCGGAAAGAATGCCAGACGGAAGAGTTATTCCATCAAAGAAAGACGCTAAATAGCGAAAGAGAAGTTGAATTCGGAGCGAGGGCGAGACGAGACGACCGCCCATGCCTCTCTGCCCTACGCGGGCAGACGACGATCCCCCTGGCCGGCAGAGAGCCAGGGGCTGCAGCCCTTCATTTGAGTGAGACTCTTCTCTAAGGAAGAGGAGGCGCGTCATTCAATTGCAATTCTCAAGGATGATTTGGGAAGAGAGTTCAGAGGAATCTTGCGTAGGATTCATTATTGTAATATTCCTGCCTCTTTTCATGAAGAAGGAATGTTAATTACCCATATTATCAAAAAACACATTACCGAAACTCTTTCCAAAATTGATTCATCATTAATCTATCAAAATAGTATCGAAGTCCTACCTCAATGAGTTTATTCTAGTACGCGATGGAATTGGCCGAGGTGAGGAGTTTACACCAAACCTTAATGCTCATTTTATTAAGCCTTAATTATTTAAGTGTTTGTTTGGCGTTTTTGTTAGCGTCGATTATGAAGAAAGATGGGATTTTATACTTTACGGATACTTATAATTTGGGAGGAGGGGTAAAAAAGGCCCGATCATAAGATGAGGGAGGGTCTCGCTCGGACGGTGCTCAATTTCCACGCCAACGCGGGAAAAAGCAGCATCCCCAAAACCCGCTCGTGGCAACCAAAAAACCTCAATGCCGGACGCATTCCGCTGGGATCTTTGCTCACGGCCAGCGGCCCTTTTCTTCCTTCCTCTTTTGACGCACTCATCCTCGGGATTCATTCCTGAGAAACGAGACCTTGCCGGGCGTGATCCAAGTAAATGGAGAGTCGTTCCATTCCGGGATGCTTTCTGTAGTCTGGGTCGCGTTGTTTCCCACTGATTGGACGGAGACGAGGCCGCCGGCGCCGTCATCAGCCAACTCCATCCGCGCGTGCCTTCCTTCCCTTTCACCTGTCGCCCGTGTCACAGAAGGACTCGCCCTTTTAATCATCCAGCCGAGGGCGGATTGGTTTCAACTCGTCCGACGTCCCATCGCCACTCTGCCCTCGTGCGGATTACCAGTAAGGGGCGGTGGCAGGAGGTAAGGGGGGAGGGGGAGGGAGGGAGTGAGAGGATCATTTCCGCTGTAGGACTCAAGAGCTAGGATTTACCAATCCATATGCGAGTAGATATACGGGTGATAAATTTGGGGCAGGTCGGTTAACTCCCTTTGCCTACTACACGGCGCACCTCCCCCCCTTCGAACCCCCAAATACACGTACTTTCGATTTTCTAAATACATCAACTCAACTCACTTATGGTCCGAATCTGCATACCGATATATTATCGTCATTTTTAAAACTTTATCTTAATTGTCAATGGGTACTTTCACGTTTAACGTAGGTTTAAGATGGATACAGGCTGTAAAATTCTACATGTCGTACTCGACCCACAAAATAAAAAATTCAGCCCACCATACGATTTTACACCATATGTTCTCACTCAGCCAAGCAAAATTTGGTGTATCGCTCTGTGGATTGGGCATTTTCGTCCTCTTTCTTCTACACAGCTCTGCTACTTCCTCCCCGCGGTCATTTCTTGTCCCTAAGCCGTTGTCCCCTACCTCACTACCGTCTCTTCCTTCACCTACCGTTGCATTCCAATCACCCATCACTATGAAGTATTTACTTTCAAGAATATCCAAAATTGTTTCTTCCAATTGATTGTGTACCCAATCGACCTCTTCCTCTCAATGATTTTCATGTAGACTTGAACAGAGATCGTTCGTCTTCATTGGTTCAGCGTTAACTCCTACTAATAACATTCAATCACTTGTCTTCTCAATGTTAATTACGCTTCTTCCTACCTCCTTAATCAATATTATTGCCACTCCTCTTCAGCTCTTTCTCTCCGTTGTATATTATTCAATAGCACTTGCTCCAGAAATCTCCGCTATATTTCCATCTCACCTCGCACAGCCCTAAAAAATCTATAACCCCTCCCTCAACCTCTCGACATTTATTTTCTCATTTCTTCGTTCTCAACACAGTTATAACAATCGAGTCATTATTCTAAATGTAAGTTCCTTTTCCGCTGTGTCTTCTATACCCTTACTGCACTCGATCCTGTTTTTCAAGAATTTCGTGAGATTAAATCCGTGGAAGCCTTGCCCCTCTCTCTGCCGGACGCGACACTCGTCCGATTGGGTCGAGTCCCGTATTTGCCAGGAATCATACTGAGATCAATGTCCATCATAGTAGTATGGGATATTAAAATGAGATGGTTTCCCGTTTCCTTCCTCAATAGTGTTGTTCGTGTGACACCATCACTCAATGGCCGCCCCACTGGGGTCAGACGCCTTCGCAGCGGCCTCACTGAGGAACAGATGCTGTGATGACTACATTTCGTCTGCCTTCCTCGGCCTATCACGACCCCACCAGGAACAAAATATCATAGCCCCATCCCGTGCAGCTCTAAGGGTCATCGGAATGCAGATACCCTTCAACCACGTCAAGGGTTTAGTCCCTGGAAAGGGGGTGGTTTTCAGTGCTCACTAGCCCATTAGCTCACTATCGTATTTCTGTGTGTGAAATCACATCTCATTGATGATGCGAATCGTTTCTTTCTGCTTCACTCAGTGCCTACGTAAGTATGTCAATCTAATGTTAGCGTGTGTATCGCATAGCTGTCCGTTATTATTGTTTTGGATATTTTTATATAAGCGTCTACTTTTTGTTATCTTCAGTAATATTATATGTCACATGGACTTACTAGAAAGGCAGTTCACAGATAGTTTTGTCGACTTTAATTAATGTTGAAGGCATGCCCTTTGAACGTACTCGGAGGAAGGTGGGGGTAGGTCGATGTACGGAGAAGAGGGTGACGTGGGAAAACAGAGGCGTTGGAGAGGGAATGGTGGCTTTCGGTCGTTAGGGTGTTTGGTTAAGCCCGGGAGGTTCAAAAGGAGTGCGTTTAGGAGTGGCACCAGACAGTGGAGGGAGTAAGCGGAATAAGGCCGCAAGGTCAGTTTTGTGTACGTGTACGGGTGGAGGAGGAAAGTTGCGGGTCCAGACACGCAGTGGTAATGACAGAACATAATGGAACTCCCAGGTGTACAGGCTAAAATGCTTTGATAAAGATTTTTCCCGGCGACTTTCAAGAGAGAGAAGTGCTCTTTTAAGAATGTTTTCGACATGTCGAAATACTAGGCACTTAAAGTTATAATTCTGATGAGGGAATATAAAGGTGTGTAAAGTGTGTGTTAGCCAGATAATTGTATTTTTGGGGACAGAAAAGGAGTGATTGTTGGACTGCATTCGAAAGGAGGAAGGGTGGTGTGGAAGGGGGAAGACCAGAAAGTGGAAATTTCATACAAAGTCCATTTGAAACGATGCCCAACGAGAAAACTGACGAAAGGGATACTGAGTGGCAGGTGTACATATTGCGCTAACGTGTCACAGTGAATGTCATATTACGTAGCCAAACAGTAGAAACGGAGTGGCCAGTTATGTTAGGGAGATGTTAAACTTTGAAGAGGAGTAAAAGAAAAACAGAAAAAAGATTATGGATAGACAAGTAGATAGGATTCAATGGTGAAAGGAAATATATAACACTGAAAAAGGTGGCATTCGGTATATTGACTGGAGGCACATCTCAAAGACAAGGGTCGATGCAGAAATTTTCGAAACAGAGAAAAATATTTTGTATAGATAACGCTTTTATGGCCTTCACTTATTTGTGATGCACGCTTGCATTTAATTATAGTAAAAATATTAAAAGATTAACGAAAACGCCACACAACTCACTTCGATATTTAGGTGGTCCCAGCCACCTTCATTAGGGTGCAAGGAGACACCGACGGGAAGATAAGGAGGTGAGGGAATACTGGGGGAGGGGAAACATTCTGTAAACAATCCTACCTATCCGTCTCCCACGCCTCAAAGAAGGTCTCTCCGCAGAGGAAGGTCGTCTCGTCAGGAAACATTTCGAAGTGTCCTTTATTGTTTTTCTATATTTTTGTTCGCCACCGCCATCCTACAATACAAGGGTGGTTCTATATGTGCACGGCCTCGCCCATAGATGGCATCACTACTCGGATGATTCCTTTCTCTCATGTTGGTACAACTATGAGGAGATGCTGTGCGAAATCACAAGCCACTTCATTCAGTAGTTTTCTGTAGACGCTCATTTGAATCAGTTGTAGTGCGTTGATACTAGCAATGAAAAAAATTCAGTTACATACAGTAATTTAATTCCGCGTAAAAGAAGGTTTAATGCCGACCGAAATTCAATCGAGGATTGTAAATGTGTGCGGGGACTCTTCTCCTTCAATTTCATCTGTGAAGAAATGGGTAAAGAAAAGAGTTTAAATGTGGCCTTGAAAGCCTCTAAGATGATCCACTTGAAGGACGCCCGAAAATTGCAACACAGGAAATCATGGACATGAACTTTAGGCCATGGAGTCGGTTTTGTTGATAGAATAGGAATTTTGTTGATCGACTATTTTGAAAAAGGAAAACTGGGAAGTTCTAATTTCGTGATAGCAGACCCAGCTTGCAGAGGAAAACCACCGTTTTCCATCAGGTCCTCCCTACTAAAATGTCTTGGCAATGGGTAAATTGAGACATTTGCAGAATAAAGTGCTTAAATATCCACCCTATTGCCAAGATTTGGTTCCCTCAGGCTTCTACCTCTTCTGAACACTCAAAAATTTCCTCTCTAGTAGATGGTTTTCGCCCAATTAAGTAGCCATTGCAGCTGTAGATGAGGACTCCACAGAGTTTTGGAAGTACGCTACTGAGATGGAACAATGGCACTGGAACACCAATGGATGAAATTAAATAACAAGGCGATAATGATGAAAAATAAGATTTTTTAAAACATAAATAAATGTACTCATCATCAGGCCGAGAACTTTTTAGATCACCCCCATTCCCCAACATTAGTAGTAATACGAATGTGAGCGCGACTAGTTTACAGGCGCATTTCATCTCAATTTTTATTAGCATGCGGTTCTCGATTCAGTATTTATGAATCCTGTTTGATGCGGTGTCTCAATTGACATCCGCAAACGAATACGAATTGATAAGAATTACAATTACACACTTCTGCTCTGTTGACAAAAGTACAAATTCCTTCCGTATTCGCTCCCATTCATCTGTTGAGTCGCCCACTATAGACATCTATGCAGAAAAGGATTTGTTTCAAACGGAGTCGCATAGCCGAGCGGAATTAGAAAATAACGCGAACTTCTGTAGGAGAGAGAACACTGTTAAAAATTATTTTCGAGTGATTTGAATTTGAATATTTTGGTCGTTCATATAAAGGTGAATGGGTATAGGCCCGAGCACATCCCCGATTACGAATACCGCGGGGAGTTTACGTTGGCCGTCGTTGCCGGAAAGCGGGCGCTCTTGGAGTTTCCTTGCTCCTCCGCTTCGTATAAAAACATCATCAATTAGTTTGCTGCCCATTTCCGCAGTCCATTAATGATTACAGGGAAATACCGTCACCGTAAACGCGGCATTTCCGCAGCGCTCGTCGAAAGGGGTGGCGGTGCAGGAGAGAGGGAGCGGACGGTAGGCCTTCCCTCGCCGGTATTCAAAAGCGGCGAGGATTAATTCGCTCGGATGACCCCTAGTGACGGCCAACTATAAAACGGACGGGCAAACACAACACCTAACTAAGGATCATGATTTTTGCTTGAATAGGGTCGCAGTGGCATCACGTCTGTTATCGGAGGACCGCAAGCTGTGGGAGTTGCTTTCCAGGCAGAAGCTGCCGTCAAATCCGCACCTCATCAATCCCGAAAGCCGTTGGAATACGATGCATTGATGACTTAGATTGGGCTGCAGTTCTTTTGTGCCTCGGATTTGGATGGTATTTGGCAAAGGCTTACTTCTTTGGCTAACATGGCTGATGTGAAAGGCGCTGAGTCGGCAAAAAAACTGGAAGATAACAAAGCTTTTATAAAGTAATGCCAGTCCCTGTTCTAATCAATGAAAACGGAACATAGAAATTAGCGGGTGATATAAGGACGCTGATGTCAGAGGTGACATATGGGAGACAACTAAAAGAATGCACAAGAATGAGCAGAAATAGACATAAAGATATGAGACTAGAACTAAATATTTACTAAAGCTGTGATAGATTAAGGGAATTTCGAGAGAATTGGAAGAGCTGTGTGCATCGGATGCTTGAATCATGACTTCAGGTCATGACAGTGGAGTACAAGCCAAGATGTGGACAGTCAATAGGTACACCAAAGAATTGAGGGCTAATTAACAAGAATGCTGCGAGTTACTGTCGCAGAATCTCTCGTATTTCTTTGAATTTGGACTGAGACTCGTGGTTGCCAGGACTCATTTTCCCTATATCGTCCATTATAAAAATCTTGGGATTATTGATTCAGGTGGTTTCTCGTTCCCTTCCTCGATAGCGTTTTTTAAGTGACACCGTCGCTCAATGGCCGCCCCACTGGGATCAGACGCCTTTACAGTTGCCTCACTGAGGAACAGATGCGGTTCCGACTACCTTTCATCTTAACCTTTGACCTATCTGGCATGGGTGACTCCACCAGGAGCAATTAGCGTTGCTTCCACCAGCACAGCTCTAGGGGTCGTGGAAACGGACAAGCCCTTCCTTTATATTTTCTAATGATTCAAACTTTATGATTGCTGGCAAAAATAGTTAAAGCCTTCTGGTTCAAATACAAAAAGTCTTAGTCAGTGTGTGAAATACTGTTGTGACAACGGTCTTAAATTAAATTTCCAAGAGACACAGGCCCTTGCATTTAATCGGGCAGTATTCCAAGAGGATTATAAATTAAATGTTGAAAATGAAAGGATAATTTGTGCATCCAACACTATGTTCTTAGGTTTACTTTTTCAAACAACTGGTGGGTGGGATTTTCATGTTAATAATCTGTGTTCTAAACTGTACCCTGTGATAGACACTATTCTGTTCCTGCATAACACAGTGTCTTCAATTAAAACTCTGAAATTATTCTTATTTTGCCTCGAAGGAGTTATGTGGAATTGTGTTCTGAGGATCAACTGTGTGCATGTTGCCCAAAGTTTTCTTAATTAAAAAAAGTTATTAAATGTGTACTAGGTGCTGTTTATAGGACACCATGTAGGCCCTTATTATCAATTTCTTTCATACAAATAGTGATAGCCACTCTTATTGAACTAGAAATCATCACAACATCTGCATGAGTAGCCATTTTTCAGCAAATTTTATTTAAACGCCCAATGGCAATGGTTGTAAGAATTTATAACGAATTACCACACTCACTGAAACGAGTGATAAATTATGCAAATTCAAATTGAAACTCAGGAAACTCCTCTCTTCATGCTCATAGTATGCTAATGTAGCTGTATTTTTTACATTCATTTTATCTGACTGCTACTATGCTTACATGGTAATTATGGTCAGGGGAAAATAAATTATTATTATTGTGAGGGAGGATTAGCACAAACGTGGTCTGTGAAATAAATTCGCGCACTGGTGCTGGCCGAAAGACTTTGTAAGATCAGCGTTAATTCCTATTCCAAAAAAGGTAAGGGCTATATCATGTGATGATTACAGAACAATAAGTTTGATATCCCACGCTGCTAAAGTTGTTCTCAGGATCATCAACAGAAGGATAGAGAGTAAGGCAAATGATTACTTAGGGGATGACGTTTGGATTTAGGAAGGGGAGAGGTACACGTGATGCCATTGCAGTAATGAGATCACTAATCGAGAGGAACATAGAATACAATCAGGATGTATTAGCCTGTTTCGTAGATTCCGAAAAAGCGTTTGATAGAGTGAATTGGGAAAATCTAATGCGTATATTGCCGAAAATAGGAATAGATTGGAGGGACAGGTGACTGATCCGCAATCTATACATGTCTCAGACTGCTCAGGTGCGAGTGGGGAACGGAGAGTCCGGATGGGCAGTGTTAGGAAGAGGTGTAAGGCAGGGTTGCCCATTATCACCGGTGCTGTTCAACGTATATGTAGAGGAAATGATTAAAAATGCATGGGAAGAATTGCAGGTAGAAATGAAAGTAGGCGGGAAATTCGTAAAATGAGTTACATTTGCTGATGACCAAGCTCTAGTTTGTCAGTCAGCCAATAGGTCCAGGCATTGCTGAGTGAATTGTAAATTCAGGGAAATAGATGTGGAATAAGAATCAATATAAATATTTTTATTTATTAGGTAATCTACTGGTTAAGGTAGGTTTTTTGGATGGATACAACTATCAAATAAATATTTTGTAACTCCAAACAAAACCCAATCCAGCAACCTACTCTACATCTGGTCCCTCTTCATCTCTGTGTACTTCTTTGGGAAAGAGGCTTTCTCGAGGAGGAGGGAGTTGATGATGGGGACGTTGGTAGGGATTTTAAGATAAGACTCGTAAAAACTCTGATATGGAGCGTAGCTATGTACGGCACGGAAACGTAGTCGCTGAAGCAGGAGGATAGACGTAGATTGGATGCTTTTGAAATGTGGGTGTGCAGAAGAATGGAGAAGGTGAAATGGACCAAAAGGAAAACAAATGAGGAAATACTAGGGATGGTTGGTGAGGAGAGGGATTTGTTGAGAGAAATCCTATGGAGGCAGGAAAGATGGATGAAAGGCGTATTGAGCGGTAGTGGAATGTCGAAGAAGGTAATAGAGGGGAGGATGTTGGGCAAACGAGGAAAGGGCAGGAACAGGATAGGGATGTTGGACGGCATGAAGGGAGGAAGGAAGTACACAGAGATGAAGAGGGACCTGATGTAGAGTAGGTTTTCTTAGGAGTCACAAAATATTTAGTTGAGAGTCGTGTCCATCCGAAAACCTACCTTAACCAGTAGATTACCTAATAATAATCTTTAAGCTTCTGACTCATGTGAATTTTAATCTAGAAACTTGTCAATTAATATCTCAAATCCAGAACCACACCATAAGGGGTAAAGCGAATCTAAATATTACTTATTGTAGATTGCCATCAACTTACCACACATTTCATAATGTACGACTTTATAACTATTGCCTACTTAGTTGAAATTGGACTGTATCCAGAGTTTCAAGAATAGGGTATATACCTGGTTTTGTGACAATCTTCATCACATTTAAGAACTTATATTGAAATACTAAGTAATATTTTATTGACGATATTTATTACGGTTGTACTATTTTTCAAAATGAAAAAAAATATTATATTATAGGGGTGACATCTCCGTTAGCCCAAAGCCTATTTAGTTTCGCAGATTTACCACATGTGAGTTATAATTAAAGGCTCTACTTTTTATAAATATAAGATATATTTGGAAAATCTTTAGGGAATACATTGCATACATATACAATTAGCTTATACCCGCAAACGGACACACACGGCACAGGCTGGTCCACTATTTCAATAAGAAGAAGCGATAATTTTGGATAATCAAATCACGTGTCATTTAATTTTCTTTCAGCAGGTTGTAACCGGTCAAATATCCAAGTAATGCTATCAAAAATATATTTTGAATGCATTGGTCGTGACCAATTTTTCACACACGGAAACTGAATTTGTTCAGGAAATAATGCCGGATGTGGCGAATTGCGGGAAGTCAAGGAAGCGGTAACGATGATATTTCTGACACGGCATGACTGTATCGTCGACTGTCATAGTTTCCGCATTGTGAAAAATCGCTTGAACCAGCAGATCACAGAGTGGCGTCAACCTAACTAAAGATGGATCGAAATGTGTCGATGAAATATTATTGCATCTTCACCTTAATGTCGGCCAAGTTTACACTTTCGCTGCAGCGAGGCAAGTACTCAGATGCACTTAGAAATTATCATCTCCTTAGCTTTTTGTCTTCCTCGATGTTTTCTTTATTTAATGCCCTGATTATTTGTTAATGTTTTAAACATTTTTCATTTGAACACTGTTTGTTTCAATCATCTTTGTCCATTTCACGGAAAAAAGGAGTTGCTGTAGATGATCATTTCATTCCCATTTTATTTTTCTCCATGGCTCTAGAATGATTACATCAAAGTCTGTGGCCCTTGAGTTCAATAAGAAATCTGTTTGCAAGTCCTTACTATGCTACTATCCAGCAGGGCCGAGCCATACAACCAATATTTTTTCGATCATGTTAACACAAATATTATACAAATGGAGGAGTGCTCAACATAGATATGGAATAGATTCATACTGAAAGTTCAAGAATTAGTTAAGCCCCAATAGTCGGATTATCTATGTTATTTGGTATTTAATTTTTATTGCACGAGAAATGTTGACCTTTGTTCATAGGAATCTCATTGAAGCCTCATTTAATTCTTGATATGAATGTGTAAAACACCTTAGAAAGTGTTGAGTAAAAATAACTTGCTCGCATATATCTTCCATTTTTCATATGTTCTCATTCTATGTATGTATATGTGCTCCTGGTCATTAATTTTATCACATGAGTCTTTCATATAGTTCTTAAAATGCTCATGTGTTGCTCGTTTGTACTTATTAATTCACAATTCAGAAAGAGTGTTGGTATATCATTCTCTATAAGCGCCATATCCGGTGGAGATAACCAAAATATGTTTGCCTGATATGTCAAAATGTCTAACACTACTCAATGGTGTAGCCAGGGTTGAAGGAGAGCAAATCAATTTGATAATCTTCAATACCCCAAACTGTTACTGTTACCAAAATACTGTTATAAAAAATAATAGAAAAACATACTCTGTTAAAATTCCTTACTAACAACTGAGTCATTCATTAAAAATATGACTTTCTGAAGTCGATTCATGGCCTTCCATTTGTTTAAGAAGATCCATAGATTAAATGAAAAATCATTGACCCTCAAAAATTATTTTCTTCCTAATACATATTTTCAAGTTGACATGAAAATTCAGTGAAGATTAACAGCATACACTTTCATTCATATGCCTAGGTTAAATTTCATATATCTTCCTTTATAATGATGACTTTACAAGGCTCTATGCATAAAAGATGTTTGAGAGATATATGTAGATGTGGCAATAATTTAAATAAAATTTGTAAAAAGTCAACTTTATCATTATTTTAATCATGAATTACCTAAGCAATTAAGGTTGTTTTGAAACCTATAGCATGTATGTAATTGTTTTGAATATCTAATTAAAAAGCTAGTTGATTTTTCGGGTACCAGATCTTCCTGGGAAACCATAACTGGCACAGGGAAAGGAACTGGCCCCCCTACCCTGATGTGTGAATATTCGCACGCCGTCGGGCTTGGTACATGGGTGAGCTCTACCATCACCTACTAAACCGACCTTCGGGTTGATTACTGTGTTTATGGTTTATGGTTTATCTAATTAAAAGCATGGGTTTTAACTATGATCTTCTGGCTCTATAGAGAGTTCCAATTTTTTGCCTTGTAAATGAAAGATCTATCAAAATAATCATTGTATTGAGAGTGCATTGTGAATATTGGAATAGATCTGAAAAAGTAAGTGTACACTCATATTTTCAATTAATTTTCTGACCTCGAAGATAACAACAGGAACAAGACAGGAAATAATTGTTACTCACCAGAAACCTTTGCTAATACAGCATGCATATTGGAAAGCAATGAAACCTATCCAGTAGTCCCATACACCAAACTGAGATGCTTCTGCACATATGATGGAATAACTCATTCAGGGAGCATGGAAATGGCAGCAGACAAAACAAAGAAAGAAATAGAACTAGAATGTCTTGCTGATGGAACATGGAGCAGAAAAGTTCCCATTTGCCGTAAGTTTTAGCAATGTTTTGGTCAAATAGGTGTTGGCCTTTAGATGATAATGTAAAGAATATCAGCAGCAGATTATATTTCTAAAATACTCTATGCACTCATGTTTAAAGCAACACCATAACCTTCACAGAAAAAGTAAAGTTTTGCACATATGTCTCATGCAGTTTGACCATAGTTCCTATTCTTGGGTACACTATTACTTTGCCAAAGTGAAATTTTTCATTTTGATATCATGATCATAAAAAAACAAAGTAAATGAATTGAATGATTCCTATTTTCCCATACCTACATCATAATAATATCATTGTTTATGGTAGGCTTGTCGGGATACAAATTTTCAGATTTTCAGTCACTCAAAAGGTTTTCCTTTCTATGACATGGCCCCAGAAATTTTTACCAAAATTTTGGTCTCAAAAATTCAAACTATCTGTGACAATATATGATGAAAATCAACTTGAAATCAGGTGTCAAATGTCCCCTTTCCACGACAAAGCATGTCCCATTTCCAACATTTACCCCTTCTTTTTCCATGGTCAATGTCCTCACATCCCCATCTTTGGATTCTTAGGAGCATTTCCAGTTGGCACTTCTTAGATATAAATGAGATTACACAGATTACTTTTTATGTGAACATTTTATTTCATTATTTTATTCCTTAATAGTACCCTCAAAAATGCAGCTACCTGTGCAGCAGGGGGTGAACACACACCTGGCTAATTTTGACCCAAATACTTTTCACCCTAGTGGTCTGATAGCGTTATTCTGATCCATTATTGGCAACAAGGAAAATTATGTCTTAATCTTTTAGTTGTACACTTAATCTCTTGATTTTTACTGATTTGGTCTCTTTTTCCATCACAATTTTTAAAAAACCATGAGCAAAAGAAACATCCTTCCAAATTATGCAAGAGATTTAATCTGTAATTCAACCTTCAGTGAATGATTCCCAACCCAGGTCCTCTAATATTGATGCACTACTTAGTTTGTCATAGCTAACTTTTCTATACTGCATGTGATCCAATTTGTAATTTAAGGCAAATTTTTAAGGATCCCAGCATGTTCTAAATAATGTCTAATGAGTAAAAGATAACATTTCTCTTTAAATTTTCCATCATATTTCCTTAATACTGTTCTAATAAGACCTTATTGTTTGTTAGTTTTTCCACATATTCCCTGTACATATTTCACCCTGTTAAGTTCATGAGTGAGGCTAACACCTAATTATTTAATTATCACTTCTATGTCAGATGTTTCTGATGCAGTAGTTCTTCCTTGCATGTATCTTATTTAAAAAACTATGCTCAATCAGAATTCTAAACTGCCATTATCTTAAGCAGTTGTGCTATAACATGAGGTTTCTGGGTTAGGGGGATATTTCCTCCTTTCAGTGCTCACCAATTAACTCTTGGGAGAAAGAATAGTTGACCCCTTCAACCTCTTTTGTATGGTTGTAGATATTAGCCAATATTCCTCAAACAATAGGTATGGCCCATGTAATAATACTGATGATCAAGGTACTTGTGCAAATTTATTCGTGACTTTGTTCTTTAAGGATAACTGTGATATCTTCATATGTTGAAAATGCATTTTTGTATAACCTTTGCTAAAATATTAATTGACAGATTAAAACGAGCTTACATGAAAAAAAGAATAATTATTCAATACACCATCATAAAATATGCCTCAATATATTCTGCAAGTATTCTTAATTCCACTATGATACAATAAACTTATGTACTGAGAAATAAGGTTCATCATTTGAAAAATAATGCTAAATTTCTAGTGCGATTGAAGAGATGATGACGATACGAGATGAACAAAACATGAGCCACCATATTTGGGTATGAGACAATGAGAGTTGCCACTAAATTGCAATGAATATGTGCCAATCCGATTCTTTTTCTTCTGAAAAAGCTTTTTTGGCATTTATGAGTATTCTATATTTTAAGCATACATATGCACACAATACTAAAGTCTTTCTCCTGGTAAGTTTTTGTCCTAGAAAGTTTCCTGACCAAATTCATTTCTTACAGTTCACAAATTAACAAAGGAACTTCAAATACGATCAATTACTATGGAGGACCCCAGAATAAATCATAATTTAACAGCAGAGGATCAAAGAGGAAAGAATTCCTTTTTTATTTTCAACCCTGGAAATATGACCCTCTTTCCAGTATTTGCCTCGGGGGAAAAAAATATTTCATTGTATATTGAAAATCCTAACATAACTATTGAGGACCTGATTACAATGGGTGAGTAAAAGTTATTTATAAGTAAAAATACTTTCATAACACAGTTATATTTACTCGATTTTATCTCCTAAGGCACACCCTGTCTGCATTTAATTTTTTTCTCTTAATTATTGATAAAATTTATTGTAATATGCTGTCTTAATCAATGAATTTGCAACATTTATTACAGAATTAGGGTTTCCATATTAAAATAAATACCTACTTATAGAGTCTTTTACAAATAAATAGCCATAGAATGCTTTGAAATCATCTTTCAGCGCATTCCAATGAATAAAATTAAGTTCCCAAGACAAAACCCATGTACGAGTTATTATACAAAGTCTGTACAAAAAAAAGATGAGACTGGTCTTTCTACATGTGAACTAATAGACAAATCAAAACCGCTGAAGTGTCGCCTTCTATTGGCACCTGGGATATGTACAACACCAGCTTCCTCATGGCCTTATCCCAAATTATCTCCGCACAACAGGGATTCTTGTCTTTCGACTGGCCTACCATACAAATTCTTGTGTCAGTGAGAATAAAGGAGTTAGAGAACTAGCACATGTGAGCTTAATTTATTTTAACCTTGGAAAAATGCAATTGAAATTTATGCAATGATTCAAGAGGCATTCAGCAATGGATCTATGAGTTTTGCACAGTGTTTTTGCTGGTACAACTGCTTCCAGTCTAGAAAAATCTTGATTATTAAAAAACTACGAATTGGAAGACTATTGAAGTAAACAAATGGTATTCACCTCAATATTATGAATGATTTTGGGAGTGCAACATAAGATTACTGGCCAAGGAGATTGTTAATGAAATTGACATTATTGTTGCATCAGTTTTAACCATTTTACTAGAAATTTTGGGCATAGGAGATCACAAATGTGGAAAAGCAAGTGTAGGTACTTTTATCATGACAATGCAGGTGGACACATTATTAATTGTTAATGAGTTTTTGGCCAAAATCAGTAATCTTCCATCCACCCTACTCTTCAGATCTTGCTCCAGCAGACTTTATTTTATTTGCTAAGTTGAAAGTTACCTCAAAAGAATGCTGATTTTAAACTATAGAAGTTATCCAACAAAATTATACCGCAGACTTAAAGGCTATTGCAAAAGAAGCTTTCCAGGCAGCACTTGAAATTTGGAAAAATGTTGGGAGGGCTGCATTATCAGCCAAAGGATGTAGTTTGAGGGCAATAAGCATGATTATGGGGTAACTAATAAAATTCAGTATTTATTGAAACAGTCCTATATTTTTTTTAACAAACCTTGAATATACTCTTTCTTATATGTTCCCCATGACCCCAGAGTCCTGACTGGATAAATTAATGGTAATTTCATCATGTCCAATATGAAAATATAAAATGAATGACAATTAATTGAATGTAGAGTATTTCATGTATCTGGTATTTTTTATAATGATTGAAAATAGGAAAATTGAATGAATATCAATTGAAAATAATCTAAAATTTTGAATCTTCCATTTGTGAATAAAACCCATGCATAATTTTTATGATTTATGCTATTGAATAATGTTGATTAGATATACATAGCAAGAGGGACCAGTTGAAGGGGGATACAATAAGAAGAATACTGCTCTGGAGGGTCCAGACTCTGCACTCCATGGGATGCACATGGAGTCATGAGTGCTACATTATATATATATATCAATGTGTTTAATTTCATTACAATTCCATATAGATTAATAATCCATATTTCAGACACAGATTGTGTTTATTTACAAATACTGGAACTTGTCAATTCCATACCAAGAACAGTAAAATATTAAAAATAAGAAATCTAGAATTGGTTAGGATTATGTAAATGTTATTATTCCATTTAGTGTTGATATCGTCTACTTCATAGCTATTCCAGGTACTTGTGATCAGCTCCCTAAACTCTTATGCTCTCCATTCAATGTCATGTCCTCTCTTACACTGCTCTCCAATTTATCCTTCTTCACACTCTCCATGAAAAGGAGAAGCCCTGTGGTTTTCATCCCTGCAAAGATCTCCATCCTCCTCTCTTAGACCCTCATGTAATACACTTCATTCATTTCAGTACATCATAGGGCTTAAATAATGCTTCCCTCTGCTGTTTTCCATCAGGTCTTCAAACTTATGTACCAGATACTTATTTATTTTAGGTCATATTCTCGGTGAGAAAATGTTTAAGCGTGGATTCAAATACCCAAATCCGTGTTATAGTTTTATATTAATCTGTGTGATTGACGAGTAAATGGCATAGGAGGGAAACTTGTAAACCCTGACTGAGTGAGTGTGTGAAATTTACAAAGGTCTAACACACCCAAGTGAAAAAGTGACTGCATATAAGTACGTCATTTTATTTCACTACATCCTTTTATAATTTTTCATTTATTAGTGTGATTGACGGGTCACTGATATAGGAGGGATCCTTGTAAACCCTGAGTTTGTGTGAATGTGATTCATGAGAGTGACAGTTATTTGGTAACACACCCTAGTGATCGAGTGGTTGTAAATTTGTTTTATTATTTATTTTGGCTTTTGTGTGTTTTTTTCCCTTTTCTTTCTTATCACTTAGTGCCAATCAAGTTTACGGTCTCGGCATTTTTTTTTGTTTACATAGATTCTTGAACGTAGCTACGTTCCTTGCATACTTAAATTACCCATCCTTGCTTGTTCCTCTTGGATGGGTTCTGCAATAAGTTTGATATCATCTGGGAATGGTATGCACCATTCAGTGCTCCATTTTGTATGCAAGGTATAATGGTATTAACAACTTCATTAAACAGATT
Organism: Hetaerina titia; assembly: GCA_037158775.1. Lineage (NCBI taxonomy): Eukaryota > Metazoa > Arthropoda > Insecta > Odonata > Calopterygidae > Hetaerina > Hetaerina titia. Next base: position 12,808,748 of record CM073768.1, on the reverse strand, counting down.
CACACTATGAACTGACCCATGCACAATCATTGATGTTATTCTCCTAATAAAACCATTATATATTCACTTTATTATTTCTATACAGCTAAAGAAATATATTCTTCACTGGAAAACTCCAACAAATGACCTCTTTTGGTACTCTAATGTATGCTTTTTTATTTCCATGATTTTCCAGGTTTACATCCTAGTTAATTGAAAAAAAATATATATACACATTCAAACACAAAATACCGCCATATGGCAAATAAATGTTCATTCACATTGAAATAGAGATAGAGGCCTCTACAGTGTGAGTGTCCTTTTACGTGTTATCTGTTTTATTCTGTGTTCTATTGTGCCGTCCAAAAGTTATATTGCTCTCGAGAGTACTTCCGCATCATCTACATATATATATATATATATATATATATATATATATATATATATATATATATATATATATATATATATATATATATATATATATATATATATATATATATATATATATATATATATATATATATATATATATATATATAATATATATATATATATATATAAAATTATTATTATTAGGTAATCTACCGGTGAAGGTAGGTTTTTGGATGGACACAACTATCAAATAAACATTTTGTGACTCCCCACCTAGCAAACTACTCTACATCAGGTCCCACTTCATCTCGGTGTACTTCTTTCCTCCTTTCATCCCGTCCAACATCCCCATCCTGTTCTTGCCCTTACCTTGCTTGCCCAACATTCTCCCCTCTATTACCCTATTCAACATTCCACTACCGCTCAATACGCCTTTCATCCATTTTTCCTGCCTCCATAGGATTTCTCTCAACAAACCCCACAATCTCTAGTACTTCCTCATTTGTTTTCCTTTCGGTCCATTTCACCTTCTCCATTCTTCTCCACACCCACATTTCAAAAGCCTCCAATCTACGTCTATCCTCCTGCGTCAGTGATCACGTTTCCGCGCCGTACTTAGCTACACTCCATATCAGAGTTTTTACGAGTCTTGTCTTAACATCCCTACTCAACGTCCCCGTCATCAACTTCCTCCTCCTAGAGAAAGTCTCCTTGCCTAGCGCAATTCTTCTCCTTACGTCCCTCCCACTTTGACCGTATTGGTCCAAAAAACTTCCGAGATATGTAAACTCTTCTACCTGCTCTATTTTTTCCCTGCCTATTTTAATATTTAGCTAAGCCTTTTTCTTTCTGGAAAATCGCATAAGCTTTGTTTTATTAATATTGATTCTCATCCCATATTTATCGCACTGAACCTCCAATTCACTCAACAATGCTTGCAACCCCTTGACCGACTGAGGAACTAATGCTTGGTCATCAGCAAACCTAACCGATTTTACGAATTCCCCTCCGACTTTCATTCCTACCTCCAGTTCTTCCCATGCCTCTTTAATCATTTCCTCTACATATACGTTGAACAGTACTGGTGACAATGGGCAACCCTGCCTTACACCTCTTCCTAACACTGCCCATCCGGAGTCTCCGTTCCCCACTCGCACCTGAGCAGTCTGAGACATGTACAGGTTGCGGATCAGTCTCCTGTCCCTCCAATCCATTCCTATTTTCTGCAATATATATATATATAATAATATATATCGTGCATACGGTGAACAAATATTATTTTCACACATAGAAATAGAAATATATGGAAAGGGGATAGGAAAACACATAAAAGACCAACACAGGAAAGGCGGGGAAGGCGGATTTGAGCAGATGTTGTTATATGCAAAGTACTAACCATTATACGATCACGGCCAATGTGAGGCATCATATATATATATATATATATATATATATATATATATATATATATATATATATATATATATATATATATATATATATATATATATATATATCATTTTAACACATAGAGATAGATATATAAGGAAAGGGGATAGGACAACACATAAAAAGACCAACACAGGAAAGGTGGGAAAGGCCGATTTGAGCAGATCACATATGTAAAAATGTAAAACAGCTCGCTAACGCCATCTCTCTGGCAACAACTATTGGAGCACTTTGGCGCTTCATAAGATCGCAGATCTCATTGTTAATCTGGTTTCCTTATTAACTTAGTTGGTAGAGCATCCGCCCATCAAGTGGAAAGTCCGTGGTTCGAATCCCGGATAAGGAAATACATTTACATTATGATCTGCTCAAATCCGCCTTCCCCGCCTTCCTGTGTTGGTCTTTTACGTGTTTTCCTATCCCCTTTCCTTATATATCTATTTCTATGTGTGTATTGCAGAAAATAGGAATGGATTGGAGGGACAGGAGACTGATCCGCAACCTGTACATGTCTCAGACTGCTCAGGTGCGAGTGGGGAACGGAGACTCCGGATGGGCAGTGTTAGGAAGAGGTGTAAGGCAGGGTTGCCCATTGTCACCGGTACTGTTCAACGTATATGTAGAGGAAATGATTAAAGAGGCATGGGAAGAACTGGAGGTAGGAATGAATGTCGGAGGGGAATTCGTAAAATCGGTTAGGTTTGCTGATGACCAAGCATTAGTTCCTCAGTCGGTCAAGGGGTTGCAAGCATTGTTGAGTGAATTGGAGGTTCAGTGCGATAAATATGGGATGAGAATCAATATTAATAAAACAAAGGTTATGCGATTTTCCAGAAAGAAAAAGGCTTAGCTAAATATTAAAATAGGTGGGGAAAAAATAGAGCAGGTAGAACAGTTTACATATCTCGGAAGTGTTTTGGACCAATACGTTCAAAGTGGTAGGGACGTAAGGAGAAGAATTGCGCTAGGCAAGGAGGCTTTCTCAAAGAGGAGGGAGTTGATGACGGGGACGTTGAGTAGGGATGTTAAGACAAGACTCGTAAAAACTCTGATATGGAGTGTAGCTAAGTACGGCGCGGAAACGTGGTCACTGAAGCAGGAGGATAGACGTAGATTGGAGGCTTTTGAAATGTGGGTGTGGAGAAGAATGGAGAAGGTGAAATGGACCGAAAGGAAAACAAATGAGGAAGTACTAGAGATGGTGGGGTTTGTTGAGAGAAATCCCATGGAGGCAGGAAAATTGGATGAAAGGCATATTGAGCAGTAGTGGAATGTTGAAGAGGGTAATAGAGGGGAGAATGTTGGGCAAGCGAGGAAAGGGCAGGAATAGGATAGGGATATTGGACGGGATGAAGGGAAGAAGAGGTACACGGAAATGAAGAGGGACCTGATGTAGATTAGGTTGCTGGATTGGGTTTCGTTTGGAGTTACAAAATGTTTATTTGATAGTTGTGTCCATCCAAAAACCTACCTTAACCGGTAGATTACCTAATAAAAAATATATATATACATATTTATTTATTTATATATTTATGTATGTATATATATATATATATATATATATATATATATATATACTACCTTGAACAAAAAGTTCCCGGAATAACCACCGTGTGGCGCTCCCATCGTTCCGATTTGAGTTCTGTTTTTTTTGTTAAATTGGTACATCTGTTGTTGATATTCCCTTTAAATCTTAGTGTCATAACTTGACATTTGCAAAAGTTACGTAGCCAAGAGTACATCTATCTCTGTGTGTGTTGGCGGTTTTTTACAATTGCAGAAATGGATTTAAATTTGCAACAACGAACTTGTATTAAATTTGGCGTAAAAAACGGATTTAGTGGCGCACGGACGTTGGAAATGTTGGAAAAGTGTTTCGGCAACGATTCTCTAAAAAAAACGGTCGCTTACCAGTGGCACGAGCGGTTCAGAAGTGGTCGTGAGTCAATCGAAGATGATGAACGCAGTGGCAGACCATCGACATCGAAAGTCGGTGAAAAAATTGATAAAGTAAAAGAAATGTTGGTCAATAACCGCAAATTAATCATCAGAGAAATAGCGGAGGGCTTGAACATTGCCTATGGATCCGCCCAAGACATTGTGGTTAATGATTTGGGTTTCCGTCGTGTAACAGCAAAGTTGGTGCCAAAAGACCTCAATTTCATGCAAAAAAGAGACCGTGTTGACGTCGCAAAAGACATGATTTGCGAGGCTGAATCCGATCCCACATTCATCAAAAGGATCATTACTGGAGACGAGACGTGGGTTTACTATATGAGTACGACACGCAATCCAGACATCAGGCAAGTGAATGGCGTTCACCAAATGAGCCGAGACCAAAAAAACCACGTCGTTTTCAGTCAAAAAAGAAGGCAATGCTGACGGTTTTCATGGATTACAACGGTGTAGTGCATCATGAATTTTTGCCAGAAGGCCAGACAGTAAACAAAGAGTATTATTTGGGCGTTATGAGACGTTTGCGTGAAGCAATTCGCCGAAAGAGACCAGAAATCGTCGCACAGTGCGTCGAGACCGTCGCACAGTGCTATCATTATTCGTAATTTTTTTACGAAAAATGCAACAAATACCATCCAACAGCCACCGAATTCACCTGATTTGGCTCCCTGTGACTTCTTTCTGTTCAATCGAGTTAAAAAACCATTACGGGGAACGCGTTTTAGCAGCCGAGAGGAAGTAATGGAAAAATCGCAGGAAGCACTGTTGGACATACCGAAAACCGAATATAAAAAATGTTTCGAGGATTGGATCAAGCGCTGGCATAAGTGTGTTGCAGTCGATGGGGATTACTTTGAAGGGGACAATATAGATTTAGATGAATAAACTTGTATTTTTAATTTTCTGAATAAATTCCGGGAACTTTTTGATCAAGATAGTATATATATATATAAAATATACTAATGTGTATATATACATATACACATGTATATAAAATATATATAGATATACCTGTGCACTTCCTTCCTCCCTTCATCCCACCCAATATCCTTATCCTGTCCTTTCCTCGTTTGTCTAACAATCTCTCCTTCATTACAGTCTTCAACATTCCATTGCCGATTAATATACTTTTCATCGATTTTTTCTGTCTCCTTATGATTTTTCCCAACAATCCCCTCTTCTCACCCGCCATACCTAACACTTCCTCATTTATTTTCTTTATGGTCTATTTCACCTTCTCCATCCTTCTCCAAACCTACATTTTGAAAGTCCCCAATGAACATCCATCCTGTTGCTTCAGTGACCATATTTCCATGCCATACATAACTACGCTCCATATCAAGGTTTTCATGAACCTTTTCTTAACATCCTTACTCGACGTCCCTATCATCAACTCCCTCCTCCTTGAGAAAGTCTCTTTCTCAAGTACAATTCTTCTTCTTACGTCCCTACTACTGTGACATTTTGATCCAAAACATCTCCAAGATACCAATACTACCTGCCCTAGTTTTTCCCCTCCAGTTTTAAAGTTAAGGTTAGCCTTTTTCTTACTGGAAAATTACATAACCTTTGTTTTATTTATATTGATTCTCATTCCATATCTATTTCTCTGAATTTACAATTCACTCAGCAATACTTGCACCCTTTGGCTGACTTACAAACTAGAGCTTAGTCATAAGCAAATGTAACTCATTTTATGAATTTCCCGCCGACTTTCATTCCTACCTCCAGTTCTTCCTCTTCCTTTTTAATCATTTTCTTCACATATACGTTGAACTATACCAGTGGTAATGAGTAACCCTGCCTTACACTTTTTCTAAACACTGCCCATCCAGGCTCTCCATTCCCCACTCACACCTGAGCAGTCTGAGATATGGACAGGTTGTGGATTACCCTCCTTTCCCTACAATCTATTCCTATTTTCTGCATTAGTTTTTCCCAATTAACTCTATCAAACACCTTTTTGAAATCTACAAAACAGGCAAATATGTCCGGATTGTATTCTATATTCCTTTTTATTAGAGATCTCATTACTGCAATGGCATCATGTGAACCTCTCCCCTTCCTAAACCGAAACTGATCATCCTATAAAAAATCATTTACCCTACTTTCTATCCTTTTGTTGATGATCCTGAGAACAACTTTAGCTGTGTGGGATCTCAAGCTTATTGTTCTGTAGTCTTCACATGATGTAGCCTTTCCTTTTTTTGGAATTGGAACTAACTGTGAGAACACTGATCTCACAAAGTCTTCCAGCCATAATCCTTCTTCATAGATACTACAAGTCAGTCCACATAGTCTCTCCCAACCACATTTGCCTAAACCTTTCAGTGGTTCCACAGGAATGTTATCTACCCCCACAGCCTCATTTGATTTCATTTCTCTTAATGCCCTTTTTATTTCATTGTTGAGCATGCCTGGACTAAAGCTATCTTCTTCTACGTCATTTTCCCTTTTTCTATGTCTAAACTTGTTTGCCTAAGTTCTTTACCACACAGTTCATCTGTATATTCCATCAATCTCTCTTGGATATCTTCTATTTCAACTGATAACCTATCTGACTTATTTCTAACTGTTAACACAAGTATTCCCTTTTTGCTTCCAGTTGGTGTTTTCTATGGTAAGTGCACTTGAACTTAATTAACATTGCATCAGAATTTTATTTTCCTAGCATTAATTCATACCGGTTGCTGGTAATCACATTTCACTTTTTATTCTTGTCCTCATGGCCAATAGCGTCATAAGATTTATACCTTGGTATTCAATGTTGTCCTGTACACCACACCTATTATTAAATGGTGCCAAGTAGATACCATTCCACTAATCTGGCTATTGTTTTCCCTCTAAGATCTTTTTGGATATTTCTTATAACTGGACAACCACTGCTTCATTACCTTCCAGACCTGCAGACCTCAATGAATAATTTTTTTGCCCATCAAAAAAACTATGCTCGGTTAATGGAACTAGCCTTCTAACTAACTTGTGAACTAAAAAATCAACTCTAAAATGCTCCTAGAGCCACTCCATTTTACATCAATAGTCCCTGCTCTCTACTAAAACTGTTGGATAGAGGAATTATTTATTTTGTGTTAATTATTTTCTTTTCCAAGACTGAATGGACTCATCTGGATTAATAGTAAGGCTGACATTCTGAGTGAAACATTACTTGTGAAATATAACTTTGAAAACATACCTGTCGATTATTTCAAATTAGTTTTATATTGTTGTCAACAATATAAAATAATTGAGAGTTGTATTCACATTATAGGTTTCCTTGATTGGAGGAAACAAGATGAACAAATATCATTAAGAGGATATCCATTTGGCACACATCATTGGGATTTTAAAAATGCAGATATAGTGAAGAAAAACTGCAAGTATTTTTATGCTCTACTTCTTTGATGAGTCAATTGTGTACACAAATATTCTGCAGCATGGAGAAATATTCTCATTCTGGAGAAATATAAATGATTAATTTGCAAACTTTAAGCCATGTCCCAAGGGCTGGGTAATCAGTGATCGCCAAAGTTTGGCCATATGTAATGCATAATGATGAGAACTGAAGTCAATTGAATTGTCTCTTTTACAGTTTTCTAAGAGGGATTTTGATAAGCCTAGTCACATTTCAGATGAACGTCAAATTCACCTTGGAACTTATAAAATTCGATTGATATTGTAATTTTAAAGAATAAGTGGGCTGGCAACATCATAGAATTAACATATAATATTATTTTTTGACCTTTAAGATAAAAACTATATTGAAAAATTTTATGCTGGATTGATGGATGGATTTTGCAATAACCATAGTAACCTTTCACAAATTAATTTTAAATTCACCTTGGAACACATTACTTTTGGTTAGATATTGCAATTTCAAAGCATTATTGGCCTGGAAACATCATGGCATTAAGATATAATATTATTTGTTGGCTTTTCCATATTTACTAGTCAAATATGGACATTTCTTTTTTGGATAAGAAAATTAATTCTGCTTGTTAAATTATTATTTAAATGCATAGAAATTATTTTTTCTACCTATATAGTCGTTTTCAAACTTTTTCAAGCTCTGAGCACATTCATTTCTTGGAAGGACACTCTTATAGGTCAAGTTGGCCTGCTTTTCACAAATGATATTATTGGAGGTGTAGCAACATCCTTTGCATTTCATAGTCCATTTACCCAGACACAGAATTGGTTACAGGAATGGCCAAGAATGAAACACCAATTCATTTCAACTATGTGCACATACAAATATATATATAGTTATACAAATATATATATAGTTATATATATATATATAAACACAGTAATCAACCCGAAGGTCAGTTTAGTAGGTGATGGTAGAGCTCACCCGTGTACCAAGCCCGACGGCGTGTTAATATTCACACATCAGGGTAGGGGGGCCAGTTCCTTTCCTTGTGTCAGTTATGGTTTCCCAGGAAGATCTGGTACCCGAAAAATCAACTAGCTTGGGTGAAGCTGCAGGTGCCCAAAGTGCCTTGCCCGGGAATCGAACCCGGGACCCTCCGGTCAGTAGTCCAACGCTCTACCCACTAGACCACCCCGACCCGCGCATATACATATATATATATATGTGTGTGTGTGTGTATATATGTATATATATGTATGTATGTGTATATAAATATATATATATTCACTTTCTTGGAAAAGCCACGAATAAAATTCACTAAATAGTCATAGCAAACACAGAAACTAAAACATATTAAAGAGGGACTCACTAGTTCTCGAATTTTCGGTGGTGCAACCACCTTTCTCAAGAGGAATTAGGAACAGAACTCTAATTTGTCTAAATTGCCTAATTTGTCTCTCTAAACTCTAGCTCTTTTCATAAGTTCTGTTCCTAATTCCTCTTGAGAAAGGTGGTTGCACCACCGAAAATTCGAGAACCAGTGAGTCCCTCTTTTATATGTTTCAGTTTCTGTGTTTGTGTCGACTAGTTAGTCCATTTACATTATTGTGCACGTTCGTGGGATTTTCAAGGAAGTGACCAAAAAATATAAAAAAATATATATATAAAATATATAGCCATTTACCATCAAATTGTGGCAGCAAAATATATTTTGCCTGTTAATTCATTCTCTGAAAAATAAATAGTTTATGTTTACTGACAAGACAGACTTGCTTCTAACCTGGAGTTCATGAAGCTACCTCTGAATTTATTGTTACCATCCTTAGGTAAACATAGAATTTGATTTGCATATGAATAAATTTTTTAATCGTATAATTGGGTTTAGTATTCTCTCCTTTGTTGGAACATAACTACATACCTAATCAAATATCTTGTTGGTAAAAAATAAACTAGTACCAATTAGTAAAAGCTAAGGATCATTTTTAGAGATAAGTTAATTTGTTCACTTGCTTAATTTTTCAGTGAAGACACTGTCAGAAAATTTTTATCTGGAATTATATCATCTACCTACAGTTATTAATTTTTTTTTGAACAATAATAATGGGTTTATACCATTAAATGATGAAGTTAACTCAGGTTCAAAGGTTATTACGTTAAATGTAACTAATGACCAGCCAGCCGTCATCAGTTACCTAACACTGAAACTAACATGGGACTTTGGTAAGCATTAAAAATGGATTTAATACATAATTTTGACCCTTTTAATATCTACTACTGATAAAATATATTAAGCAAAGGCTTTTCGCGCCTTAATCCTCAACTCTGTCACAATTATGAAAGTACATTATTTCTACCAAAAATATCTTTTAAAAAAAATCAGAATTCTCATCCCTGTAATTTGTACTGTTACAGAGGGCATTAGTTTAGTTTGCTGGCCCACTGTCTACCATGTATTTGGTTCCTCTATAGATTTATTCCATCTATTTTGCATTCTCTCTGGTTCAACAAATATTTTTCCTCACTTATCTTTGATTCTATTTAAAGATTTTCCCTTCCTGTTTCCTAGCCCTGTTTTAATCTGCCTGTGTAGGGTAACAATTACACTCCTCCTCAGTTAACTTTCCAAATCCTCACATTGGGTCTTCCACTTACTTTTTTCAACTGATTAGTTTCCTATCTCAATTTATTTTTGAATGTTTTATGCTTCCTTCTACCAAACTCTGTATTTATATTCTCCCATTACCTTTTCGCATCTGCTTTCTAATCATTTCCTCTGTCATCCATGAATTTCCTGTCCTTGTCCTATTTACTATTCTTGTAGATTTTATAACAGCTTTTGATATTCTGTTTTTGTAGTGCTACCATTTTTCCTCTTAAGCACCAGCTCCCTTTCCTCACTCAATCTCTTATGATTTTCTCTGCAGTTTCTAACACCACTTCCATTAATTAGATTTAAAAGAAAAAAACATTATGAATAACAAGTAAAATTTCAATATTTCAGTTCCTAACAAAATTCATGTTTATGGGCAAAGTGTTGAACATAAAACTGCATGGAATGAAAGCACACAGTTGCCCCTCTTGATATTTGACTGGCCCCTACCAGAACACAAAGTATCCTATGTTAAATTTTATATCAGCTCTGTAGTAAAGAGGAATTATTGGCCTTTTCAGAATATTACTGTATTTGGCAAAAATGGTATGTACCAATCTTGCTGATTAATATTTTAAAACTCATTCTTAGAAAGCTATACATTTCACAATGTATTCACCATTCACATAGACTGCATTTCAAATTTCTTATTTAACTACTACACTAACAAATTTATAATTCTCATGCATCATTAATCTTTTGTTCTATTTTCAGATGTGCCAATTAAATTAAGTTCATTGTATATCTGTCGGAACAATGACTTTTGTCTTGAATTTCAAAAGTTTATGAACCAAAATAAATACTTTAAAAAGGCTAAAGCAAATACTGTGGCAATCAAATTATATTTCATAGAATTGACTTATATCCATAAAATTAAATTGGAATTTTATAAACCATTTGGTAAGATATACTTTTGTGTTCATATCATGATGTGGCTTAAATCTAGTATTTCTTCTAATGCTTTATTGACCTGGGCCAAATTCAGCAAATGTCATTATGATTTAAGGTCTCATATGCTTCTATCTTGGCAGTAAAAAAATGTTCAAATAAATTCAAGATCACCCTGGGTTGATGTGAAATGAAAACATAAACACTTCAGAGAAATAGAATTACTCCAATATGTATTTTCTAGATGATTATGGTAGTTTTTATAAATGGCTATATTTGGCAATTTTTAAATTGATACATTTCAGCCATCAAAATGAAGACTACTGATGGTTATTTAGATGGTGTTTATACCTGGTCAAGAACATCATTCTTCATTACATTTTTCTATAAAGAACCTGTAATTGTTCAATCAAAGATCAAATTGGCATTTGAATCTGCCTTTGAAACAACATATTGGCCAATCACAGACATAAAACTTTTTGGTCAGAGTGGTAAGTGCTCAAAAGGTAATACCACTATCCATTTGGCAAAGGAAACAATTACTTTATTTTCTTAAAAGGGCAAATAATATATATTTGGTCCAATTAAGATGTGTATTGTATCAGGTTGCCACTTTCAATATCTCCATGGTCTTAACTGTTCCCATGGATACTTATGGCAAAACTTTAGTATCTATTATTATGATCAAGAAACAATTGCCATTAAAATAATATTCAAGAGTGTCTTTGGAACCATTTAAATGTTTGATTAAATTTAAGGTTTTCTAAATCCATTATAATTTCACAAAACTGGTTTTATATCCAGGATATTGAACACTATATAACAACTTGCCACCAAAACTGGCCATGAAATGGTATTAATGTCATTATGATATTTTTCTAGGAAATATTGACGATTGGTGCCAGAAGTCAGCAAACATCACCAAAATCGTCACAACTCCTGATATGTGCATTCATTTTGCTGGGGAAGAATATAATAAAAACAAAGGGGCATTGGTAATCTCCATAAAATCAATTTGATAATTATTCTAAGTTGTAATGGAATTTAACAAAAATATTGTGATTGCATTAGATTTTTAAAAAACATTAGTAAAGAGCTTTCTTTTTAAGACATTTTAAATTTAAATAGGTACTGCAAGTTCAAGATGTATAGGGCAAACCTTAATTCTTTTACATTTATTTCATTGAAGCAATATTATGTTTAAAAATATAATGAGATATTAGTACCACAAATGGCAATTAAAAATCGACCTTTCTGTTATCATTCATGGGTGGGTATCACTACTTACATGATTCCCCTCTCTCATGTTGATACAACTGTGGAGAGATGCAGAGTGAAATTCCTAGCTCTTCCAACCAACAGTTCATCTTAGGAAGTCCGTCCAACCAGTTGTATTTTGCAGTGAAAAAATTCTTCATAAAAAAGGGTTAAATACTGACCAGAATTGATTCAAGGATTGTAAATGTGCATTGTGGCTCTTCTAGTTCAACTTCCACCATGAAGAAATGGGTAGCCATGTTTAAACATGTCCTCCAATATGATTCGCTTGAAGGATGTCTGAAATGTGCAATCACACTTGAAATCATAGAAAAAGTACAATATGATTCTGGGAGATCGCATTGCAATTGTATTGCAATCATTATACTTTTCTCAAAGTCTTCTGGTATCTTTCCGCTATCGTAGCTATCATTGATTATTCCAAAGAGGGCATCCTTCGCTTTGACCCCGAGTGCTTTGATTATTTCTCCATTTATTTTGTCAATTCCTGGTGCCTTGTTGTTTCTCAGGTCTGCCACGGCTCTCTAGAATTCACTTCTTAGTATCTGAGGGCCCCGATCGTCTTTACTTATCATGCTTTCATCTTTAATTATTCCATCTTCTAGTGGTTTGGGAGCTTGATAGAGTACTTCAATATATTCTTTCCATCTATTCCCAATGTCGTCATCATCTATTAGTATTTTTCCATTAGCAGATCGGATGTTATGCGATTTTGCTTTCCTTTCTCCGAATTGCCTCTTCACTAGTTTATAAGCCATCTCGCTATTTCCTTTTTTCATGTTGTCATTAATTTCCTCGCAGCAACTTTCTACCCATTCTTCCTATGTCTTCTTGCACTCTCGTATTATCTCGTTCTGCAACGGTTTATAGAGGCCTTCTTCACTCTCATTTCTTGGATTCTTGTATTTTCTTCTTTCGTCTATGACGTCTCTTTTTTGAGCTGTTATCCATGGATTCTTAGATATTTCTGCCTTACTCACAAGGAGCTCGTCTGCAGCTTTGGTAATTATGTTCTTCATTTCTTTCCGTCGGTCGTCTGTGCTGGTATTTCCATTATTTCCTTCTATTTCTCTTTCGATAGCCGCGGTGAACCCTTGCGCTCTTTTCTTCCAGTATTTGTGTGTTCCATCTGGGTTGTTGTATCTCTTTCTTCATCATCTTGTGTCGCAGTCTGCTGTCCATGATCACCAGGTTGTGATCGCTATTTATATCTGCGCTGGGGTATCTCTTACACTTCTTAACTTGGTTCTTGTATCTCTTCCTGACAAGGATGTCGTCAATTTGGTATCATCCTTTGTCTCCAGGCTCTCCCTCTAACCTTATCAGTAGAATCCTCTCACTGTATTGTCAGCACGATTTGACTCTTCTTCCCCACTCCTTGAATATGATGCTCACTCCTTCAATTCTCCCATCGTCTCCTGAGTATATCATCCTGTATCCGTCGCTCCAGAAGTCGTCGGCCCGGCCCATTTAACCTCGCTCACTCCTAGGATTTCTACTCCCAATCTGTCCATCTCCATCTTGGCATGTTCCAACTTCCCACACATTCCCAATGATCTCACGTTCCATATCCCTATCCTGCATTTATCCAACTTGACTGATGTTCCCCTCCCAGTAGTCCCCACCCGGAGATGCGATTGGGGGACTATTTTATCTCCGGAATATTTTGCCGGGAGGAAAGCCATCATGTCACGTTTTGAAAGCAAGGCTGCATAGTATTCTAGGGAGAATACGTAATGTGGTGGTTTCCCGTTGCCTTCCGCAACGCAGTACTGCGGCCGATACCGTGCACTTCACTCTCGCCCGCAGCTGAGCGGGCCGACCTACTTGGTCTGCGCCATCAGTTGTCGAATGGTGAAACTGCTGCCTTTCACCATGGGTTTAGGGGTCAATTTTTTCGTTGCGTCGTTCCGAAACACCATTATTGTAATTTTTCAGTATGTGTAGTTGCCTCGTTCCGAAAAACCATTAAACCAAGTTTTTCTGAAACTGAAAATTTTTCGGGAAAGCCCCGGGATCTAACCCCCGACTTGGAGGGCCAGGATTTATATTCAGGGTTTACTCCCTTAGAAAGGCTTGTTTCTCTACACATAAAGACCCCTCTCTACCCTATCATGTGAAGCACACTTAGTCTGGCAGTTCAGTCAAGACATGTTCGACAAGGGAGGCCCTATCAGTAGCTATACTACCGCCAGTATAGCTCTTGACATCCTTACTGCACGCAATCCTCCTCGCCCGGCACTGAAGGTGCCTGAGGGGGAGGATAATTCGTATAAGGAGCGAAATTATTGGTCCCGAAAATGACTCGCTTAATGCGTGGCTTTTCGCACGAGTGACTAGGAGAGGAGATTTCCCTAGATGATTGGGCGCCTGCTACTTCGGTTTGTGTTCAGCACTCCTTCTGCTCGTGTTTTTGTGTCGCTAATGATTTTTCAAACATACCTTCTAACTTATAACTAGAGAACTTTGGTGTAATATTTGATAATATTCCTTGTATTGTTTTCAAAATGAACCCGACGAAAAATACATCAGAAAAAATCCACACACAATTATAAGTAATAGTAGAAATGAAAAATAAAGCATTGAAAATCGGGAACGAGGTGTGAGCGTGGCTGATGTAGTACACAAAACAACAGTCGCTTCGACATAAACGATTTGTATTTTCTTCATTTACAAGGGCAAAATTAAGGAGATGGATGCTTCAAAGAGAGTCTTGACATGAATATCTTCGCAACGGGTATGTATTCTGCTGTTGAAAGGTTTCTTATCTAATGCATAGAGGAAAAATAATAGCAGTGTAACATATTAATGAGAATATCATTTGTGAGAGAGGGAAAGTGATTTTTACCGAACTCGTTAGAAGATATCAGGATCATAAACGGTTGACGATGTTAAAGGGGAGCAATGCGCTCGCTGTTCGAGAGGTTTGTGAGAAGAACCGACACCTATGGCATTGTGGGGCATGTTGAAACAGCAATCTATGAGTCAAAGGTAGCAGAGAACGATATCGGTGATTTTAAGAAACTCGTCTATTGTGAGGGTTACCTGCCCGAAAAGGGTTTTAATTGTGACGAGACGTGTCTCTTCTGGAAAAAGATGCCGAACGTCTCGGTAGCTTAATTGGTTAAAGCACTCGGCCGGATATCGAGGGATCCGGGTTCGAATCCCGGTCAAGGCGAATGATTTTTACTCTCTGAAATGGTTGCAATATAATGCAACACAACTTTTCTACGCGTAACAATAGAAGAGAATAAATATATTGCCCGACCGCAAACCAACGAGATGTCGTCTCTCCCTGATGTTGCGCAAATTCAAGTGTGAATTGGAATTTTAACCCCTGCTTGTTCACCATTCGTGAAGTCCAACAGCCTTCAAGAAGTCCCAAACGACAAGGTAAATATGATGTGGAAAAGTGGCGATGCGCGCCAAAAATTTATTTAATGATTATACTGAGTCGCATTTTGACAAAATTTTGAAGCGTCGACAAAATTATATGTCTCTGGACAGATTTCCAGTAAAAATAAATTAGGTACGTATCATTAATAATAAGCTACGACTCTTTTTTTATTTTTAAAATCGAGTTCGCATTTTAGGTTGCTTTATTCCGCGATAAAAGGTGAATCCATCCGCGATCCTAACCATGGAACCATAATTTTCTTTGAGTAACCTTGTGCATAATTTTTTTCGATTTTGAACCCATTATCGTATTTTACATTGATTTATATGCGAAATGCTTTTTCACTGAACAATTGTATCGCTTAAGGAGAAAGATTACGGTACGAATTATGCTCGTTATACAGAGAAGTAGAAAGTGCTGAATTGGAAAATGGGAGGAAAAGAAGTGGAGATGAATCAGGGATTGGTATTCACAAGGACAAGCCTCAACTGACTATATAGCAAAGGATCGAACTGTTAGAGCTGCTTGCCAGGCGTTCGACTTTGATGATGGAGCTGCATAAATAACGGACATGATTGCCTAACAATGAAGTCCTTCTCCATCACAAAAATGCGACAGCTCTCTTCTATAGAGTATTACCTCAAATTGATGGAGGTAAGATTCTAAATAATTTATATTTCCCCATTTTCTCCACATTTCACACCCTTAGACCACTACCGGTTCATAACATAATGAAATGTCTGATGAGAAGTAGATTTGCCTTTGGCATCAATGCTTTTCAAAACATCCTCATTGCAGTAGGTACATATCGAAAATGCCTGGATCAACAGGGAGATAAGGTTAAACTATTGTCAGGTGGCCACTCAAGAAGAGGATGATGGACTGTTTCCTAGGAGCAGATAAAGATCTCTATCACCCTTAAGTGCTCATGAAGTGCAAAGTTACAACTTCAACTGTAATGTCCACTTTGAGTCATTGATGTTACATTGTGCAAATACAACTTTATAAAATATGGCTTCTCTGCTCAGAAAAATTACCTGCTGAATAATAACTTGTGTTATGAACTCATCTATTTAGACTGCATAATGAGGCTTTTAATTACTTTTATGACATTCTAAATCATGGCATCCAATTGTTTACTCCCTTTAACTCGTTTAAAACTAGCCACTTAATTAGGTGATTTAACTTTTAACTAAATAATCTAATTGTTTATATGAATATGCAGCATAAATAATATAAATAAAGTGGAATTGCAATCAGATTGTGCTAAATTTTTGCTGTTAAGGTTAGAATGTGCAAAATTAATAAGAAATCGTTGAAAGAGTTCTAAGAGAATTTGATTTTGAGAATTTTTTAATGATCTTTCTGCTTGCTCATATGATGGCATTACAAATCTTTTTTACAAAATATTCTCATTGGTTTACGTTCAATGTGTTTGTATTCCTTAGCACACTTTTCTTATTCTAACCCCTATTTCTATCACATCTTTGACAATCTCAGTGGATGACATCCAAACTAAGCATTACCATCTTGGTCTCTAAAAAATTGTTGCCCCAATGAACTACCACCCTTATTTCTGAGTATATGCCTTTAGCCACTACTTTATCCTTTACATATACTTTTTATTTATTTTATTTATTTAACAACCAGCATTACAAGTAGGCAATAGCCTGGTGGTAATGTTCTTGATTACGAGTCATAAACCACTTAAACCATTCATAACACAAGTATCTTTACACAAGTAGCTTTATCACGTACATTTCTCACTCACACGTTACAGATAATTATTTTAAGGAGAGCATACACCTCGTTTTAAATTTATTTAATAAATATGGTAAGCGGGTCGCGGTGGTCTAGCGGGTAGAGCGTTGGACTGCTGACCAGAGGGTCCCAGGTTCGATTCCCGGGCAAGGCACTTTGGGCACCTGCAGCTCCACCCAAGCTAGTTGATTTTTCGGGTACCAGGTCTTCCTGGGAAACCATAACCGGCACAGGGAAAGGAACTGGCCCCCCTACCCTGATGTGTGAATATTCACACGCCGTCGGGCTTGGTACATGGGTGAGCTCTACCATCACCTACTAAACCGACCTTCGGGTTGATTACTGTGTTTATGGAATAAGGTAAGGACTTAAAGATATCCTCAGGTAACTCATTCCATTCTTTTATTCCACGATTGAGGAAGGAGTTAAAAGCATCTCTCTGCAAAGATTTTTCCCAGGACACTCAAATCGACATATATATAAGTACTTCTATGTGTTTGTATGTTTGCGTGTCAGTACATGTCTGTGTATACCATCTTAAAATGTCCTTCATGCTTTTAAATAAAAATGATTCTTAAATGTACATAATACACTGATTTTTCTATTACATATATCTACCTTTATGTTTGTTGAACCATAGCAAAAATGTTGAATTTCTTGATACTTACTACATATAATAATGCCTTTATAATCTGCTGAATTAATATATTGGTCTTTCTAATAAGTGTTATTTCCATTAATAATAATTAAACAAATGTATCCCTATATCCATATGAATTCATTTTACTTGTAAACCCTCCCTACTATGTACATTTATTAATATTAGCAGATCTACCTATCAAAATTAAAAATTGATTATTAATGATAGAAACTGAGACATTAAAATCATTAGCTCATTTGACAGTTATCTTCATAGAATCAAGGAATCTTTCACCATTCAATTACATGTGTTCATTAATATATTTTGGGCCTACATGATAATATATATACATCATAATCATTAAATTAATAAGAATGGCATTATTATTTCAGGTTAGGATTAATTTTCCTGATGCAGTTAAAAAATGTGCTACTATAAATGGACAATTGTTTGAGCCACGGAGCAAAGCCCTTCAAAACCTGGTGAAATCTAATGCTCCAGAGTTTAAATATTTCTGGATTGGAGTGCAGAGGCAAAATGACTGCGAGAAATGGCAATGGGTTTCAGGTACGCACATGTTTCCTATCCCCAATCATCAGGACTGGAGACAATACTTTATCCAGCCTAAATTAATCCTGATGCAGTAAGAGATATTTAAATTGTGCAAAAGAGTATATAAAAAGAATAAAATAGAACATCATATTGATAAAGTGAGGTCAATGTTATGCTAAAACCTATAGAATGTAAATCACACACACTTCAGGAGAGAGACTTTCATTCCTCCTAACACCTGGCGTTGTCAGGAATCATTAGTTCACAGTTGTCAGGAATATATGATATCTGAAAAATCCAAATTTCGAATGAATAAAATTCTCCACAATTTGCTACCTAGAGTCAAACGACTCAAGCAAAAAATATTACTCTTCAATTTAGGCTGGAAAAGGTATTTCAATAAAACGAATGAGTTACAATTTTTTCATTTTGGCATCATTGAAATGTAATGCATAAAACATAAATGTTTATTTCATGGAATTTTTAACAAAGCTGACACAAAATATTTGCAGTATTCAGAAGAAAATTTTTCTTTTTAGGTGGTTTATTAGATCAAGGACACTTTGCAAATAATTCCTATGCCGGAAGTAAGAATAAAAACTTTGAAAATAATTGGAACAGTGAGGAAAATGAAACATGTGTTGCCTTGGACAGGGAATATGATTATAAATGGATGCCACTTTCCTGTAATCACACAAACAAGTACATATGCCAATCAGGTAAGTGTGTAATATGAAATATCCACTACTTCCTTCAAATGAAGAAAGATGAAAAGAATATTCAATTTTCATGTGAGTTTCTTTCTTTCCTGACTTCTTGTCTTTTTTTTGGGTTGTACCTGTTTTGCAACTAATATATATTTGTTGCTGAATGTGTGTGTGGGCATATGTAAATGAATATAAATAAATATACATATATTAATATATATATGCAACTGTTTTATATTTATATATATGCACACACACACACATTCAAACACAAAATCCCACCGTACGGCGAACATATATTCACTCACATGGAAATAGATATAAGGAAAGGGGATAGGAACACATAAAGGATGAACACAGGAGAGGTGGGGAAGGCAGAATTGGGCAGTTCACAGATGTAAAAATATTTCTTTGAACAGGGTTTGAACACCGGATCTTTCCTGACCGCTATCCCTCTTTTGCCTACCATCCTGTTTTATTCCTCTAGCAATATCCAAGATTTCCTTCTAGTGATTAATAACTGATTGTAGCACTTTTCCACTTGATAAAATTTATTTATGACAAGGTTTCAATATATTACATCAACCTGATGATGATGTAGTACATCAACACCCAATCGTTAAATTAATTTTATGAAGTAGAAAAGTGCTATGATCAGTTATTAATCATGCTCGACTTCCACTATATCACACCTGAAGCTACTCAATTTGTTCCTTCCAGTAACTGACAAAGTTATCTTCACTAATTTATAATATACCCAATCATCTTCTTCTACTCTATGAATGTTTTGAAACTTTTATACTTAACAAATCACCTTTATTTAAAGTTTCAGCCTTGAATTCTACTAACAACATTCTATCCATAAATAGTTCTATGCCTACTATGCTTCTTTCTACTCCCTCCACTGTATATTGCTCTATAACTACCACTCCAATAACCCACACTAACTTTTCATCATGCCTCTCATGGCCTATTTATATTTTCTCTCTCAATTTCCCAGTTTATAATATCCCAATCCTCAAACTCATCAAAACATATTAAGTCCCTATTCTAACTAGTTCCTCATCTGTTCTGTTGCTTTTGAATTCACTTTTCAAGTATTTTGTGAGATGATGGCTGCCTAAGTCTTTCCTCTTCCTCTGCTGGGCACAACACACAGGTGAGTGGGCAGGGTCCCATGATATTTTGTCATTTTTATGCATATTAGTGGATGACTTTGTTAAAAGTGGAAAATTGCCAACAGTCATTTGGTGGAAAATTGTAGTAGTGTTCATTACTGTTACTTTGTTTAAAGTTACTGTCACAGGATCTACCACTGTTCTTTGAATCCTGGTTGCTAGGACTCATTTTCTCTACACTGTCCATCAT
Source organism: Hetaerina titia (assembly GCA_037158775.1). Classification (NCBI taxonomy): domain Eukaryota; kingdom Metazoa; phylum Arthropoda; class Insecta; order Odonata; family Calopterygidae; genus Hetaerina; species Hetaerina titia. The sequence goes on along the minus strand of CM073768.1, from coordinate 12,788,378 downwards.
AAGAATTTTGGGATTAATAATTATTTAATTAATTATTATTATTATTATAAAAAATTAATATTATAATTAAGGTAGATTCCTGTGCCCTTCCTCAATAGAATTTTTAAGGTGATCTCATCACTCAATGGCCTCCCCTCTGGGGACAGATGCTTTAAAATCTGTCTAACTGAGGAATACACACTGCACATACTACCTTTCATCTGATTGTTAACTTCCACCTATGGGTGACCCTATTAATATCAATTTTCTTTATTCCCAACAGAATGACTCTAGGGATCATTGGAACACACAAAGCCCTTCTACTATGTCTAGGTTGCAGTCCATTGAGAGGGAGTATAAACATACTCAGGGTCCACAATAAAAGCAATAAGCATTCTCAGGGAAAAATAGATTTATTGATCGTTCATGTAAAAATGCTTAAAATTTTTCCAAATATTCTCCCCCTGCATCAATAATTTGTAGAGATGTGTATGCCATGCCTGGAAGGCACCAACCTGAAACTCCTCAATTGGAATGTCTCTCAGGAATGTTGTAACATGCTTTTGGATGTTTTCCATGGTCTCCCCATGATGGACAGTCGAAATGCAAAACTACAAGTACACAATCCACATTTTTGTCGGTTCTGGCTGTTGTTGGGCATCCAGAATGGGATTTTTCATTGACTAACTCCTCATAGCCCTCCTTGAACACTTTGTTCCACCTCCCAGACTGTGACCTTGAAATTCAGACTTCCTTGAAGACCTCTTGAAGCCTCTGGAATGTTTCGGTTACATTCTTTCCAAGCTCCTGCACTTAGGCAAAATCAAACAGATCACTAGTGAAATAATATTTCTTTGACCAGGACTTGAACCACCGATCATTCAACTTGTCAGGCCAATGCTCACTTATATATGTATTTGCACACACATATGTACATACACAATGCATATATACATGCGTACATACCTGCACAAGTACATATATGCAAACATGCATACCTAACCCCACATTTCATCTCAGGATATTCCCACTAAATTATGTGTCCAACTCTATGAGCTTCAGTTGTACTATTTATTCCATCAAGTACAATACCATTAACATGCCATACTTGTTGATACAGTGCCTTACATATATATAAATATATAAAAAATATATATGTATATATAAATATAAATATATATAAATATATATAAATATATATAAATATATATAAATATATATAAATATATATATATATATATATATACACACGTTGGACTACTGACCGGAGGTTCCCGGGTTCGATTCCCAGGCAAGGCACTTTGGTCACCTGCAGCTCCACCCAAGCTAGTTGATTTTTCGGGTACCAGGTCTTCCTGGGAAACCATAACCGGCACAGGGAAAGGAACTGGCCCCCCTACCCTGATGTGTGATTATTCACACGCCGTCGGGCTTGGTACATGGGTGAGCTCTACCATCACCTACTAAACCGACCTTTGGGTTGATTACTGTGTTTATGGTTTATATATATATATATTCATTCAAACATAGAAATAGGTATAAGGAAAGGGGATAGGAAAACACATAAAAGGCGAACACAGGCAAGTGGAAGATCCGGTGTTCAAATCCCGGTTAAGGAAACATTTTTCCTTTCATGATCTGCTCAAAAACCGCCTTCCCCACATGTCCTGTGTTCGCCTTTTATGTGTTTTCCTAACCCCTTTCCTTATACCTATTTCTATGTTTGAATGAATATTTGTGCGCCGTATGGCGGGACTTCGTATTTGAATGTGTGTGTGTATATATATATATATATATATATATATATATATATATATATATATATATATATATATATATATATATATATGTATTTATGTATGTATGTATGTATGTATATATATATATATATATCGATGATGCGGAAGTACTCACGAGAGCAATATAACTTTTGGACGGCACAATAGAACACAGAATAAAACAGATAACACGTAAAAGGACACACTGTAGATGATTTAAGCTTTTGACCTACTCCGAGGCCTTCTTCAGGTCAGACTCAAGGTCAGACTGCAGTCTGACCTGAAGAAGGCCTCAGAGTTACGTGTTATCTGTTTTATTCTGTGTTATATTGTGCCGTCCAAAAGTTATATGTATACATATTTTTATATATATATGTATATATATATTGTGAGATCGGTGTTAGTTCCTATTCCAAAAAAGACAAAGGCTATATCATGTGAGGATTACAGAACAATATGTTTGATATCCCACGCAGCTAAAGTTATTCTCAGGATCATCAACAAAAGGATAGAGTTAAGGCAAATGATTACTTAGGGGATGATCAATTTGGGTTTAGGAAGGGAAGAGGTATGCGTGATGCCATTGCAGTAATGAGATCACTAATTGAGAGGAATATAGAATACAACCAGGACGTTTTTGCCTGTTTTGTAGATTTCGAAAAAGCATTTGATAGAGTTAATTGGGAAAAATGAATGCGTGTATTGCAGAAAATAGGAATGGATTGGATGGACAGGAGACTGATCCGCAACCTGTACATGTCTCAGACTGCTCAGGTGTGAGTGGGGAACAGAGAGTCCGGATGGGCAGTGTTAGGAAGAGGGGTAAGGCAGGGTTGCCCATTGTCACCGGTACTGTTCAACGTATACGTAGAGGAAATGATTAAAGAAGCATGGGAAGAACTGGAGGTAGGAATGAAAGTCGGAGGGGAATTCGTAAAATCGGTTAGGTTTGCTGATGACCAAGCATTAGTTGCCCAGTCAGCCAAGGGGTTGCAAGCATTGTTGAGTGAATTGGAGGTTCAGTGCGATAAATATGGGATGTGAATCAATATTAATAAAACAAAGGTTATGCGATTTTCCAGAAAGAAAAAGGCTAAGCTAAATATTAAAATAGGCAGGGAAAAAATAGAGCAGGTAGAACAGTTTACATATCTCGGAAGTGTTTTGGACCAATACGGTCAAAGTGGTAGGGACGTAAGGAGAAGAATTGCGCTAGGCAAGGAGGCTTTCTCAAGAAGGAGGGAGTTGATGACGGGGACGTTGAGTAGGGATGTTAAGACAAGACTCGTAAAAACTCTGATATGGAGCGTAGCTATGTATGGTGCGGAAACGTGGTCACTGAAGCAGGAGGATAGACGTAGATTGGAGGCTTTTGAAATGTGGGTGTGGAGAAGAATGGAGAAGGTGAAATGGACCGAAAGGAAAACAAATGAGGAAGTACTAGAAATGCTGGGGGAGGAGAGGGGTTTGTTGAGAGAAATCCTATGGAGGTTGGAAAAATGGATGAAAGGCGTATTGAGCGGTAGTGGAATGTTGAAGAAGGTAATAGAGGGGAGAATGTTGGGCAAGCGAGGTAAGGGTAGGAACAGGATAGGGATGTTGGACGGGATGAAGGGAGTAAAGAAGTACACAGAGATGAAGAGGGACCTGATATAGATTAGTTTGCTAGGTGGGGAGTCACTAAATGTTTATTTGATAGTTGTGTCCATCCAAAAACTTACCTTAACCAGTAGATTACCTAACAATAAAATAATGTATATATAAAAAAAAAATATATATATATTCAAACTCGAAAATCCCACCATACGGCGAACAAATATTATTTTCGCACATAGAAATAGACATATAAGGAAAGGGGATAGGAAAACACATAAAAGACCAACACAGGAAAGGTGGGGAAGGCGTTTTTGAGCAGATCACAAATGTAAAATATGTATATATATATATATATATATATATATATATATATATATATATATATATATATATATATATATATATATATATATATATATATATATATATATATATATATATATATATATATATATATATATATATAAAAACACAGTAATCACCCCGAAGGGCGGTTTAGTAGGTGATGGTAGAGCTCACCCATGTACCAAGCCCGACGGCATGTGAATATTCACACATCAGGGTAGGGGGGCCAGTTCCTTTCCCTGTGCCGGTTATGGTTTCCCAGGAAGATCTTGTACCTGAAAAACCAACTAACTTATATATATATATATGCGGGTCGCGGTGGTCTAGTGGGTAGAGCGTTGGACTACTGACCTGAGGGTCCCGGGTTCGATTCCCGGACAAGGCACTTTGGGCACCTGCAGCTCCACCCAAGCTAGTTGATTTTTATTTGAGGACATATATATATATATATATATATATATATATATATATATATTTATATACATATATATATATATATATATATTTATATACATATATATATATATATATATATATATTTATATACATATATATATATATATATATATATATATATATATATATATATATATATATATATATATATATATGTCCTTTATATGTGTTCCTTTACCATTTTCCTTATCTCTATTTCAATGTGAATAAATATTTATTCGCCATTTCGTGTTTGAATATATATATATATATATACATACATATAATATATATATATATATATCAATAACCATTTCCTCATCTTGGGCTGGAAATATGTCAAAATCTGAAAAGCACAAGTTTATGTTCTCACAGAAGAACTACCATAACCATTCCGTGACTTCTTCACAACAAGAAACACATCAAGCACAGCCTGTCCCAAATGATTCTCTTGAATACTTTACAGTTGTGCCAAACTAGATTCCAGTGAAAGGTAAATATTTTTTACACATCCAACCACAGATCCTAATCTCTCTGCAAAGACATTACACCCTTTCTTGCACAAGCTTGTAATTTGCATAGGCTCTAATTTCATGCTGATTTTTTAGCTTATAAGAAATATTTTACCAACTGAAATCAAAGGCAACACATACATGAAACTGTAATATTAAAACCTATATAAAATGGTTGACTTTTGTTATTTAGGATATTGAATCAGGGAATGATATATGATCGAGAATAGAAGCAGCAGAATGGCCCAATTAAGGAACTCATTCTATCATATTAAAACATTTCACCTACAGCAAGCTATATGATGGTCTCAAAAATATTTCACTCACTCATATTTCTGCCTAGTACTTTTCAACCATGAGAGGACATGGACAAAAACGGAAGCAGAAATTAAAATATCAGACGTTCAAAATGTTGGAGTGCAATAGAATGTGGGAAATTAAATGGGCAGATCGTATGTCAAACAGAGATTCTACATAGGGATACGAAAGAATGAAGTCAAAAAACAACCCTTAGGAAGAAGAAGAAATCTATCAGAATGATACATTGTGAATGCAATTGCTGAAGTAAAACAGGATTGCAGATAACAGGGAAACCCTTAAATGTAATGCTCAAAGCAAATACACTTAGGCATTAAAGCTAAGAAAAGTGAAACAGGAAGAGGACAGCCAATAAAAATGTTGAGCAAAGAACTGTTACAACCTGTCTTAGGATTTATTAATTTTGCTTTAGGAACTAGTGGATCATGGTTGCAAAATTACTTCAATCGAGTACAATTCGTTAACCCAGAAATATGTTCTCATTTGTTGTATTTTTCTAGTTCTGTTATTGATTTTTTAAAAAGCTTTTAAAAATATCGCCAATGCATGCATATGATCCGAAGAATGTAATTTATTTCACCAAAAATCATTATTTTCAAATTCTGTTTCCATAATAAACATCAGTTTTTAATTGACAAGTATATCTACAGTTTCAAATATAATTGTTTAGGCATAAACCAATGAAATTTAGGCTACTGAGATTCATGAGAGCTTAGTGATGTTGTTATGAGATGAAGATAAAGATAGGGATTAGGGAAGAAGGAGTAGAGGTGTCAAACAGAAAGTCTTGCTGCATGACTGGGCAACTCACTTTTTACATTGGGACCAATCTTCCCTGCTGTGTATCCCCAATTTCCAGATCCTCTAACTTACATGAGATCAAGTAACTTCAGCAGAGGAGATCTCTTTCCAGGATGGGATTTTTGCACGCCAGTTATCCCTTCAATAATTTTAGCAATTTAGAATCTTCTATTAAAAATTGGTCTGCTGCAATTTTTTGATAAATAATGTATTCCTTTGCAGTATGAGAGGGATTATGACCTTTAAAGACTCAGTCAAATAATCAAATAATGACTTTGTTATCACTATTATTATTTCAGGTTACATTGGATGTGGCTACCCTCATAAAAATGAATTCATACTGATGAATGTCACACATAACTCATCAAGTTTTCCTCTTGAGGTTTCCTACTCATGTCCCAATGGTTACACACTAATTGGAAGTGAGATGAGAAAATGTACTGACATGGGAAGATGGTCGGGGGACTCCCCAATTTGTGAGAAGTTGGTAGATAATGGTAAGTGTATCTTCAACAAAAATTATCTTTAGGAATTATGTCATTTTTATGATTAGTAATCCTATATTCATCTTTTATTTGGTTTGTTAAAACAAAAAGTTGAGCTACAGAATTCCCAATCTAAGCACAGAGGGAGGACATAAAGAGGAAATATGATAGTTTATGCAATTATTAATTATTGGTGTTTTTCAAGTATATCCTGGTGCCTACTAATTAAGAGGTAAAAAGTTGAAGCTGATCTGGATAAGCTGGCTGACCTTGCACAGCTTACTGTGCAGATGGGTCCACTCCATCTTGAATTAACAGGGGAGGTGCAACTGGCTCTTAGGAGAGGCATGAGTGAACAGCAATTTGGAGAGGAAACAGTGATAGGGAGGAAAGGGAGGGGTAATGCCCCTCTGCCTGATAAGGCGGCCCTGTTTACATCTGGTTATATGCCTATGAAATACATGGACAGCAATATTAACTTTGACCCACCCAAACCAACAATCAGTTACTACATTTTATGTCTAGCATGCATTCACCCCTAATAATTATCCTCTCTACTGTATATGTTTCCACTATCATGTAGCCTCTTCAGCCAGCTTTACAGAAATTAACTGCAGCTTTTGATTAGAATGAGTAATATGAGGCCTGGAAAGTTTATAGTGTGAGCTTGGAAATTCTCTCATTGTAGGTATTACAGAATGAACAGTTGAGAAAGATTGTGGATATTTTAGAAGACAATCTTGACAAATTTAACCCATATGGGATACTGGATTCTCTTACAAATGTCCCTAGAGAAGTTGCAATAAATGCACTCTAATAAAATTCTCTCATTTACTTCATATCACCCAGAAATGAAAGCAAACTTGTGGTGCATATGCATCTCTATTTCCTGAAACATGAGGATAAAGAGACATAAGCAAGTGGATTCAGCAGTTAAATCAGTTTCTGACATCAAATTCTACATTTGTCTAAGTAACCATGTATGGCTGTAATGAATTGTACAAATGAAATAATAATTGTAAATTAAGATTGTACACAGGAGTACAATATTGAAATAACATATTTGTGCAAGCAAAGCATTGACTTGATAAGATAAAGCTACTTTTCCGGAAAACACTTAGCCACTATGTAATTTATTAAAATGAGATGAGTCCTTTTAGACTTAATATTTTATTGGGCGTTACAGTACATTTTACACCTGTTTAATCTGTAGACATGATCACAGGTATTAAAATTAGAATAAATAGTTTAATTTGGAAGTAATCTTCCTTCATGAAATTTTAACTGGAAATAACACAAATAAGGAGGCATGTGGATAGATATCTTTTTAAAAATCTTGTCTTGGAGTAATATTTGTTTCAAGAAATACCCTTCTTGTTAAATAATTTCCTACCCAATACCATGCGTCATATAATAACATAAGATTCTTCACTATTCCCCTAACAATTTAATTTTTCATCACACAATATTTGTCCAAAGAGTAATGCAATTATATCTGTAAAATTCTGTTCAAGAAATTGTGATAAAGGTTTAAATTTTTTCAAAGTGTCACATTGGGCATCTTCACAATTTTGCCAGTGATTCTGCCATGCAATCTATGCATCCTGGAATACATGGGCAGAAATCTTATATGGAGCCTTTGTCAAGGGCGTTAGGGTTCCTTTGATGACTCTTACTGGCCAGACTTGATTAAAAGAAACAGGGAAATGTGTGACGGAGCCAGGCCAGGACTTTTGATAGACTGAGGCACCATTGCACCAAGTTGGGCTTTGCCAGGAACACCCAGATGCAACTCTGAGGGATGTACTGGGAGTATTGTCATGGTGAAACTTCCAGACCATCTCCTTTCGCTCTATCCTGTTCAGGAGACTCTTTTTCTTAATCTCTTGAGCATCCATGTAATGGGCAGCATTCACTGTTGCCCAAGTTATGAATCCTGTATGAAACATACGTCAGCCAGAGTTCACAAAAAATAATTTCATTACTTAATGGATAAACCCAATATATAGGTAATTACCAACTTCTTTTCATCATGGCACCAAAGTCTGTTATCCACACAACATCTGTTTTGAGTGATTAGTGCTTGAATATTGGTCCTGCACATGTTATAAATAAATAACATTATATAAATAAATATAAAAAATATACAAATAAAAAAATAAATATGCATGTTATATATGTATAAATATATCTTGTTTCACACATATATATATATATATATATATAAACCATAAACACAGTAACCAACCCGAAGGTCGGTTTAGTAGGTGATGGTAGAGATCACCCATGTACCAAGCCCGACGGCGTGTGACATATTCACACATCAGGGTAGGGGGGCCAGTTCCTTTCCCTGTGCCGGTTATGGTTTCCCAGGAAGATCTGGTACCCGAAAAATCAACTAGCTTGGGTGGAGCTGCAGGTGCCCAAAGATAGATATATATATATATATATATATATATATATATATATATATATATATATATATATATATATATATATACAACTTAGCTTTACTTAGCAACAATATATATATACAACTTAGCTTACAATTAACTTATATTTATATATATATATATCTGATGACGACGGCCGTGCCGTCGAAACGTAAATATCCAATGTAAGTGTCCTTCTTTTATGTTTCTATGTGTGTGGTGTTTTTTGTGTTAGTGTTTGTGTGTTTGTGCGTCGCCGGAGAGCGTCTTTTCCAAGTTTATACATATATATATATATACATATACATATATATATAGATGATTTCTTCGAAGTAACACGGAAGTGTTGAATAAAAAACTTAGACAGTGAGTCATATCTTATCTTCCGAAGAAGACGGAGCTCAAGTCCGTCGAAATTATCAAGATATTATCGTGAGTGTTCTTTTTATGTGTTCTCGTGCTGTGTGTTACTGTCTAAGTTATATATATATATATAACTTTTGGACGGCACAATAGAACACAGAATAAAACAGATAACACGTAAAAGGACACTCACACTGTAGATGATTTGAGCTTTCGGTCTACTCCGAGGCCTTCTTCAGGCCAGACTCTGTCTGGCCTGAAGAAGGCCTCGGAGTAGGCCGAAAGCTCAAATCATCTACAGTGTGAGTGTCCTTTTACGTGTTATCTGTTTTATTCTGTGTTCTATTGTGCCGTCCAAAAGTTATATTGCTCTCGTGAGTACTTCCGCATCATCGATATATATATATATATATATATATATATATATATATATATATATATATATATATATATATATATATATATATATATATATATATAGTATATATATATGTATAAGGGGCGCCCATTAAGTAATGGTGTCATGTTAAAAACACTATTGAGGAAGGCAACGGGAAAACACGTCAACTATTATTCCCATGAAAAATGATGGATGCAAGAATGAAATTGAGTCCTGGCAACTGCAGGACTCGGTCCAAGCGGCCGTGTGCCATGCCCGGCAGCAGGGGAGGCCAGGCTTCCACGGTCATCATCCCACGAAACCCATGCAAGGGAGAAATAACAGCAGTAGGACAAGATGCAGAAGAAGACAAAAGTAGTTAGAATAGGAACATGGAACATCAGGACAATGTTGAGGACAGGCAAATTAGAGAATATTAAGCAAGAAATGGAAAAAGGTAAGATAGATGTTTTAGGTCTATGCGAGGTAAGATGGAAGGATAGCGGGGATTACTGGAGTGATAATTATAGATTAATATACAGCGGCAGGGACGAGAGCCAACGAGGGATTGCCGTAATTTTAAATAAAGGGGTAGGAAGAAGCGTAGTCAACATAGAGCAAGAAACTGATAGAATATTACTCATAGAGATTAAAGCAGAACCGACGAACTTGGTCATTGTTCAGGTATACATGCCCCCGAGCAACCATAAGGAGGAAGAAGTCGATAGGATGTATGATGAGTTAGAGGATATAATTGCATGTGTTCCTGCAGTGAAACATTTGATAGTGATGGGGGATTAGAATGCGACGGTAGGCGAAAGAAGAGATGGTGATGAGGTGGGGGGCTACGGTTTAGGCACGAGGAATGAACACGGGGAGAAAGCAATTGAATTCTGCAGGAGACAGGGGTTAGTCATCACCAACACATGGTTAAGAAACCACAAAAGGCATAGGTATGCATGGAAAATGCCAGGTGACTCAGAAAGGTATCAGTTAGATTATATTACGGTTAGGCACAGGTTTAAGAACAGTGTGATAAATTCGCGGTTTCCCAGGAGCAGATGCGGACTCTGACCCCAATTTAGTTGTAATGAAATGTAGCATTCGTTTCAAAAAGATAAGGCAGGGGCGGTGGGTTAGGAAATGGAATGTAGAAGCATTAAATGGATTATTAAGGAAGGAGTATCAGCAGGCTGAAGAGGAAATCATGGATGACGTTAAAGAGCGGAGTACTATCAAAGAAAAATGGGAATGTATCACGAAAGTGATATCGAAAACCGCAAAAGACACTATAGGAACCGTTAACAGGAAAACAATAAGGAAACCATGGGTAACGGATGAAATGATTGAAAAGATGGATGAGAGAAGAAGATGGAAGAATGTAAACACAGATTTGGGCAAAATGAAGTACATAGAATTAAACAATAAATTGAGAAGGGCCACAAATTAAGCAAAAGAAGAATGGTGGAAAACACAATGCGAGGATATGGAAAGTTTACAGAGGATGGTGAAATTGGTGCGCTATACAGCAAGGTTAAGTTATTATCGATACTGCAGAAAATAGGAATGGCTTGGGGGGACAGGAGACTGATCCACAACCTGAAAATGTCTCAGACTGCTCAGGTGCAAGTGGGGAATGGAGAGTCCAGATGGGCAGTTTTAGGAAGAGGTGTAAGGCTGGGTTGCCCATTGTCACCGGTGCTGTTCAACGTATATGTGGAGGAAATGATTGAAGAGGTATGGGAAGAACTGGAGGTAGGAATGAAAGTTGGAGGGGAATTCGTAAAATTGGTTAGGTTTGCTGATGACCACGAATTAGTTGCTCAGTCAGCCAAGGGGTTGCAAGCATTGCTGAGTGAATTGGAGGTTCAGTGCGATAGATATGGGATGAGAATAAATATTAATAAAACAAAGGTTATGCGATTTTCCAGAAAGAAAAAGGCTCAGCTAAACATTAAAATAGGAGGGGAAAAAATAGAGCAGGTAGAACAATTTACGTATCTCGGAAAATATTTTGGACCAACACGGTAAAAGTAGTAGGGACGTAAGCAGAAGAATCGTGCTAGGCAAGGAGGTTTTCTCAAGGAGGAGGTAGTTGATGATGGGGATGTTGAGTAGGGAGGTTAAGACAAGACTCGTAAAAACTCTGATATGGAGCGTAGCTATGTATGGCGCGGAAACTTGGTCAGTGAAGCAGGAGGATAGACGTAGATTGAAGGCTTTTGAAATGTTGGTGGGGAGAAGAATGGAGGAGGTGAAATGGACCGAAAGGAAAACAAATGAGGAAGTACTGGAGATGGTGGGGGAGGAGAGGGGTTTGTTGAGAGAAATCCTATGGAGGCAGGAAAAATGGATGAAAGGCATATTGAGCGGTAGTGGAATGTTGAAGAAGGTAATAGAGGGGAGAATGTTGGGCAAACAAGGAAAGGGCAGGAACAGGATAGGGATGTTGGACAGGACGAAAGGAGGAAAGAAGTACACAGAGATGAAGAGGGACCAGATGTAGAGTAGGTTGCTGGATTGGGGTTTGTTTGGAGTTACAAAATATTTATTTGATAGTTGTGCCCATCCAGAAAACCTACCTTAACCGGTAGATTACCTAAAAAAAATAAATATATATATTTATTCATTCACATGGAAATAGATAAAAGGAAAAGGTATAGGTACACATATACAGGACAAACACTTAGGAGAGGTGGGAAGGCGGAATCGAGCCACTTCTTCGCAATGGACAAAGTCGTTGGTGGATCTTTCCACACTTGCCAGGTGGATGCGCTAACCACTTGGTATATATAGTATATTCAAACATGAAAACCCGCCATATGGTGAATAAATATTCACACATAGAAATAGATATAAGGAAAAGGGATAGGAACACATAAAAGACAAACACAGGAGAGGTGAGAAAGGTGTGGAAGGTGGAATTGAGCAGATCATAGGTGTAAAAATATTTCCTTGAGTGGAACTTGAACACCAGATCTTTCAACTTTTCAGGCTGATGTTCTGGCCACTTGAGCTATTGAGGAAGCATGTGTGTATATATATGAGCCACCCAAGCTATGCGATTTATCAGTTACCGGATCTTCCTGGGAAACCATAACCGGCACAGGTAAAGGAACTGGCCCCCCTACCCTGATGTGTGAATTTCACATGCCGTCGGGCTTAGTACTGGGTGCAATATTCTATTGTCACCGGCCAAACCGACCTTAGGGTTGATTACTGATTGTATGGTTATATATACATATACACACACACATTTATGTACAATGCTTCAACCTCATGTAGTGTGGTGCTACATGCACAACTGTGAATGCCTGTGACATTGTATGTATGGTATTTTATCATTGCATCTTCTTCCTTTAAAAGGGCCCAAAATTTTGGAATATAACAGTATCCCTTGATATCTTAACTGGCTGAAATAAACCACTTGGCTGGGCATCGATGGATCCGGGTTCAAACCCCTGTCAAAGCGAATGATCTCGACTCTTTGAAAATATGGCATTTTAATGCATATTAGTAGATGACTCCATTAAAAGTTACTTTTGTGGCATCTCCCACAGTTTTTTGACTTTATTTAGTAGTTAATGAGTTAATATTGTTTTTACTTTTTTGCTCATAATGTGGATGTGCAAAATGTTATCACCCTCTATGAAAAACTACTGGTTAGTCCTAAAGGTTGGGGATTTAATAATCACACAATATTCACTGTCCAGTACACCAACATATCAATTTTGGACATTTTCCTGGCCGGTCTGCAGGTAGTCAATATTAATACCATGGAAATCAAATGCCTCCATGTGTGGGATATGTCATACACTCAAATGTAATGGCTATGAGATCTCCCACAAACAGCACCTTATTTTCTTGCAGAAAAGTGAAAGCTATTATTTGATGTTATCCATCCACATTGTTTAACACCAATTGGATTATTCTGATGGCCCGGATGAGTTTCAACAGCTGACAGAATGCTGTGAGGCCATGAAAATACAGAGAAAAATCACCAGAATCTATGTATGGCACACTACATGCTGAATAGAATGAGCAATTATTATATGCTCAATTCAGGCCCTGGGAAATTAAAATAACAAATAAAAATTTACAAAGAAAAAACATATCACCTCGTATCTAATGTGCTTTATGTTTGGTGTCACTTAACCATATATTTACTATAATGCAATAATTGCAGAGTAGGGCATCGTACTCAGCCAGACATCGAGAGATCCAGATTCAAATCCCAGTCAAGTCAAATAATTTTTACACTCTGCAATTGTAGCATTGTAATGCAATATCAGCAGATGACTCAGTCAAAAACTTTCTGCCATGGCATCTTTTGCAGTTTCTTCTAATTCATATATTTAGTTCTCTTCAAGTCCAAGAAAACTGATATAATATGTTAGCATAGGGGAAGCTCATACAAGGCTGGTCCCATAAGTACCTGGCCTGACCTAGAGATGGTGGTAGTTGTTTGAAAAATCACTGTATTATAAAGTACGCAATCTATAAAGTATATGTTTCAAATTTGAAGACAAATCACATTGTTTGGTATTTGTTTGAGAGCCATCAATACTGAAGACAAATTTCAAGAAACTGCAGGAGATGCCACAACAGTAACTTTTAACGGAGTCATCGGCTTACATGCATTTCATTGCAATAATTTCAGAGCATAAAAATGTGTGCCATGAAGATGTTTCCATTGAGTGTTTAGCAAAGTTTCACAGCAACAAAGTAGAATTTTTGCACAGTTTCATAACGATGGGTGGAACATGGATCTATTACTTCACATCCGAGACAAAAGAGCAATCTGAACTATGGATTCAAAAGGGAGAACCGGCTCGAAAGAAGGTGAAGACCGTTTCATCTGCAGGTAAGGTCATGACATCGGTTTTTTGAATTGTGCGTAGGATAATTTTCATTGACCATCTTGAAAAAGGAAAAAATATCAATGGTGATGCAAACTTATTGCAACGTTTGAGCGAAGAAATCAAGCAAAAGTGGCCGCATATGGCTAAGAAGAAAGAGTTCTTTCATCAAGACAATGCACCAGCTCATAAATCCGTTATTTCAATGGCCAAAAGTCATGAATTAAAGTTTGAATTGCTACCTCATGCACCCTATTTGCAAGATTTAGCCCCTCAGATTATTTCCTGTTCGCAAACTTGAAAAATGGCTCGGTGGTCAAAGATTTTCCAACCGAGAAGAAGTGATGTCGGTAGTTAATGGCTATTTTGAGGAGCAAGACAGTTCTTATTATAAAATGGGTATCAAACTTAATAAACATCACTGGGAAAAGTGTATAGAGCTGAAAGGAGATTATGTTGTAAAAAAAATACATTTTTTCCTAAATTTTTGTTTTCTCTTCGTTGGGTCAGGTACTCCTGGGACCACCCTCATAATGAATAAAACTGTTTATGGAAGCAAGATAATTTATCAGAAACTTGCTACAATAGAAGCCATACTGATGGAACTTGCATAAAAATGTTTCACATCTCCACCCACCCACTGGACGTGGAGATGATATCATAACAGATTGCAGCTGGAATTGGAGGAAACTACCTAAGCCAGATTTGGCCTAAGATACAGAAGATCTCACCTAACAGCATATCCTCCTTAGCTATGAGAATCAGAGAGAAGGGTCTTATGGAGATGAACAGATATTTGATAAATTCAGGACTAACAAATAGTTTTTCAAGGACAGTGACCACATTTTGCACTTTCACATCATGCGTAAAAAATAAAAACAATTTAAACTCCTAAATTACAAAAGAATTATTGAAGATTTTCTTAAATATTCAACAATTTTTATGGAGAGCAATAATATCTGAAAAGCATAAAATATTCTTAATAATTCAAAATATGGATATGATAATATTATTAAAATGAAAAAGAAGTATTCCAATACTACTCGGTATGATACAATGTCCCACAATGGCAAATAGCAATGAGGTGATGACATTATGGCAGTTAAATTTTCAACAGATCAGTTAAATCTAATGTGCATGATTGAATTAATCTGTTGTGAATTGATATTTATGACATATCAGTATTTACTTTTGAAACTAATCCCATTTATTGGTTTGGGAGGAAGAGGAAGTAGGATGGTTAGTGGTGGGTTGGTTGAGACCAAGGGATAGCAGGTGTTTACTGACTTATATATATATATATATATAGTGCCAGTGAGTGAAAGTCAGGGAAGGCTGTGCAGAATATGAATGGCAAGTATATATTGGAGTTTTGGCATGACACTTTTGCCTTCTGGTGGGGGAAGGGTCAGGGAAGGATAAGACATAGGGATATGAAATATTTATTTTGTTTGTGAATTGTTAACCGTCATATAATTTTAAATTGACAAATTTGTTGGAATCTTGGCCAAATTCCAATTTGTTTCTTTTTTAAAATCACAAAGCTAAAAAGGCTAGAGGCATTGTAGCATCAAGCATTGATGACTATCTTTAATGCCAAACTTAAAGTAAATCAGGAACCAGATTTTGAACCACCTCTAGCAAGTTTCTAGACTACACAGATGTACTATAATAGGTAATATGGTGGCTGTGATGTAGACACTTAATCACCCCTGTGATGCATGTCAGTGTACATCTGTTCACTTGGCAGGTGAGCACTTTTTTACCACGACAGCATTACCAATATATGATGACTCTGAAAGACAAGAGATTGAAAGTGAGAAGAGAAATAATTAGTCCTCAGATGTGGAAAGTGAATGGACAAGTAATATCTTGCTTAATAATTATTCTTATTTTGTTCTTGCTCATCAGCTCCAACTTAACTGCTATCTCTTTCAATTTTTAACTTAAAATGGCACTAAAACTGAAAAACTAATAATAAAACATCATAATTAAGTATTGTGTCTAAACTTCAAACAAATTGGCAGTACCACTCAATCACACGATTATTAACACAATTATGGGTGTTATACTTGTTTAGGTAGGTTTTAGATGAACACAACCTATATAATTTTACAAAAATGGATGAACTTGCCTCTCCTAACCAAAATATAACCTAAAATCAAACACTACACTAAGTCCCTCTTCAACTCCACATACTTCTTTCCTCCCTTCATTCCATGTAACATGCTTATGCTATTCCTGCCCCTTCCTCCTTCGCATACTATTCTCACCTCTATCACACACTTTAACATCCCATTACTAATCAAAACACATCTTTCCTGCCTACATTGGATTTGTCCCAACAATCCTCCTTCCTTCCTCACCATGTCTAGCAATTCCTTTTCTATTTCCTTTCGTGTCCATTTCCATCCTTCTTCTCACCTTATAGCTTCCACCAGCTCTATTGTATGTACCCCTATTTTATTATTATACTTAGCCTTCCTCTTTCTCAGAAACTGCATAACATTTGTTTGGTTACCATTGATCCTCATTCCCAATCTCCACCTATTATCCTGCTTCAACAATAATGTTTCCTCACTAAACAAAACCATGTTCAATATCAAAGTTTTGAAGAGCCTTTCCATAACATCGTCATCCCACATACCTGTCATCAATTCTCTCCTCCTTGTGGAGCTTTCTTATCTAATGCAATTCTTATTCTTTTGTCCCTACTACTTTGATCATTTTGGTTGAAAACACTTTCAAGACACCTTCCACCTGTTCCAGTTTATAAATGCTATTTTATTATTTAACTTAGCTCTTTCTCAAAAGCTGCATAACCTTTGTTTTGTTGCCATTTATTCTAATTCCATGGCTATCATATGGACTTTCCAAATCACTCTGCAATTTTACATACCTTTGGCTAATTGGAAAACTAAAGCTTGATGATTACCAAACCTAACTAATCTTCCAAATGTCCCACCAATTTTTATTCCTACCTTCAGTTTATCCTATTCGGTTAAAGCCATTTCCTCCACATATATGTTTAAAAGCACATGTGATAATGCTCCTGTCTTACCCCTCTTCCTAAATCTGTCTAACTTGACCCTCTGTTCCCCACTTGGACCTGAGCAGTCTGATACATGCACAGGTTACCGGTAAGTCTCATTCTACTCCTTTTTTCTACAATATATTTAATTATTTCACCCAATTCAATCAAGCAAACACTTTCTCAAAGTTGATGAAACTAACAAACGCATCCTGATTGAAAGCTATGCTCCTCTTTATTAGTGATCTAATTACTGCAATGGCATCAGGTGTGCCCCTGCCCGTCCTGAACCCAAACTGATCATTCCCTAAGTAATCATTTGCCCTGCTCTCCATCTTCTTATTGATGATCCTGAGAACCACTTTAACAGCATGCAAAATCAAACATTGTTCTGTAGTCATTACAAGATGTACCTTTTACCTTATTTGGCCTATAGATGTATCCTCATGACCTTATTTGATTTCATTTCCTTTGATGTCCTTTCTATCTCAGCTTCAAGTAGGTCTGGACCTAAGCTGTCTTCATCTACTTCATACTCTCTTCATGTGTCTAAACTTGCTGGCCTAAGTTATTTATCGTACAGTTGTTCTATATATTCCTTCCGTCACTCTTGTATCTTTTCTGCTTCAACTAGTATATTCCAAGACTTATCTCTAATTGTTAACACAGATTTTCCCTTCTTACTTTCCGACAGTGTTTTCTTGTATAGCACACTAATTTCACTTTTCCTCTGTAAACATTCCATTTCCTCACACTGCATCTTCCACCATACTTCTCTTTTTCACAATTTTTTACCTGCCTTAAATTATTATTAAACTTTTTTCCTTCCTTCTATCTAGTGGGCTTACATTCTTCCATTTCCTTCTATTCCCCATTTTTCATTTTTTCCTATGCCTGCCTTTTCTGCTGTCAAAACCAATTGTTCTTTATGATTAACTGCCATTTCCTTTAGATCTCCATTTATTTTATATAGGCCTATACAGTGATCATCCTAAAGATTCAATTGAAAGACACACATCTGGTCACTTCAAACATGATACCTGCAAATAATCAGAGCCATACAATAATTAAAATTTACACATTCATGCACTATAATATGGAAATGGTACTGATGCCATTACAACATAGCATTTAAATCTACAAAAATAAATGCATATATGGTATTAATTTCACTCATAATTCACAGTGGTTTCAAAAATCAAAAGAGGGCTAAAGTTATTTGCCTTATTTTTTATCACTTCCAAAAATGAGAATAAAAAAATTGAATGTAGAATCTTCAGTCAGTGCTGATTCACTCTCCAACCCATTTGAAGCAAATGCAATTTGTTGCAGAGAACTTGACTATTTCCTTGAAGTTAATTCTTTCAAATCTTCCACATGTTTAATTTAAAAATAGTCGCATTTAGTACAGCCATGCTTTAATTTTCAGGTGAAACAAACAAGGATATTACAAAACAGACTCCTGTGGACCCTAATCTCATTATGATTATTGGTAAGTTACATGAGGGACACGCATTTATGAAACATTTTATTTCATATTTTGCAGTTTTAATCAATGTCATTAAAATATTCACTGTTGGTTCGCTTGGTAGGGAAGTATTGGAAACATTGTTAAGACCTTTATTACAATTTTCCTTCCACTTTGTCCAAGTAAATATTAAATATCATACCAAGGCACCATATATAGTTGACTTGTAATACGTCAAAGTGCCCTCCAAGCAGAAAAATGACTCAAATTATAGAAATTTTGAGTTAGCAAAAATGTAGTTCCATGTGTCATTAAAACAGTGTTATTTGATTGACACTTGGCATGCATAGAGAAGTCATATCATATTACAAGAAAATTGTAGCTGCATGAAATTAATTGAAGCTACTTAAAAAAAAGGCCCAATTCATCTATTTAATCGCCAAAAGATTCATCTCAAAAAGTTCATCTAACATAATTGTCTGCCTTCCTTAACTCTCCTGACTACTGAATGCTAGATGATGAAGCTCCTACACTGGTGAATGCCAACAGGAAGAGGGAAGGTTTAGAGTCCTTCCTTATTTGCACAGGAAGCTATTTGTTCAGACATTTTCAGGAGTTTTTCTCATTGGAAAACATGCTATAAAAATGTTCATTCACTTTTTTGGGTAACTGTCAAAGGAATTTCAGTGGGAATGACAGAACATTTCAGCTGAAACATCTAGAATTTCGATAAAGTAACTGATGAAAAGATAACTCTCCCATGTGCAATGTCTACTCATTCTGCATGTTGGTATTCCTTAGAAATATCTAGCTATTTACCAGAAATATCTTCACTAAAATTGCACTTCTTTTATTTGACCTCACATTCACTGAAATTGTCATGTATAATATGAATGGAGATGTTTTAAATCGACAAATTTTGACAAAACATACTTTTCCAGTTGAAAAAACTGAGCTCTTGGTTTCAAATTGCAAAACAATACTGCAATATTGAACCTGATTTAAACATAAATTTCCATATCTCTCATAATTAGCAGTATGTCATCTTTGACTTAGACAAGCTTGTGTATGTATCTCCCTTCAATCTTGAATAAGAGAGCATTTGAAAACTACATGTGTGGCAACTGCCCAGAAAGAAATGCACGCTTGGCTCCTAAAGAGAAATCATTTATTACACCAATTAAAAGGGAAATCATTGACAGAATTCTATTTCTTAATATTAGTTAAATATCTGATACAATAAGCATGCTTCCATGATCATAAGATTTTGCCCCAGTTACCTCTTCTATAGGCAGATGGACAAGAGCATAACCGTGATCCTTTCATGATTTCATTTTACACATATAAATTCTAATTCTACCATTTATACTTTCCAACCATTAGTTTTTGTATTTTGGGTCAATTTTTCACCAAATAACTACTATCATATTCTAATAAGTACTTGAATTTATGCATTCTAACATTTAAATAAACACTTTTGTGTTCTATTTCCCAGGGCTGACTCAATAAAATCTCCAGAATTGCCATAAAATTAAAAAAAATAATAATTTTTTCATCCAATAATTTTTATAATAATCACCATTGAGACACACTTTAACATTTGAACATTAAAATTTATCAATATGCCTTTCTTGTATTGCTGCAATTGTGATAGATATCCCACTAATGATTTTCTACAAGTATACTTAAACATTTTCAAATACAAGTACACATGAATGAAATTGTATGAATACTTTTATTGACCACTCCATTTAATTTAGTCTGGCAAACAAGTTTGTCTTGATTACTATACTACTTGAGTACTATACTACTACAAGACACATTATCTATGCAGAATGTGCATGATAAATGGTTTTCATAATTCAGAATGAAAATTTATTACACTCTACTAATATGAATATAAACAGATAATACATACGAGGTGTGTTCAAAAAGTAAGGTGACTTTTCAAATTTCCTGGGCAACATACATTTGATTTTTGATTTTTTTTGTTGTGTTGTACACATGTACCAAGCATCTGTTTAGTTTCAACAATATAGCATATTTAGTTTGTTATTGTTATAGGATAGGAACGGTGCGTTTCATGGCACGCATAGCCAGAAGAAGAGACGAGCCACATTGGCCAAACACATATTCAAACTTGAGAATCCCGCCATAAGGCGCACAAATATTCATTCAAACAGAGATAGGTATAAGGAAAGGGGATAGGAAAACACATAAAAGGCGAACACAGGACATGTGGGGAAGGCGGTCGCACCGTTCCTATCCTTTATAATATCGTATGAATGCTTTTCTACTATCCTTTCCCCTTCTTGTGTCCCGTCTATTTCTCCTTTGGTGGGTGAAACAGCTCCATAACGCCATCTCTCGGGCAACATCTATCGGAGCACTTTGGCGCTTTATAAGATCGCAGATCTCAAGGTAAATCAGGTTTCCTTATTAGCTCAAGAGGTAGAGCATCCGCCCGGAAAGTGGAAGGTCCGTGGTTCAAATCCCGGATAAGGAAATACTTTTACTTTCGTGATCTGCTCAAAAACCGCCTTCCCCACATGTCCTGTGTTCGCCTTGTATGTGTTTTCCTATCCCCTTTCCTTATACCTATCTCTGTTTGAATGAATATATATATATATATTGAATCTCTGTTTGAATGAATATATATATATATATATTTATATTGAAAAATATGAGTGGAGCTGTAGGTGCCCGGAGTGCCTTGCCCGGGAACAATGACGTTCATGGCCTAATCTCTTTTAATATGTTAAGGAATATCTCTTCTTGACATCAGTGCAAACATAGTAGTAGTGATAGTTTTAGGGGAGGCAACTTAAAGTTAGGTCATTTGCATCATTAGGGATGGGCAGGAAAGGGTGGAGATAAAACCGGTGTCGGCATTAGTCTACTCTTATCGAAAGATGCCTAGGTGTCATTTTAGCATCCCATCTGATGGATGGTGTACTCACTCAAAGTGCTCTCCACAAAGCACCTCAAGTAGGGATCAGGGATACCACTGAAAAATATCTGCCGCCATTTGGATTCAAACCTGAGCCCTCTGAATAGGAAGCCAGTATGTTAGCCACCATAGCATCCCAATCCCTTCAGTGCAAACATCAAAATTACTATTAAAATGTCCTTATGAAGTACCATTTATTATTATTCATTGCTGTCATTGATTAAATATCTGATATTATGTCTAGCTGGTAACAATTTATAGCAACAACATGACTTCTTTTTCAGGTTCTGTGGTGATCGGTGTGAGCACTACGGCATCACTTATTTTAATTTTGGTGTCAATGATATTGTGCTACAAGAGAAGAAAAAGCATGAGAATGCTTCAGGAGAATGAAACATCAGGGGAAAAGCAACTTTGGGACTCTCAAAACATATCAAGCCCTGAGCAAGACAAGGGTGTCAACAGAAAGAAAAATTTCCTGAGAAAACAACAAAACCTCTGGACACCTTCAGTGGAAATCAGCACAAGGCATCATGAAAGCATGATGCCAATAAGTACAGTTGGTTATGCTCTTCCTCAATTGAGAGATGACCCTAAGTCACAACAAGAAATAGAAATGGTTGAGTCTGACATTTATGATTCATTTGAACAAAAGACTGAAATGACTGAAAATGATATTTATGGCATCATTTAGCCAATGGTGCTGCATGTGCTCATTTATGGACACCCTTATTAATCCTAGGGAATGCAATTAACGTTACATGAGTTGCTGTTGAAAATTAATTTTTACAACAATAAAGTTTAACTTCAAGCATGCATGCATACCATTCTAAACACCTATGCTTCATAAAAGATGTTTAAGAAATTGAAATGTTAGTTGAAAATGCAAGCTTTTCTACAACTGGTGTTCGGAATAGAAAAACTTACCACTTGATTTTAGTATTGTTGATGATGATGAGGCTATATGGTGTGTAAGTACAAAAGGTGCAATCAATTCATAGCATTTCTGGTTGTGTATAAACTATTATGTAGGTACAATATAACATGGAATTCATATTTAACCTAAAATATCTAAAAATATAGAATAGGAATGAGAATTGTTAACCCAAAAATTTAAAATAACAGCTCTCTCAGGTCCCAACCATATACATATATTGAATATATTCCCCTCCTCATCCACCTTCCACAACCATAACATTCTTTCAGTCTCCATTTACTATATATTTCCCATTCCCCCCCACCTTCAACCTACTTATGGCCACCATCAACGTTACTTCCCTCTACACTTCTATTTCCCATACAGAAAGCTTATCCTCTCTCCAATATTATATCTCTCTATGCCCTCACTCCAGCACCCTTCGATCAAATTTCTACTCAATCTAGCCACTTTCATCACAAAAAATGCATTTTCATTCCAAAATTGTTTCTATTCACAAACTAAAGGCATAGATATGGGAATGAGGATGGCGCCATCATATGCCAGTCTCTTTAAGGACCACCTTGAAAAGACTTTCCTTTCAGAACCCCTAACCAGTTTTCTGGGTCTGCTACATAGACAACATTTTTATTCTCTGGATCTCAAAAACATTCTGAGATCTCATTCTCATTCCAACAACCCTTTGGCCCTCAATCCCTCAATAATATCTTATCAGCTTTAAATTCTTCTTTCATTAAAGTAAATTCACTTCTTTCATTTCAGACACCACCATCACCTATCTTGACTCAGACATCTTACTTCACCACAACAAATTCACCAATTCAGTACATATCTAAGCCACTAACCTTCAGCAATGGCTACACTTTACCAGCTGTCAACCTTTTCACACTAAACACCCGTTTCCCAACTCTCTCTCTCTAACCATGAATACCAGATTTGTAACACCACCGCAACCCTCAACAAGTACCTCCACAATCTACACAATGCACTTCACAAATGTGGTTACCCAGAAAAACTCCTACAAAATAAAATCCACTGCTCCAGCCAACCTCACATACCACAGAAAAACAATCCCATGTCTGAAACAGGATTCAACCTTTACATCACCTATTTCCCTGTATCTCACAGACTGAAAACCTTTCTTAAAGAACTGTTTCCTATTTTACACGATAATGACACTATCTCTACTGCCCAAATGCTCCTCTCTTGCATACAGACAACCCTCCAATCTCAGAAACATTCTGAGATCCAACAACCCTTTGGTGGCCCTCAATGACAAATTCGCTCATATTTCCACTACTTGCAACTGCCCCCAATGTAAAATGTGTCTTCTTATCAGATCTGCTCCCCTCTCCCCACATCACCTCATCGCCCCCCCCCCACCTCATTCCCACTCTGATTACCTCTCGAAAAACATTATTTATCTTTTGTCATGCAAACAATGTACTTCATTTTATATAGGCAAATGCATTAACCCCTCATCCATTCGAATGAACAATCACTGCTACTTTTGTAATTCTGCCCTACTCTCTTCTCTTCCTATCCCTTTACACACAAATTCCCACAACCTTTTTTTTGACCATTGTTTCTCCCTGGCCATCCTAGAATCCCTGCCCGATTACACCACCAATATAGAGGTGAGAACTCGCGAATCTGCATATGTACTAGCTTTCCGATATTTGGAAATTCCCACTCTTAACCACCATCTTAAATTGCCTTCCCATTATGCTCTGCGCCTTCACCCCCCCCCCCCCCAGAGGCCCCTGCCCGAGACCTTCCAGTCTGACCTAAAGAAGCCTTCAAGCTTAAACTTTCTAAAATGTGTCTTTTTACGTGAAATCTATTTTATTTTTTGTTCTTTTGTGCAGACGAAATGATATATTGCTCTTGTGAGTGCTTGTACATAATCGATATATGGTGGAAACTCACACATCAGGGTAGGGGGGCTAGTACCTCTCTGTGCCGGTTCTGGTTTCCCAGGAAGATCTGGTACCTGATAAATCTTACAACTTGGTTGGCGTAGAGGGTGCCCAGAGAGGCTTGTCTGAACATCAAACCAGAACCCACTGGTCAGAAGTCCAATGCTCTACCCCGGGACTAAAAACCCATATATATATATCGTTATATAGTGGGATTTTCACAAAAGTATTACATTTATATATGTGTGTACGCGTGTGTGTATATATATAAATAAATGTTTTTTAAAAAATATATACATATTTATTTATATATATATATATACACATAATATATATTTTATATATGTATGTATATGTTTATGTATATGTAGAAATATATATATATATATATATATATATATACACATATATGATTTCATCGAAGTAACACGGAAGTGTTGAATACAAAACTTGGACAGCAACAAGTACAGTAGAAACAGTAGTACGAGGGTCATCCGGAAAGTAGTACCCGTTCGTGAAATAAAGACACAAAAGTAAATATTAACAAACATAAAAAATTTTATTTGAAAGAGGATACTTTAAACTACTTCTCAACATAATCTCCAAGCAAATTAAGGCATTTGTCATAACGTGTGACAAGTTTCTGTATTCCTGCTGCATAGTCCTTCGCCGCCAGCTCATTGAGATACAGGGTCACTCCTTCTTTAAGTTCTTCATCGCTGTCAAATCTTTTTCCTGCCAAAAAGTCTTTAAGCTTTGTAAAGAGATGAAAATCTGAAGGGGCCAAGTCCGGGCTATACGGTGGATGGTCGAAAGTTTCCCATTTGAATTGCTGCAAAAGTTTTTGTGTTATCCCAGCTGCATGAGGCCTGGCATTGTCATGAACGAGAATGACACCAGTAGACAATAGACCTCGCCGCCGATTTTGTATTGCCCGCCGTAATTTCTTTAATGTTTCACAATACGCATTGGCATTAATAGTGTCTCCACGGGCCATAAAATCAATAAGCAATACACCTCGTCGATCCCAGAAAATGGTTGCCATGAGTTTCCTGGTGGACAGAACTGTCTTGAACTTTTTTGGTTTGTTTGGTGAATGAGCATGATGCCACTCCATTGACTGTCGTTTACTCTCAGGTGATGCATAACAAACCCATGTTTCGTCACCAGTAATTATGCGAGTCAAGAAAGAGTCTCCTTCATCAGAATAACGTCCCAAAAACGTCAGTGCTGCAGCCATACGCTTGGTTTTGTGCTCATCTGTAAGCATGCGAGGGACCCATCTTGCACAAATTTTTGCATAATGCAGATGGTGTTTAACAATTTCATGAACAATTGTTCGAGAAACATTGGGAAAATGCTCACAGATGTCATCAATTGTGACGCGCCGATCGTTCCTCACGAATTCGTCAACTGAGCTCACCAGTTGGTCTGTAATGACAGACGGTCTCCCCGAACGCTCATCGTCGTGTGTGTTCCCCCTCCCCATGTTGAAGTTGCGACACCACCGCCGAACAGACGACTCGTCCATTACATTGTCTCCATACACCTCCTTTAATTGGCGATGAATATCACATGGGCGAACGTTTCTTGCATTGAGGAATTTAATCACTGCCCTCACTTCACAACTGGCGGCGTTCTCAATTTTTTTAAACATTGTAAACAATCACAGAAACAACACAGGCAATGCTAGCGTCACGCAACTTGGCTCAGAGAAGGCAGACAAGCCACTGAAGCTATCTGACCTCGTCCAGCGGCTACTCGCGTCGTCAGCACTTCATGCGGCACGAACGGGTACTACTTTCCGGATGACCCTCGTAGTACAGTAGTACTAGCAGTACTACTGTTTCTTCTGAGGAAGACAGAGCTAAATTTCATCGAAAGTAATTATTAAGAAATAACATGTGAGTGCCCTTTTTATGTGTTCTTATATCATTTGTTGCTGTCCAAGTTTTATATATAAATATATATATATATTCATTCACATTGAAATAGAGATAAGGAAAATGGGAAAGGAACACACATAAAGAACGAGCACAAGAGAGGTGGGGATGGCGGATGTTAGCAGATCACAAATTTAAAAATATTTTCCTCGACCAGGACTTGAACACCGGATCTCTCCACTTGCCGGGTGGATGCTCTAACCACTTGAGCTTTCGAGAAAATGTACTTTACTCTGAAATCTGCGATCTTATAAAGCGCCAAAGTTCTCCGAATCATTGCCCAGAAGATGGCGTTAGGGAGCTGTTACACCCACCAAAGGAGAAATAGACAAACACAAGAGGAGAATGGACAGTAGGTTAGCAAGCATGCAACATCATAAAGGATAGGAACAGTGCGTTTCGTGGCACGCATAACCAGAAGAAAAGACGAGCCACATTGGTGAAATACACATTCAAACACGGAATACCGCCATACGGCGAATAAATATTCATTCACATTGAAATAGAAATAAGGAAAATGGTAAAGGAACACACATAAAGGACGAGCACAAGAGAGGTGGGGATGGTGGATGTGAGCAGATCACAAATGTAAAAATATTTTCTTCGACCGGGACTTGAACACCAGATCTCTCCACTTGCCGGGATATATATAAAACCATAAACACAGTATTCAACCCGAAGGTCGGTTGGGTAGGTGACGGTAGAGTTCACTCGGTACTAGGCCCGACGGCATGTGAAATTCACACATCAGGGCAGGGGGGCCAGTTCCTTTCCCTGTGCCGGTTACAGTTTCCCAGGAAGATCTGGTACCCAAAAAATCACTTAGCTTGGGTGAAGCTGCAGGTGCCCAAAGTCCCCTGCCCGGGAATCGAACCCGGGACCCTGCGGTCAGTAGTCCAATGCTCTACCCCGGGACTAAAGAAACCATATATATATAAATATATTTTTAAGCATGGTTTATTATCTCACGCACGGGACACAGAAAGCATCGTGATCAAGCAGTTCGCGATTCCACTGACAGTTTGCCCCTGAGCAATGTCAAGGGCAACCATGGTATACCGTGCGGTACATGCCCGGCGCACATGGCTGGGATATGTGCAAGTGCACGTCCATATCCAAGCGGGAGGGCACTAAAGCCAGTGTTTATTAAGACATACATAGTGTCTTGTGGGGCAAAGGTTCTCAGTAAATATATTTTGTTTTTCAGAAATTGGACATTGTGACAGAAAATATTTGAAGAGGCTGACTTCCTTCTAAGCAGAATTTGTGCCCTTTCATTGTGCCAGACTACATTCAAGTGACCAACTTCTATAGGATAATACTGGAAGATAATTGTTACAGATCCAAGGATGACATATATGTCCATAGTGCATATTAACCATTATGTCTACAATTTTAACCTATCTTTTGCACTCCAGTCACCTACCCATAACCTGAAAAACAATACATTATTCTTTATCAAACCATTATATTATTGATGAAATTGGGAAAACAGAGTTTGACTTTATCTGAGAACATTAAGAAAAAGTATCATTAACAATGAAGAGATAAACGATCTAAGAATTTGACAGAGGTAAAATATGCATGCAAGGCACTTGGAAGCACAGAAGAAATTAGTATAGGGTAAGGGATCAACATTCAAATTAAAAAGTGAGAAATCTTTGTAAAGAGGACCAAAATAACTTCCTTTTTTCAATTCAATTTGCCTTATAGAAAAGAAAGTTATGTTATCAGACCCTGTATATCATTCAAGAAGTGTACGCTTCTATAATCTTTAATTTCTCTCACTTCATGATTTAGATTGTGGTGATTAAATGCAAAAATAATCTCCAAAAAGCTTATGTGACCATACCACTTCATGAGTATTATTCATCATAGTAATTCTTCCAATTTCAAGTTCTTCAGTTATAAACAAGAATGTTTTAATCCTCTCTGTTGGTAGAAGTAGTGGATTTAGGGGAGGCGACCAACAGCTTAGGTCATTTAGACCATTAGAGATGGATAGGGAAGAGAGGAAGGGTAGAGATTAAAGATGGAGAAGGGATTAAAGGGTTAAGAGATTCCATTTTGGTTTTGCCATTCCATGTTGCATTAACCTACACTTATTGAAAGGCACAAGGGGTCCACATTTTAACATCACATCTGACTGATGGCATACTCACTCAAAGTGCACTCCACAAAGCACCTCAAGCATGGATTGGGGTACCACTGCAAAATATCTGCCATCTCCAGTGGTAAACTTTAGTTACATCTCGGATGCAGTATTTAGACAAAACAGAATGTGAACTAGACAATAACTGCAGGCTTTAATAAAAATTTCTCCATTTTTCACTGAAAAACTAGGTATTTTCCCAAAATTATTTTGGTACTCTGTGAACAACCCCTAATACCATGCAATTTTTAAAATTATAACTATCTTTTTCAAAAATAGAAGGGAGGTATTACATTTACTGATGCAATTTTAAAGTGACTAATGGAAACTTTCACCAATTTCATCCTCTTACAGTTTTGATTTTCAAGTGTCAAATAATAGTCCTTTATCTGGAATAGTTCAAGCTGCATCCCTATGAAGTACATACTTGTTTCACAACTTTAATTTATAAGCTTTCCAAAAAGGTCTTTTTTTTCTTTTTGTAGAAACGTGCTTTGCAACAAGTGGAAGCATAAACCTTTCATTTAATTAAACTCCAAATGAACTTTTTGTGTATATCCACTTGGTTTAAAAAATACCTGACTGACTTTTTATCTCCAATTATGAAATAGAAACAATGGATTGCATTATTTCACCTTGCAAAACCAGTTTGGATGATTTGAACAGCATATGAGCCTAGAATGGCTAAATATCAGCTCTGAAGACATATTTATAGTCACATTGGTGCATATGCAGAGGGGAGGTCAGGCAACATGCATATGCAGAGGGGAGGTCAGGCATGGGAAGGGGTCATAGGAAGTCTGGTGGTGGATTGTAAGGGGAATAAGGTCAGCATTATACGCATGGATATGAAAAGGTCATCTTTTTCACTTAAAGGCCTCCATAGACAGATGCACATGAAAGTAATTCTTCTCCTGTTGTTTACGATGTAGATCTACTTTTTCAATAACTGAATGAAATGATTATCATTGCCATATAAGATTAAATAAAGCATGGCTTCAAGTTGGCACTCCAATGAGTAGGAAAATCTAGTAACAAGAAGTCTAGACTTCCATACCCAGCAAACTGTAGCTACAAACATAATCAAAGAATGCCATAAAATTCATACCTTTTATAAAATTCACATTGAAGATACATTGAAGCATGCTTTATAGTTCAAAGAATGAACACCAGATTTCCATTTACTCTGTTCTCTGAAAAAATTCTGACATTCATCTCCTTTCTCCTGGGTTGCCTCTTCCATTGTCTATTTAATCATTTTAGTGTAGAAACCAAAATACTTTATCAAACAGAAACTACACCATCACTTTCATATGGGCTGTAACTTGGAATTGAAATTTTTTAAATCACATATTTACAAAATAATCATTCTATATTGCCATCAAAGATACATAAAAGTACATTTCTTTAATATCTTCCTTATTTGTTCTCACTTTCTTTAAATTTATAATTTGAGAACTTAACAATATTTAAAGTGGAAATACACTAATTCTAATTTCATAGACTTTCATCTTGCAATACACCAATGCATAAGACAAAACTGGGGATTAACACAAGGGGAGCAATGTTTTTAGCATCAGAGCCAAGAACTGCTTTAGGCCAAAGTTCATGTATCATATGATAAATTAGCACGGACAAATTCTGCTTCTCCAATTTGTTGAATCAAATGCCCAATTAAATATTACCTAAAAAATATGTTCTAACTGTAGGCATCCATCCATCTTACAATGTAAATGTATATCTTTGCTTCATATTATAATGCAGGTTCACAATAAATCAATTATTAACAGTAACAACACAGTACAAACAATATGGCATACAATAAAATATGAATACAAGATAAGAAACCACAGTGGGCATGTATTTGAGCTTAGATATCTATTTATGTCTGTATTGCTACCTCATACTTTAAAACTAGAATAACATGACTTCATTGGTTACAACATTTCTAAGCATGAAGTTTAAAAATGATTGGGTATGAATTCCAATAAAGGAAAGTCTTACCATATATTTGTTCTTATTCTGCAATGAACTCGTTGATTTGTCTACAAATAGCTGTAAGCATGCATCAGTGGCATTTGCAGAAAAAAAGTTACTCTGAAAATTGAGCCATGTAATTCAAAATGGAAAAAAAATCATATATTAATCACAATAGATGATTCCAAGAAACTGCAGGAGATGCCACAACAGTAACTTTTAAATGAGTTATCTGCTAATATGCATGTCAATGTAACTATTTCCGAGTGTGAAAATCATTCGCCTTGACCGGGATTCCAGTCAAGACGGATAATTTTTACACTCTGAAATTGTTGCACAATAGATGATTTCTTTATCAACAAACTGATATTTAACAAAAAATCAATACATGCCATTAGAAACATTTTGAATTTTCAGAATGTTTGCATTAATCTAAAACTTCACAATATCCTCTCAAACATATATGGAATTCTCACCAGCATCATCAATTAGTAAAACCTAGCAGAAGGCAAAACCTTCCCATGCATATCTTTTTGCTTTTCCGAAAATGTCCTTAATTGTTGCCTGCATACCATACACAGTACACAATTGCAAAATACACTTGAGAGACCCAAAGAAGCTCTCCCAGTTTGAAAAGTTTACACAAGGGAAACCAACAACACCAAATGCAAACAACTTTTCCAATCAAGAAATAATTCCATAAGTGACGTTATCAAAATTAATATATTATGTATTTTGACTGAAATACTTCTTGTTTCCATTTTTTTATACTGGTATCTGTGCTTGCATAAATATAGGTTATATGAAGATAGTTAGTAATTAGACAGAGGAGTAATCACAGATATTAAGGGAAAGTTGAGAATAAAAAGTTTTAATTAGAAAGTTACATTAAGCCCTATCCCTAGTTTGTTAGTGTATATTAGTATGTACACAAAATTTAGAACAGGTAGTTTTAACATTACTACCTATCTATAAATTTTTTATCCATGGAGAAATTGTTATCAAGTATTTGGGTATGTTTTACTGGATTATTTTTAATTTCAATCATTGCACTTCTTCAATATCAATTCATGAATATATTTTTCCGGGTCACTGAAACCCTTAAATTTATCAATGTGAAAATTCCTCCTTTTAAGAAGTAATAAGATATATTTGTGTGCATATATGTAAGTCCAAAATAAGTCCATGACAATGGAAATACATAGGCAGTCTAGCTGGAAAAAATAACTAAATATTTAAATATATTAATTTATTTGGTGAAACAAAGAGGTGATAAATTTTGCAAATATTACATAATTACAGAACTACCTATATCTATCAATAATGTAAACTGTTCATTACCTCTGAGGTATGAACCATTGATTTTAATTTTCAAAGTCTCCATTATCCAGTGAAATCAAGTGAGGAACTAAACCAAAGAAGCCCATGATGTGCATCAGACAAATCTTTGATGGCAGAGCACTCTCACTCTATTCAATCCCAAAGATAAAGCCCAAACATGCAGGCAACCACAAGGCCCGGCATGGCAAAATAAGTCCAGAACAGCATTGAGAAAGTGGTCACTGAAACCCTCCTAATTGAAATTCACTCATTACATGCATAGGCCACAACTAACGAGTATGCATTCTCATTACTCCTGTGTATCTACGTCAATCACATTGTAATGAATTAGGGTAAATGAGAAATAAAAGCAAAGCGGTGGCCATTATGTCTAAAATCACTATCAGCAGCGCAATTAGAATATAATCCCCTTTTACATATGCGCTAATGTTTATCAGACCTGCTCTTTGAATATCCATAATGAATAGAAACATAAAGTAACAGTTTCAAAAATACATGATTCTATAAGGTAACTTTATTGAATGTCGTAACTTTGGCATGAAAGCTGAGGGGGGAGCCAGTGAAACTTCCTTTCCTAAAACCACTTGCCGCCCACCCACTCCAGCACTTCCAAATATGGCCATGACTCAAAGGTACTCCAATATATTGTCAAATCATGATTTTTGGATACTGTTGAAAACCACCGCAGGTTATAAATAGGGCCATCCAGAATAAAAATCATCCTTGTGAGAAATGCTCTACATGACTACTCACAAAAAGAAACTGCAACACATTAAAATTAAAACAAAATGAAATTCTGAATAACAATGTTTTATGAATGATGATGCTCAGTGGCATGCCACTCATATGCATGGTCCC
The DNA here is from genome assembly GCA_037158775.1 of Hetaerina titia. Classification (NCBI taxonomy): domain Eukaryota; kingdom Metazoa; phylum Arthropoda; class Insecta; order Odonata; family Calopterygidae; genus Hetaerina; species Hetaerina titia. Next base: position 12,755,520 of record CM073768.1, on the reverse strand, counting down.
ATTCGCCACTGAAATGCTTTGTTGGTTGCCTGCCTTACCCAGAGTAGCATGTATATTCTATCTTGGAGTTTTGAGTCATTAAAATTAAGCCAGATGTTAAAATGTAGTGAGTATTTAAAGTATCATCAAACTGGCACACAGATCAGGATATAGAATTTACCTGGACCACATGTTTAACTCCTTTTAGATTATGCCAATTACCTCCTTGGCAATTCTCTCTTTTAATCCTAGTCAAGGAAGCAGGGAGTCAAAGTATATTTAATATTCACATATTCAATATGCTTATCTTTGTCTGAAACAATAACGCAGGATATAGATGAAAAATCTTGCAGATTATTTCAATATACATAATGCATGGCTTATACATACAATGCAGTGAACTTAAACAAATTTTAATGAATTTATTATTTTAATTTTATGAAATGACTGATTTAACTAAAATTCAAATATCCTACTACCGTTTAATTACCAGTAATTTTTTTAAGAGAAGCTTTTCTAAGAATTTACTGACTGCTTCTTCTTTCAGAAAATGGAGGGGAATGCTCATGCATGATTTATACAAAAAAAAGAATAAACAATATTCTCAACACCATGCTTTAAAAATAAACAAATTTGTTTAATGCATAATGTAGAGTGTGTATTCTTTTAAATTTCTGTAAGGTTTGGAATAATAATAATAATATTCTCAACTGTAGGAAATAACACCATTCCATGATAATAACATATACCTTTTCTCCTCCATTACCCAGTTAAGAATGTCCCTCAAGGTTTTTAGTGATTTCATTTATTACTTTGCTCAATGTTTCCTAAAACATTCTTCCCAAAGCTTAATAATGCATTTTGATAAGTAAAGGGACCCAAATTACTACCTGATTATACATAGTTTTATGTAAAATCATGATTGATCATGTTATATAGCTGGCCAAAACAGTTTTTGGAAGGACAAGCTGGCTCAAGTAATGGCAGAGTAGTTATGTATATGTTTCTTCTATTAACTGGTATTTTTAGATAAAGCATCAGGTAGGTGCATGTATGCAAATACAAGTATGCTATTTCACCAGTAGTCACAGGAGGCGTCAATATCAAAGACTGATTTGGACCCAAATGAAATAACCCTAATAACTTTCCTCTGATACCAGTGTAAGGTCATTGTAGTTTTTTTGGAGATATTCAATTCTGATATGTTATGATGTTTCAGGGAACAAGTGTTAAATATTAAAACTTCACTGTTATAATTCATTTCAATTAATAAATATATACTTTGTTAATGCGTTTGATTCAAACATTAAATGCATGTGCTCTGTGTATAAATATCCCTTCCTGTTCGAATTGAAAAAATAACACTCCATGTAATAATAAAATTTCATCATGAGAAAAAAAAGAACTTCTTAAGAAGTCTCAAAAATCAGTTACTTAACTCCTGACTGTTGAATAAATATATTTCCTAATCTGACTTAATTTCAATAATGTCTTTGGATACAGAAAATATCAACAAACATGCTTGCTTGGTAAGATACAATGCAAAATCATGAGTTAGGAAAAAGGATAATTGGAGTTAATTAGCACAGATATAAAACATTTTTTTGTATTCTCTATAAATCAACCTCAGACATTAACCTTCTTAAGTTACTCACATTTCCTGAATAAACATAGAAGCTCACTATTGTAATGCTTGAATTATTACTTTGATGAATTTACAGTTTGGCAGGCGATAAGAAGCAACAAATGCAATAAATCACAATCAGATAGAAGTTCTTCTTTTAAATATTATGTAGATCCATTCCATTGCCATTTTTCATTGTGTAGGCATTACTATTTGTATTTCATGGTGTACACTGCAATGAGCGGGCTTTGAACATCATCAAATATGGAAATATAATTTCTAAATAAACCATAAACTATCATTAATCTCACCATTTGCTTTGCTAAGTAATATCTACTCAATAAAATACTTCTTTGGGATTAATTCAAAGTCCCAAGATGAGTTTGTATTGGTGCCTCTCACTACTTGCAAATTCAGGATTAAAAGCTAAATCATACACAACATAACAAATGCAAAGCATAATATGCTATGACCTCATTTCTGATGAGAGTGTCAATAATAGTGTAGTTGTACTTTTTGAAGATGTCATTACAACAAAATATATTATTCAATGACTTTCCTGAACTCCATGTCAAATAACATGTACATCCACACCCTGACAAAATAATTTGAAATGAATATCTATTATCTAAGTACGATTTCTTTCGCCATAACTTTCCAAATATATCCATAAGCAAGGCATGGCTAATCTGCATGACTAGGAAAAATCACAGCACCAACAACAATCTTTCCACTTAACTGTTTTACCATATTTGGGTGCATAAATTACAACATGACTTCTAGGCACATTATTTTGGTTAAGAAACACTAACCATATTTCATTTGACTCAGCATGGATTTAATTTCATCTAATAAAACTATCAAACATTATCACGTCATTATTATTATTAATCACATATATTTAATAACTACACACCATAAATATTCTCCATGAATAAAAGAAATATCCAGAATCATGCCTATTTCTTTGAAAAATAGACATTACCTATCTCGAATAAGATACACAGCCATTCATTAAAAAAAATATCTTCTATTTACATATAAGGGTACTTGTGCACAAAATTATTACATGTATCTCAGCAATGAAAATACATGTTAATTCAATGGATAAAGGTTTAAAATATATAGTCTTTTAAACTTCAGCTTCAGCTACCACACAATATTCAACTCAGTAAAGTGTTTGGACGTCAATAAAAACTGAAACTTTGGAAAATGGAATTTAATAACTTTTCTATAATAGTTTCAAATAACTCCAGAAGTAGATTAAAAGCATGCCTTAAAATTTTAAGGAATTTTAATTTAATTAAGTTTGAAAAAAGAAGTAATATTTATATTTTAATAAAACAGGTAATATTTCAGCCCTAAATTTAAGGAAAAAGTATGCTATATGCTAATAAATATAGTAATTAAAAATAAACACTCACTTTGTGAAAGAGATAGAGATGTCAGATTCAGCTATTTTTGCTAAACATTGAAATCAATTTTTCTAATGCTGATAATAACCAAGCATATTAATTAAATTCTTGTAATTAATTGAAAAATGAAAAATCAGTGCACCTACTCCTAAGAGAGCCAACATTATAAAAAATATTTTCGTCTGAATTCCTAAAAAGGAGGTAAGTATCATCAAATTTCCCTCAAAACAAGTCTGGGAACAACACAAATGTGAGACCAGATAAAGGACCATTACCTATTATTTTCATTGTAACACAAGAAGCCTAATAGCTAAGACCTACTACTTAAGTGAGATACAAATTTCATTTCAAATCCTGATGTTTATCTATATTCCTTTGCGCTGCTGCATCAATGCTACAATTCAAGCTCTTTTTAATTTAACTAAATCCCAAAATCCTAAGTTTTTGACCATGTATCCAACCACATAAAAAAACATATACATTCACTTCTCCATAAAAATGCATAATTTACATAACCTTAGGCAAAATACAGCTCTTCTTGTCATGAAAAATACATGCAATCATTAATGGGAAAAGCTCCATTAGGATAGCATTCATTCCATCTGTCATACTGGGCTGCATCCATTAAGTGCAAGGCAATAGTTAAAGTTGATCTTTGTAAACAATTGTAATTAATAAAGACTATAATTATTTAAGTGCAAGAAAAGGGAATGAAAAATTATCAAGGGCATCAAGTTACATCAATTTCATTACAACTTTCATCACATAAACCTCATTGCTAACCACAGCAGGGCAGTACCTATTTGAATTTGGACAGCACATTTACCATGCTGCCTCAAATGTTTAGCTTTAAGATTTCCTGATGCACTTTCCCCTCTTATTATGGGACATCAAAAAGTATATAAAAATATGTAATGCATACAGAATGACTTAAAGCTGCATTTGCCTGATGGCAATGAGAAAAAGAGTATAGACTGATTGGAACAACCAACGCAAAGTACTACCTAGCTAACTGAGGGTGCACCATTGAAAGCACCTTGTAATTCATCTGTCAGTGTTGTCACATATGATAAACCAGCTTCAGCTGTGAATCAGTGGCCAAGGAGCAATTGATTTTCAAATCCACTTTAATTCACAGCAATCGAACCCAACAATGGATAAGCTAATGAAATACACATTTTGCTTATGGAGCAGAAAGCAAAAGCTCTCGCCTATATGAAAATATGATTCTCAGCTGGGTTGGAAAAAGCCATCATAACTCCAACATGGGTCACATGTTATGTTCAGATTGCTGCAGTCGTCTTCATCTGATTCTCTGGCATGACACCACCACCACCAATTAAGTGACTCCTCTCTGGGAGGGAGCCCTGGCAGTTGCTGAAGCAGGAGAGAACATCCAAAGTGAAGTTTTTGAGTGGTTAGAGGTAGCCCAGAGTCGCATATGTCTTCACAAAAGGAGTATCCACTTTACATGTGTCCCTGGTGAAGAATGAAGAATTTCATTTTGACTCCTAAAGAAGCCTGAAGATATACCAATACTTAATTTAAAATTAATATTCCAGTTGTTTAAAATTACTGTGAGTTTGGTAGTACTAATATAATTAAATACACTAATGCACTAATGATGGAGCAGAGATAATTGAAAAACATGGATAACCAAAACATACATGGAAAATACGGTCATGACATAAACGGATATGCACAGAAACTCTTTCTCTTTCATTCCTTGTGAATAATTGAGCAAGTTTTTCAGCAAAGGAAGGTGCAATTCTTTTCCATTTTTTAGCCATTTTCATGATAGGGTGAAATGATATTGTAGTTTTGCAAGAACACAGAACTATCAGATCAAGTGAATATAGCAGAACATATTTTCCTCATAAAGCTAAACCAATCCGAAATGCAGGAAAAAACAAATGACTGGCAAGGAACAAATTTTAAAAAGTGCCACTGATGCAGATTCACATTCGTCGAATGATATACTGATTAAAATAATGCAGTGTGGAGAGTTAATTGAGTATTTGTTGCATGAGGTAAACTTTGTTGATGCTTCTACCTTAAAGGAGGATATGGAATTCTGAGGGCAATAATGAATGCAAGGGAAACAATAATGGGAAAGTAGTGATAGCTCAAAAATGTTCAAATCAATGCATTACAATATTAATAACTATTAATTTTGTGAAATAAAAAGCTTTTAAGAAAGCTCAGGTATTTCAAACTTGTTCTTATGCTTAATACTTGAATATACTTTGTACCATATAATGTTTCCTTGCATATTATTATTTTATTTCTTTTCCTAAGTACATGACCAACAGAACATTACAGTATTATTGTTTTTAATTGTATTTTGAAAAAAGCATATCAGTTTCAAAGCATTTAATTATCTTTGCAATTTTATAATTGCTAAACTTCCGAGATTCTGGGAAGAAAGAGAGAGGGCGGCACATATAATTGCACATGGACATTTGAAAGTTTATTGCATTGAGTAATCATGAATTTAAATACATATTTTTTCTTTTAAAACTGATAACAGTTAGTTTTAACTTCACATTCACAAAAAAACTATTTCATTTCCAAGGATGAAGAAAATTTGTTAAGATATTTTGTTGCAAATCTATTTATTTCCATTTGTTAATGAATGGTGTAATAGGCATTAGGAAGGATCTAAAAAGTGGTGATAGCATTTGGGAATGCCTGAGGTAAATAATAATGGTGCTGAATCTGCTGAATGTTCTCAAGGAAAGCGATTGTCCCTAATGCATGAATTATGATTCATGCATTAATGAAATTAGAGCCATGTCACATATCATTAGTCTATACAAATTGTACCTTTGTATAATGAGAATGAGATGAAATGTATGAATTATACAGCAGTTTATCATTAAATTATACAGCACAAATTTTTGGTATGGTACACTTTGAAAGAGTATGAATGGTAACAATGAATGAAATCTAGGGAGCACAATGTGCTCTTATGCCTGGTAGGGTAGTTATAGATCACCTGTTTCCTCTGTTGCAAGTATCTGCGAAATGTATTGATAGGCAAGGAAAGAAAATTAATTGTGCTTTTGTTGATTGGGGGAAGGTATATGACTGAGTAAATAGAGGAAAGTTGTGGAAGGTTTGATATCATATGGAGTGAATGAGCAGTTATTGGATTCTATAAAAGTGATGCATGAAATGTATGAAAATTATTAGGCTTCAGTGAAAGTGAATAGGAGCTGTCATTGATGGTTTGACAGGTGTGAAAAAGGCAAGATGAGAAACAAGGAAGCAATACAGCATGACAAATCAGTTATTTAATGTCCTTATGGATGAGTGCAAGAGAAAGATTCAAGAAAAAGGTAAGGTTTACTAATAGGAGATGAAACTGAAGCAGTCCTTCTAGAAATAGACTCATGTTGCCATATTGCTGGCTTAAACCTAAACAAATCTACAGGTTGCTCTAGACGGCTTCAGTGAGGTGACAAGAGTGAATGGAATTGAGAGTAAATGGCTCCACATTAAAAGCAGCTGTTTAACCTTGGGAAAAACAATTTCATAGTAAGCATAAATGGTTTGAGAAATGCATAAGTGAATGATTTGTTATGTATCTAGGCAGAATGCTGCTAACAATGTAAGGATAGATATAAATATCAAATGTATGTGAACACTAGCAGAAATCTCAGTAGTATGTGGAGTATATAACAAATAAACACTTGTTTAAAGCAACAAAACCAGATGCACCAGCAATACACAAATATGAGTGTGGTCCAATGGTTTGATCATGTTGAGAGAAAGGATGAGAGCAGAATCACAAGCAGACATACTACATGAAGGAAAAGTGAACAGTTTGACAGAGGGGAAGGGGTATGCAGCAGAATTCAAGGGTAAAAATATGTAGAGAAGAAGTGACAAACGATGTCTATTAGAAGTCTTGTGAGGAACAAGTATAGAGATATGAATGTGTTAGTTTCAATGCCTTCCCAACTAAAGGAAAATGAGTCTACAAGAATGGGATAGTACTGATCACTGTTGTCACATAGAAAAACCATATTAAGTTGGAAGATAATATAATAATGAAAAAATAAGTGTAATTAGGTAAAGGTGGGGATGTTCCTTCGGCAGACAAAGAGAAAGTGAGAATTTATTTCATGAAAAGATATTCAATCTTGTGTGAAACGACTGCATAATATATAGGAAAATTATAAATGAAAATGAGATGGCACTATAGGCAGACTTGGAAAAGGTACATGAAAAAATAAATAAAATGAAAGTTAACATCAGCAAAAGCTGCTGTGTCACTTTGGCAAGGAGGAAATGGTGGGATATAATGAGACAGCTTAAATGGGCAATTGGTGCTTCAGGCTGACAGCTGTAACTACTTGGGCATAATTGCAAAGGATCTTGGATGGTGAGTATGGAGAAAGTGATTGCAAAGGCATATGCAGCTGTGTACCTCATTATGAGAAACCTACAGAATTAATTATACCAGGTCTGCCATGGAGGTGTGCATAACTGAAAATTGTCAGGCTAATACTGGAATATGCCGAAAGTGTTAGAGCCAATAGAGGTGGAATAGGTTCAAGGAAAGGCGCTCGCTATGAACAAGAGAACGCTTAAAGAAAGGAAAGCTTGAATAAAATGATAGAAGATCTGGGATCTTTAGGAAGTAGAAGATGGCAACCTTGATTCCGAGGGTCATATATAGCAAGCTTAACGCCAAAAGAGAGCACGGAGAGAGTTAGGTGGAAGAATGAAAAAGGCAGATTTCCTCAGGAAGAGCGACCATGGGAGGAAGATAAAATTGAGACCACAGAGGAGTAATGTGAACAAATTTATATTTGTGGAATGTTCTTCTGTAAGAAGTCTTAAACCCATTCCCTAAACATATAAATATTTTAAAAATAAAATGTAAAGGGAATATTTATAAGGGACGCAAATGATTATTTAATGTTGTAACACTCCTAGCCACCCCACCATGGCCTAATAACAGTGTATTTGGAATATATACATATATATTTTAAGAAGAAACACAAAAGAGACACACCTTTTTCCATCGCTAAAAATTCATAATATATGGGTCATTCAATTATACCTTAAAAATTCAAGAGATGGCACTCACAATATCAAAAAAGGTCGGCTTTTAGTAAGCCTCATCCCTCACTTGACTTAAGATAAATTTCCAGTGATAGCCATCAAATTCTTTAATTTTCATAGTCCATTGAAGCAACAAACATTTGCTTATTTAGAATAATGGTGGAACAAAATGTTTTATGTAATGATTGAACACTTCAACATACAAGACTTAACCCTGAAAGAGATCAAAGCTGAGTTGGATGAAGTTCTTGGCACATCTGCAACTGTGTTTATAACTGCTTACTATTGGGTTAACGAGTTTAAATGTGGCTGTACCACAAAAAATGAAGAACATCGTTTGAGAAGTCCAGTGGAAGTCACTTACTCTGAAATGAATGCCGAAATCCACAATATGGTTTTGAGTGATAGATAAATCAAAGTTTGCAGAATAGTTAAGGGAACAGGCATATCACTAGGTCCAATGTTTTCAATTTTGCATGAACAATTGGGTGTTAAAATACTCTTGGCAAGATGGGTGCCACGTTTGCTCTCAATGGAAATAAATGCAATCACGTGGTCTATTTGAAGGCTTGTTTGGTGCTTTTCTATCACAATCCTGACAGGTTTCAGAGTTGATACATAACTTGGACAATTGCTAAGAAAAAAGTATCGAGCTATAAGGTCATTATGTTGACAAATAAAAAAATCTGCCCAAAATAATTGTTTCAATAATTTTTCCTAAGGACTTACTGAACAACCCACATAGGTACACATAAGCATTGAGGGCAATTTAAAAAACTATCACCATGGAAAATGAACCATGTCATTTGACTAGTAATTTCATGAAAAAATGATAAAACAAACTTGCTATGGTTCTACTACTACTTAAAACTAATAAGCTCTACAATGTATAAGTTTATTGACATAAATCCTATTAGTAAGTAAATCAAAACCAACTACTTAATTTCTGAATTAGCTTGGCAAAAAATCATGAGCATACAAAACATTGGTGCATAAATCATTGTCAAAATGGCCCCAATGCCCTTGACAGCATGAGAACACTCTCATCATTGGAAATTCACAAAAATGTAATGCTTGTAATAATTATTTCCCTTTAAAAGAAATTAAATAAAGGAGTAGGAACCTCAAATCACCAACCACATATGCATTTAAACATTAGAAGTACTCATTTCTTCACTCAAAATTTGCCTTGAATGAAAATAAAACACTGGAATAAATTCATAACTGAAATATTAATAACTTAAAATGTATTTACAACTTCGTTGAATTCCCCAAGATCCATGTAAGAAGATTAATGCAATAGCAACAATTTTACTATACATTTGTCTCAATCACATCAATTGCGTTCTAATGAATGGCACTGGAAACCATTCCGGTATTGACGTTTTTCAATTAAACAACTTTGCTTTTCCACATAAAATTTTTATTCTCACGACCCAGGTTTCGTTATAGTATGACATCATCAGGCAAAAATGCAAGTCAAGCACAAGAAAAATACATATCTCTGGGCGGAGGTGAAGAGGGGGTAGGAAAGAAAGGATTGGTTGAGGTAGGAAGAGGGGGGGGGGGCTAAAAGTCTATGGTTTGAGGCGGAGGAGGAAAGTGCTTGGCGAAGAGTGATGCAGAGATGTTATTTTAAAGCAAGCTCGGTGTTCCTTTATTCTTGTTTCAAATCTCCTCCCCGTCTGGCCTATGTATATCCAGTTGCAGTCTTTGCAGCGGAGTTTGTATACTCCACTTTTGTGTAGTGGTTCAACGTGGTCTTTCATGTGGCATAACATGTTGCTTAAATTAGTTTTATTGTAAAAGGCCGGTCTCACTTTTTCCTTTGGAAGAATTCTTTGTACTTTTTACGACAAGTGGCCAAGAAAAGGGAATCTCCGCCACTGTGGCTGGTTTTCTGTATATGTGGGTGAACTATATATGGATAACTTTGCTAAACGGGATAGTTTCTTACGGTAAAGGATATCAATTAAATCTTCTCTATATCCATTGTTCACTGCAATTTGTTTAATGATGTTTAGTTCTTTAAGTTCCGCGTCACTCTTCGCCAAACACCTGAGAGATTGTGGCCATAGCAGCAATTTCACCTCCAAAATTCTGCACTTTGAAAAGAAAGGCCACCGTGTTGATGCGCTGGAGCAATTAGAAATCCTTCAACACATGAATTATGGGGAAGATGTTTTGACCAACGATTTTCTTTACCCTTCACATTCCCCATTATTTTTTTTTTCCCTAACCCCCTGCCAACTCACCTGAAACCAAGTAAAACTTTTTCAACAATGCAGCGACTCCTCCCAGCCCGCTACTGAGTCACCTGACTAGTTACTAAGTGCCATTCTCCCAGTTCACAATAATCATTCCCCTAATCCTCTGCCAACTAATCTGACGTCAGGTGGGCTTTTTGCAACATTGTATTGACCCCCTCCTCCCAGCCTGCTTTGCTTTTTGTCTAATTTAATTATCCAATTATTGCTAATTTGTCAATACTATCAATCATCCTCCTCCGCCTCAAACCATAGACTTTTAGCTCCCCTCTTCCTACCTCAACCAATCCTTTCTTTCCTACCTCCTCTTCCCCTCCACCCAGAGATATGTATTTTTCCTGTGCTTGACTTGCATTTTTACCTGATGATGTTATATTATAATGAAACCTGAGTCGTGAGAAAAAAAGGAAAAAAATGTATGGGTAAAAGCAAAGTTGTTTAATTGAAAAACGTCAACATGAAGATCTTCCACCAAGTTACGCCAGAAACTGTTTTATTCATTCTGGTATTGTTGCCCAGATTCAGATATTTACTAGTTTTTACACAGGAAAAATTACCCATTTTCAAGGCACAAACCTAGCTACCAGATGGCCATCCAAGCTAACCTGCCTTTGAATTAATCTTGCACACTATCGCCTCAAGACATGATTCTTCCAAATTGTAGCCATGCCTTAATAATAAGCTGCTCGTTCAGAAGACAAATGAGAGTTAAATGACATCAAACTTCCTCATTATATCTGATCAAACTTAAAACTTCCAAATTCCTTAAGTGATTGATACATTCAAGTGTAAGTTGAAAAATTTCTAGATCTTTGTGATTAGTGAAAGCCTGAAATAAATGTATAGTCAGTTCACTAAATGAGCTGACATGTTGAGGATCAATAATGGAGACTAAAATTTGCAAAAACGCATAAAACTCTACCTTTCACATAGTCTATTGATAATGTTTGCCTTTAAATCTTACCTTACATTTCAATTACTATCATGAGCCACCAATACAAATGGTACAATCATATTTCCAATTTTAGAAGAACATCTATCAAACTTTGTTCAGTAGATAATTAATTATTAATTTTTCTATATTTCCTTTCATTGACTCCATATACTCTTGCACTTTGATTCCCTGAGAGTATTAGATCACAGGTGGAGATAAGATACAATGGATGAAATGAGATTGCTACTTTACACTGCACCATCTCAGAGATGCAATATCATTTTAGTTTCACTAAATTGACCTGGGCTCCATGTTACATGCACATACAAATATATGCATATGTATTTACATGCATGATCATACATTGCACCTTATTCATGCATTGTTTGGAGTTTATGATTGTTTGAATTTGAAGTACTAGCAGTTTTTTCATCTATATTTACAAAAATAGTTGGTTAACAAAATTCTTACTTGTAACTTTGAATATACAGTTTGACACTTGCATATGACTGCTGAAGTGATTATATGAAAGAAACAAACGAATGTCTCATAATTCTTAAATTATCTTACTGCACTTAAATTGCTACATCATTAAAGTAAAAATACAAACGGAGATGAGTTTTTTTTAATAATTTGCTTTAGAAGAAAGCTCCCAGACCCCAACACTTTCTGGCCAATAATAAATAAATGGAGGTTTTCAGCATGGATAGATGTTTTGAAGAAATCCAAATGTTTTCTCAATTCCTCCACACCAATTCTCTTGGACACTGTTGAAGTGCACACATCCAATAAAATCAGAGTTATCCATATCCATGTGACTACAGAATTCCTCAAAAGAACACTTAGTTTGAGTAAGGCATGACACATGTCCTTAATGATTTCTGGATCCGCATATGATCTAGCATCCCAGAAAAAAAAAGATTATTCTTTCCATAATTCTCGTTAATTACTTCATACTCTGGTCATCTGTTGCCTACCTTCACATGCAATAGTTCTCCATTTCTCCCTCTGCGTGTACTCATCACAACTTTGTTCGATGCAATCAGGATGTCTTAAGAACAGATGTGAAAAGCCGGTGGTATGATGATACATAAAATATCACATATTTTCATAGGCATGTATCATGCTACTTATGTTCAAGTAACAGATTTAAATCAATAAAGCCAAAATAAATAGTAGAACAAGAGCAAGTTTCTTCCAAACGTCTATGAAACTATGCTGAATTTCAAAATAAATCTTTAACTATTGATTTGTACTTGTGTTGTAATAAATGAATAAGCAAATTTAAATTACTGAATTCTATAGATTTACTGAAGTTAAGCTACCTAATTTTCTTTCATCATGTTCAAAATTCCTCAGTATGACTCAGAAGTAGGTACTAACTAGAAATAGGTGGGCTGGCATTCATTTAGAATTTTGCTGCATCAACAGTAAACAAGATATTTAATTGGTCCTTGAATGGGATAAATCCATATGATATGACAAAAAATGACAATATTAAAAAAAGCCAATCCATAATAATTATTGAAAGAGTATTTGGTCATTCACCATTTTCAGGCAGTCTCACCCCACTAATGCCTATGCCACAGCCATTTCCACTCAGATTTGTTAAGCACAAAAAACATCCGCAATAATTGCAAGAACTTTTGAATATTTATCTAGAGAAACCAATGTCACACTCTATGCTGAGCAAAACAATTATATATATACATTTATATACATTTATATATATATATATATATATATATATATATATATAGATGATTTCTTCGAAGTAACACGGAAGTGTTGAATAAAAAACTTAGACAGTAACACACAGCACGAGAACACATAAAAAGAACACTCACAATATTATCTTGATAATTTCGACGGACTTGAGCTCCGTCTTCTTCGGAAGATAAGATATGACTGCATATAGAGTCATATCTTATCTTCCGAAGAAGACGGAGCTCAAGTCCGTCGAAATTATCAAGATAATATTGTGAGTGTTCTTTTTATGTGTTCTCGTGCTGTGTTACTGTCTAAGTTTTATATATATATATATGCACATATATATATACACACACACACATATATATATATATATATAATACAACCGCAGTGGCTGTTACTTATATATATATATATATATATATATACACATATAAGTAACAGCCACTGCGGTTGCATGTTCAACCAACCACAGTGATCAAAGGTCGGTTTTTACAGGTGAGGTGACAGGACCCCAAACTGAGCCCTCCCTAGAATGTGAATTATATCAAGTGAAAATCAATGAGGAGTAATATCATAATCATTCTCCCTTATTACTGATAACTTTCTCCTTCAGGCTAATGGGAACCTCCCTTTAGTCTATTGTCAAGTCTCAAACCATGTTGATTTTTCATGGTCTCCATTCAAATTAGACTAAACCAAAAACAGTAAAATTATTAACATTGATTATTTATGTTTATGGACCTTATGGTCTTTAAAATTGACAAGTGCCATGTTAACCAAGTTCCACAGTTTAAAAAATATATATTTTTCAACTAGTTTCTTTATTTAATTATGGCTTAATTTTCAATTATAATGTCAACATCAGCATCTTACTTTGTTTCCTTCTTGTCCTTTAGCTTAAGGTTTTAATTAATTTTGAATGACTGGAAAATGGGCATTGGCTATTAATCACACATGACCAGCAAAGTCCAAATTCTAGGGTATCCATATCATTTTGGATCAAGAACTGCAGACAAATGGGTTATGCATAACTCGGATTTCACTTTATACTTTAATTTGATTTATTTCAGCTATATCATTCATCAATGTATGCCAGTGAACACTGTGGAAGTGCTTCATTCTATGGTTAGCTGAAAACTCTACCCTGAGAGCACACCATGAACACAACGACTGCATGTTCAGAGTGGATGGATGGGTGGAAGAGGGAGGGAGAGAGAGACGACAATGGAGTTACTCACTCGTCCTCCCAGGGGCACACGTCGTTCTCCTCCAACTGCCTCCTAGCCTCCTGCCGCCACTCTGCTTCGACAATCGCCACGTCAGTCGATGCCAGCCCGCCAACGGTCCCGCCCTCCCCGCCCCCTGCCTTTCTCCTGTGTCGCCGTTTGCCTTCCTTCCTCCTCTCCTGACCCCTCATCTCCTCATTTCCCACCCCTACTGAGCCAACCTCCCCTCCCGATGCCAAATGCCGATTGCCAAAGGCCTCGTCATCAGCCGCTTCATCCATCTTGGCCACCACCTCACCTTTCCCCACATTTTTTTCTCTTCCCTGATGTGAGGAGACAAAGCAGTCTTTAACTGATAATGGGCCACCTTCGAGTGCTGACTGTTGCAGTTGCTAACTAAGGATATCTCTTTCTCTAGTATGAGTTTTGATAGGCAGGTCAATGGCCAGTATTTCTAATTTTATTTTGATATTTTCACTGGCAGATTATTTTTTTAACAATAACAATCCAAAAAACATGATCCAAGCTACAAAAACCTGGTGACCTATGAGCACAGCCACATACCACATTTCTAAACCACATTATGAGTGCCCATGATAAATGACCCTTTAAAAACCTATATCAGTGTGCCATTTTTATCAATATTAAGTTAGCTTAATGTAGCCATTTCTTGAACTCAAAAAATATCAGTGCAACTTTTGCTTTCATGTCAACTACCCAGTTCTGCATTCATAGCTGATTAGTTTCTGGATTGAAACAACAACAATATGCCATTCGTACACGAAGATCCAAATATTTTTAGAAGAAAGTCCCTGGCTCTCTGGAATAACAACCAATTGTTGGGACCACACAGAATGTAATTTTTATGCTGAGGTGTGACTGTGCCCCTCCAAAGGCTGACTGCCATTGGACTGAAGGCTTTTAATTTTCATTTGAATTGTTTTCTATTTCATTATTTTCAATTAAAAATTTTTTAAGTTTAAAACATTAACTCAAAATTTTATAGTTCTATACATTTTATCCAGAGGTGTACATTAGAACATTAGTTTAGCTAAAATAATTATTTTAAAGGTGATAACTACTTTTAAATGGTGCTTGAGTATGTATGTAAACTGCTTTTATTTGTGCAATGATTAAATTTCTTATTAGCATGCAAAATCTAAGGTGAAACAAAAACTGTTCAACAAACTTCAAAGCATTATAAATTATTTTAAGAGAAATATTTATAGGCAAACTTGTTTTATAACTTGCACCTTAGAATACACTTTAACAAACACCACCTTGGACATGAATGAAACATTTTCAACAGCTAGGTTCATTTATTTTTAAATAATGATCTATTTATTGAAATTTGAGCAACAATGAAAGTATTACATTCAACAGCATGTAACTTACAGAAAAATGTTTTATATGCTTTAATTTTTTATCAAATTTAACTACCTAAATTTTCTAGTGGATCAACAAAATCACATGCTCTTTGAAGACTGTGGGATGCATTAGGAGAATGTGTAGGATGTACTTTTTTACTTTAGTGTGGAAAAAGAACTAAGCATCATCTCTAAGAGATAACAGACTCTCATAGACTAAGAGGAAGTAATAATAAACTTGACTACAAAGACTTCTAAACTCATGAGTTATAGAAGTTTACTACCGTAAATAATTTAGTGTTCTTGATTCAAGCAATGATGTAAATTTCATGGTATGTATTTCTATAAGTAGCTACAGGTTACATACATATGTATTTTTATCAGTGATGCAACAAGAAGGGGTATTTGGAATTTACTGCCTCCTACTCAATGTGATGCTCTCATAACACCACCTGCAAACAGCTAATAACACCTTCCTCATGCAACCTTTTGATATCCACACCAGTTATCTGTTCCACAGTAAACCCAATCCTAGTACAGGCATTAACAATCTAGAATTGCCACAACAAGGTGCCTGCATTGGAAGTCCATCAGATTGCAAAACACTACTTTGTACTAATAATTCACTTTAAACAAGTAAAAAATGGCTATGTTATTTTCCAAGGCAATATTCTTAATGAGCTTGACATGTAGTTTTTTGTAATGTTTATTTTTGGCTCTTACTACGTAAGTCTTTTGCCTCAATCCTTATGCCTTCTGCGATTTGAAGTCCCAATGCACTCAACTCAGACAGGTCATGTCTTATTTTTTCATTTTCTATCAAAATATTACTTTATAACCATCCAAAGATGAGACTTCTTTGATTAGGCAATATATTGGGTTCTAAAAGTATAAATATGTTTAACTCAATAAATATACTCAGGAATTATCAATTATAAAAATGTACCAGATGGTTATTATAAAAATATTGGATGATGTAAACTGACCCAAAGACTGAATTTGGATAAAATCACATAAATTGACAATTAATCGTACCTTTTATAAAGGGTTTTTTGTTGTTTCTTAAGCATATGATATAAAGATATTATTCTGAAGTATATTGTAATTAGGCATTAATTTTTATACACCATTTCTTAATGCAGAATGAATGAAGTCTGTATGTGTTTCAATGAAAACAAGAAAGCCGAGGCCATAGACTTGACTTGAATCAAGTTTAAGGTCTCGGCTTTCTTGTTTTCATTGATTCACGATCATAGCTACGTTCATTGTACATTTACACTGTTTGTGTTTAACGAACGAATTACTGCCAGGTGTACACTAATCACCAAATATGGAGTGGGCCAAAAGTACAATGGTAGGCTGAAAATTAATACACATATGCCTGTAGAGTACGAAAAAAAAACAAATAGAAAGATTGGGAAAAAAGTACATTAAAGTACAATTCTTAAGTTTCAAAATCATATATTTATTTTCCAACATAGCCATCGTTAAGGCTAACACATTTCTCTCAACATGTAACAAGTTTTTTTATTTCATCACTGAAAAACACTTCTGACTTTTCTCAAATCCAGGACTTATATAGCTGCCTTCACCTCATCATCTGAGGTGTAATGGTTACCCTTGAGATGTCTCTTGAGTTGAGGAAAAAAATAAATATCGCAAGGTACAAGATCAGGGGAACAAGGAGGGTGTGGAATCGGTTCAAATTTCAGGTTTCGCAGGGTCTCTCCAATTGCACGAGAGGTGCGTGGAAGAGCGTTGTCATGTTGCAAGATTATTGGCACCAGGCTGCCTTTCATATAACAAACTCAACGTCGGAGGTGTTTTAGAGTCTGTATATAATGAGAAGAATTAACTGTTACCCCTCCATCCAGAAAATCAGCCACATAAACTTGGTGAGCATCCCAAAACATAGTTAAGAGAAGTTTTTTTGCAGATGGTTGTCTTTTGAACATCTTTGCCTGAGGAGAAGATGGGTGTCGATATTCAGCGCTGTCTTTTCCTTTTGGGTCATAATGGTGGACCCATGACTCATCCCCTTCACAATATTCAAAAGAAAGTCATCTCCTTTGTCACAGTAGCACTGCAAAAGTTGCTCACACCATTCAAATCAACGCTGTTTGTCATCAGTGAGACAACGTGGTACCCATTGTTCACAAATTTTACGGTATCCCAATTCTTCAATAATATAGCTGACACATTCCTTGGATATTCCAATATGTTTTGTGATACACTTTTGAGTGATTTTCCGGTCATTTTGAATCAAATCTTTGACAAGTTTGCCATGTTTATTGTCTGTGGCAGTGATCGGATGTCCACCGATTTTTATCAACAATTATGATTCTTTTCCAGGCTTGCAACCACGAAATTTTACTACCCATCAATTTACAGGAGACCTATCAACAGCATCATCACCATAAACAGCCTTTAAACGATGATGAATCTCAGTAGGAGTCACTATTTCAATAGTTAAAAATTCAATAACAGTGTATGAATAAATGTTTAACTCGTGTTGACATAGCACTAGAACACGTCTCCATAGTTGCGCTTCTTGAAATACACTAGATGAATGCAACAACCTCAAACGTGCCATGGGCATTGAGGGTGAATGTTACTTCCATGTGCCACTTCTGAAGGTCATTTCATTCATGCTCTACAAGCGTGTGTGCATTACTTTTCAGCCTACCCTCACACTAGATGGGTTCCTGACTAAACAAACGGAGTCTTCCATGGCTGTGAAAGGTGAAATCCACCTTCCTTTAGGGCCTTGGTAGAATAAGAGGCACATATATAACAAATACAAAAGGATGTTTGCTCTTCAATCATGAGAAGCTAATGGAAATGACACTGAATGAAAAAAAGGTCACTTTTGCAGAGGTCATTTCCCAAATGAACACCAATCCAAACACTGAAATGGTAGGGTATGACAATATACCAAATAATCCTGACAGAGATACAATATCACATCATCATACCATGGTGGAAACAAGTGCAACAGGTTCAGTTGATAGTTACTTCGTGCAACAAAGAAATTCAGTTCCAAACGGATGATAATTAATCAGGGGTAAAGTCTAGTGTGGAAATAACAAAATTTTCCCAAAATCCTTATTCACAAGACAGAAAAAGGCTAATTTAAATGTTAAAATAGGAAGGCAAAATCTAGGGCAGGTGGAAAAATTTACGTAATTAGAAATATTTTGGACCAAAATGGTCAGAGAAGTAGGAACAGTTTACCAATCTCAGAAATGTTTTGGACCAACATTTTCAAAGTAGTAGGAACATAAGGAGAAGAATTTCATTAGGCAAAGAAGTTTTCACAAGGATGAAAGAATTGTCAACAGGGATGTTGAGTAAGGTTGTTAAGAAAAGGCTCATGAAAACTGTGATATGGAGACTTTTGAAATCAGGGTGCGGAGAAAGAGAGAGAAGGTAAAGTAGACAGAAGGAGAAGCTTAGCATGGTGGGGGAGGAGACGTGACTGACAGGAGAAATCCAAAGAGGGCAGGAAAGATGGATGCAAAGCATATTGTCAGCAGTGATAGAGGGGAAAATTCTAGGCAAATGTGGAAGGGGTAGAAATACAAAAGGGATGTTCGCTGAAATGAAGGGAGGAAGGAAATATACAGCAACTGTTGCTATATATATATATATATATAGCAACAGTATAGATGATTTCTTCGAAGTAACACGGAAGTGTTGAATAAAAAACTTAGACAGTTACACACAGCACGAGAACACATAAAAAGAACACTCACAATAATATCTTGATAATTTTGACGGACTCGAGCTCCGTCTTCTTCGGAAGATAAGATATGACTCATCTATATATATATATATATATATATATATATATATATATATATATATATATATATATATGTAGTCCATCCAAAAATGGTAGGTTACCGATTTAATATATATATATACGCCTGTTTCTTAGATTCTGAAAAAGTGTTTGATAGAGTGAATTGGGAAAAACTAATGCATGTATTGCAGAAAATAGGAATGGATTGGAGGGACAGGAGACTGATCCGCAACCTGTACATGTGTCAGACTGCTCAGGTGCGAGTGGGGAACGGAGAGTCCGGATGGGCAGTGTTAGGAAGAGGTGTAATGCAGGGTTGTCCATTGTCACCGGTGCTGTTCAACGTATATGTGGAGGAAATGATTAAAGAGGCATGGGAAGAACTGGAGGTAGGAATGAAAGTCAAAGGGGAATTCATTAAATCGGTTAGGTTTCCTGATGACCTAGTATTAGTTGCTCAGTCAGCCAAGGGGTTGCAAGCATTGTTGAGTGAATTGGAGGTTCAGTGCAATAGATATGGGATGAGAATCAATATTAATAAAACTAAGGTTATGCGATTTTCCAGAAAGAAAAAGGCTAAGCTAAACATTAAAATAGGAGGGGAAAAAATAGAGCAAGTAGAAAAGTTTACGCATTTTGGAAATGTTTTAGACCAACATGGTAAAAGTAGTAGGGACATAACGAGAAGAATTGAGCTAGGCAAGGAGGCTTTCTCAAGGAGGAGGGAGTTGATAATGGGGACGTTGAGTAGGGAGGTTGAGAAAAGACTCGTAAAAACTCTGATATGGAGCATAGCTATGCACAGCGTGGAGACCTGGTCGCTTCAGCGACCAGGTCTCCACGAATGAAGAATGCGATTTTCCAGAAAGAAAAAGGCTAAGCTAAATATTAAAATAGGCGGGGAAAAAGTAGAGCAGGTAGAACAGTTTACGTATCTCGGAAGCCTTCTGGACCAATACGGTCAAAGTGGTAGGGACGTAAGGAGAAGAATCGCGCTAGGCAAGGAGGCTTTCTCAAGGAGGAGGGAGTTGATGACGGGGACGTTGAGTAGGGATGTTAAGACAAGACTCGTAAAAACTCTGATATGGAGCGTAGCTATGTACGGTGCGGAAACGTGGCCGCTGAAGCAGGAGGATAGACGTAGATTGGAGGCTTTTGAAATTTGGGTGTGGAGAAGAATGGAGAAGGTGAAATGGACCAAAAGAAAAACAAATGAGGAAGTACTAGAAATGGTGGGGGAGGAGAGGGGTTTGTTGAGAGAAATCCTATGGAGGCAGGAAAGATGGATGAAAGGCGAATTGAGCGGTAGTGGAATGTTGAAGAAGGTAATAGAGGGGAGAATGTTAGGCAAACGAGGAAAGGGCAGGAATAGGATAGGGATGTTGGATGGGATGAAGGGAGGAAAGAAGTACACAGAGATGAAGAGAGACCTGATGTAGAGTAGGTTGCTGGATTGGGTTTTGTTTGGAGTTACAAAATATTTATTTGATAGTTGTGTCCATCCAAAAACCTACCTTAACCGGTAGATTACCTAATAATTATAATAATATATATACACACACTGTGAAAGGAACTGGCCCATTAACCCTGTGTGAATTTCACCTGCTGTCAAGCTTAGTATTGGGTAAACTCTACCATTACCTAGTAAACTAACCTTCAGGTTAACTACTCTGTTCATATTTATACTGTATATATGAGATATATAGTTATTATAAGGTAATCTACCAGTTAAGGTAGGTTTTGGATGGACACAACTATCAAATAAATATTTTGTGACTCGAAACAAAACACAATCCAGCAACCTACTCTACATTAAGTCCTTCTTCATCTCTATGTGCTTCCTGCCTCCCTTCATCCATTTCTCACTCCACTCCACTTCACGCCAGGCCACTCCATTCATTTTTCCTGCCTTCATAGGATTTCTCCGAACAAATCCCTCTCCTCGCCCACCATCCCTAGTACTTCATTTGTTTTCCTTTCGGTTCATTTCACCTTCTCCATTCTTCTCCACACTCACATTTCAAAAGCCTCCATTCTACGTCTATCCTCCTGCTTCATTGACCAAGTTTCTGTGGTGTACAGGTACATAACTACCACCTGCTTTATTTTTTGCCCTCCTATTTTGATGTTTAGCTTGGCATTTTTCTTTCTTGAAAATTGCATAAGCTTTGTTTTAATAAGATTGATTGTCATCCCATATCTATTTCACTGAATTTCCAATTCAATCAGCAATGCTTGCAACCCCATGGTTGACTGACATACTAAAGCTTGGTCATCATCAAACCTAACTGATTTTACCAATTCTCCTCTGACATAATTATATATAAATATCTTTGAAATGGAATGCTCTTCGGTGATGCACAAATATATAAACACACAGATGTCGATTTTTAAAACATAGAAACAGAAAGAAAGGACATTGACATATGTAGTTATGACGTTTCAATGGCATGACCATCATCATCAGAATGGCATTCTCGGGAAAGTGCGGAGAGGACATGTGCAGGAGAAGGGTAAAGGGAGGAGATATAAGGGACCAATAGGAAATGGGTAAGGGGGTGGGATGGGAGATGTAGGCAGCTATTGGATGCATTCAGTGGGCTTGGTCAAGCCTGGGAGGTTTAAATGACTGGTACACCTAGATATGCACCATCTCGCGGGTTTTCACCTTAATGCTACTTGCAGATTTGGGAATGGTTTCCATCACCAAAACAGAGAAGCAGTCATCAAACAATTGGTTGTGGGAAGCAGTGTGAGTAGGGATGGGATAATTAAGGAAGGTGGGAGATTTGGTGGAATGGTGGTAGTCATTCATGCGGAGGGAAAGAGTGATCATGTATTCGCCCACGTAGAAGATCATTAACCCAACCAGTCTCCTGCCAAATCGTCAGAATCAAGAAGATGACACATATATCGATGATATTTTCCATTTTTGGCCACATGATACTGATTCCCTGAAAAGTTCATTTCAGACCTCAATGCTTCATCCTCTGTCTCCTTTCTACTGTTCTTAATTCTACTGTTTCCTCCTCCCAAATCAACTTCCTAGATGTGAACATATCATTAACAAACAAAAAAATTTCACACTTCTGTAAACATAAAAGCGACCAACAAACAACAATATTTACATTATAACAGTTGCCACCCACATCACACCAATGCTCCATTCCTTATTCCCTTTCCATACATGGACACAGAATTTGCAACCATCCCAACTCCATAGATAAACTCCGATGAAATCTATACCATTCCTTCCCCCAAGGAGGTTATCCTGAATCCCTCCTAAATAAAAGAATTCAAAGGCATGCCTAGAGTCCCAAGCTTCCCTCCACTGCAGAAACCCACCCTCTTCTAATTTGTACCACATACTTCCCTAGCCTAGTCTCTCTGAGATCAATCCTAAAAAAAATCAACCCTACCCTCAGAAATAATAATTCCACCCTTTCCTTTTCCCAAATGCCCCTCCATTAATTTCAAATGCCCCGCTCTCTTATGAGATCTCCTTAAAGCAATCTCTCCACTCATTAAATGCCCACCCCATCCCATAACCACTCTCATGCCCTGAAATCAACCAAAATGTAAAACATGTCCTATTTTCAGAACCCAAATCCAGTTTTTAACTCTCTCTGACCAATTCCCGGCACCTCATGCACCTCCAGTAATGTAGTTTACCTTCTGAAGTTCCAACCATTCCCTGTCTTTTATTGTGTATTGGACAGTGTACCACATCACCATACGTTAGGATCAATAACCACTGTGCCTCATGCAAGAGTTCTTCCCTGATTGGGATGCTCCCAATCCCAAAGCACACGTCCCAACATAATACTCTCTTTGATAAATGCTATAGTATCTTCATTCTAGCATCCTTCCAACCCTCCACTCAAAATCAAAACAATAGAACAGGCATATATCTGAGTCCTAGATTCTTGGAATGAACCACGCATATCAGACACTAATTACCCAAATCTCCAGGTTGTTCATCCCCCCTTGGATCCCAAAACCTTGCATATTATTCCCACACTTCCTAAAATTCCCCTCCCAACTCTTCCCCTGGAAAATCTTTCCCTACCTTCCCCTTCCACCAGCATCCCCATCCTTTACTGTTGAAACATTCTTCTCAGTTCCTTCTCTCCCTTGAAAAAGGTGGCAGCACCACTGAAAATTTGGAATATGTGATAGTTTTCTTTTTCATGTGCTTCTGTGTTTTTGTTTTCAAGTGTTATATTTGCATGTATGTGTGTGGTGTGTATGTATATGTGAGGTGGAGGGTCTTAGAAGAGGGTCTCACTTCCCTATTACTAACTCCCAACTCAACGCCAGCTGCACCTCAAGAAACATTATATAACGCCTCTCCTGTAACTTCTGCCCTGCCTTCTACGTGGGTGGATGCACGACCACCTTTTCCCTCCGCATGAATAACCACTGCCATTCCACCAAATCTTCCACCTTCCTTAATTATCCCATGCCTACTCACACTGATTCCCACAATCAATCATTTGATGACTGCTTCTCTGTTTCGGTGATTGAAACCCTTCCCAAATCAGCAAGGTGAGAGCCTGCGAGATGGCGTACATCTGGGTGTACCAGTCATGTAAACCCCCTGGGTTGAACCAAGCAAAGTGAATGCATCCAATAGCTCCTACCCCCTTGTCCATTTCCTATTGGTCCCTTACCTCTCCTCCCTTCACCCTTCCCCCACACATGTCCTCTCCACTCTTTCCCGAGAATGCCATTCTGATGACTACGGTCGTGCCATCAAAACATCAACTACATATGTGAGTGTCCTTTCCTTGTGTTTCTGTTTTAAAAATTTTACACTTGTCTCTCTACATATTTGTTCATCGTAGAAGAGCATTCCATTTCAAAGATATATATATATATACATACACACACACATATACATATATATATATATATATATATATATATATATATATATATATATATATATATATATATATATATATATATATATATATATATAAACTTGGGAAAGACGCTCTCCGGCGACGCACAAACACACAAACACTAACACAAAAAACACTACACACATAGAAACATAAAAGAAGGACACTTACATTGGATATTTACGTTTCGACGGCACGGCCGTCGTCATCAGAATTATATATATATATATATATATATATATATATATGATCGGTGTTAGTTCCTATTCCAAAAAAGGCAAAGGCTTCGTCATGTTAGGATTACAGAACAATAAGTTTGATATCCCACGCAGCTAAAGTTATTCTCAGGATCATCAACAAAAGGATAGAGAGTAAGGCAAATGATTACTTAGGGGATGATCAGTTTGGGTTCAGGAAAGGATGGGTACGCGTGATGCCATTGCAGTAATGAGATCACTAGTCGAGAGGAATATAGAATACAATCAGGACGTTTTTGCCTGTTTTGTAGATTTCGAAAAAGCGTTTGATAGAGTGAATTGGGAAAAATTAATGTGTGTATTGCAGAAAATAGGAATGGATTGGAGGGACAGGAGACTGATCCACAACCTGTACATGTCTCAGACTGCTCAGGTGCGAGTGGGGAACGGAGAGTCCGGATGGGCAGTGTTAGGAAGAGGTGTAAGGCAGGGTTGCCCATTGTCACCGGTACTGTTCAACGTATATGTAGAGGAAATGATTAAAGAGGCATGGGAAGAACTGGAGGTAGGAATGAAAGTCGGAGGGGAATTCGTAAAATCGGTTAGGTTTGCTGATGACCAAGCATTAGTTGCTCAGTCAGCCAAGGGGTTGCAAGCATTGCTGAGTGAATTGGAGGTTCAGTGCGATAAATATGGGATGAGTATCAATATTAGTAAAACAAAGGTTATGTGATTTTCCAGAAAGAAAAAGGCTAAGCGAAATATTAAAATAGGCGGGGAAAAAATAGAGCAGGTAGAACAGTTTACATATCTCGGAAGTGTTTTGGACCAACAAGGTCAAAGTGGTAGGGACGTAAGGAGAAGAATTGCGCTAGGCAAGGAGGCTTTCTCAAGGAGGAGGGAGTTGATGATGGGGACGTTGAGTAGGGATGTTAAGACAAGACTCGTCAAAACTCTGATATGGAGCGTAGCTATGTACGGCGCGGAAACGTGGTCGCTGAAGCAGGAGGATAGACGTAGATTGGAGGCTTTTGAAATGTGGGTGTGGAGAAGAATGGAGAAGGTGAAATGGACCGAAAGGAAAACAAATGAGGAAGTACTAGAAATGGTGGGGGAGAAGAGGGGTTTGTTGAGAGAAATCCTATGGAGGCAGGAAAAATGGATGAAAGGCATATTGAGTGGTAGTGGAATGTTGAAGAGGGTAATAGAGGGGAGAATGTTGGGCAAGCGAGGTAAGGGTAGGAACAGGATAGGGATGTTGGACGGGATGAAGGGAGGAAAGAAGTACACCGAGATGAAGAGGGACCTGATATAGATTAGTTTGCTAGGTGGGGAGTCACAAAATGTTTATTTGATAGTTGTGTCCATCCAAAAACCTACCTTAACCGGTAGATTACCTAATAATAATAATATATATATATATACATATATATATAAAAATTGTGAAAATATTGTGAGTGTTCTTTTTATGTGTTCTCGTGCTGTGTGTTACTGTCTAAGTTTTTTATTCAACACTTCCGTGTTACTTCAAAGAAATCATCTATACACACACACACACACACACACACACACACACACACATATATATATATATATATATATATATATATATATATATATATATATATATATATATATATATATATATATATATATAAACACTAGGTTAATAGAACTCACTACAATAGAATAGGCTGTCGTCATCAGATTCTGATGATGACGACAGCCGTGCCGTCGAAACGTAAATATCTACTGTAAGTGTCCTTTTATGTTTCTGTGTGTTTAATATTTATTAACCTAGTGTTTGTGTGCTTGTGCGTCGCCGGAGTGCGTCATTTTCAAGATTTTATATATATATATATATATGTGTGTGTGTGTGTGTGTGTGTGTGTGTGTATACTATATATATATAATATATATATAGTCATACACACACATGTACATGCCCATGCACACTTATGAAAGTATGCACATCTATGTTCAGGAATTCTGCAACATGGATGGCAGGTCAGCATAAATTTACAATGAAATTGGTCAATCAATGAGCTTACTTTGGCAAAACTTGACTTTCAGCTAAATATAATTGAACACACACACACAGAAATAATTACATCCTAAAATTTCTGAAAGTTCTGAAATAATTGATTTGTTGTACAAATAAACAGGGAAATTTTAAATATTAATACACTACCTATTAAACAAAAAAATTTAACTGATGTTCACATTAAGATGTCACAAGAATTATCCAAATGCCAAAATGTGTACCCAAATGTCAACCACAAATGTCAATCACTCTTACTCAGCATCGTCATGCATAGAATATTCATGTGTATCACTCCTGTGCATTTAACAAATCTAAACTTATTTAATTCCTAGGTGCACTAATGTATATTATTATTTGCTGGCCCCAGTGGCAGCAGTTAATGTACCTGTCTGCCAATCCAAGGGTCATGGGTTTGATTCCTGCTGGTGGTTTTTCAACACCTAAGGCTTGGTGTTCGTAATTGTGAACATTGTTATCACTGTTAATAGTCCGATGTAAAAGGACTATTCTCCAGCCAAAAAGTGCTGTTTTCGGACTAAGGTTAAATAAATAAACAGTTGGCTTGAATGTGATTAGGCTTCATTATTAACAAATTGAGTAGTTTCAGGCATAATGTGGTGGAATTCAAACATAATAAAGAAAAGATAGAAAGAATTTAACAACAGATTTTCTAGTGGAAAATTGTTACCATCTTTTCTTATCATTTATTCACCACTAAACAAAGTTTTATTTATAGTAAACTTGAGCCTCACCATATAATCACTGCTATTATGAATGATTATAACACCTATTAAAATGCCAATAGTTTCACAAAATCTTTGTTATAAATCTTGACCTCAAGGTCATCATATTTTGATCTCAAAGATAGGTCCTAAAGCCACGCCTAAACTTTCATAAAAAATCAAATATTTAAAGATAATGGACATGAAATTTCTTAAAACATCATGATTTTATTTAATTCCTGAAATACACACAAACCATTTCTTAAAACTTACTCCTGCTCTCAACACAACCATACATATATTTTCATACATTAAGTTTAGGTTTCCTTAAAAATTAATTCATTTCCCACAAAAACAGGAAACATAAGGAGTAGAAGCATTATAGAAAATATGGAAAACCTTTAAAAATGAGATTTATTTGCACAGGAACTCATTTAGTCAAAGATGGGTGGCAATATGTTAGGCATATTCTCAATAGAAGATCTCTCTGAAGAAGGGCTGATAGGTCTAAAAGTGACTTGCCAAGAGATTTGAAACGAGTATTCATTTAATTAAATTATAAACAAAACAAATTCATAATGCACATGGGTATTCCTATGGGAGTAGAGTAGTAAAATCTTTCCCTTAAATTTCATACTTCTAATTAACTTTTACTCACAGCTGGCTTATGAATTGACTGACAAACATTAACATTAACAGTACCCTCACTCCACTTGTCAGACAAAAGCAGCATCGTTTTTCCATAAAACTGTTTAGGAGGACACAAAAGATTATCCAGGGAATACAGATTACTGCTCCTAATCTCCAGAAATTATTATGGCACACATCAGGAAGGAATCATTGCAGCCTTTACAGAATTTGCTACCATGATTGATGCTCCAGCTTCATGTCATCACTAGCACTGACTCCTACAGGACAGACAGGGCATAATAAATAATTATGCAGAGCATTCAAGGAATAACTATTCATATGTCCATAAGTCAATCTGCTAAGAGAAGAACTATGGATGCATGCAGCTATGCAATTCTGAGCGAGAGAGAGCAAGCATATCTCGTGCAAACTGCTCATGCTGGAGTGCTCATTGTGCATATCACTTGAGGAGATTCTATATTGCTGGGAGGGTTTGGATTGGACTACCTCTCGCTTCCGCCTTGTCCTCTCCTCGCCCCTTGCCTTCTCTTCTCCCTCCTCTCTGCTGCAGTGCAGCCCCCGCTCGGCACCCCCTTCCTCCCCCTCCACCACACCACCCTCCTCATTCGCCACCTCCTCCCCCTTCCAATCCTCTCCTGAGACAAATACAAAAATGATGACACCATTACCCAGAGTGCCCAGAACAAATGCCCTTCTTGTGCAGTAGGGTGCAGTTGCATGATGGGAGAGGGCCTCCAAAGAGTAGACAAATGCATGTCTGATCATGCACCGACCCCATCCCATGCTCCTTTTGGCTCCAGAAGGCTGAGGGGGGCCTGGTTCAGAGCCAAGAACTGAGGCACTCACTGTTAGTAGTTTTTTTAGGGGAGGTGACTGACAGCTAAGTTCATTTGCACCATTAGGGATGGACAGGAGAGGGTTGAAGTGTTGAATGAAACCTGGCGTCGGCATTAGCCTACTCTGTCAAAAGGCGCCAAGGGGTCGCAGTTTAATGTCCCATCCAATGGATGTCGTACTCACTCAAAGTGCTCTCCACAAAGCACCTCAACTAGGAATCGGGATACCACTGAAATATATTTGTCTCCAGGATTTGAACCCGGGTGGGAAGCCTGTACATTAGCCACGGCATCAACCTGGACCCCTTAGCACACAAATGGAAAGGACAGTAGCTAAGCAATCATAAAACAACATAAAGGATAGGTTAGAGCATTGGCCTGGCAAGTCAAAAGATCTTGTTTTCAAGTCCCAGTCAAGGAAATATTTTTGCGCTTGTGATCTGCTCGATTACACCTTCCCCACCTCTACTGTGTTCATCTTTTATGTGTGTTCCTAACCCCTTTTCCTTATATTTATTTCCATGTGAATGAATATTTGCCCACAATATGGCGGGATTTCATGCTTGAATGAGTATTTGGCCAATGTGGCTTGTCTCTTTCTTCTGGCTATGAATGCCACAAAATGCTTCTCAAGACAGAGGACTTCACACAGGCACGTGTTGGGGTGCTTGTATAAGTATATACACATTATTTATTATTAATAGGTAACCTACCGGTTAAGGTAGGTTTTTGGATGGACACAACTATCAAATAAATATTTTGTAACTCCAAACAAAACCCAATCCAGCAACCTACTCTACATCAGGTCTCTCTTCATCTCTGTGTACTTCTTTCCTCCCTTCATCCCATCCAACATCCCTATCCTATTCCTGCCCTTTTCTCGTTTGCCTAACATTCTCCCCTCTATTACCTTCTTCAACATCCCACTGCCGCTTAATACACCTTTCATCCTTATTTCCCGCCTCCATAGGATATCTCTCAACAAATCCCTCTCCTCACCAACCATCCCTAGTATTTCCTCATTTGTTTTCCTTTTGGTCCATTTCACCTTCTCCATTCTTCTCCACACCCACATTTCAAAAGCCTCCAATCTATGTCGATCCTCCTGCTTCAGCGACCAGGTCTCCACGCTGTGCATAGCTATGCTCCATATCAGAGTTTTTCCGAGTCTTTTCTTAACCTCCCTACTCAACGTCCCCATTCTCAACTCCCTCCTCCTTGAGAAAGCCTCCTTGCCTAGCACAATTCTTCTCCTTATGTCCCTACTACTTTTACCATGTTGGTCTAAAACATTTCCAAAATGCGTAAACTTTTCTACTTGCTCTATTTTTTCCCCTCCTATTTTAATGTTTAGCTTAGCCTTTTTCTTTCTGGAAAATCGCATAACCTTTGTTTTATTAATATTTATTCTCATCCCATATCTATCGCACTGAACCTCCAATTCACTCAGCAATGCTTGCAACCCCTTGGCTGACTGAGCAACTAATACTAGGTCATCAGGAAACCTAACCGATTTAATGAATTCCCTTCGACTTTCATTCCTACCTCCAGTTCTTCCCATGCCTCTTTAATCATTTCCTCCACATATATGTTGAACAACACCGGTGACAATGGGCAACCCTGCCTTACACCTCTTCCTAATACTGCCCATCTGGACTCTCTGTTCCCCACTCGCACATGAGCAGTCTGAGACATGTACAAGTTGTGGATCAGTCTCCTGTCCTTACAATCCATTCCTATTTTCTGCAATACACGCATTAGTTTTTCCCAATTCACTCTATCAAACGCTTTTTCGAAATCTACGACACAGGCAAATATATCCTGATTGTATTCTATATTCCTCTTGATTAGTGATCTCATTACTGCAATGGCATCATGCGTACCTCTCTCCTTCCTAAATCCAAACTGGTCATCCCCTAAGTAATCATTTGCTTTACTCTCTATCCTTCTGTTGAGGATCCTGTGAACAACTTTAGCAGCGTGGGATATCAAACTTATTGTTCTGTAATCATCACATGATATAGCCCTTACCTTATTTGGAATAGGAATTAACAGTCTTCTTTCCACCTTTCCCTAAACCTTTCAATCGTTTCAATCAATAGTTCCACAGGAATGTTGTCTACCCCAACGGCCTTATTTAGTTTCATCTCCCTTAATGCCTTTTCTATCTCGTCGTCGAGTATGCCCTGACCTGAGCTATCTTCCTCAGCATTATGTTCCTTTTCTATGTCTAACCTTGTTGGCCTAAATTCTTTACCATACAGTGTTTCTATATATTCCCTCCATCTCTCTTGGATTTTTTTCTGGTTCAACTATTATCTTACGCCACTTATCTTTCACTGTTAGCACAGATCTTGTCTTCTTATATCCTGATAATAACTTAACCTTGCTGTATAGCGCACCAATTTCTCCCTTCCTCTGTAAACTTTCCATAGCCTCGCATTGCGTTTTCCACCATTCTTCTTTTGCTTTATTTGTGACCCTTCTAAATTTATTGTTTAACTCTTTGTGCTTCATTTTGCCTAACTCTGTGTTTACATTTTTCCATCTTCTTCTCTCATCCATCTTTGCAATCATCTCATCCGTTACCCACGGTTTCCTTATCCTTTTCCCATCAACTGTTCCTATAGTGTCTTTTGCGGCTTTCGATATCACTTTCTTGATACACTCCCATTTTTCTTCGATAGTACTCTGCTCTTTACCGCCATCCATTATTTCCTCTACAGCCTGCTGATACTCCTTCCTTGTTAATCCATTTAATGCTTCTACATTCCATTTCCTAACCCGCCGCCCCTGCCTTATCTTTTTGAAACGGACGCTACATTTCATTACAACTGAATTGTGGTCACCCGCTCCTAGGAAACTGTGCGAATCACACTGTTCAACATATCTTCACAAAATACACCCGAGAACCTTCCGAAAATATTTCAGCATTCAATGGAAGCAATCAATATTTCCACCCGCGGAATAGAATTACTCCTTAAAAACATAGACCCCAACAAATCTCCGGGACCTGATGAGATACCGGCACGCGTGTATAAAGAACTGTCGGCTGAAATTGCCCCATATCTAGATATAATATTTAAGAAATCATTAGCAGAAGAAAGCGTGCCAAACGGCTGGAAGGTAGCTTCGGTAACACCCATATTTAAAAACGGAGACAGGGAGGACCCCAGTAATTATAGGCCAATATCGCTGACTTCCATTTCCTGTAAGATTCTTGAACACATCATTGTTAGTTCCATGATGAGGCACCTCGATAGCCAAGATTTATTAATTAATAACCAACATGGCTTCCGTAAGGGTAGATCCTGTGAAACTCAACTCGCACTTTTTGTACATGATGTATTAAACTCCGGTGAAAGTAATATTCCAGTTGATGCGATATTCCTAGATTTTAAGAAAGCTTTCGATAAAGTCCCTCATTGCAAATTACTGGCGAAATTGGAAACCTATGGAATACACGAAAGTATTATTAACTGGACTAAACAATTTTTAAGTGATCGTGTCCAAACAGTCGTCCTGGACGGTGTATCATCCGATACTGTCAAGGTCACGTCGGGGGTACCACAAGGAAGTGTCATAGGTCCCCTCCTTTTCCTTATTTACATAAATGACCTCAGTACCATAGTTAATAGCAAGCTCCGTCTTTTCGCCGATGATGCAGTAATTTATGGGGACATCCGAAGTCACTTTGCTAGACCATTTAGGTTGGGATTCTCTTACACAGCGGCGTTTCCAATATAGATTAAACTTATTAAAAACATTTAAAGATGGGCCCTTTTCCGATGACATCAAGGATATAATACGAACCCCAACGTATTACGGTCGAAGGGATCACGAATATAAGACTAGAGAGACTGCAAGACTGACAGGTTTAAAATGTCATTTTTTCCAAGAACGATAAGGGACCAGAATGCTCGTAGTCGAAATTCCCCAGGACTTAGTTCATTACAATAAGTATTAACGTACAGGTTAGGGACTTCGCGAGGATGTGTATACATGTGTGTATGTATGTATGTATATATATGTATGTGTGTGTATATATATATATATATATATATATATATATATATATATACCCCACCTTTCCTCACCTAACTCCCAACCCCCTCAACCCTTACCCTTCCCTCATGGTGCTACACCCCCTGCCACACACCTTTTTGGTGGCTCGCAGGGTACTTATGTAGATGTAGATGTTCCTAAACCTGTGCCTAACCATAATATAATCTAACTGATACCTTTCTGAGTCACCTGGCATTTTCCATGTATACCTACGCCTTTTGTGGTTTCTAAACCATGTGTTGGTGATGACTGACCCGTCTCCTGCAGAATTCAATTGCTTTCTCCCCGTGGTCATTCCTCGTGCCTAAACCGTAGCCCCCCACCTCATCACCATCTCTACCTTCACCTACCGTCACATTTCAATCCCCCATCACTATCAAATGTTTCCCTGCAGGAACACACATGATTATATCTTATAACTCATCATACATCCTATCGACTTCTTCCTCCTTATGGTTGCTCGAGGGCATGTATACCTGAACAATGATCAAGTTTGTCAGTTCTGCTTTAATCTCTACAAGTAATATTCTATTCGTTGCTTGCTCTATGTTGAACTCGATTCTTCCACCCTCTTTATTTAATATTAAGGCAACCCCTCGTTGGCTCTCATCCCCGCCTCTGTATATTATTCTATAATTATCACTCCAGTAATCCCCGCTATCCTTCCATCTTACCTTGCATAGACCTAAAACATCTATATAACCTCTTCCCATCTCTCGCTTAATATTCTCAAATTTGCCTATCCTCAACATTGTCCTCCCCTTTTGTCTTCTTCTGCCCTGCTGCTGTTATTTTTCCTCTGCAAGGATTTCATGGGATGACGACCGCAGAAGCCTTGCCTCCCCCGCTGTCGGGCATGACACACGGCCCCTTGGACCGAGTCCCGCAGTTGCCAGAACTCATATTCTCTATAGTGCCCATCATTATATTCTTGGGAATGATAATTGAGGTGGTTTCCCATTGCCTTCCTCAATAGTGTTTTTAACGTGACACCATCACTTAATGGCCGACCCACTGGGGTCAGACGCCTTTGCAGCCGCCTCACTGAGGAACAGACGCTGCGTGGACTACCTTTCGTCTAGCTCCTAACCTTCGACCTATCTGGCATGGGTGACCCTACCAGGAGTAATTATTATTACTCTCACCAGCACACCTCTAGGGGTCATCAGAACACACAAACCCTTCCACCACGTCAAGGTTGTAGTCCATGGAAGGGTATATACACATATGAAACTGAAAATGAAATCCTGCATTTGATTCCAATGAGTTGAAAATTTTATCAGACAGGATTAAAATATCATAAATTACTGGAAAATGAAAATTCTGATCATGCAAATACCGGGTGTTAATGTATTGAAATCAATTCCTCATTGTGATTAGGTGGCAATAGTAAACATCAAACCATCTGAATGTGTTTACTCCTTACCTCCTTTCCGGTGGCAGTGGTGGCGGGTGGCAGCTCTGTAACCTCCTTGTTGCCAACACTGCAGACCTCTTCCCCCGGCCCCCCCTCTCCCTCCTCCTTCCCCTCTCTCCCACCTCCCTCTCTCTCCGCCCCTATCCCTCCTCCCTCTCTCTCTGCCCCTATCCCTCCTCCCTCTCTCTCCGCCCCTATCCCTCCTCCCTCTCTTTTCGCCCCTATCCCTCCTCCCTCACTCTCTGCCCCTATCCCTCCTCCCTCTCTCTCTGCCCCTATCCTTCTTCCTTCCTGTCCACCCTCTCCTCCCTCCTGCCCCCCTTCTCCTCCCTCCTGCCCCCCTTCTCCTCCCTCCTGCCCCAACTCTGCTCCCTCCTTCCCTCTCCCTCCCCTTTCCTGCCTCCCCTCTTCCTCCTCCCCTTTCTGCCCCCTCTCTTCCACTGCTTCCCCTCTCCCCTGCTCTATCTGCCCCTCTCCCTCTTCCCCTCCAACCCACTCCCCCTCTCCCCCTGGATGCAGTGGGGGTGCTATCACCCCATCTCCCTCTCCCCCCTCCTCCATCGCCTCCCCACCCGGCTCCTCAAGTGCCTGCTGCTCCTTGGGTGAGGGCGCCACGTCCCATGGGCACACATCACTGTCCTTCCCACCCACACCAGAGTCCCTGTGGTGGCATGGAGGAGAGGCATTAGGCAAATATCCACAGTGGGAGTGTTGGAAGATTGGAAGTGGTTATTGCATAGTGGTCGTATGTGGTCAAATAATTGGGACAAATGATGGACTTTTACATGTCATAGCATAATGTTGGTGAAAGGTGGTATAGGATATCTGAAGAAATTAAATGGAGTCCAAATTCAAGCAGAGAATATAAAAACAGTTCATTTTTTCCAAAGAAGTAGAAAAGGGAGTAAGTAAAAGGGTATTACTCCTCACATCTGATGGGAGTTCAAATTGGAAATGTGCAGAGTATATTGCAATTAATTGTCCACTAAATGTGGTGGGAATGGGTGGGGAACTTGTGGTAAAGATGGGAAAAGGGAGGCAGGGTGACGCACAAGAAATGGGTAGATCATGAAGGAATGTGGACTGAGTGCATCAGGAGTGGGCAAACAAAAAACAAGGGTGGAATGCTGTTTTCAACTACATGTTGAGAGAGAGCATGGATGAGACTCAAATGACTAAACAGGAATGCAAGGGAGGAAGAGTGAATGACTTGAGGGAAAGAGAGAGAGTGGAAAGGACAGCAGGCAGAGGAAGTCACAAATGATGAATGTGGTTGAAGATAAATATTAGGGCTTCTAGAAGAAACAAGAGAGTATGGACGAAACTGTGCATCTCACCATCAGAGCAAAAGTCTCCATGTGTTCTACCCCAAAATGTTTGGAACAACCTTTGGCTACCAAATGTTCTTTGTATTTACATGCATAGCTAGAATCTCTTCCCACTTCATACACCCACTTGCATCTAG
The DNA here is from genome assembly GCA_037158775.1 of Hetaerina titia. Taxonomy (NCBI): domain Eukaryota; kingdom Metazoa; phylum Arthropoda; class Insecta; order Odonata; family Calopterygidae; genus Hetaerina; species Hetaerina titia. The sequence continues at coordinate 12,719,810 of CM073768.1, read as the reverse complement.
CAACATTCTTACACTCCAGCTTTTCAACTTAAGGCCAGTAATCACACTCATGAAATGATGGGAATTTCTCCTCCATTATCTGTTCCCTGTGTTTGCCATCTTTATCCCTTAGAGCCTCAGACACACCCAGCACCAAGTGAAAAGGAAGAGCAACTCCCAGAATGATGTCACAGTAGAGATGTAAGAAAAATATGGTACTGAAATGGTGGTTGCACATGGGGATGATTACCAGTAGATGATATATAGTAAAATTATAACATTCCTCACTAAAAGTTTTTCATTAACTATCTTTTACGATCAAAATGTATGAAAAAACAGGATGATCATAGTTTTCCACCATAGTTTCCATAGTATTGTTAATGTTTTATTCTTTTGCAGAACAAGGACAAGAATTCCACTGCACCAAACATTTTGAACGATACTGCACATGCAGTTGGATGAAATTTTTCATAATTGTGTACTGTATTTTGTATTTTCATTCTAAATACACACTATCAAACACATTTGCAGAATTAATTAAAATTAGCTTAATCATGATATGCCACCATATGGAATGGCCAGAAACAACTCATTTTATACATTTGCAGTAGTTTTAAGCCAACTCAGGTAATATCACTTTGAGTTTAAATCTTCCTACACATTTAGTGTAAATGCCACCTTAGAAGAAATGTGCCCTCATCTGCTGCAGGCACAACTTATATATCATTATTATTAACAACATTATGTATGTTTTTTGCAGAACAAGAAAGATTCTAGAAAGGAATTATCCTCATCACATGAGGTTCCACTGTATATGGAGAGTTCCAATACTTCATGGAATTAGCCATATATTTCATATACAATGAAGACAGGAAACCCACAATGCAGATGAAAGACTTGCACTGTTATATGGAATACTACCTTGATCAAAAAGTTCACGGAATTTATTCAGAAAATTAAAAATACAAGTTTATTCATCTAAATCTATATTGTCCCCTTCAAAGTAATCCCCATCGACTGCAACACACTTATGCCAGCGCTTGATCCAATCCTCGAAACATTTTTTATATTCGGTTTTCGGTATGTCCATCAGTGCTTCCTGCGATTTTTCCATTACTTCCTCTCGGCTGCTAAAATGTGTTCCCCGTTATGGTTTTTTAACTCGATTGAACAGAAAGAAGTCACAGGGAGCCAAATCAGGTGAATTCGGTGGCTGTTGGATGGTATTTGTTGCATTTTTTGTCAAAAAATTACGAATAATGATAGCACTGTGCGACGGTCTCAACGCACTGTGCGACGATTTCTGGTCTCTTTCGGCGAATTGCTTCACGCAAACGTCTCATAACGCCCAAATAATACTCTTTGTTTACTGTCTGGCCTTCTGGCAAAAATTCATGATGCACTACACCGTTGTAATCCATGAAAACCGTCAGCATTGCCTTCTTTTTTGACTGAAAACGACGTGGTTTTTTTGGTCTCGGCTCATTTGGTGAACGCCATTCACTTGCCTGATGTCTGGATTGCGTGTCTTACTCATAAACCCACGTCTCGTCTCCAGTAATGATCCTTTTGATGAATGTGGGATCGGATTCAGCCTCGCAAATCATGTCTTTTGCGACGTCAACACGGTCTCTTTTTTGCATGAAATTGAGGTCTTTTGGCACCAACTTTGCTGCTACACGACGGAAACCCAAATCATTAACCACAATGTCTTGGGCGGATCCATAGGCAATGTTCAAGTCCTCCGCTATTTCTCTGATGGTTAATTTGCGGTTATTGACCAACATTTCTTTTACTTTATCAATTTTTTCACCGACTTTCGATGTCGATGGTCTGCCACTGCGTTCATCATCTTCGATTGACTCACGACCACTTCTGAACCGCTCGTGCCACTGGTAAACGACCGTTTTTTTAGAGAATCGTTGCCGAAACACTTTTCCAACATTTCCAACGTCCGTGCGCCACTAAATCCGTTTTTTACGCAAAATTTAATACAAGTTTGTTGTTGCAAATTTAAATCCATTTCTGCAATTGTAAAAAATCGCCAACACACACAGAGATAGATGTACTCTTGGCTACGTAACTTTTGCAAATGTCAAGTTATGACACTAAGATTTAAAGGGAATATCAACAACAGATGTACCAATTTAACAAAAAAAAACAGAACTCAAATCGGAATAATGGGAGCGCCACACGGTGGTTATTCCGGGAACTTTTTGTTCAAGGTAGTATGCCAACAAATTCTAGCCAATTAACTGCACATGAGATGTATGAGACAGTAAAGTTTGTCACTTGCATTCTCAAGAGGGGCCTCCAGATTCAGGTGTGCACTGAGCTACTATATGTACACAGTTTGAGTCGATGCACAATTTCTTTCCAGAATCATTACACGCAATGACTCATGGGTTAATGGTTATTATGGATAACACGCAAGGCCTCACAATTGGCAGACTGACTTATCAATGTACCTGAATGATTTTATACTTGAAATAATCAAAGCTCACATTACATTCTGAACACTCACCATGGCACTTGCTCCGTACCAGGTGTCACTCTCTGTTGGCTCAGGGGAGGGCGAACAGCATTTGTGGCAAGGTCATGGATGGAACCAGACAGACTCCGATCATCAGCTCCCCCCTTCTTCTTTCCCATTGCACCAGAGCCTGGTGCTCCTGAAGATGACACTTTCTTCTTATTTGGACCACCAAAGTTGAAAAACCTGGATATAAATTGTAGAGAAACAGCATTTAAGGTGCACTCACCATAAATGTCTGGAAAAGATGAATGAAGAACATACCTAATTTCTCTGTGGAATAATAATATGAACCTTTATTAACATGAAACTTTTTCCAAATAGAAAGGGCCAGTTGTTTCCACTGCCCTAATTACATATAAGGTGTTCCAGTCTTGGAATGTAAAAATAAGTTTAGAAAAAAAAAAGAATTGACTCGCAAATAGTGGAACCTAACTTAACACAAAACATTTGTCCCAAAAATGACTCAATGAGCAAATTTCCAAATAATGAGTGACAAGGAGAGGGGAATTTCCGGAATGATTCATAGTCAACATGATCAGCATTAATTACATCAAAAAATTGTTTTATTTGAACAGGAAAACTGGAGTTTGTACACTCTGAAAGTAATGGTTTAGAATTAATTAAACTGTAACATCTCAGGCTCCCTTAAAGAATGAAAAGTACATTGTACATCTTCTTGAACAATAATAACAGTAATGATGAAATGTATTTTTTAGAAGAGGTCTTCAGAGCTGAAAAATTATTTTTTGGAAGGCCATAAAATTTTCTGCAATATTACTGGGTGACATTTTTGTCACTATTGATTCATTGTGAAGGGAGTGATGGAGGTATTGGCCCAACATCTCAGGATGACGAGAAGTAGCAATCACAGTATTTGGTTTCTTTTATTTCTTTCCTGAGCTGTACTGGTTTCAGGAGTAAGTTATCCGGGATTACAATGTTTCTTTAAGTGGAGATGTAATTAAGACCGATACAGCAACTGTAAAATGGAAAAAAATTAACTACAATGAAAATGGGATGGGTAAGTGATTGCCTTGCCTTTACTCTGGTAAGGGAATTTTGTTGATGAGTTTGGGTCACATGGATTGTAACGTGTGATATAAAAGCTGTTCTTGTTTCTTCAGTTGCTCTGTGGGAGTTGCATTTATAAATCATCTGGCAGGATGGCTCTGGATAAGAAGAGGAGTGCGATGTGCCATTGATAGAGCTTCTCTGGGAACCATCGGTATCCTCAAAATGCCCAACCACAATGCAGGGTCAATCCGGCAGACACAAATGGAGGATAAGAGTGCATAACTTACGATTCAAGGACTGAGATTATGGAATAGCTCATAAGCATGGCTGGATGAGCAAAGCTTGAAGCCAGCACCATGAAACAAGATGATGCTTGAGGTCTGCTGGGAGGCAAGTGACTCGATGAGGAGCAAACAACAAGTTGAATGGAACTTGGAGGAGATATGCTCTGTTTTTAATGAGTCTTAATGAAGGCAACACCTACTACTCTGTCGCTATTCAGTGATTTTAATTAAGGGACATAGCCAGTGAAAGTCGGGGGCATTGTTCTAAAATAAGAGGGGTAAGAAACTGCAGTCCATCAATAAGCCTTGTCACATGAATGTATTATCTTATTGTAGGACAGAAATGTTTTTGTTGCTTAATATGTATTTTTAAGTTCAAGCTTTCACCAAGTTCTCCAGTGTAATCCTCTGTGATATGTTGCTGGATATTTTGGTTGCAGCTACCACAAAGTTTATGATGACTATTGCAAAGGGGCAAGTTACTTATTGCCCATTCTTTTTGCCCACAGGTAATATTACTGTGTAAAGGCAGAATGAGTCCTTCTGTATTTCAATCTGTATTTGCTGTATTTTGCAGTGTTTAGTGGTGCACTGTCAAAGGCCAATTATTGTAATCATTAGGGTGAGAACTCACTAGGACATTCCAATTGGTTAATAGGTTATTTTTCTTGTATTGAAGAAATGGATTATCTAAAAAAGTTACCAGACTCAACTGGTAGATCTGGGCAGTTACAATCTTTTTTATTTGACAACCTCTTTGATTTTAATATTATATTGCATTGTTGCAATTCATTTATTGTAGTTTCAGTTAACCCCAACAAAGGAGAAGACAATAAATGCTTTCATACCCTAACTATATGGAATAGCCAATAGCCTGGCCTGATTATTTGAGTGCCTATCAATATTAATTCCCCTTTTAAGAACAGCTTCTCCATTAGAGGTGTGCGAGCCTATCACACTCATTCAATGGATTTCTATCATGAATGCCTGGCCATTAAATCTAATGCTAGAATACATTACAGTGATAGGAATACATTGAGTGGCATCGCAAGTGGCATTTGTTGTAATGTATCATTACATTGATGCTAACAAGTTTGAACTATTTGTGATCAATGAAGACAAAAATGCATGTGGAGAACCACAAATTGTTTAATTTCTACTTCCATAGCCACTTATTGTAAAATTTTCAATCCTATGCTTAACACTACTGGGGCTAAGATTCCATTCTATATCCCATCATCAAATTTCATTGAACATGAAATGGTAATGTCTGTGTTCATACCAGTGAGCACCTTTTTTAATCAACCTTTCTTCACTTGAATTTCTCAATTATACATATTCCACTGGAGCTACTCAATGTTTAATCACAGGCTAAAATTTAAGGGAAAGATTTTCTCTAACCCTTTGGGGCAGCCATTATGTGATTACTGTTTGGTTGAAGAATCAGTTTCAATGGAACCATCTATCTCACTTTAGAGCAGGCAGGACACCGATTTTCATTCAAGACATGAAAATTTCAACTGCAGATGTAGATCTTTAGATGTGCTGGTTATCTCATCCACAGCCAAGAACAGAGAGGTAAACTTTGAGGGGCGTCCCTGTAAAATGATCCAAAGAAAAAGTGGGAATAATAAGAACGTGATGCCAAAAAAAATAAACTAAAAATCAATTTCAGCTGAAAACATGACAAATACTAACTTAAGAAATGATAGGGGATCCATGTTAACCAAATTAAATAAAATATTTAATACATTAAAATATACATAATGATTCAAAAATTATTGCTAAGTAGAATGAATTAAAAAAATAAAGGTGCAACTTTATAAGAAAAAGCAAGATTCACAAAACAATTTTCAAGTAATTTTAGATGATTAAAACGTTTGCAGACCATTAATGGAGACTATTTTCAAGTAAACAGGTACACATGTCACTATCCCTCCTTTCACATTCAAGAAGTCACCAATGAATCTATAACATTTCTTCCTCCTCCCTTTTTAAAATTGGAACACTATATCAAATCAAAAAATGTATGAAAGGGTCAACACAAAGTTTTATATATAGCAATAGAAATATTATGTTCAAATAATAACAAATTATAGAGATAAACTGCAAATTTTCTTAACCCTTTGATGTTTTGTTCCTCTAACTTGGAGCACCACAAAGAGACTATCCTGATCAGTCACCTGATAAGGTTCCCAGTGTAAGAGCAGCAAAACAATGCATATTTTTTTAAATAGTTGCAGCTAATCCCAATAATGTGTTATGCATCAGAGATTAAAGAAGCTATGGAAGTCTCCATTTTCAGATGTGCAAAGAACACATGAAATATGAGAAAAAGTAATCAGAAAAATAACAAATTCATTGGAATATCCACAACTCTCTCTTGCTAAAAAATTCACTGGGAAATCAAGGGACAATGAGATTTGTGGAGGGCACTTTGAGTGAGTACACCATCCATCAGATGGGATGTCAAACTGTTTGACCCCTTGGTGCCTTTCGTTAAGAGTAGGCTAATGCTGACGCTGGGTTTCTCTCCACCCTTCATCCTTTCCTGTCCATCCCTAATGGCACAAATGACCTTAGCTGCTGGTCACCGCTCCTAAATACTACTACTACTACGATGGGATTCCCAGCTCCTTGAAGCACATCTATGGGTCATGTGACTGGATGCTCAGCACTAAATTGCAAACTTCAACATGTCTTAGTTAGCCTTCATTGCTCATGACTGCACTTAGATGCAGGTCATGCATATCCTCATTTAGATGAACACCCATTCCATTGTCATCCATCCTACATGCTGCAGATGGAAGGATTTTAGGGGCACCACTATGCAACGATGTGCTGTTAAAAAAATATTATATTCTGACAATGGATTGCTTACAACTGTGATTCTAATGTGTGACCCCCTGCTCTGACTCACTCTGTCCACACTGCCACTTTGTGATTCCTCCATTTTGGAACATGTGAGTGCTTCAGAAGTCATACCATGTCCTGCAAGCATTTTCCGCTATGTACCCCATCTCTTAGTTTTTTCATGGCATATTAAGCCGCACACAGTTACCACTTTCACCTGACCTCCTCACCTTTTCTTCCTTAGGCATGATCCCTAGAAACTAAATCTGGGTGGACGTTCCTCAATAAGTTCCTCATGTGGCATACCTTTTTAAGATTTCACCATCATCATGAGTTTCTACGAGTATGACACGTCAGCTAATGCAACCCATCATCCTCTGGTGCTTTCTTTAAGCTCCTATTCCCATAATTAATGCCCATAAAAAATTACCATAATACAGGTTAAATGGAGGAATGGACCATTTGGTCTCAATTTCGCCCAAATAAAGACCTCTATCTATTTATGCCCATAGATTTCTCCCCCATTGGTCAGGCACATCCGCCGACTATGCTACTCTGGATGGCTCCCCTTTTACTACCAACTCCAGTTTCAGAGCCATGCTCATGGAAAAAAACTAACATAAGAACCTGAAACTTAAACAAGCATGGAAAGGCCTGAATCCCTAAGTATTGTGGATGTAAATTATTTTCCCAAGAGTTTTACCTAAACCCAAGGTCATTGGAAAAAAAAGGAACAAATAACTCTTTGACATCACAATGACATCATAAAATGGAATGTATTCCTGCATAAAAATGAAGGGAGGCCCCTGAACATATTTAAACACTGCTCTATCTCTCTTGTTCTTCGTTTGCTTGGTAATCTGCTTTCTCCTTGGCTCCCTGCTTCCACCACCACATACACAAACACATATACAAACACAATATTGCTGTGTGGCAAACTCTTGGCCAGGGAAACCAAGGAAAAAGTAAAGTGACTGGCAAGTAAGGGCAGTCTTGGAGATGAGACGGCTCCTCCCCACACCTATATATCATCCATGATGTGGAGAACACTTTTCATCCATAAGGTGCATTTTGTATTTCTTCACCATTTACATAAATATGCATGCAAACACTCCTTTTCTTCTTCTTCTAATTAATAAATAAGGCAACTAGTACATCAATAAAACTGTAGATGAGGAAACATTCACCATTTCATAATTTCCATTAAAAATTAGTTAAACTGACACCTCACACTTGCAGTCCAATGGTAAATTTCAGCTAATATCAAAAATATTCACAAAAATGACACTCATCTATGGCCAAGATACAACATCTATCATTCTGGATATAATTAGGTGCAAATATTTAAAATGCAATAAACCAGTCCTTTTATTGCATTTTAGATTTTAGCACTGGGACTGTTGGACCATTGATGGGGTTCACCACCATTCATCTACACCCTAGTGATTTGAAAAATCTCCATAAAAATGTTTCCAGATTGACATAAATCACCATACTAAAGGAAAATGGGAAGGATCTTTGATTGGTTACCATAAGAAGATTAAATGCTACAAGGACTGATTCTGAGCTATCACCTCTTTTTTGTGGATGGCTGGATGCCATTAGCAAGGAGAGCCTTGTAGTGAGGGGATCGGATGAAGCGTGGATAGCAGTCTTTTTGAAGGAGCAGTGCATACACATGATCTGCGGCTGCATCAAAGGCAAAACGAGGTGAGAGGCCTCCAATGGCTGCCGAGTAACGAGAAACTTGCTGTTGACGAAAGAATGACAAATTGTAAGTCCACATTTATCTGCATAAATATGTCACATTCCACAATGTTTTATTCCTTGTCAAACATTATCAATTTCAGTCTGACATAGTGCAAACGATTTCCAAAGATACTCATTCTAATCCTACACTAAAATTATTTCACCTTCAACAACATTACACGAAGAATTCTGCATTTTTGGGTTTTCACCGCGTTGTTGTTTGAAGCCGACAACAGTTTCGCCGAAGTTGCATCCGGCGTCTTCAGGTCGAAGATGAGGGACTCGGATTTTGGCCGTCCTTATATAGGTGGTCCCGTCCAGGTGCTGCTCGCTGATCGGTCCTTTTCCAAAGAACTCTCTTCCACGCATTGTGGAGATGGTAGCCTTCATCTCTATTGAAATTCGCCAGGTTTTTGGCGATCTCAATAGATTCTCTAATTAATCGTGGATAATATCTACTATCTACTTTCCTTAGTTATGATTTTTGCATCATGGAATAGAATGTCGTGAATAGAGATGAAGGCTACCATCTCCACAACGCGTGGAAGAGAGTTCTTCGAAAAAGGACCAATCAGTGAGCAGCACCTGGACAGGACCACCTATATAAGGACGGCCAAAATCAGAGTTCCTCATCTTCGACCTGAAGACGCCGGATGAAACTTCGGCGAAACTGTTGTCGGCTTCAAACAACAACGCGGTGAAAACCCGGATATGCAGAATTCTTCAAGCCACCGCCGCGAAAATCTACGCAGCCATAAACATTACATGAAATTTAGTCCAAATTCCTTCATTTAAGATGGCATGAAATAGGACTCTACCACGGCTACAGAGTCCACCCACAAGGCTGTGGATGTGCTGTGTGGATTTCACTATTAAGAGTAACCATAAAGTAATCAACCTGAAGGTCGGTTTGATAGGTGATGGTAGAGTTCACCCAGTACTAAGCCCGACGGCATGTGAAATTCACACATCAGGGTAGGGGGCCAGTTCCTTTCCCTGTGCCGGTTATGGTTTTCCCAGGAAGATCTGGTACCCGAAAAATCACATAGCATGGATGGGGCTGCAGGTGCCCAGATGGCTTGCCTTGGAATTGAACCTGGGCCCTCCGGTCAGTAGTCCAAAGCTCTACCCCCTAGACTACCACGACCCACTATTAAAAGTATGCAGTGATATTTACTGTCCTTACTAAACTTACAGAGACCAATAAAGAAATTACACAAAGATATTGTTCAATTTCATCAATAGTTTTACAGGAATTTCTTCATAAAATATAAGTACAGTAAACTCTCAATTATCCATATGCTAATGGATGCATGATGAAGCAGCGGTAATCAAAAAATACAGATAACCAAAAGACACGTGGAACATATGGTTGTGATAAAAATGGCCATCTCATGGCTATGGCACAGAAACTCTCTTCTTTCGTTCCTTATGAATAATTGAGCGAGTTTTTCAGCAATGGAAAGTGCAATTTTTTCCGTTTTTTTTCGTTTTTTCATTTTATGATAGGGTGGAATTATATTGTAGTCTTATGTGAACACAGAGCAACTGGACGAATTGATTATAGCAGAACATCTATTCTCAGAAAGTTAAACCAATCAGAGAGCCAGGGAAAAACAAATAACTAGCAAGGAACAAATTTTAAAAAAGTATCATTGATGCAGATTCATATTCATCATATGATATACCAATTAAAATAATACAGAGCATGTAGTTAATGGTGTATTTGTTGCATGGAGTAAAACTCTGTTGATTTCACCTTAAAGTAGGATAAGGAATTCACAGGGCTAAAATGAATGGGTGGGGAATGATGATGGGAAAGTGGGGATAGCTCAAAATTGTTGAAATTAAAACATTACACACTATTCACAACTTTTAATTTCATGAAATTGAAAGCTTTTGCAAAAGAAAGCCCAGACTTTTTAAAAAAGCATGTCGCAGTTTCAAATCATTTAATTGTCTTAACGATTATATAGTAACTAAAATTTTGAGGTGCTGGGAAGAGAGTGGGGGGCACGTATATTCTGCAAAACAGGTTATCCACAGCACATGGATAGTCGAGAGTTTACTGCGGTTAGTTTCCAAGTTCCAGCACACCACTGCATTTGAGAAACTTTGAAAAGAAAGCACCAAATGAATGGTTGTCACTAGGACTCCTTGACTGCTACTTACGGAGCTGGCTTCTGATGGGGAGGCGTCTTCCTCGGCCTCCATGGCTTTCTCCTCCTTAGAGAAGTGCCCCAAGCACGCCTGAACACGCTCCATTGTTTGGCCATCAATGTTGATTTCACATGGTGCACCTGGCACTAGGAACTCCCTGTGGGGAATTGAGTCGATATAACATTGTCACTCTATCAGACTTTGACCTGCAAAGTGACATGGAGACTCTGGGAATCAACATGCGTGAAGCACAAGCCATTATTAGCTCCATAGACCTCTGTTTACAAAAACACAAAAATAAGCAACTTCCAACAAAATTAGCACCCTGAAAGTGGCCCATAATCACTTTGTGAAAAATTCTTATGCATTGCATCTTGTACAATGATCACAGTACAGTTCAACCACCATCACACGAAATATATTTTGTGCATGGCTTAAATGGGAACACACTTTTAGATGTTAAAATAATGATTATCGGATACCTAATCAAAGATATAAGAAATGTCTTCATTTACTTTCAGGACTGCATCGTTTCAATAGGTGGCAGGAATGATAAATTTTGAGGTCATTCACTTGTAATTAGTAATTACATTAGATTATTGAAATGGAAAGATTTCTCAATGAAAATTGAAAACTAGAGACAACTGAGATTCAATCCCCGAGGGATTTCAAAGAGGACTTGAGCAAAAGACAGCATTATTCCCTGCAATAGCTTGTTTTCTAGTAGAGAGATGACTCAAGCCATAAGAGAGTAGAAAGTCAAATGCCTTTATAACCAAGCAGGGTAACTCTTTCATTGTTCATTTAGAACTGACTATTGTCAGTGATTCATAGTAGTCAATTGGATGCTTCTCTACATTGCACCTCTGGATTGATACTCATCAAAAAGGCTATTGTGAGTTAGATATGCTGTTGTTTCATTATAAACATTTTTCATAGTTTCATGGCTGCTGTTCAATGATTTCATGTTCACTGGATTACGAACTATGACAACTAAGATTTAATTTATACTCACTGAAAAATATTTTTCATCCTGTCTTGTACTTGGGACTGAGCAGCTCTTCTTAAGTCTCTCACAGCAAGCCAGAAACGAATGTTTTCATGTGAATACTCTTTATATAAATACCACGTAAACTCCTGTAGCCCTAAGTAGAGAAGAAAAAGATGGGTTTGATTTTGGTCACTGGCATTAAATGAATTAAATTCACTTTTAATTTTCTCAAAACAAAATGAGAGGAAATAATAATCAATTTCATTTCACTGTTAATATATTTTCCCTTTCATGACTCCTCTTTATATGCTGATATTTCCACACTCCATGTCTACTAAAACAGGCACCTTCAGGCTGACTCATTGTATACCTGCCTCTCATCCAGTAATGCATTCATCATCTTTCAAAACCCTATAAACCATGCCCTCATATCCTCTTTTACTCTCCATCTGCCAGTTCAAAGCTTCATTTAATATCTTCTCCAATCAACCAATGCCCTTCAAATCAGCATCTCTCAGGAATCAGCATTTCTAGCTTACACACTACGATTTAATTTATGTCTAAATTTGATGCAATGATACTGAAACCCATGGATTCCTTTAGGCATTTGCCATACATACCTATGCTGATAACGATGTTTGATCCAGGTGTTAGCAATTAGCAAGCAATCTTCCTAGATAACTCAATTGCTTTCTCTCCACGATCGCTTCTTATTCCTAAACTGTACCCTTCTGCCTCCCTCCCATCCCTCCCTTCACCTAGCAAGGCATTCCAATACCATATAGCTCTTAGGCCTTTCCTTTCTGTCATGTTCCCTATTATTTGTTCTAATTAATCATGCAAATTGTCCATTTCTTCCATCTAGTAATTACTTGTTAGCATGTAAACCTGGATTACCACTAGATTGGTTGGGTCTTTTTTATCCCCACTAATAATATTCTATCACTCACCTGTTCTATATCCACTACCCTTCTCCCTTTTTCCTATTCAGTACTATGGCCAGTCCACATTGAATCTCCTCTACCCCACCACAAATTACTCTGCAACTATCACTCTATTAATCTCCACTTCCCCTCCATCTCACACAAATCTATAATATACCTTCAATCAATAAGGAATCAAGGTATTCTACCAATACCTTCTTTCTTCATTCCTCTTGTGAATGTCTTCATGTTTTGTAGTTTCCCTATACCGCCATCATCTTAACATTTCATGACCCTGTCCGAACCATTGTGGTTCTCTTTTGCATTTTCATTTCCACTGCTTTTAGTTTGGTTGCACAATTAACTATTTTAATTATTTTATCCAAAATTTGCTTTAAGAAAAGCAAGCTTCGAGAGTTGACTTGTTGAACTAGTACTTTCTCCTGGATTCTTGAACCTGGATTCCTGGAAACCTGGGTCTTCAAAAAGCATTCTGGCATTTGATTGTAATATTGTTTTCACTGCGTTAATTCTAAATTATCTCTACTTAAGACTGTGGAATTTGCTTTCAATATATTTATCGTTTATCTCAGACTGTCCAGAATACAAAAAACACACTCTTTTATTAATTACCAGTCACAGATGTAACTCTGAGTAACAGAGTATTTTGAGCGAAGGTACATAAGAGGGTTTTATCCAACCCTTTACTTGGTCTCCAAGTATCTTGAAACTATAATGCAACCATTTCAGAAAGTAAAAATCATTCGCCTTGAATCTTGAAACTAATATGAATGAACTAGAGTTTTGATTAAGATCTTGTTCCTTTTAGCATACTCTTGTTGATATCTACAGTATTTGTAGCTACTTAGAGCCAAATTAATTATTATTTTTATTTGTAAAGAGTTTACATTAGAGGAAAATTATATAAATCTGCAGCTATACATAACAATTAAGTTACCGTAATTCATTCTGTTTTTTTCCATAGGGGATACTGCTGATAAAGAAACAGAAATATTCCTTTTCAATATAGCTGAGAAAACCCCATATGCCGATGAATGTTCAGTTTTGGTAGACCTAGCAAACTACAGTGTAAAAGACAACATCATTCAGCCATGGCTTTTTGGGTATCAGTTAAATTCCTAGCCCCCAATTGCACCGAGGATTGGCTTTAGCAATTCCACTAGCCGTCAAAAATTGCGGTGATATCTTTGGCATCATCAATCAGTAACATGAGAAACATCCTTTAGGGCATACAAAAATTCACAGAAATTAAACGTAACAGACTAAGAACAGCCAACACAAAGAAGCAGGTTTGTGTTAAGCATAAAGTGATCTTTCTTAATAAGCTCAAAATAACAATTTCTCCCAATGTGTTCCCACATTACATACAGAATAGCAATCTCACTTCCTTCTGGGACACTGAGCATAAGGAGAACTTACATTCCTAAAACATAACAATCTTTAATTAACAATGGCGATCCTAATGAAAATGATTCATGCACCACTGATGTGTGTGAAGATATCCCAAAAGTGCAAAACAAGTAGGTCAATCAACGAACTCACAGAGGAGAATGTTGTTGATTGGTGCAATAATTCATTATTATTTTCAGTTTTTCTTTTGACTATAATCAGACAGTACCTAGCTACCTAGGAAGGTTGAGCATGAAGAGAGGCTATAAAGCTTTTATTTAAGACTCAACATTTTTGCTGGTCATTCTAAGATATTTCATCACTCTAAAATGAAAGATAACACTTTTGAATTAAAAATGTTATATTAGCATTTGACTTCTTTCCTTTTGCTGCCAATTTATCTGTAAGGAACTGAAAAAAACAAGTAGGTACAAGCTTTTATCATTAAAAACATTTCTTTCTTTAATGAAAATATAAAATAACTATCTTTTAATGACACACCTAACTACAATAGCAGGTCATCCTTGCAATTGACGCCTATCATCATCCTGGAACTGCAAGTACATGGAATGTGCCAGAGGACTGACAAATGATTCACCACAAATTTCATAAGGGATAATAGTGGCATTTAGTTAACAAGGCAATCAAAAAAGTCAGCAAAAAGAAAAGTTTCCTTTCTGAGTTTATATGTAAGACCAGATGAATTTGTGCCAGTAAAGGAGAGGGAAGGGAGGTGGGGCAAAAGAGGGCTGCCTTCACTTCACCTGAAGCATTCTCCTTTGCAGAGGGAATACCAACAATGAAACATGCAGTTATTTGGAGCCATTAAATCCTGGGTATATATCTGGCAGGTAAATGCAATAGTCACTAAACATCATTCAATCTATTTTATATAACATATTTAACCATTTCATTCCCTCCTGAAGGAAGTTGCATCATTTAAGTTTAATGAGTTCAAAGACAGTAAACAAAACAAATTGAACAGCGGCATAGTAACCAGATTCCCTCACCTGTAGGGTCGGAAACAAGATCTTCCATGGATAGAGCCCAGCGGCGAACTCTTTTTTCTGTCGGCACTTCCACACTATTTACCAAAATAAAAAGACATGAAATAAGAAAAAATTTTTTGGATCATGTTGAAAAGATTTTAAGTCACTGATTTCAAAGATATGTAATAATTTAAAATTTGCATATTTTGGGGCAAAATATTTTAGCAGACCATTATCAGAAATGCTGAGAGAACCATATCAGTGTGTGCAGATTTTTTGAGACCATATGAAGCCTACCCCAGTTAAGTAAACCTATACAAATAATAGGAGTTGGCAACAAGACCTATACTAACGAATCAAATCATGAAAACTGATTCTCAATCAATTAATCTTTAACACAATGGATTGGCCAGTTATTCCATTACACCATTTTCTTATTGAGCCAATTAATGATCTAATCTGAAAACATTTGATTAAGAGAAGAGCTGATATTCATGGAGTACACAGGTAGAGATGCTTCTCTTAATCACACCATTATGTTATAATTTACAAAATTTTCCTTCATAAGTGACATGACAGCAATAACTACTGGGTCAAAAGTCTAGAAAAAAACCACATATTCAGGGATCTCATATTTGAAAAATTAATTCTGATATCAAAGGATGAACATTTCAGAATCAATAGGAGCAAGCAATGAGACAATAATTGGTAATGACCATTCTTTGGGAGACCTTAAAAAAAAACAGGAAAAACAAATTACTTTTGGTAGATTATTTTTAATTTTTCAATTACGCTTCTTTTAGCTCAATACACTCTTCCCAGCATTTCCCCAAATTTTTTAAGCCATCCAAAAATTCCAAAGGATTTCCAAAGGTCCTCAAATAGGTATTTTGTTAGTGATGGCATTCAATGTGAATCGTTTTCCGCAAAGACATTTTTTCAAGTTTGGAAAAATTGAAAACACTGCAATACCTCATGATATGTACGAGGCGTGTTCAAAAAATAATGAGAATTTTAATTTTTCAGAAAATAATATTTATTTATTCTTATACATTGATGTTGTCACCTTCAAAATAGTCCCCTTTGGAGATTATGCACTTGTGTCAGCGCTTCTTCCAATCCCCGAAACACTTCTCCAACTCGATCTATGAGATAGCCTTTAGTTCTTTCAGCGATGCACTTTTAATGTCATCTACGGCTGTAAAACGACAGCCCTTCAAGGTTCTCTTAATTTGTGGGAATAGGAAAAAGTCACACGGAGCCATATAACTGGCTAATATGGAGGCTGGGGCATCGTTACAGAATTGCTTTTGGCCAAAAATTCACGAACAAGCAATGAAGTGTTAGCTGGTGCATTATCGTGGTGCAAAAGCCATGAATTGTTTTTCCACAGATCCGGGCGTTTTGTTTTCGGATTGATTCACGCAAATGGCGTTGAACTTGTAGGCAGTACTTCTTATTGATCGTTTGACCTGGCAGTAGGAATTCATGATACACTATGCCATTAAAATTGAAGAATACAGAGAGCTTAACCTTCACGTTCGACCGCACTTGTCGAGCCTTTTTTGGTCTTGGTGAGCCAGAATGCCTCCACTGGGATGATTGAGTCTTCGTTTCAACATCATATACATAAACCCATGTTTTGTCACCTGTTATAAAACGTTTCAGTAATTCTGCATCGTCGTTTACTTCATTTAGTGACTCCTGAGCAACTTCCATTCGCCGCTGTTTTTGTTCAAAATTCAACAATTTTGGAACGAATTTTGCTGCCACACCCAAAAAATTGGAAATGATGTCATGACATGATCCAATCAATATGCCAACATCATCAGCGACCTCTCTAATTGTGATTCGGTGATCGTTCATAACCATTTCTTCCACTTTTTCCACGTTTTCAGCAATTGTTGATGTGCTGGGGTGTCCAGTGCGTTTGTCATCTTCAAGGTCTTCACGGCCTTCTTGGAAACGCTTATACCACTCGTAAACTCTTGATTTACTCATAGCAGACTTACCATAGGCATTTGTTAACATTTCACACATTTTATTAGACTATTTCATTTTTATGCAAAATTTGATACGAATTCTTTGATCCATTTCTTTTAATAAACGAAAACCACCGAGCTCAAAAAACACTTCTAACCTAGTGGCTGTCACACACAAAGTCCACAATGAAAACAGCTGAAAGTTTTATCATACTTCAGGGTCATGTATACCAACAATAAAAAAAAAAGTTTGACAATCGGACTCTCCAAGCCCGCAAAATGACAAAATTCTCATTATGTTGTGAACACACCTTGTATGCCTGTGGCACAAAATATATCAATATAGTAGGCCGAGATGCCTGCAGGGCTCAGAGCAGTCATCTTTAGCAACATGCACACCACGGGGTTAAACAGCAGTGCATCTCTTTCACTTTGTTCATACAACAATTCATAAACAACTTCTACCTCACTGAATTGGGAAGAGGAAGTTTCCCTTCCGAAGGAATTTGAATTTTTTCTTCAGCAATATACTTTTTAATTAAATATTACCACATAAACTTAGTCATTTATTAACATACTAATGACAACCTCAATGTTACAATGAATCCATGGACATAATCAGGTAAGAGGAATTTTAGAACTTACACTGGAGCATTTAAAGTCCAATACTGGACATCATCAGAGAGCCAAGGATTGGAGGGCTGCGGTGGAGTGAGGAATGGGTCGTACTCAGCATATGTCTCTACACGTGACGCCAGGCTCTCCAGTGCCTGTGAGGCTTTCATCCTCGTGCGATTGAGGCCCACTTGCAGGAAGGCAACCTGAGGAGAAGAGTGGGGGCCTCATTCAATATTACTCACCAGCAAGAGCATCACACACATTCAGCCATGCATCAAGCATGACAGGTCAAGCCATTCATTTCCAACCAATATTCAGTGATTCATACCAACATCCTCTCCACATGAATCATGTGGGTAATACAATGAAGTACAAGAGACAACAATTTCATTGCTAGGATATAAAAACAAACAATAAGAAGAAGTTTTATTATCATACACTTTTAAAAGTAAACTTTGAAATTTAATATTATGGAACCTAAGTTGACATCTTCAAATTCAAGCAACCAACAAAAGTTTAGGTTTAGATTTTGCAAATAATAATTTAGAATGCAATTATGCCACTTAAGGTGATACTTCAATGAAGATAGAAAAATGGTCACTAAATATTCCTCTTGGAATTCAAATCGCACACAATTCTTTTTCTTGGGTAAAGATTTTAGTTAAGACTGCTTGCATGTTGGTATATGACAGACAACATGAGACAAAACATTGAACCAACAAAAACTAATACCTTCACTGGGCATAAATGTCTTCATTGTATCTTCTTTAGTAGATATCTCCATAAATTTTAAACAACATAATAAAAATAATTCACAAAACATTTTTCATCCTTTACATTTATGTTACTACTTTCCAATCTCCCTTCATGCTATTAAACTTGCCTAATCTTTTCTACTTCTTACCTTGGCTACCCAAAATTCTCCTCTACAGGAAGTCTGTCCACAAAGTCTCTTGCCATGCAATATTTTGAGAAAAATAGCCTACCTAGAACAATAAATGTCCCCTTTCAAAGTCCTCCCTTGGGAACTCACACACTTATCCCAGCATCTCTTCCACTTATCAAAATAATCATCAAAGTCCTTTTTCAGAGTAGTCATCAGTTGCTTCGTTGCATTCTCCATTATTTTATCAACCGACTGTTGGGAAGATGGATATTGTTTCCCAGTCACAGCCATAGACCCATGACTCATCTCCAGTTATGACCTTTTTAGAAAACCTAGGTCATCATTTGTGGATTGGCGCAAGTCCCCTGCAACTGTGGCACGAAATTCTTGACACTGATGAGATAAAAAAGAATGTGATGAGGCATTTGAAAATTGTTTTGAAAAGTGGAAGAGATGCTGAGATAATTGAGTGAGGTCACAAGGGGAGAACTTCAAAGGGGATTAAAGCCTCCTGATTGTTCTTGGTAGGCTATTTTTCTCAAAAAAAGCATGGCTGGATACTTACTGGACAGACCTCTTGTACTTTAATTTATGCTTATCCTCTTGCCTCAATGACTAAGTTTCAGCTCTGCACAAAATTATGTACGAAACTAGAGTGCTCACTGGCCTTTAAAAATAACTTTACTCATATTTATCAACAAAAATGCATCTTAAGGAAAAACAATTGTTCTTTTCATGCCACTGCTGCTACACTCAATTTAACTCCCTTAAGGAGTGAATTGTCTCACCTGCTCTAGTTCATTCCCATCTACTTAAAAAGTTTAAAATAGCCTTCTTACCTTGATAACCACATATTTGTTTTTATATGATTCATCTTCATCCCATACACCTCTGCCTAACTTCTGCTACATTATTAAGGAATACCAACTTAATCAACCCCTCTATACCTTCATTTCCAAATCAAGTACCAGATGGCCACCCTTAACATTTTCTCGGCATATACGTTTACAAGCACAGTGAACAATGGACAACTCTGCCTAACATTGGCCATTCTACATCTAACTCTAGTACCTTAGCTGTTAATTCTGATATATGAGGATAGGCTGAAAACTAATGCACACATGCTTGTAGACCATAAACAAAATGACCTGCAGAAGAACTCTTCATGACATGTGGAAGTAACATTCCCCCTCAACATGCATGCGCAGGTTTGAGGTCGTTTCATTCATCCAGTGTATTTTCAGAAGCAGAAGTATGGAGACATGTTCAAGTGCTATTATGTCAACGAGAGTAAAACAGTGTGCTGTTGTCAAATTTTTTAACTGCTCAATAAGTGACTCCTTTAGAGCAGTGAATTCTTCTCGGAATTTCATCCGGGTAATCTCCTCCATCTCCATCGGTGCCGACGTTTCGATGGAGATGGAGGAGATTATCCAGATGAAATCCCGAGAAGAATTCACTGCCATCATCCGCCAGGAGAAATTGAAGTCCTACGACTCCTTTAGAGATTCATCGTCGCTTAAAGGATGTTTATGGTGGTGATGCTGTTGATATGTCTACTGTAAATCAGTGGATACTAAAATTTCATGGTTGTGAGCCTGGAAAAGCCATAATTGTTAATGAAACGCACAGTGGATGTCTGATTACTGCCACAGACGATAAACATCGCAAACTCATCGAAGATTTGATTCAACGTGACCAACAAATCACTCAAAAGCATATTGCAAACTTTATTGGAATATCCAAGGAATGTGCCAGCTTCATTATTGAACAATTGACAACATTCGTCCACACACCTCATGCACCACTGGAGAGGCTCTACAAAACCTGAAATTTGACCCAATTCTACACCCTCCTTATTCCCCCAATCTTGTGCCTTGCGATTTTTTCAAGGTACAGGAATTGCTCTCTTTATTACTGCATTGATATGTGAACTTCACACACCATTGGACTTAGTACTAAGTCAGCTCTACCCTTTCCTATCAATTCTACCTTAAAATCATTAACTCTGGTGGTGGTGATGCATATATTTATACTACACCTGTCTCACCTTTCAACTACTATCTTCTGCTGGTTAATTAACTATGCCTCCAATGCCAAAGAATTTCTCAAAATCCAAAAAGTGCACAAAAACATTCTGGCTCGATTTCAAATGCCAATTGAATGCTTGCATTACTTCAGTCACTTTGAGCCCTTCCTCTTTTTGAACAAACTGATTTTTGCTTAGTTGAACGTACTATTATAAAATCATGTATTCGCTATTCTCAGTATTTACTAAACTTTCCACAAGAATTCAACCTAGGGCCCTTAACAAATTCGTCTTCCCTGAAGGAACCCTTCAACTCCAGCACAAGCATCGAATGCATGCGTATCATCCATCTGCTCACCTCCCTCCGCAGCTCCTCTTCTGTCTGCCGCCGCCGGCGCTGCCTCTGCCCAGCCACCGGCCGCCGTTCACCTTGCCGGAAGTCCTCATGGTCATCGAAGGGAGTAACACAGGCGGGGGCGGCAGGGCAGCAACCCCCAGGAGGGGCAGCCCACGGAGGGAGCGGCGGAGAGGCAATCGCCATGGGCACTGAGTGGGGTGCCCCCCCACCTCGCTCCACCTGTACAGGAGAGCACCCCTTCCTCGTATCACACCCCAACGACAACCCATCTGACTGCTGTGGGGCTCGTCTCTTTTCTGCCATTAACACCTCCAAAAGTTTCCATGTTAGCCAACAAAAAAATCATGCTGTTCCATATCTTTCCTTAAAATTAAATTTGAAAGCACCATGAATACAATCATGAGAAGTATTATTGTCTCAAGTAACCCATAAAATGAAAGAGAGAACATACTTCCCATAGAATTTGTATTGAGTGCACTAGAAACTTTTACATACCCATATAACATACTATTTTATGAAATTTGTCATCTTAGGCGGAACATACACAACATATTGAAATGAAGGAACTAACTTTCTAATTCCACACAAACTTTATTTAAAAAAAGACTTAGGTTTCCATGTTGGACATCATCCTACCTAGGTAAGTGTGGTTAGAATTACAAAAATACTTACTTCATTTCAATATCACTTTACACTACGCTAAACTTAATTCCAAAATAAGCAGAAGCCTCAGGGGCTACAAGTTTTCTATTCTGCTTCTTTACAATCTTTTGCATAGAAATGGATACCACAGTGCTTTGCCACGAATTTTATCCTGAAGGTTCTAACAGTTTCAGCCTCAACTTTGTGGAATTCCCTCATTCTGAAGGGTCGGTAAAATTTTGTGAATAATCGTTTGCTGTTGCACCAAATTTTATATTTCTTGGAATCACTGTGAAAAAATATTTCAAAAGGAACAATGTTTCATACCTGTTTGCAATATGATTGCCAAAAACAGGCAAACTTGGGTACATAATATAACCAGATCAACACACACTTGCCCAATGAACTGACTGCTCAAGTCTGTCTGCATCCTGCATTATGAGACTGTGTTGAACCTCACCGTCTAACAAAGCCTGAAGATCAATGACAGCTGTGACCTCAGTTAGTGTTTCGGACTCAGGACCCTTGTGTCTATGCTCATTTACTATACCAACTCTAGAATATAATGGAACCTCATAATACGAGCATAATCCATTCCCCAATCTTTCTTGTAAAGCAAAATACCCATTTAGTGAAACAACTTTTTGCATATAAATTAATGTCAAATATGATAATGCATTCCATGCCATAAATAAAATTATGTACAAGGATTATTAAAAGCAAATTATGCATACCTTGTTTAGGACCATTGATCGCCTTCATCTTTTTTTCTATTATGGAATGAAGCAACCGGTAATGAGAACTCGATTTGTAAAAGCAAAAAAGAATCTAAATAAATTGTAAATTATTTATGATACGTGACTATTCCTTATTACGAGAAAGCTTTCTAGAGACGTTTGTGGGGATCAGAATGGTGCAGTGGCTAACATACCACCCAGAGGCGAATATTTTTCAGTGGTATTGCAATCCCTACATGAGGTGCCTTGTGGAGAGTACTTTGAGTGAGTACAACGTCCATCAGATAGGACGTTAAACTCCAGACCTCTTGATGCCTTTTGAAAAGAGTAGGTTAATGCCGATGCCAGGTTTCTCTCCAATTTTCCTTTCCCATCCATCCTTAATGGCTCACATTACATTAGAATTTGGTCGCCTACCCTAAAAATTACTACTAACTAGAGACATTTGTTTTCAACCAACGCTTTAAAATTTGATAAAAATGTGACTCAGAATGATCATTAAATAAATTTATGGCATGCATCACCACTTCCTTATTAGGGTGATCCCTCATAAGCATGGTATGATGCAAAAATTTCCCATGACCACCACATTTCATTTAGCCTGCTGTTATGAGCTCAACACTTCTTGAGGGCTTGTGGAGTTTCTGAATGGTAAACCAGCAGGGGTTCGCATTTAAAATTGTAGCTCACATTTGTGCAAAATAGCAGCATGAGATGGCCTGTCACTGCCTTGTGGTCGGGTAATGCATTATCTTCTAACTGTTACATGCACAAATATAGGTTCGCTTTGGCATCTTCTTCCCGAAGAGAACCATCTCGTCACAACTAAAAATTTATTGTGACAGGTAAGCCTCAGAATCTACAAGCTTTTTGAATTCACCGATGAAGTTCTCTTCTGCCTTTGACTCAGAGATTTCTGCTTCACCATACCTCACAACCCTGTGGATGACAGTTGTTCTCGTTAGTTTCTCGAACCTGGTACGGCTCCATTTAAATACTTGTTCAGCCGTTGATGATCCTGACCTTATTAACAAGGTCAGCCAAAATCACTTTCCCCTTCTCACAAATTATAT
Organism: Hetaerina titia; assembly: GCA_037158775.1. Taxonomy (NCBI): domain Eukaryota; kingdom Metazoa; phylum Arthropoda; class Insecta; order Odonata; family Calopterygidae; genus Hetaerina; species Hetaerina titia. The sequence continues at coordinate 12,696,597 of CM073768.1, read as the reverse complement.
TATCATTAATGGTGTCATATTGCAATTGCTTTTTTGTTTTTTCTTACAAGAAGCACCTTTCAACATCGTTGAGAACATGTAACCATTGCATAGATACTCTTGTCACTTTGAAGCATCTATCTCCTTATTCTTGCCCATGTTCTTGAAGAAAAGGCCAATTGTTGATGTGTATACTAGACAAGTCACGCTCACATCTTGTTCCCGATTTTCAATGATTTTACTTTTCAATTTTACTGTTATCTTTTATTTTTATTCCCTAATGGCTTTCTTCTTATGAATTCTTACGAACGGCTTTTCTTCGGAGTCAATTTTAAAACTAGGCACTAAATATAATTAAACTTTGCACAAAAAAATCAGTAATAATATGCTTGAACACAAATTTGGAAAAATGCATGATCACTAGTGATACAAAGATGCTAGTGGAACGAGTGGTAGAGACAAACTGCAGCAGCAGGCACACAATGAATACGGGAATTCCTTTCCTTGTCACTCATTATGTGAAAAGTCACTCATTAACCAAGTCATTTCCGGGACCAATATTTTTGCTCATTATGCCAATTACTCACTGTTCAAGGTGCTCGTTAAGTGAGGTTCCAATGTACAATGGATTGTAAATAGGTGATAAGTTCCTGCTCACCAGGTCAACTCAACCAGTTTTTTGGACTTATTTTTGGAGAGATAACCCAAAGTTAAAACAAGTGCCTGTTCCTCAAGTGTACGGTATTGGTGTCTTATCTTTTATGATTCATTCATGATTTTGGAGACTTTCAGGTGTAGTCATCACTGCCTCCGACAGGAGCTTCACTGCATCATCATTATGCCGAACTTTCTCAGGCTCATTCCGGCCTTGTAGCCAATCTCAGATCCACCAACAGTCTTTCACAGCAATTCCATCTTCTTCCTCTGCACCATCAAGTACATCCGAGACCAGTTCCACCAGAGGGTGGAGACCGGTTCCATGACTACACGCTCAATTGTCGGAGCCTGGAGTGAAGGAAGCCGATTCCTCTTCAATTGTCAATCAACTGCGGTGCCACATGCAGCTTTTTCTTTAATTGAAAAAGAATAACACATATTTCTCATTTCCTCAATGAAAGGCATTGATGTTTCCTTCAGGTTATGAAGAACAAACTGGCTAACCTGTCTCTTGAACAGCTTGAAATCATCAGCGAGAAAACTGTATAACTGTATATTTTGCACATTAAGACTGTTTGAAGTTAAGTTCTTCAAAGTAATTTCATAGTTTTTAAATGAATAAATACAGGAATGCATAGATGCCATATTTTTTAAGCATTATTTGTCAATAAAATGAACAACAATCAGGTTTGATCTTATGGAAAATCATGGTTCCCATTATTTAACCTACGTTTTCTTGCCTAACTATTTTCTTACCTAACAGTAACTAGTAAGATTCCATTAATTATATATTTTGCGCTAAACTGGTTGCATGCCATATCATACAGATGCCACACATATTGTTTTACAAAACAAACCGTTTAATTGCAAACAACACATTCAGGGCCACTCAATTTTGACCCAAGCAATGGTGTTGCAAAGGTCGCATAAGCATGATTTACCCTACAGATTCCCATGGTTGGCACTCTTTTAAACCATGATTTTTTAATTCTATATAATATAATACAACAGATTTTATGATAGATTTTTTTCTGTTAAATAACAGTTGGGAGAAGACATGAAAGACTTCAAGGGGTATAAGATGGTGGGTGGGCATATTTTGATGAAGGAAAACAATATATGTCTCATCTTTGACTGCAACCAAGAAAATCTAATTTTTCACCAAAGCACAGCACAGTTGCTACAAAGTTAAACAGGAAAAGAAAGGTGAATGAAGCCTTTAATATGTCAAGTATTAATGCAGAAGGTAAATATTGAACTAATCCCATCATATTAAACAATTTTAAAATATGCTCCAGTAAATTTAAGAAACCTCTTAAAAATCTGGTATATTATTTAACCTGTTTGGTCTATAAGGTACTTTAGGATGAATAGGGATTGCATGTACAGATAAAGCTTACTAAGAAATGAATGAATTATCTAACCCAGTAGCATATTCTACAGCCAGTACTGGCCTGAACCATACCATTAAGTAAAGCAGATTTGGATAAGACTGCCTGCTACTGTTGAGATCAGTGAAAATTTAAACCATAGCAGTAGACCATCAAAATAAGTTCATATGTGGGGTTACATTATTGACAAAAAGTTGAATGCTGGGAAGCAGGCAATAGTAGTAGCACACAATGTGATTTGTATTTTCAGAGATGTGAAGCTGAATCAGCAGAATCAGCTGATATTGAGTGGACATGGATGAAGGTTTTACTGCTGTACTAGAACCACTAAAAGTACAGTCTGCTTTTGTGAATAAAGGCATTCAAGAAATTTTATTAAAATTAATATCCATGTCTAAGGAATATACCCTATCTTTCATTGATGAAACATGTGCATATTTATAATATTTCCCATTGCAATATGAACCTGTTCATTGGTAAGCTCAAATACATGGGTTCCTTTTGGTAATCTCTCTTGGCATTTTCTTGTTTCATGGGTGACAGCTTCTTATGTCATTCTCATATTGATAGCATTTGATATTAAGCAATATCTCAGTCTATACAACTAGATGCACCATACTAATAGAGCATAGGGCACCACTGTGGCTGATTGTTCAAAGAATCCCATCAGAGTTGCATCAATTTTGCAAGAACAGAGTTGTGTTACCGTAAACATCACAGACTCAGAACAATAATTACAATCTCATGTGGTTCATTTAACAGAGGAAAGTCATCATGAATACTGTTCTTCTAACCTTAAGGCTTTGGAAATATTTTGGGATTATTATGCAACAAAGATGCCAAATTGGCATCACCAGTGTGGCCCTTGAGGAGGTGCGTACTCACCGAGGCGTGATGGACGAGGGGGGTGGCGGTGCTGCGGCACAGAGGGTGAGCGGGAGGGGGCATGGTGGAGGTGGTGGTGAGGGGGATGCGACGAGGATGGGGGGGCGGGGGTTGAGGCAGGGGTGGCGGATGAGGCAGGGGCATCTGGATGCTGCGCCTCCCCTGGCGGCGGCCGCGCCACCCTCCAGTGGGCCCGCTCCTGACTGTCCCGTACCAGTTTCTCCCCCTTCTTGCGTTCCTTTGCCAGCCGGACCTGTAATGGCATCATCCATGGCACCAATGCACCCTCATCCCCCTTCCTACGGTAGGGATCAGGTGAAATATGTACATCGGAACCAGATACTGAAAATTAAATACTATAACAATACATCTGGGTAAATGCAGTGGATATACTGGGAAATTTGGCATGGGTACAAGAGGGCAGGTGGGGGCGGTTCCTCGCCCAACCTCCTAAGTCTTACCCCGAGCCCTATCTAGACCATAGGAGAGAGCACTTGAGTTCTAGGCCATACGACAGCAATGACCATTTGACTTAGGAGGCCATTTAATTTTTCAAAAATCTATCATTTCATGCGGAGATCCATCGGTTCATAAGATCTAAAGTCCACAGATAGTCATTCATTCACGTGTACTACATTGATTACAACAGCCATGAAACAAATGAACAATCAAGGCCAGATTTTCATCACCCGAATATATGAATTTATTTAACGATCTCAGAATTTATTCATGATTATTAACAGTTAGTGGCTAATATGAAGTTTGCACTTTTCAATGAAAAATTAGTTCCTTTAGCATACTTAGTGAAATAAACTTAGATGAGGTAACCAATTTTTCTTTAATGTGCTTAAATTACTCATAAATCAACTTTTGTTGTCAGGCAAGTTGTTTTATGCTGATTGATGGCTTCCAGTCTTACTTCAGCTGAAAGCACAATATTTTTTTTCATAATACAATTTTTAGAACAGCACAAATCATATTTCAAAATGAAGGGGGAAGTGAACTTCAATATTTGATAATATTCTCCATTTAATTCAGCAAATTTATCAATATGACTTACCCATATGCCACTGCAACTCATCACAAGTCATGCGAAATGTCAATCCTTAAGTAATTTTTTTACAATATTTTCAGCTCATTATGTGAGGTTCCTATTAACGAGGTTTCACTGCATGAAAATATAGGGAAACCTCATTTCTGGCATCTCCTAACAAAACACATCTGGACATTTAATATTACAATAAAGCATTTTTCAATTCTGCTAGCTTCCTTTCTCCTATTATTCCATCTAGTACGCCAAACCTAAAGGGTATGTCCCAAAGATATATTAGATACAAATGGTACTAGTATAAAAAGGTTATGGAAAGTTGTCTGGATGCTTTCTTCATGCATTCTGCTGTTTAAGAAAAACTATAGTGGAGCCTTTAACAGACAATGTGGTCAAGTCAAGATTACTCATGAGTTTTTAAATCTGTGGACTCTAACCTAAAGAAATTGGGTTTGGATGTAAAGAGTTGACAAAAGGACTCAAGACCTTGACAAGACGGATACTTGTGAAGATTTCTTCTGGGTGATTTGTGGGAAGAAGTTTGAATTCTGGAAAGATAGCAGATCTAAATTTAAGGTGCACACAGTGTACATTTTTGGGTAAGAGTTAGGGCAGGGGTTGGAAATACCAAAATACTTCCTATCAAAATTTTGGATACAAAATTAAGATGTCCAGCCATCTCTGGGGTGAAAGAAAATGAGAGCCCCTTGTTCAAGAGAGAGATTTCACAGGAAATAAAGCATATGGATGAACGGTTTACAACTTAATTGTTGGATGGGTCTTTTTTACTTATTTGAAAATATAACCACATACAGCAGTAACTTGCCAATTTAAAATAGTGCATGTAACAACATATGGATAAAGATTTATACACACAAAATCAACAAATATTAAAAAATTAACAAGAGAAATAACAAAAAGAGGCATATTAATTGTCTAATTTATCTAATTATGGAGAGATGGGAAAGAGCTAAGTAAATGTGTTGGAGGAAACCAAAAATGGATCAATGTTTTCTCAGGGAGTGATTTCAGGGGAGAGAGGAGAAGCGGAAGAAAAGAGTTTAATTAGTGACTATCTGGAAGTGGGCATGATAAGTATAATGAGTGTGTGCGGGTAGGTCATGGAGGTGCTCTGAAGTTGATGAGGCAGAGCAGTTCAGGGCAGTCAGCAAGATTATTGTAATAGTGGTGTAATTGAACTTTATATCAGACTTTACCATTTAGGTGGAAAGATTAGAGGTGGAGAGTGAAGACAAAATTGTATCTTTGGGCACACGACATGGTATTTTAATATTTTAGTGAAGAAATTAGCAATGTTATTGGGTGTAGCCACGTAGGGGGAGCAATTAATTATGAAAGGAAGGACAATCATGGAAAAATATGAGTGCAATGATCATGGGTCACTTATTTCCGTAAAGCAATAGAAAAGGCCTAGTAGAGACATAGCTTTCGATCTGTTAGAATTCCAAAATCCTTTACTAATAGCATGCAATTGAGAGGGATAAAGTTAATAGAATATTTGAAGTTAACAGGATATTTTTAAACAGAATTTACACAGCACTGCATTTACTTGATTTAATATAATTGCCCACATATGACACTATTCAGAAGTTTTATCTAAGGCATCTTACAGATTATGACAGTATAAAACATTAAGTATTTACCTAAATACTTTACAGTCATTTATAAATACTTGACAGACAGCATAAAGAAGTGATTGTGTTTGTGGTTTGCGTGGGAGGCAAGATCGTCAATAAAAATATTGAAAAGATATGGCCCCAGGACACTATCCCAGGGAACTCCAGATGCAGGTGGGCAAGGAGATATGATGCCAGACAGGATTACACATTGGGGTCTGTTAGTAAGTAAGCTCAAGAGTATATAAGAGTATATCAAATAAAGTAACGTTGAGGGAAAATTGTTGGCTGAGTTTTTGGAGGAGGCTGTGGTTGAGAGAGTCCAATGCTTTAGAGAAGTGAAGAAAGATTGCATCTAGTTGTGCATTTTTTCCTAGAGGCAGAATTCTGCTGAAAAACTCCAGGACTGGCCAGGTATGAATGACCTAGAAGGAAACCATGCTTACTGTTAGACAGAAAAGGAGATGAATTCTATGGTTTCAGACTCAACTTTGTGGAGGTTCATTTTCGTTTAAAATGAATACACTTTGTAACTTCCATACGATTTTTATTCGTACTACCGGTTTCAACGCTTCGGCGTCATCATCAGGTACAAACATTGTTTTGTTGGTTTTGATATGTCGACGACATTTTTGCCATATGGACAGGAACCGATAGACAGCTGGACAGGTTTTTGAACACTTTAAACTCGCGCGATCGTAATTTAAAGTTCACATGCGAAAAGGAATCCAACATGAAACTCAACTTCTTGGACATTACAGTCTCAAAACAGAGGAATGGCTTTAACTTCTCAATTTTTAGAAAAACCACTGCCACATACTATACATAGACTATATATCATCCCCTTCGACTCACTCCATCACATAAGGCAAAAGTTATCCACTTTCCACTTCATGATAAACAGATTATTAAACATACCCCTTTCAAAAGATAGTTACAAAAAAGAATTGTCAATAATAAAGGAGATCGCATCCAAAAATGGCTATAGTGAAACATCAATTATGAAAATTCTTTATAAGAAACGCCTCGCAAAAACGAGAAAACTTCTTTATAAATCAAGTGAAGTTACGGACGGAAACCATCGCTGGTGTAAACTCCCCTACTACGGCTACATCTCCCAAAAAATAGGTAATTTCCTCCCGAGGGAAAAATTTAAGATAGCCTACTACAACAACAACAATCTTGGGTCCTTCCTAAATAATACCAAGGACAAGGTGGATATGGTCAACAAAAGTGGTATATACAAATTGAAGTGTAATGACTGCAGTGCCACATACATCGGACAGACAGGCAGATCCTTCCTCACACGCGTGGGGGATCACAAGCGCAGCCACCGCACGGGAAATTTAAAACAATCGCACTTTGCGAAACATCTATGGGAGGAGGACCACTCCAGCGACTTCAATCCGGAAATACTACACGTTGTGGAAAAGGGAAGAAGAATGGACAAATGGGAAGAATTGGAAATTAGAAGACCCATGAAGAGTGGACATTTAGTCAACGACATTTTATATGAAAATCACTCCCCAATTTTGGAAATCTCCTTCAGAATATAACATGTGCCAAAACCCCTAACATACCTCTTTTACCCTCCCCCAACCTCCTCATTTAGCCCAACCCAAAAAACTTCCTTTATCTTTTACCCCCCCCCCCCCCCCAGACCTTCACCTGCAAGCCACGTGGCTTCTCCCCGAACCCCTCCTCCCTCCCATTAGCCTTTCACCCCACCAACCCCCCCCCCTCCCTTCCGAAGAGTGCATATATATATAACCCTGTGCTAGAAAAATGTTTGTACCTGATGATGATGCCGAAGCGTTGAAACCGGTAGTACGAATAAAAATCGTGTGGAAGTTACAAAGTGTATTCATTTTAAACAGAAAAGGAGATGTTAAAAAATAAAGATGGTTTGGGATAATCCTCTTGGCAACAGGCCAAGAGGATTATCCTAAACCATCTTTCTAAACTAAATTCAGAATGGGAAGCAAGGAGATAGGACAGTATATAGAGACATTTTTTGAACCAAATTTATGAATTGGAATAATGCGTGTGGATTTCCACTGGGCAAGGAAAGTGACTAAGAAAATTCAGTAATTCAATAAAAGGTAAGACAAGAGAGGATGCACAGTTATGGACGAATATGGGGTTAAGTTATGGACCATCAGGACCTGCAGAACAATAGTGGAGTTTTGCAAAAGTATTCAAAAACCTCCTGAGGACCACTGTATTTGGGAAAGGCAGCGATTAACATAAGACATGAGGGAGTGAATGCAAGTAATGGATGAGTTCAAAGGAGGCATAAGACATTCAGAAAAGAAATTAAGTAAGAGAGTAGGCCTATATGATCCTACAGTATTTACTTCATGAAAAACTACATCTGGAATTAGTGGATGGTTACGGTGGTGATTAACAAAGGACTAGAACCTTTTTTGGATTGGAAGTAATAGATGAACGCAGACCCCGTGTACATGACTCGTACTACTCATAATCACAATGAGTAAGTAATTTAGAGTAACAACATACTTCAGTGAAGATGTGTCAAGTATAGTTGTTCGGCAAAGTTTTGCAGAGGTACCATTGCCCAATTCTTATTACCAAGAGGGTAGAGTTACCATCTTAAACCAGGAGGGTATTTTTTCGGTCTTCTACTTAATAGTGGGAACAAAGTCTTTTGTGATACACTCAAAGAGACCACACAGGAAATCCATGGCTTCTTCAGGAGACAAGAAACAGAGCACACCCCAGGGGATGAGGTCAAGGCAGCAATTAATATCCTCCCAGCAAGTGTTTGACCAGGCAGGAATGAGCTTTGGTGGGGTAGGGGGGACCCCTTGGTGCTTCCGGGACACTCAAAACCAGAAAACTGCATCAAGGGACTCATGGTCCAAATCAAAGATATTTCTCGCAGGGGTGATTGCTTCAGGGGCAACAGATGCAAGGAGGAAAACCAGTGTGGCTGAATCTCTGGTTCCTCGGAGACTATATTGGAATAAGCAAAGGGCATGGATGAAATGTTCCATGAAAAATTGATCATGACTGTTGACAGGTCGTAGAAGAATCCCAGCAAATGGACAAATTAAAGTCATCGACAAGGATAATAGGGCCAAGTTTAATAGCTCTCAACAGAGTTAAGACAACTTTCCAATACCATAACGTCCATAGTGGGGGGACAGTAGATACAACCTACAAAAATTCTATATACTTTATACTGTCAGGCTTCACTTGATGGAATTGTTTGATGTCCATATTAATTAGTTTGCTATTTTCCACAAACTTAAGTCTGTAGAAAATTACAAATTCATTTAATACGAATACAAATATTCTGCTTAATTTAAAGTATTAATGTCTGGAGAGCAGGCCATATCACATCAAATTATTTACTAGTCCGTTTCTAGGTCCTTGTGGTGTTTCAAAGAGTACACTGAGTTAATTGCAAGCAGCACGCCGCCACCTTTAGAAGTATTATCTAGACAATAAAAGGAATGCATATTATAGAAGGCCAGTTCACTATTTAAAAGCAAGGGGGTTAACCAAGTCTTGGAAAACCAATGATAAATAATTGGCAGAGCTCATGGGCTTGGTAATCACAAGTGGAGAGCTTGTTGTTTATGCTTCTCAAATTTTGGCAATATATACTCATATGCAATTGCAAGGCACACGTGGGGCCTGGGTTGACGTTAACATCACCCAAGATTAAAACAGGGAGTAGGAAGACAACTCCATGTTGTGAGTACGGCGAGGGCCCAAGAAATCACCAGGAATTGGGCATCTGGTGGCTGGGATAATGGAGGCACCAGTGGGACAGGCCACAAGATGCATAATCGGGAAAACAATATCTTCTAAAGCTTAAGATTTCTTGAGAGGCACCAGAGATGGAGAAAGTTCACTGGACGAAGCAGCACAAACACATATGGAAAAATTTATAAAGAGAGGTGAACAGACGATAATAATCCAGAAAATTATGGCGGCCATGGAAACGTGTGACTCCTGGATTCTTGAATTTTGAATTACTTTGCAGAGATTGAGAATTTAGGGTGGGTAAAAAAATTTTTTCTGAAGCTGCCTTCAAGAAAACATTCAAGAGTTGGGAGTTCGAATGAAATGTGTCAAAATAATTATGGGTCATTGAGAACTCTTTGACCACCCACCGTACAGCCCTGACCTTGAACCTAGCGACTACTTCCTCTTCTTGCACTTAAAACAGTGGTTCGGTGGATAGCATTTCAAAACCGAAGAGGAACTCAAGAATGGTATTATCAATTGGTTCAACTCTCAGGCGGTGAGCTTCTATGTAGAGGGGTTAAAGAAGCTGGTGCAGCAGATTGCAGGAACTCTCAACATTCCCAAAACAATAGTACATGGATAGGTGACCAATAAATTGGACATGAGGGAGCAAGAAAGACCACAAACCAAACGCCCAAATCCCCCTGCAGTCCTGACATGGCTCCAGCCAACTTTTTTCTCTTCCTGAGTATCAAGACCATTCTGAAAGGAATCCATTTTGGGTCAATTGACGCCATCCAACACACCGTGACAAGGGCTCTTGCCTAGGGCCTGTCGAACCCTTCCAGGATGCGTACTGTGCATGGCAGAGTCAATGGAACAAGTGTGTACATACCTAAGGGAACTACACTGTACTTCGAAGAATATTAAACGTTCATAATGATATCATCAATAAATTATTATTAGGTAATCTACCGATTAAGGTAGGTTTTTGGATGGACACAACTATCAAATAAACATTTTGTGACTCCCCACCTAGCAAACTAATCTATATCAGGTCCCTCTTCATCTCGGTGTACTTCTCATATTGTGTTCATAGCTACGCTCCATATCAGAGTTTTTACAAGTCTTGTCTTAAGATCCCTACTCAACGTCCCCGTCATCAACTCCCTCCTCCTTGAGAAAGCCTCCTTGCCTAGCGCAATTCTTCTCCTTACGTCCCTACCACTTTGACCGTGTTGGTCCAAAACACTTCCGAGATATGTAAACTGTTCTACCTGCTCTATTTTTTCCCCACCTATTTTAATATTTAGCTTAGCCTTTTTCTTTCTGGAAAATCGCATAAACTTTGTTTTACTAATATTGATTCTCATCCCATATTTATCGCACTGAACCTCCAATTCACTCAACAATGCTTGCAACCCCTTGGCTGACTGAGCAACTAATGCTTGGTCATCAGCAAACCTAACCGATTTTACGAATTCCCCTCCGACTTTCATTCCTACCTCCAGTTCTTCCCATGCCTCTTTAATCATTTCCTCTACATATACGTTGAACAGTACCGGTGACAATGGGCAACCCTGCCTTACACCTCTTCCTAACACTGCCCATCCGGACTCTCCGTTCCCCACTCGCACCTGAGCAGTCTGAGCATGATGGGCATCAATAAATATATTGATAAAAAAATCGCATTACTTCCTGGAGACACCTTGTCTGTACGATAATGGTCGGTCAAAGTTCTTAAATTTTGGGCTGGGTTATTAGTTGCAGCAATATTGAATAGTCTTCAGTCAGTAGCTGTTAACAATAGGATGTGTGAAGTATTCCCAGGGTATTGGCTTCCAAGTTCATGGTTATACGAGCTGACTGATTTACACATTTTCAATTAATTCTTTCCTTAGGTGTCAAGAATGTACGAGTCCAATTCGATGAAACAATAAATTTCCAGTCATTTCATATTCAGTAACAAGCAGGGAATTACTTGATTTTATTTATTCCCAATCACACCCGAAAATCATTGTGCACAATTGTAATTACCATAAGCCTTCGCAATCAAATGATGGAAAGGTAGTTGATTTTAATGAAGCAAACATACTAGCCACTTTGTGAAACATTTCAACAAACATTTCCATGAACATTACAGCTGATTTTGTTTGAGGTCACAATACCATTTGATTTTATCACTCTCTACTCTCTCATTATTATTATTGGTAATCTACTATTCATGGTAGCCTTTTGATGGGCACAGTCCCATCATTGTCACATTTATATTTGTGTAAGAAGACATAACCTGACCCACCCTGCTACATACATTTCAACTTTTTCAATTCTGTGCCCCTTTCTCCCCACCTTCATTCCAGCCAGCATGGCCCTCCATTTCCTCCCTTTACCTTTCTCTTTTTGCTCTTTTTCATTTAAATTATTATTTCTTCCCTAAATGTTTACTTTTTTACAGTTTTCATTAAATTATTGTGTAAAAAAATGGATGGTTATACATGGTATTTTTCATTAGATTCATCAGACGAAAGGGGGCGACTTTCTTATTTTATCCTGCAAATTATACACCACCGTGCCCGTCAAGACTTGTGTGTTGCCCATACCGCAGGAAACATCTCCTTATTCAGCACGATTAATTTGATGCCTTTGGGGCAGGTCCACCCATAGTGTGGGTTGAGAAAGATATTTTATTTGAAATTGTTGGCACTGTTGAATTTATTTCCAGCTGAAAAATCAAGAGAAAGGCATTCATAAATGTAAAGTACCATCTCTGAGCATTGGAGCCAGTAATTACATATGTTTGATGGACAGGGAGAGTATTGATTATGTTGTCGAGTATGTTGATTTTAAGATTACTCTTCAGTATGAAATTCCTTGAATAGATACTTTGGCACTGGCAATGATGGTTATAATTTCCCAGGTGTTTTTGATCCCATCAATGTGGCACTACGGTGCGTGGAACAGGTGGAAATATGTATCATCTTTTTATTTACTGATCAGTAAACAATAGGCTTTACATAATAACTCCCCAGCTTTGGTATTTTACTGCCAACACTTTCAATGTTAATCTGTTATCATCCTCAGGGTTCTGAGTAGATGATGGCAGGATTGTAACCTCTGCAGCAAATTTCCCAAGGTGGTGGAAAACCAGGAAAACTACCAAGATTTAACTTGGAGAAAACTAAAGATGCAAAATAAACAATAGGAGTGATATACAAAAAAATTATCTCTTAGATGCCATGATGACCAAAACTGCATAGTTAACAAAATGGAATAAATTGAGAGTGGATTTGGGAAGTTGGGAGTAAATATTACACTAATGTAAGAATTAACGATGTACAGAAAATGATATGGAAAGGGCAATGCCATAAGAGTGTTTAAAAAATGTTCTTCCTCATCCATCTCTCAGGGCTTCGTGGAAAGATGTTGCCCCATTGGGAGAGCATTCACAGGAAAAAGAATGGGTAAAGCATGTGGTGACCCACCCCCATGTGCATATATGAAACACCCCATTGGGCACCTGCGTTTCTCCTAAAGTGTCATCAGAGAATAATTCCCCTTCCACAGAATATTTCAAATTTCCCAAACCATTTAACATTTCCATTGAGGGGCATTGCACAAATAGATGGCATGTGGGATTCGAGCCAGCATCCAGTGCCTTGTACCCACCTGCTCCTCTGCTTGCATCGTTACAAAATCCCACTTGTGCTGCAGGCTCATCTTCAGAGTCCCCAACGCCTCCTGCAAAGATTGGAGACCCATTAAAAGTCTTGTGGGTGCAGAATGTGGCTACAAGAGGGCCACAGCTGATATTTGGTATCCGTTTTAGAAAATGCATTTTGAAATATCTCAGCTTTCTTGCGACTTTTTAATTTTGATCATAAAATCAAAATTTAGGATCGGTTTACTTTTAATAGGCCCCATTCCTCACTAGACAGCCGCTAAATCCATTACATGGTTTCATTATACTCTAAATAATGGGAAATAATAAAAACGGAAATGTTATTTCTTCAAAAACCAGCAAAGAATTTGAAAAATGAAAAGAGGAAGATATGCATCAATATTTCTTATTAATAGAACGCCAATTTATGCAACATATGCCTGACAGGATATCAAATAACAGGTTTCGATTCCTAACATAGAGAAAACATGAATTTTTTTAAGACAAAATTCTGGCATGGAGAAGGAAAGAGTTCAGCCTATTCCCACATTCCTTCAGTGGTGCTCATTGTACCTATGTCACAAGAACAGGACAATGCTTTACTTTCATGTTAAATGGAGAGAAATGGAAATAGAATTTAAATCAAATTGAACTAAACTTGAGCGATTCAAGATCCAGGAGGAGACAGGAAGCAAGATGACCAACTACAATTGATCCGGAGTGCAGGGGACAGGATTGCCTGAAATGCCCTTTCACATTCATGCCTCATCGTGTGCCAAAGGAAGTCAATGAGAGATTGACCCATCACCATCCATTAGAGAGAAAGATGATTTATCACCTTTTTAGTTATTAATCCTTTTAGTGAGGGACTGCATTTTGGATTGCTTCATTTGTTGAGTCTTACTGCTGACAAATAATTTATTATCATCATTGTCGAGCAATGCCTATTATAAATCCAGATTAAATTGAAGAAAAAAGATTTCGGTAAGAGGAAAAATTTAAGTCCATGACGCGAACACTTTGAGAGAAAGTAACAGTCCTTCATTGGATTTGAATTTTGTTTAATACTTTTTTAGGATAGCACTACAATAGAGTATTAGGAATTTATTTTTCTTTTTATAACAATAACAGATGCCATACAGCTAATTAAATAAACTTACCACTTTCTTACCAAATGCTGCTTGATTTACTTAAGTGTTAAGTTTAAAATATTCTGTATTTTTGGTATCAGTATTATTTAATACAATTTCCACTAAACTAACGATGGAGCATGCTATTCAGGAGCATCAGTTTTTGTGATAACATTAGCATATATATTACCGATATAACTGAAAATATACTAAAAGGTGTTTACAATAATATGAAACAATATTACTCATTTCAGTTAATTTTGAATAACTAGTAGAGAATTACTTTGAAGAATAAAACTTTTCACAAATATTGTAAGAACTAATCAATAACTGATTTATTTTGCTTTTACTCCTGGAGTATAGGTACTCCTTATACAAGGCATATTTGTAAGTCAGCAGCGAGAATCAATGGCAAGAGTACAAGAAGTGCATGCAAAAACATTTTCCTGGTATATGTACAACATTTACTACAACTCAGAGCTTCAATACATCAAAATAAAAGGATTGCATTATCTGGGAGAAGCATATGCTTGTTCTTGTCAATACTATAATGTTCAGCTTTTTTCTCATTTTCGAAATTAAGATCTTAATGAACTTAGGCAGGCACTCTCTAAGGCAATATACGCTGTCTATGTTCAAAACGCTCAATGATTACTGGACCATATCACACTACTTCTTCACCTCCTTTCTCTTCCTCTCCACCATTCACTCTTTGCTGGCCATCTGCCTAATTGCTGGCTGAGGTGTGCACTTTCAGGGCGCTTAGGAGAAGAAGTTTATTGCAAGAGATGGGAATCTCCTTTTCATTTATAGTCAGGTCAGGGAGAACCACCTTCTGGGTGTCATAGAAAGAATATCCACTATCTCTCAATCCTGATAAACACACATTCCTTTACCATTAAAGCTCACAAAATAATAATGGAATGAGTTAGTTTCCCTAACCAATACACAAACCACTTAACCCATTGTATCAAAATAACATCATGTGCCTGAGATGAGTAAGGGAAAGGCACCGCAGTAGACAGAACATAAATATTTTATGTTCTCTATCCAAGTGCTTAGGCCAGTATAGAGAGAGGGGAGATTTGCCTTACAAGAGGATAACCTGCCTTCCTGGTTTGACCTGCAGAAGGGGCTCTCTTTCTGCATATGCACAGTCATTGCTTTGGTCTCTCTACAGAGCAACATAGTCAACTCTTTATCTTCTAATGCAAGGCATAGTCAAAAAAAACGGGCAGTTTGGTCATTTAAAAAAATATATTAATTTGAAAAAGTTTTTGTGATGGTTTTAGTTCCCTTTCCTCCAAACTTATTTCACTTTCTCAAATTATTACCATTCACTTTTAAACACTTCCCGTAATGCTTCACGGCTTCTTTAATCCCTCACCATAGAAGTTCGCCGCCTGGGAATTTAATCAGTTAACAGCAGCAGTCTAGAGTTCCTCTTCTTCAAACTTTTGCCTACTAAGCCACTGCTTCATGTGCAAGAAGACGGAATAATCACTAGGTTCAAAGGTCAAGTCACCTCAGATATGTCGATGGAAGTCCAAAAATGGTCTTTTCGATAATCAATAAGCATCTTCGGTGCCCCCTTGTACACAATTTATGATGCCAGTGTTTTTCCATTAAAATCATTTAATTTGTGGTGCATCCAACAAAAATAATTTTATTATCAGCCGGAGCACTAATCACCAATCGTCGATCAGATTGCAGTTCTTGGTCCACTTGTTGAACGACTTCATTGGTCTGAATACTGGACCTGCCATTCCGCTCTTCATTATGCACATTTGTGCAGCCATTACTGAAGTCTCTAACTTCCCCTTCACTCATTGATGTATGTCCATAAACAAGGCACAACTCCCGATGAAAATCAGCAGCAGATGATCCTTATGTACATAAAAATCAAATCAAAGCACATGCACTTTGCAACTGGCAGGGACAACGACTTTCATGGACATTATTATCTGCACTCATTGACAGGCAAACAACTACAGAATATTTAATTTTAATAAAGTGGCCTTTCATTTTTGAATATGCTCTATCGTTCTTCAACATCCCCTTTCATGCCATGATCAGATATAACCACACACCACCCGGTGGATTTGATAGGTAACCATTTCCCCCTCAAGGGTGTTACACTTCCTTATAGCACTTGAAACCATATGCAGTCAACAGTGACCACATCCACAAGAGACCCCTGTCCATGCACCTAGCACACTTTCACCTATTTTAGGGGCTTCCAATCCACCTCACGATATGACAGTGTTGATGGCACACTGCCACTGCATAAGTGCCACAAGCTTTAGTTGGCTCTGAGATTAAGGAATGCTTCAGGCAGCCTCAACCAATTTAACAATTGTTATATGAAACAAGGGGAATGGAGAAAGATTTTAGCACTGTCAGTGGTTTTAACAAAAGGAGAAGGCATCTCTTTTCACCTCCGACTTCACTAAAACTTACCACTTCATAATCCTCAAGGCCATGCTTCTGCTTGTTGCGGAGGGATCTCTTTGCCAGGTAGATGGCGTACTCAACATTGTCCGGGCAGTGACTCTGTGATGGCCAGTAGTATGGTGTCTGGAAGGAAAGGCTGTTCATTATCCATCTGCATATAGGATTTACAAGGATGCTAAGGAGTAAAGGAAGAGCTTCATGCTTGAGTGAATTCAGGATTTAGGGTACACAGTTTTCTGGTATTCAATTCCCAAATGTGCACATACCATTTGAGAGAGACCACTGAAATAACTATGGCTTTTAACAGTCTGTAAACATATTGCTGAAATAAAATGAATGTTTGCAATTAACAACTAACTGATGGAGGAACAAATAGTACACACTGAATTATTAGAATAAATTGACAAAACTTACATTCAAATATTGCTTGGCCTGTTCCCCACCACCATACTTGCACTCATTTCACCAAATGGCAACCAATGGAAGACAAATGATTTTCTAAAAAAATAAGCAATACTAACTAATTATTCATGGAAGACTGGCTGTCAAATGGTGCAAACAATATCCCCATGATAAAAAGTCCCCATATTGCATAATAAAAATGTGTACTGACATGTACTGAAGTGTTGCCAGGCTACTTTCTCATAGAGGATTTAAGAAATAAATGGAAAATATGAAATACAGAAACTAGAACATGAGACAGTGGTTGGATTTTAGGCTCAAGAAGGATGCAATGGTTGGGGATGAATCTGATTTTCTGAAGAAGACAAAATACCTTCATTCCATCCCAAACAATAATTAGAAGTCATAAACTTCTGAATGCCCTCATTCTAAACCTATAATTTTAATTGTATTTTAATTTTAAATACAATGGGAAAGTGAGGAAGTTGCTGAGAGATCTAATAAAAGCAGCGAGTACAAACGATTGAGAAAATAGGCTGGGAAACAGCACTACAAAATATGAAACTTACAATGTTGTGATGAGGGAATTGGTTGCATAGGGAAATCCAAAGAAGGCAGCAAAACAACAACTTCAATACTCAAAATTTTCTTTACATACAAACGCGATAGATACAAAGAGAGGTATCTTAAAGCTTATTTGTTACCCAATCAAGAAAAACAGCACACTTAAGAGTGGTACAAATCCCAAGTAATATTCCTAAAATTCTCAAAGTTATCTGAAGAAGTGACTTGTAGTTGATCAATATTACTATAGGTAATCTACTGGTGAAGTAAGGTTCTGGATGGGCACATGCTACCAAACAATCCTATTGTCTCTCCTAACCAAACAACCCAACCAAGCAGAAGCCCTTCTTCATCTCTGAATATTTCCTTCCTCCCTTTATTCCATCTAATATCCCTTTCCTATTTCTATCCCTTCCTCATTTTTAATTAAAATTGCCAATTTTAATTAATCATGATATTCCACCATATCACGCCTGAAACGTCTCGTTTTATTCCTTCCTCATTTGCCTAACATTCTCCCCTGTATCACAGTCTTCAAAACCCCAGTGCCAATCAATATGCTCTGTATCCATCTGTCGGGTGACTCGCGGAACATAGGGTTCGCGGAATCTAGCACCGCAAACATTGGTAGCCCCCTCCCCCTATGACGAGGATGACTCGTCACCCACTCAACCCTCCCCGGGCAATGACCGCACTATCAATCCGAGCAGTACTGGTAACCTTTGTCCCTCAGGATCGCCTTATATTGAGGAGCGGTCCTCTGGCTGGGAGCTAATCCCTTCCTTCGCTCTGTCTGCGCTCTGTCTTCTGACCTCCTCCGAGCGTCCTCCCGTCCTTTCCCGCCCTCGCCAAGAGCCGAAGTACCGCTATGTAGTAGTAGCACCTAACAGCACCGCCCGCACCCGAGTCACCGTGCCGTCTAAGGTCCCGTCGCCGCCGTATACATGTGAGTGCCGAGCCTCCCCTTACTCCCTGTGCCTGATCGCCCCATGTATCGGACCATTAAAGCCTCACAGGAAGCCACTGTCGTTTCATTTGAGAATACGCTCCCCACCAATGATGTTGCAGCCACCAACCACGCGGCACATCTTTCCAGTCTTCTTATGATTTCTCCGAGCTATCCCCTCTCCTCATCCACCATACCCAGAACCTCATTAATATTCCTTTCCGTTCACTTCACCTTCTCCATTCTTCTCCAAACCTACATTTCAAAAGCCTCCAATCTAAGCCTGTCATCCTGCTTTAATGACCATGTTTCCTCTCCGTACATAACTATATGGGTTAAATGGAGAAGGGACCATTAGGTCTCAATATCGCCCAAATAAAGTCCTTTATCTATCTATAACTATGCTCCATATCAAAGCTTTAACGAGCCTTTTGATAACATCCTTATTCAATATCCCCATCATCAATTCTCGCCTCTTTGTGAAAGCTTTTTGCCTAATGCAATTTATCAAACCGAAAAGGCACATCAAAAGCTGCAAACAAAACTACAAAGATTATAGGAAATGAACAAGAAAACCACTGATTATAGACCCTATTACCTCTTGCAGCCCTTTTTGGGGTAGGGTATATTGATGATTAAACTCAACAGCTTCAGGCTTTACTTGATGGAAGTTTCGCGTAGTGATACCAAAACAGACATACAACACTAATTTTTCATAAGTGTTTATTGGTACGATGTGTTATGGCTTTATCAGGTCCAAAGACAACTTGGAATTTGAGCCTGTAGTTACATGATATATGAGAAGGAAATGTAATTTAAGGGAACTGACCTCAAATAAGGCTGTTTGGGGAAGATAATGTACCCACGAAACTATTAACAGGTTTAAGAAAATGTGAGAGGAAGAGTTTTTATGAACTAATTCTTAGCATTTATTAGGGATGAAATGGGCTGGAATCTTTCATCAG
Source organism: Hetaerina titia (assembly GCA_037158775.1). NCBI lineage: Eukaryota > Metazoa > Arthropoda > Insecta > Odonata > Calopterygidae > Hetaerina > Hetaerina titia. The sequence continues at coordinate 12,677,161 of CM073768.1, read as the reverse complement.
ATCAGTGTTAGTTCCCTTCCCAAAAAAGGGAATGTTAGCGGTACATGAAGATAAGAGAAAAAAGTTTGGTTTCACTCACAGATAAAATGGTACTAACGATCATCAATAAGAGTATGAAGAGGAATGCCACTGATTATTTAGGGAATGAACAGTTTGGGTTCAGGAAGGGGTGAGGCACTCCAGATGACATAGCGGTAATGAGATCACTAATCAAGAGGAATATAGAATACAATCAGGGCAGTATTTAATACAGTATTTTCCCATTTTGTAGATTTTGAGAAGACAATTTATAGAATCAATTTGGTAGTATTAATTAATTTGTTAGTTTTGTTGGGGAGGCAACCGACAGCACAGGTCATTTGCACCATTAGGGATGACAGGAAAGGATGAATGGTGGAGAGAAACCCGGCATCGGCATTAGCTTGCTCTTAATGAAAGGCGGCAAGGTGTCCGCAGCTTAACGTCCCATCCGACGGATGGGTATCCTTTTCCTTATTTACATAAATGACCTCAGTACCGTAGTTAATAGCAAGCTCCGTCTTTTCGCCGATGATGCAGTAATTTATGGGGACATCCGAAGTCACGAAGACAGAGTCGTGTTAGCCAACGACCTAGATGCAATTCAAAATTGGTGCGATACATGGCAATTGGAATTGAATTTTAAAAAATGCGTAGTAATACATTTTTGGGAAAAGAGTAATTCCCTCCCTTATAGTTACAAAGTGAAACAAACCAAAATCGCGAGGGTAGATTCCTTTAAATACTTGGGTGTAACAATTACTCACGATCTGTCCTGGGGAAAACACATACGAGAAATATGCGGTCGTGCTAATAAAAAATTGGGATTTGTGAAAAGAGTGCTAGGTAAATGCGACGAAAAGGTGAAAGAACGATGTTTCCTTGCCTTGGTCAGGCCCCACCTAGAGTATGCTGCCAGTATATGGGATCCTCACAACATAAATTTGGTTTCGGAATTAGATCGAGTTCAGCGGAGGGGGGCTAGATTTGTCAAACATTGTTATGACCAACTCAGCAGCGTATCCACTTTGTTAGACAGTTTAGGTTGGGATTCTCTTACACAGCGGCGTTTCCAATATAGATTGAACTTATTAAAAACATTTAAAGATGGGCCCTTTTCCGATGACATCAAGGATATAATACGAACCCCAACGTATTACGGTCGAAGGGATCACGAATATAAGACTAGAGAAATAGACTGCAAGACTGACAGGTTTAAAATGTCATTTTTTCCAAGAACGATAAGGGAACAGAATGCTCGTAGTCGAAATTCCCCAGGACTTAGTTCATTACAATAAGTATTAACGTACAGGTTAGGGACTTCGCGAGGATGTGTATACATGTGTGTATGTATGTATGTATATGTATGTGTGTATATATACATATATATATGTATATATATATTTTTTTTCCTACAGGTTCCCCCCACCTTTCCTCACCTAACTCCCAACCCCCTCAACCCTTACCCTTCCCTCATGGTGCTACACCCCCTGCCACACACCTTTTTGGTGGCTCGCAGGGTACTTATGTAGATGTAGATGGGTATTAGCTAATTTACTGCAAAATATAGGAGTAGATTGGAGGCATAGGATACTAATCTGTACATGTCTCAGACTGCTATCAGGTGCAAGTGGTGGATGGAGTGGTAATTAGATGTTTCTCATTAGATTGTGTGGTTAAATACAGTCATACATCTCTAAACATACTGAAATCAGCCAGGATACATGAGTAAAATTGACTCCCATAGCCTTCAGGATGGTCAAAAAACATTTTAAAATTAATTTTACTCTGCTCAGACAGACGTGTTAGTCGAGTGGGTTGAGTGTTGAAAACTGATTAGAGAACCTGAGTTTGACTCCTGGGCAACCTCAGCTCTACCCAAGCTGTGATATTTTTGGTACAACTTCCTGGGAAACCATAGGCAGTACAGGGAAAGGAAATGGCCTTCATTCCCTGATGTGTGCATTAGAATTAAGTGACCTCTACCCTTACCTATCAAGCTGACCTTTGGATTGAAAACTGTGGTTTTATATGCTCACATGTTGGGGTAGTTCTATGTCAACTTTAATGAAAATCAAAAACGGCACAATGTCACCCTTAGAATGATATTACAAGGAATGACCCTGGAAACTCAGAGATTATTTATTCTAATATTACTAGGTGTGGTGCCATTGCCCAGCACCCAATGACAGACAGAATTTTCATTTGGTGCTGCATAACATCAATATAAAATACAATGGTAGAGTAAATAGACCACACTGGCAAGTGAGTGGTTGAGGAAAGGTATACCAAGAAAAAAATTAGGTGGATAAGGTTGCTGCATTCCAGAAACAAATAGTTTTCATTAAAGATGACATTTCAGTGTAAAAGTTCCACAGTGAAGAGTATTGCTACCTTTCAAAAAAGTCACCCTCACCTGAAATCTGTAGAGGGAACTGTCATCCTTCACACTCAGGCTCTTGGTGTCCCCCACGGGAAAGAAGTACCCGGACTGGCAAAGGATGTTGGCCAAGTGAACGGCTTCCACTGAAACAAAAAGGATTAGCATAAACAGCAGGATGAAATAATTGGTTTTTTGTAGCATTTGCATTGCGTAGCAACCTATAAAAATTGATGTTGAGGGCAAAGGAAAAATAAATCTCTTTCCTCAACTCCCCAAAGGCGAAAAAATTTGTTTTCCTAATTATTATTTCTTTTAAACTGCATCCCATATCAAAACATTAGCATGGAGTAATATGAACCTCACCAATTACCATACAAAACCAAAAGTTCTCATGCTTAACTATATTTTGTATTTCCGAGAGCATATGCAGATGCCATCGTGTCTCTGTTCTCTGGCATCTTCCTCCTGACTCTCATTTGTTTTCCTCTTTCTCCGGACTGCTCTCAAATTGTCTCCCCTCTTAACTTCATAGAGGACTGTGAGGCTAGGCCCACATGGGACATATCCCAAACTCTTGCTTCCAAAGAGAATAAAATTGAGATATTGGAGAGGTTACACCATGTAGCCCACCAAGTGATTTTTGTTCTCAAAAAGTGATTTATATTCTCATTTTGTTCACATGTTGACAAATTTACAAAATACAACCTTCCACTGAAGGGGCTAGTTCCAATCTTCTTGAAAAGTATAGAATTTCAAACTTGTCTCTGGTAATGTTTCCAAAGGGAAATGGCAGTGGGTGTGAAGGCAATGGCAAAAGGACTCGCAAGGACCAAATCAGCCATGGACGTAAGACGGCATCCTCCTTGTTCCCAACATGGCTCAGCTACAGACATTCAACGTGACCTCATTCAATCAAAGCGATGGGAAAATCAAGAAGAAATGGTTAGCCATGCTAAGCCCAGCTGCAAGGACAAGGAAACGCAACAGCAATCATCAGGGAAAAAGAGCATGATTGTAAAACTAAATCCAGCATTTACAAAGAGTTTCAGTAGAATGTGAATTCCTGCATGGAATTATTTACTGCAGAGGCCAGAAAGCAACTATACAGAAGCATATTACATTTAGGGAGAAATAATCATAAATAAAAGGACACCACTCAACACAGGACACTAAACCTCAGAAAACAATCTTCATTTCATCAAACACATCTGATTATTTACTTGACGCTACCCCCCATCTTCAGCTTAATATATATATATTGAAAGTTTGTCCATGTCCTGATTAACTAACAACTTTTTGCTGTAGGTCCCTATTTTCCTTCAGTTTGCTAACGAGGGCTACATTGTAGACGAAATATGCATATCTGACGCACACCCTCATCTCACTCCCTTTTTATTGTTATCTCTTTATGTTGCAAGAAATCAAAAGCTCTACGGCCTCTAGGTTAAAATAATAAGGGGGAAAACTCCAATGGCCGTAAAAAACAGTCGCAACTCTCGTCAGACCAAATTGTTGTGTTGGTATTCGCGGGAACCACGTAAGGGACCAACCACAACCTCTCGACCAAGAATACCCTCTGTGGTGGTTTACGGGAAATTAATCCACGCCAGGGACCACACACAGCCACACACACACTATCCTGTCTGGAATCCTTCACGAAGCTGTGAGACCTCGTTAAAGATTCCAGGTGGAAATGTGTCCTTACACGAGGCTGTAAGGAAGACCCCGTTAAGGATACCAGGATGTATTACAAGCACACACACTGTGACTATCCACGAAGGACGAGCACAGACCAATCACACACACTAGCACTCAAGAAGCACACACACACATACTCAAAGGGCCCAACTTCTGGGAGAATCTGAAACGATAGAGTGCAGACGAGGATATGCATCGAACACGCGTGTTTCGGCCACAAAGTGGCCCTCTTCAGCGAACTGAAGGGAAAAACACCTCCAACACAAGGTTGAAAGTAGACTACTGAAGACTTGTCTTCGGTAGTCTACTTTCAACCTTATTGTCACAACAATTTGGTCTGACGAGAGTTGCGACTGTTTTTTACGGCCATTGGAGTTTTCCCCCTTATCATTTTATCTCTTTATGTTGCTCAATTTCAGTAATTTTCTCCCACTAGTGAGGAGGCCCTTTTTGAACCCATGAGTTAGTGCTTTCCTGAATGCCCATGAGTGTGTCAGCTTTGAGGCTGTCCCTGGTGCTGAATTTATTCCCGTAAACAGTCACGGATAGTGTGTACATGTCTATAAACCCAGGTATCCTTAACAGAGTCCCTTTAACCCTGTGAAGGATCCAATTTTGGGTTGAGTGTGCATGTGTCTGTAGTTGGTCAGTGACGAGGAAGTAACATTCCCGCAAACTACTACAGAAGGGTATTCTGGTTGAGAGGCTGTGGTTGGTCACTGCTGTGGAATTTTTTTTCCCACAAACCATAAAAAAATTTGTTTTCATTGTGGGATGAGTAGTACTAAGTTATTGCAGCTTTAGGAGTTTTCATTATATTTTGATAATTTATGAGGCCATAGCGTTCAATTTACCTAGATAATAAATAAGAGAAGTAATGCCAAGCGAAAAGAACAAATATAAAAAATTTGAATTTCTCAATAAAACAATTATTGACTCAAACAGTCTACGTACAGACCTGTTTGAGCCCTTCCTAAGCAAATTAAATACATATATTAGGTTGGGGAAAAAGAAATCCATTATTTTCTTGGTAGATGGTTGTAGTGATTGATATCTCGTAAAGTATCGATCACACAATTTCAAGTTTATACTTGTTATCAAAGTGACATTTCACACCAAAAAAATTTTTCTTACTGTTTTTTGTTTGTTCCATTCAGTTGTGAGTTACAGGGTGTTAACAATGGAAGTCAACAAAGAAAATCTGGTACATTTTACAATCTTTCTTTGATACAGGCAAAAATGTAAGCCAGGCTGCTGAAATTGTGAATGGTGTTTATGGTGCCGATACTGTAACAACTAATGACGTGCAATTTTGGTTTCTTTGATTCCGTTCAGGCATTTTTTATGTTAAAGATGCAGCGCTCATGGGCTGGCCCATCATCGAAAATGTCGATAAAACCACAGAAATAATCTAAGTTGACCGGCATGTTAACAGTTGTAGCATCGCCCAGGAGCTAAAGGTCGACCATAAAACAGTTTAAAACCATTTGCACAAAGCTGGAAAGCTCGAAAAGAAACTCGATGTTTGGGTGCCACACCAATTAGCACCAAGAAACATGATAAATCAAATTTCCATCTGGGAAGCCTTGGCCAAACGGAATGAACTCGACCCATTTCTTAAACGGATGGTGACTGGGGATGAGAAATGGGTCACATATGACAATATTGTACGAAAACGATCGTGGTCGAAGCATAATGAAGTTGATGAAGGTCAAACGGCCAAACAGGACTAATGGCCAGAAAGGGTCTACTGTGTATTTGGTGGGACTTCAAAGGAACCATTTAGTATGAGTTGCTTCCGCATGGCCTAAACACCTAAATTCAGATATCTACTGTCAACAACTGGTCCATTTGAGACTAGCGATTGACCAGAAATGGTCAGTGTTGACCAACAGAAGAGTTGTTATGTTTCAGCAGGACAACGCAAGGCCACACACGTCTGTTGTGACTCGCCATAAACTCCAGGAGCTTGGTTGGATGTTTTAATGCATCCACCATATAGTCCAAACCTGGCACCAAGTGATTACCACATTTTTCTCGCATTACAAAACTTCTTGAATGGTAAGAAATTGTGACCAAGAGAAGATTGTGAAAATAGATTACCATAGTTTTTCGCCATTAAGGACCAAGACTTCTATGAGAGAGGGATTATGAAGCTATCTTAAAAATGGCAAAAAATATCCAACAAAATGGTGCATATTTGACCCAAATCGAACAATCCGAAACATCTTAAATGAAGTTTTGAAATTCACTCAAAAATAATGGATTTCTTTATTCCCAACCTAATATTTAAAAAAGAATGCAGAGTTAATACAATAACTGTATTTATTATTATTAGGTAATCTACCGGTTAAGGTAGGTTTTTGGATGAACACAACTATCAAATAAATATTTTGTAACTCCAAACAAAACCCAATCCAGCAACCTACTCTACAACAGTTCCCTCTTCATCTCTGTGTACTTCTTTCCTCCCTTCAACCTGTCAAACATCCCTATCCTGTTCCTGCCCTTTCCTCGTTTGCCTAACATTCTCCCCTCTATTACCTTCTTTAACATCCCACTACCGCTCAATATGAATAACTGTATACACAAGAAATTTTATGCACAGATGTAATTAATGTAAATTTTTATTAAAATGCAACTTTAACAAAAATGTAAATATAAAAAATGTCTGTTACCACTCGGCAAACTAACAACTTTTAAAACTTTCCTGTATTAATAAGGTATTAGTTCCTTCTTCAAAAGAAGAAAATACATGAGGATTAAAATAATATTTCGAATCCTTCCCTACTAAACATGAAAAAATTACTAATAATATGTCTGAAGACAAGTTTGGAAAAATGTGTGATCACTAGCTAGAGAGAGATAAATTACTAAGATGCTAGCAGAACGAGTGCTAGAGACAAACTGCAGTAGCAGGCATGCAATGAATTTGGAAATTTCCCTCTTCTCATCACATGAAAAGTTGCTCGTCAAGCAAGTCATTTTCTGGAACAATATTTTTACTCATTATACATATTACTCACTATGTGAGGAACTCCTCAAGCATGGTTCCACGGCACCCTTACAAAGGGTCTTCTCATTAATTAGAACACATTGCTAACTCCACAAATTGTTGAATTTTCTAGTGCACATTTATTAATGGCATTATTTGCCACCAAAACTTGATTTTCTATTTTCTGTTCCCCTCTCAAGAAATTCTAACAATATTTACTCATGTCAAATTTTCCACCATCAATTATAGTCTCTCACAGACTTCTATTCACTTGATATATCCACTTTAAATTGTCTATATAAATTAGAAAAGGAATTGAAATGTAGAAGAGGCAAAATGGTCTGCTCCTCCAATTAGGGATAATAACTATTGTTCTAAGCCTCCATATGTTATATCTCAGGCTTCCACATGCTTCCTCATTCCATTCGTTGTTTTTGTCACCATTGAAAATTTATGCCATAACTGCCCACAAGACTCTTCATTGGCCAAAAAAATTTCATTGACAACAAACTGCTTTCATGTGTTTAAAAATGATGGCAGGTGAAAATAAGAAGACAGAAACAAAAATGTTAGTGTTGCTTTATCGACTGGCACCCAGAGAAAGAGGCAGAACCTTGGGTTTACAGTCTTTCACCAAAGGAGCCAGTTTAAGGCTTGCTTACCCGAGTCCTCAATGCAGAGCCGCTCCATCAGCCATTCGATGAGATCATACCCTGAGTGGCAAGAGAAGAAAGAAATGAAAGATTAGTCAAACCATCAATCCAAGAATCTTAGCAATATAAACACAAATATTATTATAATTAATCTACCAGTTAAGGTAAGCTTTAGATGGACACACCCTACCAAATCATTCTATTGTCTCCTCTACCTACCAACCTACTCTACAAAAATCCTCATTTCATCTCCGTATGTTTCCTTCCTCCCTTTATTCTGTCCAGTATCCCTATCCTATTCCATTCAACATCTCTTTCCTATTCCTACTCCTTCCTTGTTTGCCTAACATTCTCCCCTCTATCACAGTCTTGAACATCCCATTGCCAATCAATATGCATCTTTGCATCCTGCCACCTAATGATTTCTCCCAACAACCCCCTCTCCTTGCCAACGATATGTAGCACTTCCTCATTTGTTTTCTTTTTGGTCCATTTCACTTTCTCAATCCTTTTCCACGCCCATATTTTTAAAGCCTTCAATCTAAACCTATCATCCTGCTTCAATGACCAAGTTTCCACAACATACAATCCTCCATATCAAAGTTTTAATGAGCCTTTTCTTAACATCCTCACTCAATGTCCCTGTGATCATGTCTCTCCAACTTTGGAAGCTTCTTTGCCTAGTGCAATTCTTCTCTTTATGTCCCAACTACTTTCACCATTTTGGTCCAAAATACTTCAAAGATACGTTAACTGTTCCATCTGCCATAGGTCTTGCCCTCCTACTTTAACATTTAACTTAGCCTTTCCCTTTCTAGAAAACAGCATAACCTTTGTTTAATTTATATTTATTCTCATTTCACAATTATCACACTAAATTCCAATGCACTCAGCAATGTTTACAACCCCTAAATTGACTGACGAACTTAAGTTTAGTCATCAGTGAATTTAAAGATTTTATAAATTTCCCGCGGACTTTCATTTCTTTCTCCAGTTCTTCCTGTGCCTCCTCAATCATTTCCTCCACACATACGCTGAAGTTGCAAAGATGATATTGGGCAACCCTGGCTTACTCCTCTTCCCAACACAGCCCATCCAGACTCTTCAGCAGTCTGGGACATTTGCAGGTTACCAATTAGTCTCCCATTCCTCCTATTTTTTGCAACGAATTCATTATTTTTCCCAATTCACTCTATTAAATGCCTTTTCATAATCTACAAAACAGTCAAATACATCCTGATTGTATTCTATATTCCTCTTGATTAGTGATCTCATTACTGCAATGGCATCACGTAAACCCAAACTGATCATTCCCTAAGTAATCATTTGCCCTGCTCTCCATCTTCTTATTGATGATCCTGAGAACCACTTTAACTGCATGCAATATCAATCATTCTTCTGTAGTCGTCACATGATGTAGCCTTTACCTTTTTTTTTAATAATTTGATTGGACAAAGTCTTCTGGCCAGATTCCCTCCTCATAATTGCTATGAATTAGTCCATAAAGATTCTTCCACCCATATTTTCCTAAAACTCTAAGTAGTTCTGCAGTAATGCTCTTTAAAAATGACTTCAAAATATTTTTCACCCTTGGATGATACATTTGATTAAATTTCTCTCTGCACTTTTCGCTTGTATCGCTGGCTGGATGCAGCACTAAGAGGGTTAGTGCCTTTTCTATCTCACTACCAAGTAAGCCTGAACCTAAGATATCTTCTCTACATCATATTCTTTTTCTGTGTCCAACCCTGCTGGCCTAAGTTCTTTACCATACAGTTCTTATCTCCAAATGTTAACACAGATCTTCCCTTCTTACTTCCCAATACTGAAATTAACCTTGCTGTATAGAGCACCAATTTCACCCTTCCTCTGCACACTTTCCATTTCCTCACACAGCATCTTCCACCATGCTTCATTTGCTTTATTTTATACCCATTTCAAATTATTATTTAACTCGTACTTCCTTCTACCTACCTTTGTAGTTACATTCTTCTATTTCCTTATCTTCTCTATCTTTCTAAACATCTCATCTGTGATCCATGGTTTCCTTGTCTTTTTCCTTTTTACTGTGCCTATGGCTTTAGCAGCATTTTGTTTTAGTATTATTTGCAGCTTTTGGTACCCCTTTTTTGATATATTTCCATTGTTCCTAAATAGTACTCAGCTCTTTACCATCATCCATGATTTTCTCTAGAGCCAGCTGATATTCCTTCCTCGTTAATCCATTTAATGCTTCTACTTTCCATTTCCTAACCCGCTGCCCCTGCCTTATATTTTTGAAATGGTCACTACACTTCATAACAACTAAATTGTGATCAGAGTCCGCATCCATTCCCAGGAACCTGTGTGAATTGAGCACGCTGTTCCTAAATCTATGCCTAACCATTATATAATCTGATACCTTTCTGAGTCATCTGCCATTTTCCATGCATACCTATGTGCCTTTTGTGGTATCTAAACCAAGTTTTGGTGATGACTTACCTTTTCATTCAATATTATTACAACCCCTTGCTAGCTCTCATCCCCTATTTTCCTGGATACCCCAAGTACATTTCAAAATTTCAATTGTTGCATTCAAATTGATATTATTCCCATTGAAATTCCATTGAAAATGAGCTTTGTAAAGGAAATAATAAAAAACTGACTAGCATAATGACTCAAATTAAATGAATCCTACAGCATTTGACAGGTAATGTGCAGGTTGTAGTAATGACTGACTACGATTGCTGCTATGCATCAAAATGCCTCCACCAATGAAAGGGCACTCTACTCACCCATGAAGGCAGATGGGATGGAGGTGAGGAAAACTTTCTGGCTGCGGACTGGTACCCCTGTCTCTGGGTCCTGCATCTCCCGCACCAGGGCCTCCATCTGGCACAAGAGAGAAAGGGGATAAAAGTTTAGATGGGGAGCAATAATGCACCGCACCCCTGGGGCTGTAACCAAAGGCATCAGGTTGTCGCTACTTATTTCTGATTGGAAAACAGGGAAACCACAAAGGACAGAATCCAGGATTTCCACATCAAAGATTGAACTTCTTCCTATTTGTTTTTCCAAATTTATATATATAAGATAAGCTCCCAAAATCAATATATAAGGGTTGCATTTCATAAAATTATGTAGAGAATTTTCAGAAAAGAATTTTGTCACACAGATAAGCATGATATTCCCTTTAAATGAAAAATATTTTCTTAGAATTACAGAAAATATCTACAAAACAACATAAGGGATTGGAGAGAGGTTTGGGACATTGGTGGTGATCATCCAAATGGATGAAATAGAGCATAGGTGAGGGAAATAAACTGAGTTCAACATTTCACGAATGCACCGCAATCACATCTTATTATAGGTATTCTACCAGTGGAGGTAGGTTTTGGATAACAAAACTACCAAATAATTACATTAATTAATAATAATTGATCAAATCTTAGATACTTGTAAACAGACTGATACCAAGTTATTTGTTCATAAATTCCAGGACATTTAGGATACTGTATAGGACTTTCAAGGCTCTCATGGCACACAGCCATACTGCAATATTCCCTTAGTCCACATGATCCAGAAAAAGACTCATGTTTTTCTTATATCTCTTTTCTTGAAATCTAACTTGCGAGGAAAATGAATAGGCTGCATAAAAATGAATGCAAGATGTATTGATTAATACTGCATTACATTACACATACATGTGCATAGGTCTGAAACTCAACATAAAACTGTTCTTTAATTTCACATACTTTCTACCTACCTTCATTCCGCCCAAGATGCACCCCCAAATAAAATTCTCAGCATCCATATTTCCTGCCTTCTCTGGACTTTTTCCAGCAATCCAATCTCTCCCCTAACTATATGTAACACTTCATTTGTTTTCCTTTCTGCCCATTTCCCCTTTTCTCTCCTCCACCACATCCACACCACATCATGCTTATCATTCTGCTGGTTTGGTTGGACATGAGCTCCTAAATGGTACAGCAATGATTTCCTTGCCTCTCCTAACAAAACACAACCCAACATCCTACTCAACAATAAGCCCCATTTCATCTCCGTATATTTCCTTCCTCTCTTCATTCCATCCAGTATCCCTATCCTATCCCTGTCTCTTCCTCCTTTTCCTTGTCCCCTGTATCACAGTCTTCAACATCCCACTACTGATCAACATGTTTTGCATCCATCTTTCCCGCCTCCTTTGGATTTCTCCCAACAATCCCTCTCCTCCCCCACCATACCCAGCACTTCCACCTTTGCTTTCCTTTCCATACTAATTTCAAACTAAAATTACTGTCCAATTTACACCTGTTAGCATCATGTTCAATGATCATGTTTTCATCCCACACAAATAAAACCACAACTCTTAAAGAAATATATTATAACTAAAAATTTAGGAAGACTTAATTTTTTATGTCACCTGCTCATTGTGCAATCACCCCTCCCACTAACCCTAGCGATGGTAGGCAGTTAACATGTAGATAGACAGAAGCTGCAGGTGCCCAGCAGTGCCACCAGGAACTGAACCCAAGCCCTCCAGTCAGTAGCTAAGAGGTCTATTCATGGGACTACTGTATCCTGAGATTTAGAAATTATTTCAAAAGTAATAATAGCATATGAGGTTCAACAACACTGAAAATTTTATCCAGCTATTTTTTTCCCTGGCATGGAATCATAGCCACCAAAATTAAAAATTTAAACTCTTGTGGATTGATGATGAAAATAAATTATTACAAATTACAATCAAACTCAAACATGAGGACAGAATCTCAATAATCTTTAAACCTCAAAAATGGAAAAAAATTTCATCCAATGCACACACATATTCATGGCCTGGGTTTGATTCACGGGCCCCAAAGGTGGGTAATCTTCTGGGTATCAGATCTTCGGAGAAACCATAGGCGTCACAGGAAAGTAGCTCAGCCCCTATCTTGATGTGTGAAGCAATCAACCCGTTGCTCTGGTAATATACATTAATATGTACATATATATACAGTAATTTGTAACCACTCATACCAGACCCAATTAGGATATATGCACATGATTTACTTTTATCAGGTGAAAGTGGTAGGCAAAAGGATGCTATCTTTTTGGATTTTCAAAAGGTATTTGACAAGGATGGAAAACTAATTCATAAATTGAATTTTGAAGGTATAAACAAGAGTGCAATAAATTGGGTTGAAGACTTTGTCAGAGTGGGAATAGAGGGTAGTCCTTGATGGCACTAGTTTGAAGAGCTTACGAGTGACCTCGGAGATATCTCAGGGAAGTGTAATCGAGCTGTTGCTTTTCCTGATTTTTGTCGATCTGAACAATACAGTGAACAGTAAGATTAGGATGTTCACGGATGACACAGTGATTTATCGGGAGATATCAGGGGATGAGGACTGTTTAATTCTAGCATAAGATCTAGATTGCATTACTAAATTGTGTTCAAAATGGGGATTTTCATCAAACCAAAATAAATGCTCAGTGGTAAATTTCTTTAAAAGATCAATGGGACTTGTTTACAAATTAGCTGGAGTTGACCTAGAAGTGATTAATACAGTAAAATACCTAGGTGCTACAATCATTAAAGAGTTAACTTGGGACACCCACATATGTAAAATCTGGGGGAAGCATATAAAAAAACCAGGATTTATTAGACGCATTGTTGGCAGAAGTGACTCCAAGGTCAACGAATGTTGTTACCACACTCTTGTAAGGCCTCATTTAGAATATGTATCTAGTGCATGGGATCCAACTGTTAAAGGCCTCATTCGGGAAATTGAGAAGGTTCAATGCCAGGCAGCCTGTTTCATTAAAAACTGTCACAATAAAACTAAAAGCGTCACTGATATGCTTCTGGAGTTGGGGTGGGAATATTAGAAGAAAGACAATTCAATGCTAGGTTGAACTTACTAAATAACTTCAGATCTACATGTTCTAGTGCCAAGGTCTTGCAAATTATTCACACTCCAACATACATTGGTCACTTAGATCACGTTTATTAAATTTGTGAAATAGATGCCAGAACTAGGTCACTCAAAATCTCCTTCTTCTCATGAGCAACACAGGATAGAAACTGTAGGGCTAATCATAGTGAAAATTCCAATTGCAGCTCATAGCGTTCAGTGAATAATTAGTTTTACTCAATTGTATGCACTTTCACAAACCTCGTGTTTTGTTGGCATATTGCTTTCTGCATGATCGCATGCGTCAGTCATATAATGAATGTAGTCCCCATTAAAGTAATGCTTGTCCTGCTTTGTTTGTTTTCAAGCTTCTCTTTCCATCCCTCGTCTTTCACTGTGTTGGGGGGACACCTCACGCCGTCCGCTGCCTGCTGTGGTGTGTCACATTCCCTACCTTTGTCCTCGGAGACCATTGTATGCCTGGGCCCGGGAGTACTTTCCACCTCAATCCCTCACCTTGGAGAACACTAGGGGCCTCTGGTGCATCTCAGTGTCGTCCACTGGTGGTTCCATCGTAGTGGAGGGTGGCTTGGGGGCAGCCACCTTCCAGATTAGGTCTGCCTCTCCTCCCTCTGCCGCTCAGTGGCAGGCGACAGTCGTCCCTTGCTGCATGCGGTCCTCTGGAAATGACCACTACCTTCCCTGCAAGTGGACGGCAGAGAGCTCTTTAGCTATCCAGGATGATGATGATGGCAACTGAGCATGGATATGCCCCCGAGGATAGTTTTAAAATTGTATTGATGGCTTAGACTATCAACCTCAGACCTGTTCAAGTAAAATTAAAAATGGCAAAGATGTATGAAATTAACTCAATATTCCTACATTCATTATGAATATAATGAGGTCACTCCCTAATGTTTCTGAAAATAGAGCATTTTATGTTTCAGCATTTTTTTTGCTTATAGCAAGTGTTTTCAATGAAAAAGTCCCATTCCATTTGATGTTTTATTTGTTAATGCTCAAGTTCACACAAAGTCACACTCAAGTCATGATTTTGGCATTAATAGTATTAGGGGAAAACCACTTACCTAGGGGTTCATAAAGGTGATAAATTTTTGATGAAGTTTATCATGCTAATACTAAGAACTGTAATAACTAATATCTTGAAATTCCAAGTAAATACCTTTTCTAATATTCAGACTCTCTCATGAGGGATTTAGCGCTGATAGTCATGGGGCTACAGAATAACGAACTATGGAATTGAATCAATTAATGCCAAATCACATGATTGGAAAAGGCCAAAATTAATTGGGGAAACGCAGATGGTTATAATAGAGAATAAGGAATATGATAATACTGGGGGTGATTAAACAGTTAAGACTCCTGGAATCATTTGTGATTTGAAGATTCTTATAGAGGTACCAACTGTGCAAGTAATCAGAATCTAATTGGACTCTCAATGAAGAATAAAGGACAGTGCTTCACTGGGAGAATAAGTGAAAATATTTATATCTGTAAAATAAATTAAAAATGAGGATTTTTCAGTATTCCCTAGCAAAAGGTAAGGGCTCAATGTATGTATATGCATTAGGGATGGAAGGTACATAAAATTATAGTGAAATATCAGACACCAACATATTTCAAATTTACTGACATGAGAGAATCAGATATAGAGTGGGATCTCGCTTAACGGGCACATAACATGACAAAAAATTCGCTTGAATAGCAAAAATCTTTAGGGCTTTTGACTCACTTAACAAGTATCTTTACACGTAACGAGTGACAAGGAGATGGTAATTCCCTGAATAATAGCATGCCAGATACTTCAGTTTGTGTTTAGTACTCATTCCGCTACCATCTTCATATCACAAGAGATCAAAAATTTGTCCAAACCTGTCTACAAACATATTATTTATATTTTGTGCATAGTTATAACAATGTCCCTGAAGAAAAAGCTGTAAGAAGACCATCACCATGGAATCAATAATTTGCACTATTCTCAAGAACAAGGGTAGAATTAAGGAAACAGAGGCTTCAAAGGGAGTGAAAAGAATATCTACAAAACTGCTAAGTATTCTTACGGATGTTGAAAGGTTGCTTCTCATTTGGATAAACAAAAAGCATTTGTATGGCAATGCTATTAAAGAGAACATTCAGAAGAAGGCAAAAATGATATTTGCTGACCTTAACAAGATGCCAGGATCATCAATGGCTGAACAAGAGTTATTTCAGAGAAGCCATGTGTGGTTTGACAAGTTTAAGAGAAAAACCAGCATCCATGACATGGTGAAGAAGCAAGCTCTGACTCAAAAGCACAAGAGAACTTCATCAGACATCAACGAGCTTGTAGACCCTGAGGGGTACTTGTTACCACATGTTTTTAATCGAGACATACTCTTTTGGAAAAAGGTACCCAAGCAAACCAATATGACAGCAGAGAGATATACATATTTATATAAAAGGTAATCTCCCACTTAGGTAGCTTTTTGGATGGACAACTATCAAATAAATATTTTGTAACTCCAAACAAAACCCAATCCAGCATCCTACTTTACATCAGGTCTCTCTTCATCTCTGTGTACTTCTTTCCTCCCTTCATCCCGTTCAACATCCCTATCCTGTACCTGCCCTTTCCTCGTTTGCCTAACATTCTCCCCTCTATTACCTTCTTCAACATCCCACTGCCTCTTAATAAGCCTTACATCCATATTTCTTGCCTCCATAGGATTTCTCTCAACAAACCCCTCTCCTTCCCCCACTATCTCCAGTACTTCCTCATTTGTTTTCCTTTCAGTCCATTTCACCTTCTCCATTCTTCTCCACACCTACATTTCAAAAGCCTCCAGTCTATGTCTATCCTCCTGCTTTAGCGACCACGTTTCCGCGCCGTACATAGCTACGCTCCATATCAGAGTTTTTACGAGTCTTGTCTTAACATCCCTACTCAACGTCCCCGTCATCAACTCCCTCCTCCTTGAGAAAGCCTCCTTGCCTAGCGCAATTCTTCTCCTTACATCCCTACTACTTTGACCGTAGTGGTCCAAAACACTTCCCAGTTACGTAAACTGTACTACCTGCTCTATTTTTTGCCCTTATATTTAAAAGTTTATCATAGCCTTTTTCTTTCTGGAAAATCTAACCTTTATTTTATTAATATTGATCCTTATCCCATATCTGTGCATTGAATTTCCAATTCACTCAGCATAGCTTGCAACTACCGACTTTCATTCCTACCTCCAGTTCTTCCCAATCATTTCCTCCACATATTAGTTGAACAGCACCGGTGACAATGGGCAACCCTGCCTTACACCTCTTCCTAACACTGCCCACCCGGACTCTCCGTTCCCCATTCGCACCTGAGCAGTCTGAGACATGCACAGGTTGCAGATCATGTCCCTCCAATCCATTCCTATTTTCTGCAATGCACGCATTAGTTTTTCCCAATTCACTCGATCAAACGTTTTTTTGAAATCTACGAAACAGGAAAATACGTCCTGATTGTATTCTATAATCCTCTCAATTAGTGAGCTCTTTACTGCAATGGCATCATGCGTACCTCTCCCCTTCCTAAACCTAAACTTGTTATCCCCCAAGTAATCATTTACCCTACTCTCTATCCTTTTGTTAATGATCCTGAGAACAACTTTAGCAGTGTGGGATACCAAACTTATTGTTCTGTAGTCCTCACATGACGTAGCCTTTACCTTTTTCAGAATAGGAACTAATACTAATCTCACCAAGTCTTCCCGACAGATTCCTTCCTCATAGATACTACGAATCAGTCCATATAGTCTTCTTCCCACATTATCCTAAGCATTTCAGTAGTTTTGCAGGAATGTCGTCTACCCCCATGGGCTTATTCGGTTTCATCTCCCATAATGCCCTCTCTATTTCATCGTCAAGTATGCCTGGACCTAAGTTATCTTCTTCTACCTCATGTTCCTTTTCTATGTTTAACCTTGTTGGCCTAAGTTCTTTATCATACAGTGCTTCTATATATTCCTTCCATCTTTTTATATATTCTTGGATCTTTTCTGTGTCAACTATTACGATACCGGTGTCACCGGTGCTGTTCAACGTATATGTAGAGGAAATGATTAAAGAGGCATGGGAAGAACTGGAGTTAGGAATGAAAGTCGGAGGGCAATTCGTAAAATCGGTTAGGTTTGCTGATGACCAAGCATTAGTTGCTCAGTCAGCCAAGGGGTTGCAAGCATTGTTGAGTGAATTGGAGGTTCAGTGCGATAAATATGTGATGAGAATCAATATTAATAAAACAGAGGTTATGCGATTTTTCAGAAAGAAAAAGGCTAAGCTAAGTATTAAAATAGGCGGGGAAAAAATAGAGCAGGTAGAACAGTTTACATATCTCGGAAGTGTTTTGGACCAATACGGTCAAAGTGGTAGGGACATAAGGAGAAGAATTGCGCTAGGCAAGGAGGCTTTCTCAAGGAGGAGGGAGTTGATGATGGGGACGTTGAGTAGAGATGTTAAGACAAGACTCGTAAAAACTCTGATATGGAGCATAGCTATGTACGGTGCGGAAACGTGGTCACTGAAGCAGGAGGATAGATGTAGATTGGAGGCTTTTGAAATGTGGGTGTGGAGAAGAATGGAGAAGGTAAAATGGACCGAAAGGAAAACAAATGAGGAAGTTACATTCCCATTTTTTTTTGATAGTACTCAGCTCTTCACTGTCATCCATGATTTTCTCTAAATTCCCTTCTGATACTCCTTCCTTGTAAACCCGTTAATGCTTCTACATTCCATTTTCTAACCTACCACCCCTGCCTTTTCTTTTTGATATGGATGCTACATTTCATAGCAACTAAATTTTGGAGTCTGCATCTGCTCTCGGGAAACTGCAAATTTATCACACTGTTCCTAAACCTGTGCCTAACCAGAATATTATCTAACTGATACCTTTCTGAGCCACGTGGTATTTTCCTGTCGAGTGCAGTTCTACTCCTATATAAGGCCTTTGTGCGACCTGCTATGGAGTACACCGCACTCGCGATCCTTCCCTACAATAATAACGTTAGAATATGGGCCGCTCTGGAAAGACGTATTCTAAGACAGCTACATCTTCTGCTACCCACATTTCCCAGCTCTGAAATCCATAAAGTTTCTAATACTGAACCTTTCTCCACAGATTATGCCACCTACGAGCACGTGCAGCAAACAGGATTGCCACATACAACAACACCCTTCTAGAGGACATCATGCAGTGCACCACCGGAGTGCCCAAAACAGAAACTCCTCTCCCCAGTGCACATCATATTTGACCAACTTCAACTATATTACCCAGAGGCAGCTCTTCCTCTAAAAGAAAGAGATACAACGCAAGAAGAACCAGTGCCAGTGATAAAGTGATATATATATATCGATGATGTGGAAGTACTCACGAGAGCAATATAACTTTTGGACGGCACAATAGAACACAGAATAAAACAGATAACACGTAAAAAGACACTCACACTGTAGATGATTTAAGCTTTTGGCCTACTCCGAGGCCTTCTTCAGGTCAGACTGAGAGGTTTTGATGGAAGAGAGCCTGGGGAAGCAAGAAGGGGGGCGGAAGGTTTAGGGAGTGTTGGGAAAGAAATTAAAGATGGCGGTTAAGGGTGGGAATTTTAAAGGATCGGAAATATAGGATGTATGCGGATTCGCGAGTTCTCACCTCTATGTTGGTGGCTGAATCGGGTAGGGATTCTAGAACTGTTAAGGAAAAGCATTCGTCAAATGATAGGTTGTGTGAACTTGCGTGTAAAGGGATAGGAAGAGAAGAGAGTGAAGCAGAATTACATGAGTAACGGTGATTGTTCATTCGGATGGATAATGGGGTAATGCATTCACCAATGTAGAATGAGGTGCATTGTTTGCACGATAAGAGATAGATAATATTTTTTGAGAGGCAATTAGCGTGGGAACGGGGTGAAGGGACAATGAGGGATGTGGGGAGAGGGGAGCAGATCTGATTAGGAGACATGTTTTACATCGGGGCGATTGCAGGTAGGGGAAATATATATATATATATGTGTGTGTGTGTGTATACATATATATATATGTATATATATACATATATATGTATATATATACATATATATATGTATATATATACATATATATGTATATATATACATATATATATGTATGTATATGTATATATATATAAAAATTCACTGATAGTCATAACAAACACAGAAACCAAAACACACAAAAGAGGGACTCACTGGTTCTCAAATTTTCGGTGGTCCAACCACCTTTCTCAAGAGGAATTAGGAACAGAACTCTCAGAACTCAGTTCTGTTCCTAATTCCTCTTGAGAAAGGTGGTTGGACCACCAAAAATTCAAGAACCAGTGAGTCCCTCTTTTGTGTGTTTTGGTTTCTGTGTTTGTTATGACTATCAGTGAATTTACATTACACGTTTGTGGGTTTTCCAAAAAAGTGATATATATATATATATATTTATTTATATGTTTGTTATTATTTATTTATTGTGCAAGTTACACATACAAACTACAAAGACAATTATTGGTTTCAATCTTCTTACCATCTTCTGTCCTTTTGGTTGCCTTCAGAGGGTTTTTAGGGTTTCCCCTCCACTGCAGGCGAATGCCTGGCCAATGCTACCCCGAAGAAGAGAGTTCCAGCTTCTTTCAAAATTTTTTCTGCAAATGCTGAACAGAGACATTTCCACAGCGGCCCTTCTAGACCCTGAAGAGGCATGATGCCTATAACAGAGCTTCCCTGTTAGTTGTACTGTTACCTTTATTAATCTGATATATATATGTTATACTTGTCACTGTTACTGTACAACTACTTGGAAAAATAAACACCTTTTTGAATTGAATTGTATTGAATGTATACCTATGCCTTTTGTGGTTTCTAAACCATATGGTGGTGATGACTAGCCCCTGTCCCCTGCAGAACTCAATTGTTTTCTCCTCACGGTCATTCCTTTAGCCTAAACAGTAATCCCCCACCTCATCACCATCTCTTCCTTCACCTACTATTGCATTCCAATTCTTATCACTATCAAATTTTTTCCTCCAGGAATATATGCGATTATGTTCTATAACTCATCATATATCCCAGTGACTTCTTCCTCCTTATGGTTGTCCGGTGGCATGTATACCTGAACAATTACCAAGTTCGTGAGTTCTACTTTAATCTCTACTAGTAATATTCTATCCGTTGTTTGCTCTATGTTAACTATGCTTATTCCTACCTCTTTATTTAATATTACGGCAAACCCAACTCGGGGACAAGAGCCAACGTCTCAAAGCCTCGTTGGCTCTCATCCCCGCCCCTGTATATTATTCTACAATTATCACTGCAGTAATCCCCGCTATCCTTCCATCTCACCTCGTCGCATAGACCTAAAATATCTATATTTCCTCTTTCCATCTCTCGCTTAATATTCTCTAATTTTCCTGTCCACAATATTATTCTATCATTCCAAGTTGCTATTCTCACTAATTTTGTCTTCTTCTTCAGTGTCTTCTGTCCTGCTGCTGTCAGTTTTCCGTTGCATAGGTCATGACCTTGCTGGGGTCATATGCCGCCTCACTAAGGAGCTGACTCTGCGTGGACTACCTTTCCTCTGGCTCCTAACCTTCGACCTATCTGGCATGGTTGACCCTACCAGGAGCAATTATTATCACTCCCGCCAGTATAGCACTAGGGGTCCTCGGAACGCACAAACCCTTCCACCACATCAAGGTTGTAGTCCATGGGAGGGGTCTGTATACTGTGAATACTATCAAGAATTTTATTCTCACATAGCCTATAGTATCCTTTACTGGGGTTCATAATCTAAGGCCTTGACCATTTTCAATGTCCAAAAGAGACCCATTCAGCTGATAACTTTTGCTAAACAAAATGCCCCTTGCCGTCCCCTGTTTAAAAAATTATTAATGCATTGCCAGTACCATGTATTTATATTTTTCATGCAGTGGTACATACAATTAGAAATCTATTCGAGTATGTGAAAAATTGCAATGTCAATAATTATTCTACAAGGCAGAATGAGCAACTGCACGTTTTATATGCACGCACAAAAAATACAGGTGCTAGTCCAAATTTTATGGGTCTATAACTTTACATTGACATTTTTTCAATCAAACCACTTTGCTTTTCCACATAAACTTTTTACTATCATGACCCAGGTTCCTGGGTAAAAAAAAGTTTATGTGGAAAAGCAAAGTGGTTTGATTTATAAAAACGTCAATATGAAGATTTTCCACCAAGTTACGCCAGAAACTGTTTTATCTATAACTTTATAATAAATCCCAGCCGAGATTAAGCCCAAAAAAAAGTGTTGCTGTATTTTAAGTCAATCTGCTTAGGTTTTTAAAATTAAAAATGTTTTATTCAATTGCTGAATTTCTTAATAATGCCTGATATATGTCTTGTATGAATTGCATGTATTTTGTTACTTTACCCCCATGTGTCCTGTATCAAGGTAACAGTTGTAACAACTTGATCACTGGATAAATAAAATATATTATTATTGTTATCAAATTTTCATTTCCAAAGTCATCACGCATGACTTCCTCACTAAGGTCAAAGATATATCACCATACATTCACATTGCCAAAGAAACAAACTTTCACAATCCCCAGTGTTTCCTTGAAATTTTAATAAAAAAGAAATCTTAAAATGCTGTATTTAAAAATACTTGGAAAATCATAACATTCTGACCTTAGTATCCCTTCTGATTCCTTCCACCAGTACATAAACCAAATTTTTGCCTTCCATTTCATTATAAACTTTCCTCCCCTGATCCCAATTGACATACATGACTTTCCCAAAGAACTCTGGAAATCATTGCCCTAACCTTGTGTTGTATCTGAGAAAGGTCCTAGCACTAAGCATAGCCATCACCCTAAGCTACAGTACCAATTACACAGATTCCTCAACAAACTAGTCAAATCCACCTCCACCCTTTCTTCAATTTCCAACAAAAAATACACTACATTTCCTTTTTGTCTTGCATTTCAAAGATGGTATCCCTACTCAGATGAAATATGGTATGCACCAGATTCAGTGCCCCTCCTCTTATATAAAACATATATAAGGCAAACAAAGCATGAACTCCTCATTAGCTTTAAGGAACATTTAGCACAATTCAAATAAAATAGGACAGAAAAAACCAGTATTACCTAATATCTATGGCCACTGTTCCTTGAATTCAACAATGACAATACCATGCATATATTTTTCACATTGTGGGTTAGTTATAAAAAATCCAGGCTTGATTTTTGCCTAACTCCGCAACATTGTAACTTCACCTCTGGGAGACAATATACATTTAATCCAGCAGTCTTGTGCTGTATCTAAGAAAGGTTCCCATCACTTATCTTCACTTCATTTTGATAAATTAGCAATTAATATAAAAAATTAATGCAATTTAATTACATTTAAAACTGAACTTAAGAAGCCGCTATCAATCAAGTGCTATTACAATAAGATATGTTTATGAGTGATTATTTATAATTGACATCTGAATTAAATGAAAGGGTGTATGTGTAACGTTGCAGTGCATTTTTCAAAATTTTACTTGGGATTGACTGCTATATTTCACTGAAGATATATTTTTGCACATTATTATCAATTCTATTTTCTGTGTATCTCTACAACCATGCTCTATGTCACATGCATGACTGACAGAAAAATACAATCAATTAAAATTTTAAAAAAGTGTCTCATCCCATTCATAAATAATTAGTATTTCAGCGTACCTCATACTGAATTCAATGGTCTTCTCACAAAAGGGTTCCTTATATGAATGCAAGCCTGACCTAAGCAAAGGTTGTCCAATTGTTAGGATATTAGGTGTTTGTAACCACTAATGAAATATTAGTGCTATCTGGTAATCGGCACCCCAAGATTTGCTGGTACCACGCAAACAACAACTCCAAATAACTCAATGGAAAATCAATGGCTTTCAATTGCCTATCTATGTAGTTTCAATGACTACTTTCAAGTAGAATACTCATTACTCAATATTCATTTGAAGTGGATCATTTCCAGGTTCTTGTATCAATCTAATACTATAAACAAATCTTGTGTGAGGATTTCACAGTTGTTCATGTACTATTTTATTTACTGAATATTTCATGGGATCCATTCTGCTTGAAATGTATAATCAGTGTGAGTAATAAAACACAAGCAATCATCCCCTTTCGAGAAACTGTGGGAGATGCCGCAACAGTAACTTTTAATGGAGTCATCTGCTAACATGCATTTCAATGCAGCAATTTCAAATTGTAAAAATCATTCGCCTTAACCGGGATTCAAACCCAGATCCCGGTTAGTCTGAATATTGCTGTCAAAAAATTTCAGCGTTTTCAGAGGACACCTCAGCAGCTTAACTGGCTAGAGCACTTGGCTGGACATCGAGGGATCCGGGTTCGTATCCCGGTCAAGGTGAATGATTTTTAAACTCTGAAATTGTTGCATTGAATCATCTCCTTCTTTGACCAGAGGATATGTCTTGATTAGTGTCAAGGAAGAACATTTTAATTCATTTCAGCAGATGAGGGAAGATCTGACATCACTACTGGGGATGCAACTAATGTTATAAATGTAGGGATACTGAAAGATCAACCTAAGATTCTTCCTAGCTCAGGATGAGGTAAGAGCATTACAACAACAAAGGACAAGGCCAGAGTAACCTTTTGGTGTTTTACAACACTTTCTCATTTACATGCACCCCAACATGACCCAAAAAGACTCAAAAATCTCCATATGCTGCATGCTTATATCGGAGACTGACCTCAATGAAGTGCTGATTAAGGTTTTCTAAATACACAAGATATAACATAGCAGTTTCTGAAAATATATAAAAAGTCTTTCGGCACCTCAGTCTGCTGTTGACTGCTTCGTTTTTCAACCAGTCAGGCCATACAGTATTTCCAGCTTTGTTTATTTCTCTACATTACCAAAAACTCATTAACCAAATTCGTGAGAACAAATGGGAATAAAACTAACCCAAAAATTTAAAACATGCAAAGAAGCAGAAATCAGAATTCTCCTGACCCCCTGCTACCCTTTTACGTTTTCATTTTCGCACTGTTAGTGTGTGAATTCTGCACACTGAAAGAAATACTCCTGACGGGCCTAAACGGTGGTGCCCAAATCCTGACGAGCCTAAACGGTGGTGCCCAAATTACCAGGCATTTTGGGGCAGTTTCATCAAACTGAGACCACATCAATTCTTGAATGATTTTTGGTGTCTCAACGTGCAGTTATACAAAATACAAAAAAAAGCCATCAGGATAACTACTCAATTTTTTGCAACAGGGAACTGCAGACAATTATCTAAAGTATGAATATTCTGACAGTGTATTGCAAGTTATATATAAAATAATGATTTATGTAAAAGATAATTTACATTTTCCCCACAAGGGCTGAAGTACATGATTATATCACCAGTATTAAAAAATCATCTCTCCATATTTAACTGCATTTTATCCAAATCACAGCATTACTTGAATAACTTTGGTATCAAATTATTTAATCAACTGCCATAGAATGCTAGAAGAACTAGCGCTGCCAAATTGAAAGCAATCACTCACGTATTTATGGCTAGCCTCGAAAGCTCTGTCCTCAGTGAAAGAATTTTTTATTCATGGAAAAACGGACACGGTTTCCTTAGGTGTTATATGCCTGATCTGCTTATTTGTGTATTATGTTCGATGTGTTCTGTTGACTAGGTCTATCATATGCCTTCTCCTTGACCAATACAATTACTGCTATTATCCTGGTAAGGTACTTCAATAGAGAAATGTTATTCGTTTTGGGGTAATATTTTTCCTGCGTGTCTTGAGCATCCACCATACACCGAACATTTAAGTTCTGTGACACTCAGGTAAGTATGTGTTCTTATTACACAAAATTTGGATTTTTCTCTTGATGCAATGCATATCACAATTTCCAACAGTTTCCCCTTAATGCTACTCCAACGTGCCCAATAATGCTCCTTTATATGTAGCGTAAGTTTTGGATTCTGAGATTAGATTAAAACATACCACCAACGGGACAATCATTAACAACCCTATTGAAACATATAAATATGTCGAAGATTATCACAGCCCCACCAGGTCAGCAGGGAATCAATATATATTTTTCGGATTAATTAACGCAAGCAATAACAATGTGTACATTTCAGTACATCAGATCTTTTCAGAGAGGGATGAGTTTCCCTGAAAATATAATTCTTACCACTCTAGCTCCCTTCCCCAAATTTGGACGTCTTTGCGACGAAAAATAAACACGAAAGAACTCCCGATATGACACACTAACAGGCTAAAAACTGGAATATAAATATTACTCACCTAATTCCGATGGTCCTTCAGCGAAACTAAACAACTTGATCCCAAACATTTACGTCCGGACCCAGGAAGAGAAGAATCATTACAGGCAGGTTGAAATCGACAGACGACTATCGTCACAATGCATATCCAGGACTGCGGCTCCCTCAAACATAAATATTCGACCGTCGTTGGAAGATTACGCGGTGTATAAATAACATGTATCCGATATTCCCAAGAGAGGATTATAACGCCATACAATAGATGTGTTCAATGACAGTTGCCTTTATTACACAAAATAAACACCCTTCTTACTCCCGCCTCCAAACGCAGGAGAGGGACTCACATCCCTCACATCGATCCAGTTTGACAACTTCGAACACACAAACCGTCGTAGTGTCACAATTTACCGTTGCAGGACACCACCAGACGATATTCTTCAGGACCTTCTGCGCGATAGCCTAGGAAAGTCAAAGCGGGTTTATTTCAACACGAATTGAACATTGCAATATTCTATCATGTCTGATAGTTGGTTACTTTAAATCTTAAAAATATCTTTTACCATAAAGTATAGTCTAAATAATCCGAAATGTTGAACAAGAGCAATCAACAACTTCATAGCGTTTTTCATTAAATCCGCCAATAAGAGTTTGATTTTTTTCAAATTGGTCTAAAAGGAAAATGTTAGGAATATAAGATATGTTTTCGGACATTTTAATTACAATAAATAATTTTGAGATAAATGTCATAAATGAAGTTACTTATTTAAAAAGATAACATTAGAGAAAGGTGCTAATCGAACCTCAATGAAATGAAAAAGCAATATTAATTAGTCCCTACAAATGGAAATGTTATTGGCGAATAAACACGACTGGCAACATCCCAGTAGGTTTTATTTTAAAAACTAACTGCCCATCAGTGAGACAGGGAAAGAGAAGCGGTATTCTAATACAAACCGCAACAAAATTTACTTGAATTAGTTCCTTTGTGGATGAAAATAGTTTCAATACGAGCTTAATCATTACAAGTGACAAAAAATGGTCGTCCCATACTGGTAGCTTAACATTTAGAAACGCCACTTCAGTGGCCATTACCACTACATGCTCTACTGAAGCGACTCATAGTCACTGGCCTACAGGAGGAATCAGGTTGGAAGCGTCATGATTCTCGAAGAGGACAGGAAGGACTTAAACATGGCACCTGAGTTTTCTTGTGACACATAGGGAATTCATACGACGTCAGATTAAAAAGGTAGATTTGACCGTCACTGTCAGATTCGGGTGCTCTTTCTGCCCTCGCAAAAGATGCCATTATACTCGTAACAAAATCGAACCCAATGGTACAAAAAATTAAATTGAATATCACCCTAGATATGTGTACAACAGTTTTTGAACATGAGCTAACTTGTATTCGTGAATAACTAACCCGCATTAATGAACTGCAATTCTGCATGTATTCCTGATCCTCTAATAGTCGCCACATAACTTGTAGCAGCTTGGGTAGTCCTTTTTTAGATTTAGACTAACCTATAGGAGGAGAAAAAACAGTTTCTGGAGTAACTTGGTGGAAAATCTTCATACTGACTTTTAATAAAAAGTAAAGTGGTTTGATTATTAAAAGTCACTGTAGGAAGAGAGTTATTTTTGTAATTCTATTGAACTACCTTTTCAAATACAATGGGTAAAAAAGGCACATTATATCAAAATCAAAACACACGTTTTGTTCACACCTTTAAAAACGGAAAAGGAAATCTAAAAATCGAATCAAAGAGAAACAGATAGAGATCGTCAAAATCTGTCATTTCACGATTGTTACAGTCCCTAGGGTTAAGGATACAGGATCCTTATGAACACTATCCTTCTGTTTGTGCAGCATGTCTTAGCATATCTACAAAAATGTTTTTCGAATCAAAATCGTAAAATCACTTATTTTATCACTCCTTCATTACATAATTTTCGCCCGCCTACAACGAGAGATTTATGACCATTTGTATTGCACTGTGTGTTTAACAAGAACTTGCTTCTGTTTTTGGTTTCATGTGAGTGATTTTACTGTTTTTTTAAAGGGTGTAATCAAATGGATTATTTATGTCGCAATATTTAGGTCAGAAAAATTTATGTACAAAAAAAAGGGTTCTGAAAAAACAATGTATTAACAATAAGTGTGTCAAATAAAAATTAATAAATTAAATAAAACAACAAAATTGATAAAAAATTTCTAAATGCTTTGTTTAATCGAGAAATACAAACCGGTCTTAGCATTAGATTTCCGTGATCTTTTTTGAGAATATAGCTTAGACCTTTTACCTTGACTGCAATGTCTTTCGTTTTTTTATTTTCCTTGACGTTGTCAAACATAATTGCGACAATGATCAAAGTAAAGGGATACTAATGATGTGTTTACCATGAGCCTAGTCCAGATCGATAAAAAGTTACTTTCGAAAACATTGTAATCTTTTAAGGAATTTTAAATATACATTTTTTCCCCGACCTATAAACGCACTTTTTTAATTCCAAAATATGCTCTAAAATCAGTCTATATTTTAGGGACCGAGGGTATTAGGGCATGACTGCGTCCTATAAGTCGCAAGCCAATTCGCTGGGAAAATACTATTGTGTATTTTTTCCCTCCTCAGACAAAGAAAACGGTTGCCAATTTCGAGTTGCAAGTTCGATAATAATAGTGTTTTCACCCAGTAGTAAGCAATAGAGCCTTAATACTTCTGTGAGAGGACTTCGTAAAAACAATCCCCGAATAAATCACAAATTTGTATGCACAATTTAGTGTATTTAGCTTCATTTCTCATGGAATGGTGCTGTGAAACTTGCACGCATTTGGGGATTTCGCCCAAACAAACCTACCTCGCGATGAACTCAGAACCTGCAGATACTGATTCGGAAGTAGTATACTAGTGTCGTTCAATGCGTAATACCTTACTTTCTATCAGAATAACTATTACAAATTTTTACTTAAAAATCGCATTCATTAAAATACGAAAGTAAAAACATCTTTTAAGCATGTATGAATAACATCAAAATACGAAAAGCCCACGGTTTTTAGACTTCCTCTTAGCGTCATCTCTACGGGAAAAAGTGGCACTCGTGGCTTGCACAGCATGGCCCTAACTCGTTTTATTATTGTGTGCGTAAAAATACTCTAAGGAAGTGGCAATTAATGTTGTATAGCATTGTTGCGGTTGTTGTTGTACGAACTTATAAATTGAAGGGGATTTCGGAAATTATTCACAGATCAGGAGGCAAGGCTTCTATTTGAGGGGCTGTTACTTCGAAATGAGTGAAAATCAACGAGAGAGAAAATATAACCCGAAGAGAAAGAACTATTTCCGAGGAAATGATTATCAGCGTCGGAGGATTGAAGAATATTTGGAATCCGGCCTGAAAGGCTTTTTATGTACTTGTAACTTTTACGAAGACCAATGTAAACGAGAAGCATATAATATCTTAAACGAATACAGTGAACCACATGAGGTAATGCCAATCCGGTAAATTCATTTCCCTAAAGGCCGAAAAAAGGATTGACAGATTGTTTACAGGTGGAAAATCCTTCCGTGGTGGAGGAAACAGCTGAGGAAGAGGACATCGAAGAAAGTCTCAATAAGGAAGTAAATGCATTGAAAGCCCAAACTAGCCGAGGGAGCAAAATCCAAAAGTTCCAAAATGTGAAGACCGGTGTTAAAAACTGTCTCTTCATTAGAACTACGGTAATAAATAATTGGCAGCAGTGTCAATGGCGTATTTAACAACATTTCTTGAATTGAAAAACGTGAATTTTAGATTCCAGATCCTGTTCAACTAGTTGTACGAGTATTGGAGGACATTGAAGCTACTAAAAAACAGAAATCCCGTTACTTGTTACGAATGTTGCCAATCGAAATAACGTGCAAGGTAAAATGCATAATAGCTTGTTTTGATTAAAAATCCTTTAATGTAAATGTGATGTAAGGTGTGTTTATTTCTAGGCCTCCCCTAACAACATGGAAGAAGCATTTAAGCCCCTCGTCAGAAAGTACTTCACGTCAGAAGGGAAGACGTTTTCAGTAGTTTACAGGTACTAACTATGGATTGTTAGAAACATAATTATTGCCTTGTTTTGTATTATAACTTTAAGGGAAGTAGAAGTATGTACATATACTAGATAGTTCGGGTTACTATCTCTATCGTTAGGATGAAGTACGAACCTCCCACAGTATTCGTAGAGAGTAATTCATTTAAGAGGATGGATGCGAAGTTAAGAATTTAGGCTGAAAGCCATTACTCCTTTTAATTTCAAACCATACCGGAAATATTTCAAATTGTTCTATAACCTGTCTCTTCTAATTCACCCACTTCTACTGTGGTACTAATGAAAAATGTCTAAATTTTCCTTGTCAAAACGTGTTCGCCTAGTCGAACTAGAGTAACAATTTAGGTGCAACAATTTTTAAAATTTATATTTAATGAATTGGTTCCAAGTGATTCGAGAGGATCACATGTTGTTTATGTCAAACAATCTATGACACACTTCAGACAGTTTCTTGTCGAAACGCATGGTTATAACGAACAATATTTTCATGATAATTGACACTTATATAGTAGGGATAGGGAGTCTTATTTTTGCACGTATCAAGGAATATGCTTCCGCCGATCAGCGGTAGAGCCGGAAGTACCTACCTATCCAAATTATTATTATTATTATTACTTTTTATTTGCCCAGAGATCACAATACAAAATACCGGGTGGATGGTGTATGTACATGATATAAGGCACGTCAATAAGGAACAAAGACACAGGCTCTAATTAAGATACAAAGAAATGAAATGGTGCTCACAGTTACATAATATATGACATAACGCCATGAACATTGGCTGTTACATGCACATGAAATATTAATTAAGGCAATAATTGAATAACCAACATGAATTAGACCATGACAATTGCTATAAACAAAGAGTATAAACCTTCTAGTCAGGAATGTTGTTGAGATATTCATCAACCGAGTAGAACATATTGCGTTGTAGATATCTTTTTAATTTATGCCTGAATGCAGCAGTTCCCTTAGTTTCCTTTATACTTTTGGGTAGTCTGTTATATAATCTGATGCCCATTTCATTGGGTCCTAATTTCAATGCTTTAGTTCTAACATTCCCATAATGGATGTTGTTCCTTCCTCTGGTGTAGTGATGATGATAGGCAGAGTTAAGAGAATAGTTTCCAATGTTATTTCTAATATACAAAATTAAGAACATAATGTATATGCACGGGAGTGGTAGCAATTTTAATTCATGGAAAATAGGCCTTGATGGGGCATTGTGAGGTTTCCTGGTAATTATTCTAATGGCTTTCTTTTGCATTTTAAAGATGGTTTGAGAGATAGCAGCTGATCCCCATAATATTATAAAAACACAGTAATCAACCCGAAGGTCGGTTTAGTAGGTGATGGTAGAGCTCACCCATGTACCAAGCCCGACGGCGTGTGAATATTCACACATCAGGGTAGGGGGGCCAGTTCCTTTCCCTGTGCCGGTTATGGTTTCCCAAAATCAACTAGCTTGGGTGGAGCTGCAGGTGCCCAAAGTGCCTTGCCCGGGAATCGAACCCGGGACCCTCTGGTCAGCAGTCCAACGCTCTACCCGCTAGACCACCGCGACCTGCATAATATTATACTATAGGTTATATTTGAATAAATTTCCCCGTAGTATAAATTCAATAGTATACTTTTACTTGTAGTTTCATACAAGTGTCTTAATAAATAGCAAGTTGAACTGAGCTTATGCTGAAGGGCTTTTACATGCATATCCCAAGAAATATTAGCAGACAGAGAAATGCCTAGAAACTTACATTCCGTCACATTCTCAATTGATTGATCATTAATTTTTACCAGCAGATCATCAGTCGCATTTTTATTGTGTGTAAAGTATACTATTTTACTTTTATTTACATGTAGATCTAGAAAGTTGTCTGTACACCATTTGTTTATTGCAAGTGTGACAGACTGTGATTTTTCCACTAGGCTGTGGTAAGTTTCTGTCGATATTATTACATTAATGTCATCAGCATACAGCACTGGTGTAATTCCTTCATAATTCTGTAAGCAGCTAGGTAGGTCATTGATATATATCAGAAAAAGGAGTGGCCCAAGAAAGGTTGAGCCTTGTGGAACGCCTTTTATGACTCGGTATGCTATGGATGAATATTTTGACCCATCTACTGATAACACTACTTTCTGAGTCCGATTGTGAATGTAGGACTTCATCCAGTTTAGAGGAGTTCCTCTAATCCCTATTCTATCTATCTAAATACGTTGAAGGAATGGAGAAATCTTGTAGTTTACCCACGAAACTTATGAAGTCAACAGTTTTGATACAGAAGACTTTCACATTCACTTTGTTCCTTTGTTTAATATGCAATTAAATTATACTTCTAGTCTGATAGTCTAGACTGAGTCAAGTAGTGTTATAACTAATTCAAAAAATGCTTTTTTGACTCCAGTTTCTGGAAAAGAAAATTAAAATATTTAAATTATATTTTTTATTATAATTTATTTAAGGGATCAGCCCCTTGGTCCAAGGAAAATTATTGCAATTTTTTCTGTTTTCTTGACTCCTAATGGATTCTATAAAGATTGAATTCAAGTAAGGCTTCTAAATTTACCTTTTAATTGTTGTTGCTAATAATGAACAAATGCTTTGCCCATCTCATCATTGCAGGTCCCGGTACAATAATTCAGTAGCACGGGATGAGGTCATTGAACTCTTGGCAGGGTTGGTCAAGGCTGGTCATCCACTCAACCGTGCAGACCTTGACAAGCCAGAGCTCGCTGTGTTGGTGGAAATCATGAAGGGCATTTGCTGCATTGGAGTCGTCCCACGCTATAATGAATTGAAGCGGTATAATTTGCATGAAATGGCCAGGTCAAGTGCAGCGATCAAGGGGGAGGGGGAAGGGGCAGAAGAGAAAGTGGTAGAAGGGGAAGGGCTGGGAGAGAAAGGGATGGAAGGGGAAGGGGTTGAAGAGGAGGAGGGCAAGAGTACGAGTGGTGGTGACAGCACCACCATCACTAGTCAAGAGGAGGGTGTGCACGAGAGCCCTCAACCCATTTTGGGGGCAGATTGAGTGTTTTGTTTTTCTGCCCAAGCATTCATTATAAACCACTGATGTGGTGAAAGTGATTCTATTATTTTTTAAGGCGACTTGATTTATTTTGACTTTTTATACTGTAAAGTAACAGTAAGAAGGAAGGCAATAGTTGACATGACTTTTGTTTGATTTGACATCAAACTCTGATGGTTGTCAAATTCATGTTCATAATTTTGTATTTGAATAAACTTCATTGGTTAATTGAAAGCCACAAAAAATGTTGTTTGTTTTTCAGATATTCATGGAATTCAGTTGATAATGAGGTAGTTATTATTTTTGAACTATTTGGTGTTATGTCACCTTTTGAATGCAAATCTTCCTTGGGCATCTCAGAATACAACCATAAAAATAGCAATAATTAAATCACACAGGTGAATTTTTTTATTTCCTACTTGAGTAGAATTTTTTAAATCAATTAAAAAACTAAACTACCAACACCTTATTTGCATTTTGATACAAATTCAGTATAGTTTTTCTAGGCATATTGTAAGCATGGATTTTCAAGTCACTGCATAAGCATGAAGCTTAATATTTTGGCTTAAGTATTTATGCATGCAAAAAATAATTTTTGTATGCACTGAACAAATAAGTTTTTGGAATGACTGTATGGTGGATAAGGTTATGCACATATACATCGTGATTCCATTTTTTTTGTTCAATAATATTAAATCTTTTTAGAAATATTTCTACCACTTTTTTTCTTTCATTTTCCTCATTAGTTACATATTTGGAACAGCTAAATCTTGTCGTAGTTCTACCTCTCTATCTTATCAATTTTGGCAGCTATTTTTCTTAAATTATGGGGAAAATTGAATATTTGATTACATTTTGGAAAATGTTAAGTGGCTCTGTTTTGAGCAAGGGCTTTAATATGAGGGTAATGCGTGAAGTACCCGACCCAACAAAGAAAACATAAATTTTTGAAAAAATGTATTTCATTTCAACATAATCTCCTTTCAGGTCTATACACTTCCCAACGATGTTCAATAAGTTTGATACCCTTTTTATAATAAGAACTGTCTTGCTCCTCAAAATAGCCATTAACTGCCGGCATCACTTCTTCACAGTTGGAAAATCTTAGACCACCCAGGCATTTTTTTCAAATTTGCGAACAGAAAATAATCCGAGGGGGCTAAATTTGGCGAATAGGGTGCATGAGGTAGCAATTCAAACTTTAATTCATGAATTTTGGCCATTGCAATAACAGATTTATGAGCTGGTACATTGTCTTAATAAAACAACACATGCGGCCACTTTTGCTTGATTTCTTCGCTCAAACGTTGTAATAAGTTCGCATAATACTTGCTGTTGATAGTTTTTCCTTTTTCAAGATAGTCAATGAAAATTATCCCACTCACATCCCAAAAAACCGACACCATGACCTTGCCTGCAGATGAATCAGTCTTCGCCTTCTTTGGAGCCGGTTCCCCCTTTTGAATCCGTTGTTTTGATTTTTCTTTTGTCTCGAGTGTGAAGTAATGTACCCATGTTTCAACCATGGTTATCAACCGGGGCAAAAATTCTGCTTTGTTGCTGTGAAACTTTGCTAAACATTCAATTGAAACATCTTCACAACCCTGGTTTTGCTGGAGTGTGAGCATCCATCTTGCACACAGCTTTCTTATTTCCAAATTTTCAGTTAATATGCGATGTACTGCACTTTTTAAACTGCCTACTTTGCCTCCTTGCTTGCGCAATTTCAGTTGACCATCATCCAGTATCATCATCATCTGCAGCTCTACAGCCCGGTGTGGGCCTTGGCTTCCTCCTTGATATGCCTCCATTTAGTTCTTGCTTTTTCCTTCCATCTTGTAACTCCCATTGCCTTCAAGTCATCCTCCACATCCTGTAGCCATCTCTTCCTTGGTCTACCTCTTCTTCTAACTCCTTCTACCTTGCTATTAAGTATCAGTTTGGGCATTCGGTCATTCTCCATCCTTTCTACATCCCCCAACCACGCCAGCCGCAGTGACTTGGCAAATCTAACTATGCCCTTCCCTTCTAGTAATTCATTTATCTCCATGTTCATTCTAATTCTCCACCTCTCTCCTTCTCTAATTGGGCCATAGATTCTTCTTAACATTTTTCTTTCGAATTTTCTAAGTGTTTCCTCATCCTGACTTGTTAATGTCCATGTTTCAGCTCCATAAGTTACCACGGGTCTAATAATTATAGATTTATAGATCTTCATTTTTGTGTTCCTTGATAGTAACATTGATTTGAGGATTGTTACATTTGCAAAGTATGCCCTGTTACCTTCCATTACCCTTTGGTTGATCTCCGTGGATATCTTATTTTCATTGTTAAGTCTTACTCCTAGATAGGTTAATTCCTTGACACCCTCAAACTCATAATTCCCAATTATTATGTTTTGTAGGTGCCTCTTGTTCTGATGAGCTGATATTTTCAAGTATTTGGTCTTCTCTTCACTAACCTTCATCCCCACTTCTTTATCAGTGTTTTCTAAAATGTTAAACATTTCTTTTAGGTCATTCACATTTCGTGCAATTAGTGCTATATCATCTGCATATGCGAATCCTTGCTGGGATTTATGCACTATGGTCCCTCTTAGTTTCAATTCTTTCATTGGATTACATAGGGCCAGGTTGAATAACGTGGCTGAGAGAGCATCTCCTTGTCTTACCCCCTAGGTCATCTTAAATGCTCTACTTGCTCTACCCCTAATAAAGGCTTTACATTGTGATTCATTCAATGTCAATTGAACCAGTCTAATCAATTTCTTTGGAATATCATAATCTCTCAACACACGTATCATCTCTTTCCTGTTCACGCTGTCGAAGGCTTGTTTGAAGTCAATGAAGAGTATATGAAAGTCATAAGTGAAGTTCAACTATTCATAGCATTTCTCCATTGTTTGTCTTACCGAGAATATCTGATCAATGGTACTTCTACCAGCTCTAAAGCCACACTGATATTCTTCCAGTATGCCTTCAGCATAGGTACTTATGCGTTTCAGGAGAAGACTGGTGAAAATTTTATATGCTACATTCAGTAATGTAATGCCCCTATAGTTTTTGCAATCATATTTGTCACCTTTTTTATACATTGGACAAATCAAACCTGTCTTCCAGTCTTCTGGGAACTCTTCCAACTTCCAAATACTACAAATTAGCTGATGCAATGCTCTATTTAAATCTTGACCTCCATTTTTAATCAATTCAGATGTTATACCATCGTCTCCTGGTGCTGCATCATTCCTCTGTCTTCCAATACTTTCAATTACCTCTTCTATTGTTGGAATGAGCACTCCCTAATCTTCTGTGTGATTTTGTTCATGCTCTTCAACCCCTGTAGTTATTCCTTATCGTACAGGTCATTAAAATATTCAGCCCATCTTTCTAGTATCTCATTTTCCTCCCCAATGACTTGACCATTTTTATTTCTATAGGAGTGCGCTTTTGGTTGATAACCTTTAGTCATGTATTTTACTGCTTGGTAGAACTTTTTGCTTCCTTTAGCATTATTGAGCTCTTCTACAGCCTTCGACTGATTTTTTAAGTACTCCTTTTTCTTTCTTTTCAGTAATTTATCAGCTTCTTTCCTGCTCTGCTTATACTTCTCTCTTGTTAATCTAGTCTCCCTTTGTAACATATTGTATCTATTCTTATTCTTTTCCTCTTATTGCAAGTTTGCACTCATTATCAAACCAATCTGCATTCCTTTTTATTTTTGCTTTACCTATTATGTCCTATGCAGTTGATAAAACAGATTGTTTAATTCTTGTCCATTGATCTTCCACAGAATATTGCTCTGTCAGTTCTTCCCCAGTCCTAGTTAACTTTCTACGTCTTTCATCTTTGTACCTCAAAGCTTGCACAGGATCTCCTTAAATTTTACTATTTCATTTAACCCCTCTTGATCTATTCATCTTATCCAAAAGGGCCAGTCGTTCTCTAAAATTTACTTTCACTAGATAGTGATCTGAGTCACAATTTGGTCCTCGTGCGGACCTTATATCTAATATAGAATATGAGTGTCTCCTGGATACCAGCACATGATCTATTTGATTCACAATTCCTGTCCCAGGCATTTTCCAGGTATCTTTATGAATATTTTTATGCTCAAAGCATGTGCTCTTTATGATCATGTTGAGCGACAGAGCAAGCTGGCAGAGAAGCCTTCCATTTTCACTTGTCACATCATGCAGTGAGTACTTTCCTGCTACAGAATTTAAGAAGTCTTCCTTACCGATTTTTGTATTAAAATCTCCAAGAATGATAACTGTTTGATATTTTGGTATTTTTTGGCATTCTCTTTCCAGTTTATCATAAAATTCCTGCTTTTCGTCTTCTGTTTTATCTTCAGTAGGGGAAAGGGCTGATATAAGGCTGATGTTATGGAATTTTCCTTTCAAGGTGATTTTACATAGTCTGTCCCCTAATGGCTCAAAATTCATCAAACTGTTTCTTATCCTTGTATTAATCATGAAAGCAGTTCCATATAATCCAGTTCTATGGCTGGGTCCACTGTATAGTACTGTAAAATTCTTTTTATTAATTCTACCATTTCCTACCCATCTCACTTCCTGTAGGGCGATAATATCTAAACCATATTTCAGCATTTGATTGGCAACTTCAATCATTCTACCCGGTTTCAACAATGTTCTAACATTCCATGTTGCTAATTTCCATGTACTCGTTGTCCTTGTCTGTTTGCCAGGTCGATCTTAAAAATCCATCCTTATCTCTCCTAGGCACATTTAGAGGTTTCATAGTATGCGAATTTTTTAAAGGGTAGGGTTGCTAGCCCTACGCCTAACCCCCAACTTAGAGGGCCAGGATTTATATTCAGGGTTTACTCCCTTAGAAAGGCTTGTTTCTCTACACATAAAGAGCCCTCTCTACCCTATCATGTGAGGCACACTTAGTCAGGCAGTTCAGTCAAGACCTGTAGTCAAGTCAAGTCAAGGCAAGGGAGGCCCTACCAGTAGCTACGCTACCGCCGGCATAGCTCTTGACATCCTTACCACATGCAATTCTCCCCGCCCGGCACTGAAGGTGCCTCCGAGGGAGGATCATCCAGTATCACTTTGTGGATTTTCTTTGCCATTTCTGGTGCCATCACCTTATTTGGTCGACCAATGCGATTCTCATCTTGATATCTCGTATGGCCTTGTTTAAACACTGCTACCCAATATTTTACTGTAGTAAATGAAGGAGCAGACTCACCCAGAGTAAAATCCAGTTCAGCTTTTATATTGGTTGGCTTGAGATCTTTCAAATAAAGTATTGTATTACTTTACGATGACCAATTTTCTTCATTTTTCACAAATTCACTGAAAACCTTCACTATTGATGGCTGCCAAACAAATACTAAACAATGTGGCATCTTCGAACTTGAAAAATATGCTTTATAGATTGCATCCTTTCTATTAAAGTTTTTTTATTCAAACAACTACCGCCATCTCTAGGTCAGGCTGGGTACTTACGGGACCACCTTCATAAAATGGGACCTATTATAAAAATAAACTGGCCCCTGGTGATCAGCCAGAACATTCAGCCTTAAAAAAAAATAATAGTTGCACCCTGTCAAATGCCAAAAGGTTTTTCAATAATTACAGGACCTCAATTGCCAAAAATAAAACTGAAGAAATTATAAATTCTGGATCTGGAAAATTGTAAATTAATCAAAGCCCCTCAAAAATGTAAAATTTGATCTCAAATTGATGGATTCCCGCAATAACATTTTCATTGATGGCTTAAAGCTTCTGAATGGAATGACTTTTATCCCTCCCGGTAAACAGCTGTAAATTTTAATTATATCATGGTCTCAACAATTTCTCAGGTCAGCAAATAATTATTTTTGTATCCATGCTCTGATGCTGGATTAAGGTATACCATCCATAAATGAGGCAACAAGTTTGCCTTGGGCTTAAATGTCATCCCAATCTTAATTATATTAATATAGTAATTGAAAAGCGTTTACTCATCTTGGTAAATGAACGTCTTCCACCAGATGTGTTTTCTACTCCACTCGAAGTAGCCAAGTTATAACCCTATATAAGGGAAATAAACTATATATGAGTTCATATAGGCCAATCTCCTTACTAAATCAATTTGGTAACATTTTTTAAGCAGTTTTTTACAATTAACTAATGTGCTACTTGGAAAACCATATCTGATATCCAGCTCTCTCCAAGGATTTTGATTATGTTATCCATCACCTACTATTTTCAAAACTCACTAACTTTGGCATAAGAGGTTTGTCTTTTGATTTGATCAAGTTGTATTTAAGTGATGGACAACAATGTGTTTTCCTATGCAACAATAGGAAGAAATATTTATCACCTCCCAAACTTATCAAATCCGGTGTCCCCCAGGGCTCTGTCCTGGAACCAGTTCTTTTCCTTTTATACATTATGACCTCCCAAGTAGAATCTCTTGCCTGGCATACTTCCAGTGCTCTTTCTGATAACACCAATGTTTTAGTGTCAGCCTCTTCTATCAATGACTTGCTGTCTGGCGATGCGAAAACTATGAGATTTGGGGTATGATTTACTCGGCCATCCCCCTATCCTCCTAATTTAGAACCCTCAAACTTCCACCCGTTCCCAAACTCGAAGAAATTTGTTTCTGAGAAGCGCTTCGCGTCCAATTAAGAAGTTGAGAGGGCCGTAGATGGAATTTTCTTAACCTTCCAGACTCTCACTCCCGTGAAGGAATATTGATGTTAGATAAACGCTGGACCTGTGTGTTGAAGTCAAAGGAGATTATTTAGAAAAAAACTGAACAATTTTTCAACTGAAAATCGCAGTCTTTCATTGTCAGGCCAAGAAGTTTTCACCTTACCTCGTAGAAAGGCAGAGTAACTACTGAAGTTTGAGAAATAAAATAAGGAAATAACAAGACGCGCTAGAGTAAAATGAATAATGACACTGTGTAAATAAATATGTACCACATGAGCTTGTCCAGGTAAAAGTAGATATCACCTACCCCCTAAATGACTCAGGTCAGCCCGTTCCAAAGATATTTCAAAATGACAATAAATGAAATGATCCACCACACTTCAATTCCAGGGTGAAGAGGGTTTCCATTCAAAACTGAGTGCCTTTGAGCCATTTTTGTGGCGCATTATTGATATTCTAATTTACAAAGTCTCATTAGGATATCCAAAATTTACAATGTATGCATTATAGGTGGGTAGATACCAATTTAAACAATACATTTCCGCGATGAGTTTTTCTTTCTTTAATTATATGCTGGCCAGAATATTCAAAAATAATTCACTAAGTAAGTGCCAAATTATATGTAAAAGTTGAAATATGAATTCAAAAACTTAGAAATAGGTGGCACCTGTCCGGGTACCACCATTTAATAAAACCACGTCACGTCATGAACTTTTGCAAAAATTGAAATGTAATAGCTTCCACTCGATTTAACTATGGTAATATTAGTTAGTGGGTCGAGGAGTAGAGCGTTGGACTACTGAGCGGAGGGCCCCGGGTACCTTCAGCTCCAATTACCAGGGTCCCCCTGTCCTGATGCGTGAATTTCACTCGCCGTCGGTCTTAGTTACTGTGTGAACTCTACCAAGACGACCTTCGAGTTCCGAATTTATTAGAGTAAAGTAGGAATAAAATGTCCTCTGGTCATCTCTCAGTCTGAAGTCTCGTAAATGTGGTATTACAAATGGTGCTAATTCTGAATACGGTAGACACAGTGGTAAGTAATTATGTTATATAATTGGCTAGATCATGACTGATCTTTATCCTCTAGTCTCGAAGTATGAAATAATACTATTTTCTGCCTAGAGTTCAATCGTCATTCCCGTATCAATGAATGAATGCGTCTTCAACTTCTGTCCCAAGACCAATTGGAGTCTGGTATTAACTCACTCGTTAGCTCTATAGCTAGAATTAGGGATACAGCCAGAGAATAACTTAGGAATATTCGGAGGTTTTCAAGGGGTGGTGAATTTCACCGGACACAACTCTGCATAAGCCCACAGTACATGTAGTACTTTATGTGTTTATGATTCCATCAAATTTCCCCTAACATTTGAGTCGTTTGAAGGCCCCGTTGTGAGTCGTTCATTTTGAGTGGTTCATTCGCATGTGGTATATGTGCGAAGAGAGTGTGTATGTGCGCATCTTTGATATCACTGACTACGACTTGGCATAGGGTGGTGTATACCGGCACGGAATATGATACTGCGTAAAGATTAAGGCAAGAAACTGCTTTTAATGTCCATCCTTCATAGACTATACATGTGAGCAGGGAGTGTAAGGCTTGTTCGTGGTTCTTGCTGACTTTCGAAATTCGTTCAGTTAATGTTAGCGTTTAAGAAAAATATATTGGCTCCAATCGGTTTCCCTTGCACTGAATAATTCAATAGGCATCGTGAATGAGAATTTTTACTTTATCTATTAACAAAAATGCCATTTAAGTATATTGGAAGGACTACCTCTTTTCGAGGTAAGAGCCTATGGGAAATTGTGGGTAATTTAAAGAACTTTGGAGTAGGAAGAATAGTTGTTAGGAGTATGTTTGAAAGATACCCGGAGCCGAGCTATATGAGAATTATTAAAGTGGAAGGAATGGAGAATGAGGTAATTACTGTAGTAGAGTGGTTATTTAAAAAGTTAGGTAATGAATGAACTGTTTTCAGAGTCTGTGGTACCGAAAATTGTTTTTGTTTAATAGAGCTTGGAGAGCATTAATGCTGTAATTTTCTTTCTTTCAGCCTAGTCGCAAAGCCTGTGTGTGGGTTGAAAAGATTTTTCGGGGCAAAAAGTTACCAGACGTAACCAAAATATTAAAGACATCATACAAAACCGACTATAGACTAATACCAAAAGATGAAGAGGATAATTATGTAAAAGGAGTTGGACGTGAAGAAAGACTGGCAGCATCGAACTACTCAGATAAGAGGGTCCTTCCTCTGGAAATGCCCCTACCTCCCTTACTCTTGGTTAGTTCTTGAAGTAATTGGCTGTATCAGGGCCGGTTGACCTATAAATTAAAACAATGTAGGCCATGTGTTGACTGATGTTGATAGAAGAACCTCGTAAAACAATGTATGCAGGTTTGAAACTAACTCGACACCAAGGAATTTATCCACATACCCACATTGTGTGCATTGCTTAAGGCCACCTTATATCAATGTTCACGCATATGCTAAACAAGTAAAAACTTTGAGCCTCCTGACTGCTCTGTGGCTTACATAGCCCTAAACACAGTGAATGAAACTGGTGGTTTGCCTCTTTCCAGGCCTAATTATAATGCAATTTATCAAGCATAATTTGTTAAAAATAAGTATCTTTTGGTGGACAAGTAAAATGCTTCATGTATGTTAGCATGCTTGGTAAATATCTCAGAATTGAAGTAGTCCTGCCCTGGAAAATATCCTGTACCCTTCTATGCTATTGCCAGTCTTGGCATACTCCTGTACTTGTTCATTTCTCATTAATATTTACAAGGCTCAAAACATCAATTGTTAGTGATTTCTGTAATCCTAGGAAATATTTCTAATTATTACACTCTCGTACCCATTTTAAATTATTTAAGAACCTCATTTGTTGTCATGTGTGCAACCATTGGATAATTACTACTT
The DNA here is from genome assembly GCA_037158775.1 of Hetaerina titia. Classification (NCBI taxonomy): domain Eukaryota; kingdom Metazoa; phylum Arthropoda; class Insecta; order Odonata; family Calopterygidae; genus Hetaerina; species Hetaerina titia. Next base: position 12,634,507 of record CM073768.1, on the reverse strand, counting down.
TCTGCATTGACAGGATCTAGAACCAAGTGCAAGTGAGCAGTCAGATGCACAATGAATACCTAATTTTATACCTTTCTATATTGATTGTTGTAATCTCTTTCCTATCTACACTCCTTCCTTTTAATTCCACTGGTTCATCTCATTTTATAGTACTCGAACTGTGGTCCACTTCTTTGTCGTCATTGCTGTCACTTTCACTTGTTTTTTATAAAGGGTGCAGATATCAACGAATTATTGAATGACAACTGTGACTTTGATTTTCATTGATCACCATTGAAAAACTATTGTGTAAAGGAATATGAGCTGAAGGAGTGAAGTTTCCATTTATGGTTCTGTGTGTGTTCCTGGGAACAAAGTAGCTGATGCTGCTGCAAAAGGAGACCTCAGAAGGAATGAGATTGCTTCATATTAATTCTTTTCTCAAGTTCAAATGAGTTAATAAATATTGCATATTCATTTAAGAATGCCTAAATCTTCAAGCTTTGCCAAAGTGTGTACACCTATCATTAAGTATTCATTAATGTGGTCACACAGATCATTCAATAAGTCTTGATGAAAGAATAGAAGTAGCAAATTTTTTTTGGGTAGTTTCTATATTTTATAACATTCTCCAATCATTTTTCAGCATTTCTCCGACTTTTTTAAGTTGCCCAAAAGTAGGATTTTTGAAGGTCTGCAGAATAGGCATCTGTGTTGGCAATGACCTCCTTGTTAAACGTTAATCATTTCCCACTGAGACATTTTTCAAGTTGGGAAATAAAATAAAGTCATTGGGGGTCACATCTGTTGAATATGGTGGATGTTTTAATAATTCAAACTTTAATTCCGTAATTTCCATTCCATAATTCCATCAAAACTAAGGTAATCATTGTCTTGATGGAAGAGAATTTTTTTCTTTGACAAATCAGGATGTCTTTTCTTGATTAGTTTGTTCAACTGGTTCAATAACATAGGATAAAAATCTCCATTTATCATAGGTCCTTTTTTCAAGTAATCAATGCAGTTGATTCCCCGTGCATCCCAAAAAAAATGTAGCATCACCTTGTTGGCCAATTTCAGTTTTTGCCATCTTCGTAGCCAGATCGCCTTTAAAAACTGTTTTGACTGCTTCTTTGTCTCTGGGTTGTAGTAGTGTATCCATGTTTTGTCCAGTTATGTACTGATGCAGAAACCTGTCAGAAATGCTAGGAAAATTACCGACCTAGCGGATCACAAGATTGTTTATTCTCCACTGAGAGCAAATACTGTACCCATCTTGACAAGATTTCTTTCAAAACCAACATTTCATGCAAAATTAGAAACACTGTACATACCCTGTGATATGCCTGTGGCCTAAATTATTTTGTCAACTTTAATTTGTCAATGACTCAAAACCACATTGTCAATTTTGTCAATCATTCCAGAGGAAGTCACTTCCACCGGATGTCTCAAATGATAATTCATAATTTGTTGATGTACAGCCAAATTTAAACTCACCAAATTGTAAACAATGACAAACAAAGGAGCAGATGTGTTGTTGGATGAGATCAACTTCATCCAACTCTGCTTCGATCTCTTTTGGTATTGAGCCTCAAAAAGAGAAGTATTTTATCCCCAAACAATTTTTTTTCCATTTTTGAAATAAAAAAGTTGATTGCTTCAATTGATTATGAAATTCAAACCATGTGATGGATAGAGCTAAAAATTTAACAGCAGTCTAAGGAGAGCTGAGGTTAACTTAAAGCAAACATTTTTTGATGCGACATGTGCCACCTCTTGGCTTTTCTAAGGAACTATTGAAAACCTACATATCAGGCTGATAGTTCATGTAGTCGATCTATCAGTTTCTGGAAGTGCCTTCCCCTGAGTTTAAAATTTTTCTGTCGCCACTCCTATCCTCAAAAGAGCCACATGTAGCATTTGTAATAGTTACTATCTCATCCCTGTAATGTCTGTATTCTCAATTTTTAAAAATATAAGTTTTCCATAGGATTGAAAATTTTCTGAAGCATTACCAACCACTTCCTAAATCTCATCATGGCTGTAAGAAATCAAAATTTACCACTATAGCTGTTTTCCACTTCATCAACCAACTGGACTCAATTTTGAACAAGAATGAGTATAGCATATATTCTGTGATTTCACAAAAGCTTTTGATTAAATGGGCCATGAAATTTTGTTTATTACACTCAAAAGTTTGGGTATTGAAGTTGATAACTTATGTTGCCCTCCCATGGAGTACAACCTTGACATAGTGGAAGGGCTTTTGCGTTCCGATGACCCCTAGAGCTGTACTGGCGGGAGTAATAATAATTGCTCCTGGTAGGCTTAACCATGCCAGATAGGTCAAAGGTTAGGAGCCAGACCAAAGGTAGTCCACGCAGTGTCTGTTCCTCAGTGAGGCGGCTGCAAAGGCATCTGACCCCAGTGGGGTGGCCATTAAGTGATTGTATCACGCTAGAAACACTATTGAGGAAGGCAACGGGAAACCACCTCAATTATTACTCCCATGAAAAATTATGGGCACAAGATAGTTTTGTCCATCCAAAAACTTACCTTAACCTGTAGATTACCAAATTACCAAAAAATAAGGTATGTTGCATTATGTTTTGTCTCATTGGTAGGAAGTAAATGGTAAATTACTGTCTACAGCCTTCAACTGATATTATTTCTGGGAAGTTCTGTCCTCTACAAGGATGATCCAAAAAGTTCTCAGCCTAATGATGAAAATTTATTTTTCAAGAACGCTTTATTTTTCCACATAATTGCCTTTAACCCTTTTGCTGCAGCTCACTCTCTGGAAAAATATTCCTCACATGCAGTGAAAATGGAAGGTATCACATCTCCATAACTGTTACTATCCCTGAAATAATAAAATAATCTAAATAATAAACATATGGATATAATAAAAATAATCTAGATTCACTACTTATTTAGAGGAAAATTTTAATTAATTAATTTTGACAAACATATTTAATAAAATTTCTAAGTATGCGGGTGAACCACAAAAAGTTGAAATTGTATGAAAGAGTTATTATCAATACATTTCATCCCATAGTGTCCCAGTGTCATTATTCTGTGTCTGAGGTGTTCTTCCGGAAGTGCTGTAAAGTACTCGTCTACAGCTGCAATCATTTATTAATCAGGCTAAAAATGTTGACAAGAGAGGAAACTTTTTGAACTTTCAGAAGAGGTGGAAGTCCAAGGGAGCCTAATTCATGAAATAGGGTAGATATTCCAGCACTTCATTATGCAAATCCCATTGCCAAGACACTTTTGTGTGCAGGTGCATTGGTTTAAAGGAAAACCGGTTTTTTCCTCTACAAACTAGGTCTGCTTTTGCAAATTTTTGTGTTCAGTTTCTTAAGAAGGTTTGAATATAACTCCCCAGTTATTGTGTTGCCTTTTGCAATGTAGTCACTCAACAGAATTCATTTTGCATCCCAAAAAACCAATGCCATGTCCTTTACCTCCGGTGGCTCCATGTTCGCCTTCTTTGGAACTAAAGAACCACTGCGTGGATTGTTGTTTTGATTCTGGTGTGTAATGACAAATTCATGTTTCACCCACTGTCACATATCAATGCAGAAAATCATTCGTTTTTTTGTCTAGTACACCAAGCACTGGGTTGGAAAGTGTCATCCAAATGAGTTTTTGATCCCCAGTGAGCATGTGTGGCATCCAACTTGCACAAAGCTCTGTCATATGCAATTCCTCATGCAAAAGGTAACTGACATTTTCTTTTGATACCCCAACAATATTAGCAATTTCATGCAACTTCATATGATGATCACTTCAAAATCATATCATGCGCTGTTTCTATGGTTCCCATTATGGTTGCACTTTCCAGGCATCCTTCACGTGAATCACCTTGGGAGGCTTTCACAGCTGCCTTAAAACTTGGCTGCCCATTTCTCCATGGTGGAAGTCAAACGGTAAAGTCCGTATGCACAGTTACAATCCTCAAATGAATTTTGATTGGCATTAAACCTTCTTTTACAAAGAATTTGACCACAGCACCATTCTCAAATTTTTCCAATTCTAAGAACACTTGCACTGCCACTGATTCAAATGACTGGCGACAGCAAACTGTTGGATGGAATGACTTGTAATTTCAGATGGCATCTACACCAAGTTGTGCCAGCATGAGGAAAAAAAATCATCAAAGTGGTGATGCTATATATGGATGAGGCTGAGAACTTTTCCGACCACCCTCATATTGAATGTAGTGTCCATGAAGGGTCAGTTTCTGGCCTTTTTATTATATGTACGAATAATATGCTTTCCTTCATAACTAATTACAAACCAGTCCTGTTTGGCCAAACCAGTGTGGGTATCTCATATGTTTAAAGATCATTTTGCATAATATTTACTTCAGTTGTTGAAATCAGTATGTTCAATATATTAGATGCAAACTTTGTGCTAAGTCTTGAGTAAACCCCTTACACTATCCTACTTATCTTTCTACTTACTCTTTGCTCATGTGTAAATTCTTTGATTGGTGTTTTTGTTGATGACAATGTTTATTGAAAAAGGTTGATTTCCTGTGCAGCAATCAGTGATGTATTGAAACACACCTACTCACCTGTGATTGGATGTTCCATGCAAGAATAATACAGAAAATAATTATTGTATGTATTTCTGTTTTCAGTACTGAAAATAGAATTGAACTCATTCACAGTTTTAAGTATCCTTGTTGAAGTAATTGCTTCAGTACTAAAATAAGCATTATGTAAATCAGCCAGAATGGTTGCAGGAAATTTACTGCTCTTCCGAAGTCTGTTCATTCTTCAGTTAGTTACATGCATGCTTGATAACCTTAAGTCACATAGTGCAGAGACATCTCTGTGAAGAGATACCTGGCCTTTTCATCATCAGAAAGCTCACATAAATGGTTTCTCTGCTGTGCTTAATTTTTCTCTACTTTGCCAGTTCTATCTTTCCCAGCATATGGCATTGTTTTCTGGGGTAACTTTTCTCGTTATACATGAGTCTTCTCATTATGAAAACAAGCTGCCATAGTGATTGCTGGCATCTCCATTATGGAGCATGGTAAACCTTTTTTCGGATCTCTAAAAGATTCTGACTGCCTAACATACACATTTTTCAAAGTTCATATTCACTCTGTTTAAGCACATGGTAATAAATTGAATTTTTTCTCCAGGAGTTGAATAAAGCTGCTTTACGAAGAAAAGGGAAAATGGATGAGGTTCCACACACCATACCACTTCATGTTCGGCAAGGTGCAGCTAACAGGGCAATAATAATACCAGGTGCTAATCTAGAAGAAACTATTTTTGTAGAAGAACCTTTTGCCCCACGTATTTATGGCGGCCTGAAGAAATAGAATATAGAGCAAAGAGATCTGTGTCATTGAACTAGTTATGTTGCATTGTTGACCATTAGGAAGTACACCTTGCATCTGGCAGGAATGTGTCTCATAAAGTGTCATTCATAAAAACAAGTGTTTTGTTTAAAGTTGACCTTACTTGAGTGATATAGAGATTACAGCACAGTGATAATTTCCAATTAAGAGTCTTTGATTGCAACATTGTATTTACCAATGTGCATGCAATAAATGTAGTAATTGTGCATTGCGTGGAATTATTCTCCTCTAAGTTAAGAAAACAGCATATGCCTGACATATTTTGCAGGAGCGGGAGATGTTGGTCAAATAAATACATTAATAAACATTTTTCTTTTCTTTGTATTAATTCCTTTGTAGAAAAGAAACTTTTCCTGATTAAAAAATAAACAAATGACTTTATTTTAACTTCATAATCACAAAAATGGGAAACCCTAATTTATTTATCCCCAAAATTTATGATGGAACCTAATATGAACATGCATACTGGTAGTCAAGAGACATAGCCTACAGGGTGGAGTGTTGTGCTGGGCAGCGGGGGTGGCAAAGACCTTCCAGTCATCATGCATAACCCTTCTACAGGGTGCAGCAACATACTTTTTTAAAGGGGTTTTGCCTAATAAAAAAGGAATTTATGTTGCCACACCTTGCACAACTGGACAGATGGAAGCAGGGAAGAAGATGAAATGAATTCCATTGTGAAAAATGAACTTTTAATGTTTGGACAATGTTGATAATGTTGGTGAGATAGAAAGTCAGCATGGATTATTGCAGAAAGAGCTATGCAGTAATAATAAAGCAGAGCATATATATTTTATTTATGTGAATTGGCCATGGTACCGCTAACTGGAAAGAAGGGTGATGAGTGTAAAATAGATAAATGACAGTTTGAGATATAAAAGCAGAGCTAGCCAATTTAGTGATAATCCAGGTGCACAACCCCATAAACTGTCATAAAGAGGAATAAGTACATATGTACGATCAATTAAACAAAATGGTGGAGAATATACCTGGAAGAACATGATAAAATTATGGGGGATTGGAATGCAGTGTTAGATGACGGGATGAGAGTGAATTGGTTCAGTGGAGTTCATTATTTAGAAAATTTGACCTCGTACAAAAGTGTCACAGATTTATATTAGCACATAACCAAAAAGAACAAGAGACATACTTACAAACATCAGGAATAATTATTAACAATTGGTGAAATAGAAGGTTATAATTATATAAACTCTAATTACAAACTCTATCCCCACTAAAAATAAAAAAAATCTCTGGTATACTGGGGAGTTATTAGCTCTTAGAAATGATTTACTTAGTTACTACCACTCTTACAAAACCAGTGGAAGCCGGCATGACAAAGAGGCTTACTTGAAATACAAAAGAGATTATTATAATTTAGTTAGGTGTGCATAAAATAATGCTTACAAGGATTTTATATTGAATGCAAAAAATAAACAAAAGGCAGCATGGAGTGTAATCAATCAAGAAGTTGGTCATGGTAATGGAAAAGAAAATCTTCCTTTCACCCCAGATGCTGTAAATAATTTTTTCTTAAAAGCTGTTGAAGACAATTTGTTCTCTCGAAAAGTTGATGCTGCCAATATTGGTAATATGCTGCAAAATCTTCCTCCGAATAATTTAAATTTTAAATGGAATTTTGTTACTCCACTTGATATTATATCGACTGTTAAAAAATTTAAAAAATCCAACAGTAAGGATATTTATGGTCTCTCTAACTCCCTAATAAAGGACATTATTGTGCTAATTGCAGAACCATTAGCAATGTTAGTCAATTTATGTTTTGAGACAGGAGATTTTCCAACAGCTCTAAAATATTCCAAAGCAGTGCCTGTCTATAAGAAAGGTGATAAAGATGATTTAGCTAGCTACCGCCCCATTTCCATAGTCCCTGTTTTTGGTAAAATTTTTGAAGCTATTATGAAAGATCAAATATGTAATTTTTTTGAGTTAAATAATCTCTTTTCCAAATCCCAGTATGGCTTTCGATCTGGGAAATCTACAATTTTGGCAGTAGAGTCCATAGTTAATTATGTCATTAATGCATTTGAAGAAAAGGAATCAGTCTCAGTGACACTATGTGACCTTAGTAAGGCCTTCGACTGTGTTAATCATTCAATATTACTAACAAAGCTAGAACATTATGGTATTAAGGGAGTTGCATTGAAACTAATGAAGTCATATTTGGATGATCGCCACCAATTGGTTGAACTTGATGGCTGTCGGTCTGCAGCTCTTAAAGTAAAATGTGGTGTACCACAGGGCTCTGTGCTTGGCCCAGTACTTTTCATCATCATGATTAATGATTTGCCCTGTAATATGAAACCTAGATCTGTTTTATATGCTGATGACACTACTTTTGTGCAAAAGTGTCAACATCTAGAAGATGCAAAGTTACGATCTAGCGCTACCCAAAAACAGGCTAAGGAATGGTTTGAAGTTAATCATTTACAATTAAATACTAACAAAACTCAGCATATTGTGTGCAGTCTTAAATCAAAAATAACTGATATTGAAACTGCTAAAATACTAGGAATTTATATTGATACAAAACTTAATTGGGAGACTCACATCAGTCAGACCTGTAATAAACTTAGTAAAGCTGTTTACATGTTAAGAAAGCTCAACTTTCTCATTTCAAATGAGTATCGTTTAACACTTTACCATGCCTTCTTTCAATGTCATTTGAATTATGGTGTTGAGTTATGGGGTCATTCCCCTCATGTTAAACAAATTTTGCTACTGCAAAAGAGAGCTATTCGCTCTCTTGCTAATATACCACCACGTGATTCCTGCAAACCTTTTTTTATTAGGTATGGAATCATGACTGTATTCTGTTTGTATATCTTTAAGGCTCTGATTCATGTGAAAGTTAATCTAGAAACTTATCAATTAAGATCCAACCTCCATAACTACTCCACAAGAGGTAAATCGAATCTAAATACTACTTATTGTAGATTGTCATCAACATACAACACATTTCACAATATGAACATAAGACTGTATAACTATCTGCCTACTCAGTTGAAATCAGATGGTATCCAGAGTTTCAAGAATAGGGTATATACCTGGTTACTTGCTCACCCACTATACTCATTGGATGAATTCTTTTGTGACAATGTTCATCACATTTAAGAAAGTATGTTTATATGTTAAATAATACTTATATTGACGACATTTAATATGGTTGTACCATTTTTAAAATGAATAAATTATTATTATTATTATTATATATTGGAGAGCTGAGATTGGGCTTGGGAGGTAAAGATGTTTAGGGATGAGCAAAATAGCTCAATGCTGTCATGAATTGACTTCAGGAAAGGAGTGGGATGGAAGAAGAAGAGCATTAGGAGATTGATAATCTAGAAGCAGGCATATAGGGAGGAAGGAGTGGTTATGGGTAGGATGAGGTGGTACAATGCAATAGATCTGAGAAAGCTCTTCTGGGTTATAATGATTGGCTTTATTAATAGTGTCATAAATGAACTTTAAATGTGTTTTGAGACTGTGATTGGGAAAATTACAGATGTAAAGTGAAGACAGATTGGTATCAGTCAACAGATTGCAAAACTGTGGGATCCTGTGTTTCATTCATTTACCAAAAGCATGCCACACTCTTAAAAGTATTGTGATTAAATCGAGCTGACAATAACCAAATGGGAGAACAATAGAAACTAGTTGGGAGAACAACAGTTGAAAAGTATGATTTTAGTGTACAGGGAATATAGAAGGTCTGGGATAGACATTGCTTTATTTCTAACTACTTTGATATGGTCAGAGAACTTTATTTATTTACTATCTGTTAATGCACCAAGATCCTTCACCAAAAACATATACCCATACATAGTTGTATTTCAGGCAAACTTGAATGATAACAATAGGGTACCTGTTCATGACTTACATTTCACCTTGACTTTTTAGTTTGTTCTGACAATACACTGAGGAGGAGGTAGTGGTGAGGGACAAAAGCTGTCTGAAGAAAATGATCAAAGTAAAGGGAAAGAAATGAAAAAGTGTTCCTCAACCCTCACCTTCATTGACAGCACATCACTAACATAGGGACCGCCCGTTATTTCAGGCTGCTTGGGTTTAAGTGGGAGTGGTCAGCATCCAGCTGGCCCTAAAGCTATCTGTTACCAAGGGATTCTCCTGTGAGCGATTGAGCCCCATGAGCTGCTGTTTCCCTTTGTGACTTTCTCTCACCCTACTCTTCATCTCTTCCCATAGCTAATGGCCATTGACTAACTCATCACCCTGATCTCATAAAATTTCAGTGAAATAAATATGGTTAATTTTGAAAACATGCCTAGATCCAAGTCTTGCAGTGATATCCGAGATGATGCACTATTTAATACACATGATTTGAATTTTTTTATGATATGCTCTTCTACTAATTCAATATGGACAGTCCTCGGAGGCTGAAGAAGGTTTAGAGGCCATCAAAGAAACATGGCAATAATTGGATTACTCCTGCGGTCAGTTTTCTGCATACATGAAGAATCTTTTTGGACTGGCAAAAGAATCAAACAATATGGAATGACTTAGAGTCCAAACATCTGAAACATTGTTATAAAATTTAATGAAGTTTTCGGGTCTTCCACCAGGTCAGAGGTTCCATGTTGGCTGATGTTTTGATGCTTGACTCGGGCATCGTCCTCAGGGTAGATTAGTGCCAACTCTGCATTGTGGCCATCTTATAAACATGAGTACATGGGTCAGGTGACTCATGATTGGTTCATGGTGGAGGAGCCTCCCAATTGGTAGCCATGGTGTTTTTTTCTTCCTTCTCTAACCTTCCTCAGCACCCCTTTCCACACGTTGCTGAGGTAATAGCTGGAATTTCTATTGAAATTATGACTCCCCATTCAAATTTTGATGGTCTCTTTAATGATATGGTCCCAGTAACCACCAGAGCAGGCAAGTAACCTTGTCCCATTGAAGTTAATAGAATGATCTATCGCAACGTTGTGTTCAGCGATGGCTGATTTCTCCAACTGGCCCAGCCATACGTGTTCCTGGTGTTTATTTAACCTGGTCTCATTGGTCTCTCCAATGTAGACGTCTCCGCAGGCACATGGAACTTGGTAAATGCAAATCTTGTATAAAAAGTATCAGGAATTTTCCTGACTTGACTGTATGTTGCAGTGCACTTTCACCATGCAGATTCTGTGGTGGTGGTCTGACTCCCTGCATCATCCATCTTTGTAATCATTTCATCCGTGATCCATGGTTTCCTTGTTCATTTCCTGTTAACAGTTCCTATAGTTTGTGGCTTTTGATATTCCTTTCTTGATACATTCCCATTTTTCTTTAATAGTACTCAGCTCTTTACCAGCATCCAAGATTTTTTCTACAGCCAGCTGATACTCTTTCCTTGCCAATCCACTCAATGCTTCTACATTCCATTGCCTAACCCATTGCCCCTGCCTTATCTTTTTGAAACAGATGCTGCATTTCAAAACAACTAAATTGTGATCACAAGGGGAGAGTGGGGAGTTGGTTATTGGAAATGGTTTCTTTTTCTCCATACACAAGGTCAATCAATATGGCCAATTATTCTTGAATGTCCAATTTGTCTTTGTGTATTATCTCTCATGATAATCCTGCATCCACAGCAAATGAATTTTACTTCCACCAAGTTTTGTATCTTGAACATTGATAAAATATTGATATACTACCTTGATCAAAAAGTTCCCGGAATAACCACCGTGTGGCGCTCCCATCGTTCCGATTTGAGTTCTGTTTTTTTGTTAAATTGGTACATCTGTTGTTGATATTCCCTTTAAATCTTAGTGTCATAACTTGACATTTGCAAAAGTTACGTAGCCAAGAGTACATCTATCTCTGTGTGTGTTGGCGATTTTTTACAATTGCAGAAATGGATTTAAATTTGCAACAACGAACTTGTATTAATTTTGCATAAAAAACGGATTTAGTGGCGCACGGACGTTGGAAATGTTGGAAAAGTGTTTCGGCAACGATTCTCTAAAAAAAACGGTCGTTTACCAGTGGCACGAGCGGTTCAGAAGTGGTCGTGAGTCAATCGAAGATGATGAACGCAGTGGCAGACCATCGACATCGAAAGTCGGTGAAAAAATTGATAAAGTAAAAGAAATGTTGGTCAATAACCGCAAATTAACCATCAGAGAAATAGCGGAGGACTTGAACATTGCCTATGGATCCGCCCAAGACATTGTGGTTAATGATTTGGGTTTCCGTCGTGTAGCAGCAAAGTTGGTGCCAAAAGACCTCAATTTCATGCAAAAAAGAGACCGTGTTGACGTCGCAAAAGACATGATTTGCGAGGCTGAATCCGATCCCACATTCATCAAAAGGATCATTACTGGAGACGAGACGTGGGTTTATGAGTACGACACGCAATCCAGACATCAGGCAAGTGAATGGCGTTCACCAAATGAGCCGAGACCAAAAAAACCACGTCGTTTTCAGTCAAAAAAGAAGGCAATGCTGACGGTTTTCATGGATTACAACGGTGTAGTGCATCATGAATTTTTGCCAGAAGGCCAGACAGTAAACAAAGAGTATTATTTGGGCGTTATGAGACGTTTGCGTGAAGCAATTCGCCGAAAGAGACCAGAAATCGTCGCACAGTGCGTCGAGACCGTCGCACAGTGCTATCATTATTCGTAATTTTTTGACGAAAAATGCAACAAATACCATCCAACAGCCACCGAATTCACCTGATTTGGCTCCCTGTGACTTCTTTCTGTTCAATCGAGTTGAAAAACCATTACGGGGAACGCGTTTTAGCAGCCGAGAGGAAGTAATGGAAAAATCGCAGGAAGCACTGATGGACATACCGAAAACCGAATATAAAAAATGTTTCGAGGATTGGATCAAGCGCTGGCATAAGTGTGTTGCAGTCGATGGGGATTACTTTGAAGGGGACAATATAGATTTAGATGAATAAACTTGTATTTTTAATTTTCTGAATAAATTCCGGGAACTTTTTGATCAAGGTAGTAATAGCTAGACAAACCAATGGAGTGGATACAGCAACATCTCATTAGTTTGATGGGAACATTCACAAATTGGAAAAAGAACACAACTGGATCATGTGGGAAAATCTTTAATATATCTCATCAAAACTCAAATAAAAATGAGGAGTTATGATGTTTGTTTATTAATTTTAAATCACTCACTGAACCAAGGGAAATTTCGCAGACAAATCAATTAATTGGTTCTTGTGGAGTTCACAGATGTACCAGGATCATTCTGTCAGTGACTTCCACTGATTTCATGGCCAACTCATGGACATTTGCCCACAACGTTTAATCCTCAAGCATAAAGAGCACCATTGTACAACAATCATACACTAAACGAATACACAATTAGTTATCAAATTTCCATGTTTACTAAATTTTAAGAAAACATAAGAGAAAAACTGCAATGCCTCATGGCAAACTGAACATAATAGATATAATGTGCAGTTGTTCACACTTACTGTTGATTTAATATCTTTTCAGAACCATGTGCACACTTCTTTAAAAGATCTAATAACCAAAGGTTAGTAGATAAAAAAGCAAGCTGGAAGAAGGAATGATTTATGTTAACATAGTATAGTTTAAGAATTCACTTGGCAGGAAATCTGTTATTTCTCGATGATTAATATCACACAGCAGACTTTGCAACCATGTAACATGCTTGTACATCTAATACAGGTACTAAGGTACAAGAATATACAAATCTTCATTTTCAAGCTTCTTTCTAAATTTGACATAATATAAAAAATAGTTTTGATAAGAAAAACTTTACCACTCTTTCCCTTGGCTGCTAGCCTATGACTGCAACTTATATGTACATAAAAAGTCTTATTATACACCAGAGAGATGAGCTTTTGGACAAAATGCATTGTCATCTCACAGTTACCATATGCAAACAGCAAACTAAAATGCAACTCTAAAATCATCATCATCAACCATGGAGATCTTCAGATCAATGTGCTTGTCATTCATGGATGTTCAAAACACACATTTTAACTGCATGAATCATTCTGCAATCTTCTGCTAAGAAACACACACAGTGGAATCTCTCATGGATATGGAGGCAAGATGCCATAAGTAAGTCCACACAGATGATGATTAAGATGTAGGTGCTACATATGAGCATTTATCAAAACTCAGATAAACAAACATATGACCATACTCTCAAATTTGCATTCATTGCTTTTGGATACTTATAATTATCTCTTCACTCTTTACTTCTCAAACCTTGTAGAGAAAATTTACTTGAAGGGTTTCCATCAAAGGGTTCTGAACTGAACCATTGGAACAAAAAAATACATAACTTGCCAGATGAAGAATGAATGTCTATATATGGACAGATATATTGGATTTTTAGCAAGGTTAGCTTCCAACAATTAATAGCTACAAAAATATTAAAATGTGTATAATAGACACCCATCTATCACACTTCAGATTCACTTTAGTTCATGTAATTAGAAAAAAACAAAAGTAAAATTGTTGACTTACTACTGCAATGTCCAGTGTTTGAATAAAAATGTGAATGTAAGCCAACAAATTTTAATGCAACAACATGAATGCCATTGGAAACAAAATAATGGTATATAGCTTCATGAGAGGTTAGCTTCACAGCCAGAGCTATCAATTTGAAATACGCATGACAAGATTTTGGCTTGGAATTAAAAACATATTAATAAATTCCAAATTTAGCCAGCACAATTTCACATTAAGAACAAGAAACAATTTTTCTAGTACAATAAGACAATTCAAATGCACCTCCACCATATTACAAATACCTTGACTTAAAAGCACACAAAAAACATAAAAGTTAGGATAATTTAATGCATAACCATAACAATGACATTAAATTCAGTTGCAATACTTGAGCAAAAAATCTCAATGCCCACAAGACATTGACTGTCTTTGAGTGATACTCACCCAAGTTGTAATGGTGCTAGGCAATGTGATAACATGGATGGGGTGGAGCTTGTCACTAATTCTTACCTTGGAGCTCTTTTGTTTTCTCTGTACACTGCTATTGCTTTTGACAGATCCAGGGAACTTTCAAAAAATTCAGAGAGCACCTTATTTGAGAGTATGTTTGCCAACCACTGCTCAACGCTTATGGACCAATCCGAGAGCTCTTCCACCTCAGTGGGACACACTGCACTGTGATCATCCGTGGCCACTGATCCAATCCCTGCATCACTGCTCTCATCGGCTAGTTTGCACTGCACTGCTCTGGCATTTGCTAATGATGGCTCCATTGCTGAATCTGCTGCATTCCCATTCCTATCACATCCCTGTCATGAATTTAAAAATTGCAAATTTGGCCATATAAGTAACAGACATGTGAAAAATTTTTATGAAGCCATTTCAAAAATTCCATCAAATCATGAGACAAATTCTTTTCAACCAAAATAAACAAAATCATTGGCAACTGTTACCTGCATTAGTTTTCCCCAATCTTCCTTGAGCGTAAAAATATTATGGTGGAAAATTGGTGGAATTATTTTTCCATGAGACCCCTGGGTATTTCCCTGCAACTCTCAATAACGACACTACTAAGAGTTTCTCCAGCAATGACTCACTTTCATTACCAGAACACATGCACACACACACACACAGAGGCCAGCTCTGTTTCCAAAGCAATCTCTAAAGCTAAGCACTCTATGGGTACATCAAAGCATATGAAATCATGCACTTTTGTCCCTTGATAGCACAAACATTACAACTTCAGCACAAATATTCCAATATGAACATCACCATCAGAAAATTAAGCAGCTGAAGTGTGAAACAATAATAGAAACATGAAAGTGACTCTATTAAGAGACAGGTTTGACACCCACCTCATTCTCCCTGCATTAATTCACATGATCATTGAAACTACAACCCCTGAATAGTCAACAGGTGGTTACAAAATTATTTTTCATATAACAGAGTTAGTGGCAATGGTGGTCCCCTAATGTCTTTAATTACAGTCATCTCCCAGCTCATGGAACTCTAAGGGACCTTTCCAAATCAAAAGTCTCACAATATTTTATGGGTACTAGAGTATTAGGAAATTCAAAGCACTGTGGCAGAGCCATACACTGATGAGCATCAAAATGCAGACATTGCACAGATTGTAAAATATCATTTGCCTTGACTCAAACCTGGATGCCCTTGATTACTGCCCAAGATCTATAACCAGTTAAGCTGCCAAGGCAGCCTCTTACAATGTGAAATTCTAGGGGCATTAAAGGAACACGACATCATGAACAATTACCAGTGTTCGAGTCCTAAAGTACCTTCTTCATTGACAGATTGTTATTTTAAAAACCTACAAATAAATACATTGCTGGAAATACCTCATTGTCCCATAATCATTTCACAAACAGATCCAAATGATATAAATTATCATTCCTTGTTATGATTAATTATAAAATTGGAAACCTTTTCTCCAGAAAAAAGTCAGCATTCTTTTCCTCTAACACTGTGCTATCAAAACAAATAAGGCCAGAGACAAGGTGAAAATAAAAAGAAAAATAGAGTGCACCAATTGAAATATGATATGTGTTCATTCACTTAGGTTAGAGGGGAAGATGTTTTAATATTAGAGTCAAAGAACATACTTGAAAAGTGGGGTTGGATGAATTGTTATCACTTAAAGAAAGATACCTGGCTGAGTCTTCATATTCAACCAATTTTGTTCAAGAAATTTTCATTTTGAATCCATAGGTTGAAGGCTAAATGTTCAGGTAAATTCGGAAATCATGCAGCAGAATAAGGCAGGGAAATATCACCTTGTCCTTCCATGGAGGTTTTTCAAGGCTGGATTCACTTCCAAACGATGAAAATTTTTTGTGGCTTAATACCCTGTTAGCTTCACCAATCACCTCCAACATATCAGCTGTAACAAAAGACATGCAGACATTTAACATTGATCAATATTCGACAAAATTATAATAATAGCAGATATTGTTGTAAAATCATTTTGGATTATTATTGTTAAATAATCTACCGGTTGAGGTAGGTTTTGGATGGACACAATTACCAAATAAATATTTTGTGACTCCAAACAAAACACAATCCAGCAACCTACCCTACATCAAGTCCTTCATCTCTGTGTGCTTCCTTCATCCCATCCAACATCCCTATCCTATTCCTACCCTTTCCTCTTTTGCCTAACATTGTCCCATCTATCAGTCTTCAACATCCCACTGCTGATCAATACATCAATTTTCCCTGCCTCCTTAGGATTTCCCCCAACAAATCCCTCTCCTTTTCCACCATACCTAGTACTTCCTCATTTGATTTCCTTTCGATCAATTTCACCCTCTCAATTCTTCTCCACACCCACATTTTAAAAGCCTCCAATCTACTTTATCTATCTATCATCTATCTATCAGCTATCTATCATCCTGCTTCAGTGAACACTTTTCCACACCATACAGTCTGACTTTCATTCCTACCACCTGCTCTTCCCATGACTCTTGAATCATTTCCTCCGCATGTACTTTGAACAGTACCGGTGCTAATGGGCATCCTGATTGTATTCTATATTCCTCTCAATTAGTGATCTCATTACTGCAATGGCATCACGTGTACCTCTCCCCTTCCTAAACCCAAACTGATCACCCCCTAAGTAAACATTTGCCCTAATTTCTATCCTCTTATTGATGATCCTGAGAACCACTTTAACAGCATGAAAATCAAACATTGTTCTGTAGTCATAACAAGATGTGCCCTTTACCTTTTTTCGAATAGGAACTGACATTGATCTGATGAAGTCTTCTAGCCAAAGCCCTCCCTCATTAATGCTATGAATTAGTCCATAAAGACTCTTCCTCTCACATTTTCCTAAACCTATAAATATATCTGCAGAAATTTTGTTTATCCTCATGGCCTTATTTGATTCCATTTCCTTTGATGTCCTTTCTATCTCAGCTTCAAGTAGGTCTGGGCCTAAGCTGTCTTCATATTCTTCATACTCTCTTCATATGTCTAAACTTGCTAGCTGAAGTTATTTACCAAACAGTTATTCTATATATTCCTTCCATCTCTCTTGGATCTTGCATCAACTTGTATTTTCCAAGACTTATCTCCAATTGTTAACACAGATTTTCCCTTCTTACTTCCCGATAGTGAATTAACCTTGCTGTAAAGCGCACCAATTTCATCTTTCCTCTGTAAACTTTCCATATCCTCGCACTGTGTTTTCCACCATGCTTCCTTTGCTTTATTTGTGGTCCATCTCAATTTATTGTTTAACTCATTGTACTTCATTTTGCCTAACCTATGTGTTAACATTCTTCCATTTTCTTCTCTCATCCATCTTTGTAATCATCTCATCCGTGATCCATGGTTTCCTTGTCCTTTTTCCATTAACAGTTCCTATAGTTTCATTTGTGGTTTTCGATATCCCTTTCTTGATACATTTCCATTTTTCTTTGATAGTACTCAGCTCTTTACCAGCATCCATGATTTCTTCTACAGCCTGCTGATATTCCTTCCTTGTTAATCCATTTAATGCTTCTTCATTCGATTTCCTAACCCACCACCCCTGCCTTATCCTTTTGAAATGGACACTACACTTTATAACAACTAAATTGTGGTCAGAGTCCGCATCCACTCCCGGGAAGCTGTGCGAATTTATCACACTGTTTCTAACCTGTGTCTAACCATTATACATGTGGTGTCTAAACCATGTGTTCATGATTAAGCCCTGGCTCCTACAGAACTCAATGGCTTACTTCCCACGGTCATTCATTGTGCCTAAACTCTAGTCCCCCACCTCATTGCCATCTCTTCCTTTGCCTACCATCGCATCCCAATCACTATCAAATGTTTCCCTGCAGGAGTACATGTGATTATGTCCTCTAGCTGATTGTATATCCTATCGACTTCTTCCTCCCAGGACTCATATTCTCCACTCCATATACTGTCCATCATTATATTCTTGGAAATGATAATTGAGGTGGTTAGCCACCACCTTCCTCAAGAGTATAAAGCAACCATTTCAGAGAGTAAAAATCATTCGCCTCGACCGGGATTCGAACCCGGATCCCTCGATATCCGGCCGAGTTTTTCCGGATTCGAGGCCGAATATTTCCCCGGATCGAGGAATCCGGGTTCGAATCCCGGTCAAGGCGAATGATTTTTACTCTCTGAAATGGTTGCATTATAATGCACACATAGCGGGTGACTCCGTTAAAGTTACTATTACAGTTTCTTGAAATTCCTCAAGAGTGTTTTTAACATGACACCATCTCATTTTGGATATCCTATGAAAATGGAAGGTACCCTGAAATTCAAAAATTGAAGAAATGGTTGGTTTTGAGAAATCACAATGCATTTTTGCAAATATTAAGCTGTGACTTTCGTGTATGGAGAGTTGCAGGTTTCTGGTTCTATTTAAAGAAATTTATAATTACATATTTTGAATTTATAATTACTTATTTTGAATCAATCAGTGTTGCTATTCCATATTACCACATATCCACCATGGAAATTGGAAAGTTTTATTCTAACTACTTCAAAGAGAGGACAAAGAAGGAAACCATATTAACTAATTCTACCACAGTCCTCTTAATCATTCAAAATGGCACCTGAACGTAATACACGAAAATGTGGCTCTTGCAAAAACTCAATTGAAATTAATGACAAGTTCGTTTCATGTGACCAGTGTCCAAGGATATTTCACAGACTATCTAAAGGACTAAAAGAAATACCATTGAAGCCTTACTTGAAGGCTAGGAAATATAATGGAAATGTTTTTCCTGTCAATCCTTCAAGATATCACTAAGCAACATGGCTGCTGACATCGAGAATGACTTCAAGCATCAGGGGAAATTTCACACTTGGATAAATTTACGACTCTGCTGGCAAATTGGTGATCACATTGATGCTGGGAAGATGGATCACTGATGGAAGACTCTTGGCTAACACCGGTGAGCCATAAAAGCTTATGGTTAATCACTGCACGTTTTTTATAAGTTTTTTTAGATAAGGTTTATAACATTTTTCCTAGATAAGGACAATTACACTAGTAAGTGCCTAAAGTTCATATCCGCCAATGCCTTTGATGTACTCCCGAAGGACCCAACTCCCAATTATCAAAAGCGTGTTAAAGAGGCCATTGCTTCCTGTGTTCACTTATTCAATGATAAAGAAAAATTCTTGGCTGCGTAGATTTTCGCGGTGGTGGCTTGAAGAATTCTGCATATTCGAGTTTTCACCACGTTGTTGTTTGCAGCAAACAACAGTTTCGCCGAAGTTGCATCCGGCGTCTTCAGGTCGAAGATCGACCTGAAGAAACAACTCTCAGGTTTCAAACCAAGATTCTCAATAGAAAATTACATTTTCTTAACTGAATGTCTTCTGCCCTTCACTGTACCACCCAACGCTAAGCTGGTATCGTTTGATGAGTGCAATCTCTTCACTTCCACTCCGACGTCTGATACTTTAATTTACGCTCGCAGTATACTAATCAACGCCAATGTGGACCAACACCTCGTTAAAGAATTATGTTCACTTCTCAAAATTTGCATAGACCAAAATTATTTTTTATTCTGTGGCAACTACTATAAACAAAAGGATGGGTTGGCGATGAGGTCACCTCTTCCCCCACTCCTCGCCGAAATTTTCATGTATAATTTGGAGGACAAGATCCTAAGTGAAAACAAATTCAACAATAATATTTTATATTGGTATAGACATGTGGATGACATCTTATGCTATTGGACAGGCAGTGAAAGACAGCTAGACATATTCTTACAATTCATCAACTCCTTTCGTCCATCCATAATTTTCACCATGGAATCAAGAGTGGGCAATAAAATTTATTTCAATCGAAATTAAAGAAAACACACATACTTTTTCAATATTTAGAAAACCCACATACACTGATCAAGTGATACCATCAGACTCCTGCGACCCCATCGCCCACAAACTAGCCAGCTTCAATTCCATGACCCACATGCTAATCAGTATCCCCTTGACCAAATCCAACTTCGAACGAGAGGTCAAGATGATAAAACACATAGCTTTTAAAAACAGTTACCAGGTCAACTTAATAGATAATTTATTAAAGAAAAAACTGAAGAAACAGGCCCTGAAGTTAAACATTTCCCTTGCAGTCACTACTGCATCAGAGCGCAAGTGGTGCAAACTCCCATTCCATAACTCCGTGTCATACAAAATCATCAAAAGGTTTCCCAAAGATAATTTTCACATTTCATTTCATTCCCCCAATAATCTGTACAAAGCCTTATGCTCAAATAAAGACCCCATACATTGCAATAACAAAAGTGGTGTATATGAAATTCGGTGTGTGTGGAGCTACTTATATTGGCCAGACAGACAGGAGTTTTTTGACACGCATCAGTGAACACAGGAAAGGTTATATCATAGATCATACCAATTCTTTATTTGCCAAACGTCTTCTTGATTCCAACCATTTCTGCAACTTCAATTTCAAAGTGCTTCACAACCTGACCAAAGGAAAGAAACTAGATGCCATGGAACAGCTGGAAATCTTACATCGCAAGGACTTGGACCTCATCAACAAAGTCCAATTTTTATCTTCACCCTCCCCCCTCCTCTCCATCACCTTACCTCGATGCACGTGTGGCCCTTGTCCTTAACTATTGGAATTTCCCCCCATCCCCCTGTGCACCCTTTGACCATGTTATCCCAAAGAAGGTGGGAAGCCTTGTGTCCCCACCCTCTTTCTTCACGGACGATGTGGGAAGGCCCATGCTGCGGGATAACTCCCACCCCCCCCACCCTCTCGCCGACATTTGCAAGTGAAATTCTTACTCCACCCCTCTCAAAACCCTCGCTTGGGCTTTCCCCCTGTCCTCCTTGGAACCATAGAGACAGTGATCCCAAATCTTTACTCTTTTTCGCACACTTCTTTGTGTATGGATACCTGCGCCCGGGTGGGGATGGGGGAAACCCCGATCTCATCCCCTTTCTCCACGGCTCTAGGAGCTTGGCACCACACCAAGGGATCACCCTCAATGAGACGGCCACGAGGTTTTTCCGGACTGTGTTGTTTTCCCCCGCTTTCTCCTCCCCCTCTCGTATGTCACCCACGTGGCCCTACGTTCCGCCTCCCCTCCCTCTTCCCCCATTTTTCACTACCCTCCCCTTACCTGCTTTTCAGCATATATAGTAGACAATGAGAAGTGACTGTTACCAGAAGATGATGTAGTTACATCAAAACCGGTCGTATTAATAAAAAATTTTAATTTGTGGAAAATTGTCAATTTTAATTGAACTGATACCAGCCAAACAAGAGACAGCACTAGGTAAATATGCACCTCCTACACTAGCGTCGATATAAATCCTCTCTCTCCCTTAAAACCACTCACAATCATAACAAACCAAGATAAATTACCCAAATATTGGCAATATTAACAAGGCAGATACTCTTTTGAATTTTCTTCCATGGAAACCTATAAAAGCAATTCAAATGTCCCCATAATTAGATACTGGCATACTAATCAAAAATGCTTTAGCCACTAAATGCAGTTGGTCCTTGCCATACTTTTTAGGCATTTCTCATGTGATATATGTTGCTGGCCTTTTGTTTTGAGCATTAATTAAAATTTCCAAGCATGTCCAAACCATTCCAACTTTAGAGTTCTAATGTCCTTCCTACACAATTAATTTCATATCATAAAAATTCTCGACATCCACCAACTAATGTAATATATTCTGGTAATATTGTTTTTTTTCTATAAATCTAAGATTAAGTTTAAACAATGAATTTATGTATAATAAACCACAGTTATCAACCCAAAGTTTGGTTTGATAGATAAGGATAGAATTCACCTAGTACTAAGCACAATGGTGTGTGAAATTCACACATTAAGGTTGGTGGGCCAGTACCTTTCCCTGTGCTCTCTATGGATTCCCAGAAAGTCCTGGGACTCAAAAAACTACACAGCTTGGGTGAAGCTGAGAGTACTCAAAGAGGAGTGCCCAGGAATCAAACCTGGTCCCTCCAATCAGTAGTCCTAATTCTAACCAACCAATTGACTACCACAACCTCAATGCACAATGAGATTTATAAATATAACCTTAAGTAAATCAAGTATGGCAAAAATAAGATGTGGCAACAAATGACGGTGGTTAAAACTTTAGCTAACTGATTGTCAGACACCTAATCCACACATGTAGGTTGTTTGTTCAAGAGTTTAATGACATTTGGCTGATGCTGCACTAAAAAAAAACTCCAGGGGACATATGGATGACAGTGTGCAGAACACCTTGAAATAGGAAATCAAACAAAGATTTCGGGTTTGGGAAGAGGAGAGGATAGGGTGGGTCTATATTCTGCAGTTGGGCATTGAGGCACAGGGCATTCATTTTGTGTGGACTCACCCACTTTGCAGATGGCTTCCATGGTGGCCGTTTGGGGGTTGGTGCCAAAGACAATAGCCTTGAGGGACTTGCAGAGTGCCACAAAGTGCTGGTGTCCCATTCTTGGGAGTGGCTGTGGCCCCTCCCCCTCCTGAGGCATGGGGGCACCCGGGTGTGGTCCTAGCGTGGCTGCCCTGAGGCGCATTGTCCCCTCCCACCGTGCCTCCTCTGCCTCCTCCTCTCCCCCTCTCCCGCCCAATGCCACGCCAACGTCATCCATGGAGCCAGAGAACATGCCCTCCGTGGCCTCTGCACCCACCTCCTCTACATAACTGGTGGCTGCATCTGAAGGAGAGAGGAGCAACAAGTCACCAACATTTTTTGCGCCAACATTTAACACTCCTGAAACGTCTCTTTTTATTAAGTCACCAACAAATCTCCATCCATCCATCCGTTCCAACAGGTCATTGGGCCCATATGCATATTCATACCCTTGACAGTTGCTCATGGAAAAAAATGAAAATACAGTCAAATCCTGTGTTATTGTTATTTATGTTTTCCTGCAATTTGCAATATTTTATCCCCATACAATTTCCTATTTTTACAAAACCTCTTTTTACACAAATTAATTTTCAGTTTTCCCACTATTTTCACCACTAGATGCTGGATTGAAAAATATTTCACATTCTAAAACAGTTACTCATACTTCAGGGATTACAAAAAAATCTTTCGTATTTGTTTAATACATATACATCTAAAAAGACAAAAGAGAGCAGTAAGGCAAATGGTTTTAGTGAAGAATCCAAATGTAACTGTGAAGTACAGAGTACCACTAGCACCACTAGTGATGGAAATTTGAATTGTTTAACATATTAATCTCTTTATTAAATTTTTAGGGCTACCTTGCTGTTTACAAGTCAATAAAATCTCCAAACTTGACATAACCCTAAAAGATAGTTTTCCCTTTACCTTCCTTCACTAAGCTCTTCGTGTGAACCAAATTACTGATAAAAAATCTCAACTGCCTTTGGTATAATAAGGCATCTTAACCCAATCAATTTGAATGAAATAGTAAAACTTGTATATAATGCAATGATTCACTACTACTTCTCTTTCAATTCATTTTTCTGGGGAAAGTCAAGAGCTGCCTAAAAGCCTACTGGTCCCCAAAAAAAGTGGGTCAAGGCCCCTTCAAAGTATTTATCTGGTCACCTATTAGACCACTATTCAAACCACTGATTATATTCCCACTATCTTCATACATATTTTATGGTGTTGCATTTTTGCAAAAAATTAATCCTTCCCTATTCCAAGGCACCTCAACTTTCATTAGCACTCCACTTGTGCCAATAGTCACTTCAACTGATGTTGTTTGCCACTGCTAGGCATGGATTACCTCATTCTGCCCCTTTATCAAAAATAAATCACATAGTTTTTACTATCTTTTAAATTTTGCATTTATGTATATAAATACCTGAGAGATTACCAGCCTGAGAAATACAATTCACTTCTATTCAACATTCCATTTCCAATCCACTTCATCCAACGACAATTTCATTCAAATTACCCACTAATTAGCAGAAAAAAAAATCATCCTAGATGGTCTTGCAGAGTTATCTCTTTAAATTCACCTCATGATGGTAGAAGCATCCCTTCCATCAAAGAAATGTCTCTGTCAGCATAAAATTCAAATAAGGAGTTAAAACTACAGCCTCAACCACCTAAACCTCAGAAAAAACCTTGCCAAGGAATTAGAGACCAATCAGTCAGCTCTCATGAACACATTCACTTCTCTTATTATTTAAAATTTAGTATCATAATCACACAGTCTGCACAATCACCCAGTGTGTGAAATGACATTAGGACCTGGGCTGAAATTAGTGGGGAGCATGGAGCGGTATTACTGACCAGGACAGGAGAAGAGTGCCGTGGGATCCGAGAGGAGAGGGGGCAGGTGAAGTGCGTAGAGGAGTGCAAGGCGAGCAGCTGAATCCTCCCTGGAGGTGTACCCCAGCACAAGCACCAGCTCTGGGAAAGACAGCATTCCATCTCGGTTCCAGTCAGCCATCTACAGAGAATCACGGTACTGAGCAACTCTCAAAGAACACTGCTGCAATGAGCATGCAAGGTATGTTCAAAAAATAATGAGAATTTTAATTTTTCGGACAATAATATTTATTTATTCTTATACACTGATGTTGTAACCTTCAAAGTAGTCCCCATTGGAGATTAAGCACTTGTGCCAGCACTTCTTCCAATACCCGAAACACTTCTCACACTCGATCTTTGAGATAGCCTTTGGTTCTTTAAGCGATGCGCTTTTAATGTCATCTACGGCAATAAAACAATGGCCCTTCAAGGTTGTCTTAATTTTTGGAAATAGGAAAAAGTCACACGGAGCCATATCTGGTGAACATGGAGGCTGGAGCATTGTTACAGTATTGTTTTGGCCAAAAATTCATGAACAAGCAATGAAGTGTGAGCTGGTGCATTATCGTGGTGCAAAAGCCATGAACTGTTTTTCCACAGATACGAGCATTTTTTTTTTGGATTGCTTCACGCAAACGGCATTGAACTTGTAGGTAGTATTTCTTATTGACCGTTTGGCCTGGCAGCAGGAATTCATGATTTAAATTAAAGAATACAGTGAGCATAACCTTCACGTTCAACCGCACTTTTTGAGCCTTTTTCGGTCTTGGTGAGCCAGAATGCCTCCACTGGGATGATTGAGCTTTAGTTTCAACGTCATATATATAAACCCATGTGTTGTCACCTTTAATAAGACATTTCAGTAATTCTGCATCGACAATCACTTCATTTAGCAACTCCTGAGCAACTTCCATTTGCTGCTGTTTTTGTTCAAAATTCAACAATTTTGGTGTGAATTTTGCTGCCACGCGTTTCATACCCACAAAATTGGAAAAAAAGTCATGACATGATCCAATTGATATGCCAACATCATCAGCGGCCTCTCTAATTGTGATTCGGCAATCGTTCATAACCATATCTTTCACTTTTTCATCGATTGTTGATGTGCTGGGGCATCCAGGACATTCATCATCTTCAAGGTCTTCACGACCTTCTTGGAAACGCTTAACTACTCCTAACTCTTGATTTACTCACAGCAGACTCACCATAGGCCTTTGTTAACATTTCACACACTTTGTTACACTTTATTTCATTTTTTATGCAAAATTTGATACAAATTCTTTGATCCATTTCTTTTAACAAACGCAAATCGCCAAGCTCATAAAATACGTCTAACCTTAGTGGCTGTCCCAGAAAAAGTTCAGAATGAAAACAGCTAAAAGTTTTATCATACTTCAGGGGCATGTAAACCAACATAATAAAAAAAAGTTTGACAATCAGACTCTCCAAGCCTGAGAAGTGAAAAAATTCTCGTTATGTTTTGAACACACCTCGTAAATCCAATTTACGTCTATTCAAATGGATAAATTAATACTGAGGAAGCATGTTAATTGGGATATAACGTTTACCATATCAATAATGTGACAATGAACACAATAAGGGTAAAAATAATAAAAAAACATACAAAACCTCCAAAGGTACTGTTTCCTCTAAGACTTCAGTTTGGATTGTTAAATGACTAAAAAGCCATACAGTGAAAAGGAGATAGAGGAGGGAGAGAGGGGGAAGGGAGAGAGAGGAGGGAGGGAGGGGAAAAGGGAGGGAGAGGAAGAGAGAGAGGTGGGCTGAGCCCACTAGTCTTGGGTTTGCCCCTCTACATTCTCAAAAAAGGGAGACATTCTCAGTACATGCCTTGAACAAGCGGTGGGGCAGCGATGGGTGGGCCAGGCCCCAGGGGGACAGCCCCCCACAGAACAGGTCTCGGAATGTGGGCAGGTCAAGCGAGAAGAGCGCCTCATGGTTGGGCCACATACTGCCCTCACCCAGTGAATTCGCCAGACACTGAATGGCGATCATGGCTGTGTCTGAGCCGGTTGTAACCGCACGCTCCAGGGCCTCCTCCTTCACCACCCACAGCAAGTCCTGCAGGGAGGGAGCAAAGCAGAAAGTGAGTAATCACCATTGGAGCCACCTTACTGTCAAGGGACTAGCAATTGCATATGCACAACATATGAACATCAAGCCACTCCATTGATCAGATTCATAAAAGGCAATCAATGCTCCACCACTCATCATTTCCAGATTTCACCACTCTTAATATTCCAATAATGCAGATTAATAGCAATACAAATCATATAGTAGCAATTGATATATGCATCACATTAAAAGTAATAGAATAAGGGTGACTATTATAACTAATTGGCATACACAATTATTTAATGCACAGAATAATTTATGATTAAGTGGTTCATGCCCAACAAAAAGTTGGTGGGACCTTAATTTGCTTACAATCAAAGTAAATACCCTCCTATTCTTCATTTCCAAGAATAATGTACCGAACAAAGACTAAAAGTTTTCTCCAAATGCTCTCTAAATATGAAAGTGCATAGAAATTTTATAATACTCAGCTAAATCCAAAATAAACGAAGTATAAAACTTGTCCAATATTTTTTTAAAAATCTCAACAACCACTTAAGTTAATGAAAATATATTCAACTACAGTGATGTTCATGGAGGGTGCCATGATACAACAGGACTTATCACATTACAATGATTGTTTCATCAGATGGAGGGGTCACCACTACTCTGTAATGGTTCACCCAAAATTGCTTGTTTTTCCAATCCATGGGAGAGTCTATATTTTCTACAAATTTGGCATTATAGTTTATTTTGATAAAACAATTAGACCAGCATTCTTAGTTCAGCCACCATCTATCTTCAAGTATCACTACTGGCATTTGTCTTTTTGCATCATGTGGCAGATATACCCAACTCCTCAAAACACCCCCAGTATACATATTTTTCTTTAAAAATGAACATCTTCTCGACAGTGTATTACTAATCAACCAGTGCTAAATCCCCTCAGTGAAAACTCATTCTGACTCTAGGAGTAATTTACAATTGTACAAGTATAAACTAAAAGATTCCTACCTCACAAATTAAAGAGGCATTTTTTTCTTCAAATTTATTTTTATCTTTCAACATAGTCTCCTTTCAAGTTGATACTCTTCACAGCGATGCTCTAATTTTTTAAGCTTTTCTGATAGTACTTGACATCTTTCTCCACAAACTAGGTGTTTATGAATGATATAACCTCCTTTTCCTATAAATATCCCTGTTCTACAAGCAAAACTTTAAAGCTAGAAAAGAGGAGGCAGATCTGATGAACATAGAAAGTGGTCAACCAATTCGAGGATCAATTTGTGAATTTTAGCCATTGTGACTGCCAAAGTGTACGTAGGTGCATTGTCCTGATGGCAAAGCTCTTTCTTCTTCTTCTTCAAATGCGGTCATTTTTTTATTTCAGCCTTCAGCTTAGCAAGTAATTATTCATAATACTCATGATAATTGATAAACACTATTCTGTGACTATCCCAATAAACAGACACCATTACCTTCCCCGTCAATGGAAGGGGAGCAGTTTCACCCTTTGCAGTTCACTGTTTTGGCTGTTCTTTCATCTCAGATGTGTAGTAGTAGATCCAGTTTCATCTAAAGTTATGACTGGATGCAAAAAATCTGACTCCCAAACATAGGTACAGGTGTGCCATGAACTTCATTTAATCCAGATTTGATCTCTTTCAGTATTAAGCCTTTTAAAGAAAATTGTTAACCACCAAATTCATTTCTTTCTATTTTTCTTAGTGAGTAAATGTTTGTTGTTTTGATCAACTATATCAACTATGAAAATGAAACCATGGCATTAATATAACTGAAACTTTAACAGGCGTCTGGTAAAAGATGAGGCTTACTAAAACAAAAACCTTTTCTGATACTACAAGCACCATCTCTTGGATTTTATGAGAAATTATCGAATAAATCATGTATATAGATCAGATATATTTCAGTTTTGCTCCTTTTTCATTCAGAAGCTGGAATTGTACAGTACATATAAGCTAATTTTCATTAAAATAAGTACATACTGTCCACCTGCTGGGAAAAGAACCTTTTTGGTGTTATGAGGATGGACTAACTGTATTCCTTCCCACTTTGAAGTAAACATTACTTTTATGGCTGTCCTTGCATGACTTTTTTGGCATTCATTTGAATACAATCATTCACTTTACTCTGGTTGTTATTTTTGCTACATGTGTGGGATATTTTGTAAAAATATCTTTGGCTTATAAAGAAACTACATGGAAGAAAGACACTGAATTTACAAACTTTGACACCCCACAGCTATCATGTTTTCATTATCTTTAGGAAAAATCATCAGCTTCACTTTCAGGACTCATCACAGGAAATTGAATGTTTTACCTAATGACTGTGACCTTGACGATGTACTTGTCTTTTGATTTTCTTTATGGCAAACAGTAATAATTTTCAGAGGGGACCTCAAAGGCTTCCGCAAAGTCTTCTGTTCCCTGGAACTTTTTACTTCAATGGGGAAATTAAGTTGACAAAAAAATGTTACAAACTTTCAATGCAGAACTTATTATTATGCCATTATTGGCTAGCATCTACCATTGGTATAATGTTGGTGACTAACAGATAAATGCTCCTACACATATACAAGTGGAATGTATCAGGTGAATCAAGTATTTATGTGTACACAAAAACAAAGTTTGGGTCAAGAAAATATTTTTTTAAGACTATATTATTATTAGGTAATCTACCGGTTAAGGTAGGTTTTTGGATGGACACAACTATCGAATAAACATTTTGTAACTCCAAACAAAACCCAATCCAGCAACCTAATCTACATCAGATCCCTCTTCATCTCTGTGTACTTCTTTCTTCCCTTCATCCCGTCCAACATCCCTATCCTGTTCCTACCCTTTCCTTGCTTGCCCAAAATTCTCCCCTCTATTTCCTTCTTCAACATTCCACTACCGCTCAATATGCCTTTCATCCATTTTTCCAACCTCCATAGGATTTCTCTCAACAAACCTCTGTCCTCACCCACCATCTCCAGTACTTCCTCATTTGTTTTCCTTTCGGTCCATTTTACCTTCTCCATTCTTCTCCACACCCACATTTCAAAAGCCTCCAATCTACATCTATCCTCCTGCTTCAGTGACCACGTTCCCGCACCGTACACAGCTATGCTCCATATCAGAGTTTTTACGAGTCTTGTCTTAACATCCCTACTCAACGTCCCCGTCAACTCCCTCCTCCTTGAGAAAGCCTCCTTGCCTAGCACAATTCTTCTCCTCATGTCCCTACTACTTTGACTGTATTGGTCCAAAACACTTCCGAGATATATTATATCCTCTAACTCATCGTACATTCTCTCGACTTCTTCTTCCTTGTGGTTGCTCGGTGGCATGTATACCTGAACAATGACCAAGTTCGTCGGCTCTGCTATAATCTCTACGAGTAAGATTGTATCAGTTGCTTGCTCTATGTTGACTACGCTTCTTCCTACCCCTTTATTTAATATTACGGCAACCCCTCGTTGGCTCTCGTCCCCACCACTTTATATCACTCTATAATTGTCACTCCAGTAATCCCAGCTATCCTTCCATCTCACCTCACAGAGACCTAAAACATCTATATTACCGCTTTCCATCTCTCGCTTAATATTTTCTAATTTGTTGAGGACAGGCAAATTAGAAAATATTAAGCAAGAGATGGAAAGAGGTAATATAGATGTTTTAGGTCTCTGTGAGGTGAGATGGAAGGATAGCGGGGATTACTGGAGTGACAATTATAGAGTGATATAAAGTGGTGGGGATGAGAGCCAACGAGGGGTTGCCGTAATATTAAATAAAGGGGTAGGAAGAATCGTCCCATGCCAGATAGGTCGAAGGCTAGGAGCCAGACGAAAGGTAGTCCACGCAGTGTCTGTTCCTCAGTGAGGCGGCTGCAAAGGCGTCTGACCACAGTGGGGCGGCCATTAAGTGGTGGTGTCACGTTACAAACACTATTGAGGAAGGCAACGGGAAACCACCTCAATTATCATCCCCTAGAATGTAATGTAATGATTTAAGACTATATTTTAAGAGAAATGACTCCATTGTTATCCACTCACTGCATGCCTTGGGTACATGTGCTTGGAGCAATACCATGTACACATCATTTTCTAGTGTGTGGAATCCACCATTAATATTATTAAATCCAATCTTATCTAATAGTAATGGAAATCATTTGTTTGGATTGAAACAAAGAGGTAAAGAGGCATTCAGGAGTGAGGGAGGGTGGGGCGGCCTGAAGCAACTCACCTCCAACTCCGTCTGCTTGAAGTATGCCTCACGCTTCCCCTTCCACCCCATTTTCATGGCACCAATCTGCTGCAGTGATTTGAGGAGAACTGAACGGGCCACGGCATCCTCCAAATTGTGCACTGTGATAAGATGGTGGCGCCTCCTCAGCATTTCAAGGCGCTCCCATGTGATGGCAGCACCATGTCGAAGGTGGGACTCCTCCAGCAGCTCCTTGACACCAATAACCTAAGAATTTGATGGTATTTACAAGATTGTACATGCACTCAGGCATTCCACTCCCACTCCATAAAATGTGACCTAAATCTACCGACTGGGTCCTAAACAACAACTAGCCAGTTAATAATATTTAGGAGTCACCCATAGCACAATTCAAAAGTTTCCTTTGTAAAGTGATGAAAAAGTGAAATGCTATAGTGAATGAATAAGAGCTCTACACATTAAGGTATCACAACCTCAAAATTACTATATGTGTATTTTACAAAAAAATAGATAAAAGGAAAAGGGATAGGAACACATATAAATGATGAACACAGGAGAGGTGAGGAAGGTGGAATCAAGCAGATCACAAGCACAAAAATATTTCCTTTATTGGGACTTGAACACTAGATCTTTCGACTTACCAGGCCAATGTTCTAACAACTTGAGCTATCACGGAAATGTAATTTACACTGAGATCTGCGGGGGCTTTATGCAACCAATTGCCCCGATTCTTAGGCCAAGAGATGGTGTTTGTTTAACCCACCTAAGAAGAAATAGACAACACGCAAGAGGAACAGTAGGTTAGCAATCATACAACATCATAAAGGATAGGAACAGTTTGTTTCGTGGCATGCAAAGCCAGAAGAAAGAGACGAGCCACACTGGCCAAATACACATTCAAACACTAAATCCCACCATAGGGTGAACAAATGCTAACTCACATGGAAATAGATAAAAGGGATAGGAACAAATATAAATGACCAACACAGGAGAGGTGGGAAAGGCATAATCGAGCAGAGAACAAGCGAAAAAACATTTCCTTGACCGGGACTTGAACGTGCTGGGCTCATCCTTCACACTCACTTGGCCATTATTGATGAGCTTGTGCTACTTATAAACTGCAGTTTGTGGTACGCTTTCATCCTTGAACACTTGGCAATCTATGCCCAACATCTCCGAACATGATTTTCCCATTTTTAGAAAGAAACAAGCACTTTGTGACTTCCACACTTTTATTAGTGTGGAAGTCACAAAGTGCTTATTTCTTTCTAAATATGACGTCCTTCCACACAGTCATGCGAGGAAAAAATTGTTCCTGATAATGTTTATACAAACCTTGCAAATACAAAATTATAACATAATAATGATATTTCCTTGCCTATAAGATGCACCCTGATTTTTCAGGTAAGAATTTATGAAAAATATGTGCTTGGATCAGACAAAAGGATTAAAAGTATTTTAATATTAACAATTAATATGAATAAAATTGAATTGTTACATTAAAAGATTAGCAGCTATATCAACGTTTATTTATTTTTTAGAATTCCAGAAATTCATCATCACCATGGCTAAATATTTTCACACAGTTATTTTCACTGTGGATATCCCTTTCCTTACACACAGTGTCATCTTCACTTTCATGTAGCGCACTGCTAATGTCACATTCTCAAAAAGACATGACCATCCCACTTTTAACTTTCTGCCTGGATTTTTTCAACCAATCTCAAGCACTAGAAATCAACGGTCATTTCATTATTCCTGTTGGAGTGAGTTGGTGCCTTATGAATTTTCAGTTTTTATTCAAGTGGGAGTTTCAGTGGAAGCTTTGACCATTTCCAAGCAAATGAGCGTGAATTTTTTTACTCCTATCTGCATCCACTAAATCCACATTCCGCTTCTTGTGTCATCTTCTCAGTTGGAGGTGGACCAAAATACCCTTCCTTAGCCCTGTTTCCTTGATATGAATCATAATTCAAAAATTCAAGCTTACACTCAATACTGTATAACAATCTTCTCTCTTAATATCCCCTTAAGTTTTTATCATTTTACCTTTTTAAGGAATGCTTAGTTTCTGATAGCATTTAGATGTTATCAAAATTTGTATTGTAAGCAACAATTTACTATGCATTTAGGAAACTCTCATACTACTTAAGTTTGAATGACTGTCCAGTCGGAGTTTTTCGGGACAGGTACATGGTATATTAAGATTATCAGAAGACCGGCATCTCTATTAGCCCAATGCATATCAATTTTTGCAGCACCACCACAAATAAGATTTAACTAAAGGTGCTACATGCATACATGTATGATACATAGGGGAATTTTTTAAGGTATATTTTCAATGAAATATTAAAACTCTCTTGCTTACTACTGGCTCAACAAAGTGATATTATCCAAATTTGTAATAAATAAATAAATTTTCTATGCCTGATGCAGGAAATAATACTTAATACTACATATTTTTCCAGCAAATTGGTTTACACTTATAGGTCGAAGTTATACCCTGAATAATATAATAACGTCCATGAAATACAGGCTGATTTTAGAGCACATGTTGGAGTGAAAAAAGTGTATCTTCTGGGCTGGGAAATACTGTATCTAAAATATGGATGTTGTGTAATGTACCATTTTCTATGTAATCTTTTATTTTCCAAGAAGTGGTCCGAGATGCCACGACAGTGACTTTTAGCAGAGTCATCCACTAAATGCACATTACAATGCAATGATTTCAGAGTGTAAAAATTATTCATCTTGACTGGGATTCCAACCCAGATGTCTTGATGTCTGGCCAAGTGCTTTAACCAGTTAGACTACCTAGGCATCCTCTTACACCTCAAGATTTTGGGGACTTTAAAGGAAGAAGATGTGACAAAACACCACACATACAATGTCACAGGCATTCATAGTTGTGCATGATGTGCCACAATCCATGAGGTTTCACCAACTTTAAACACAAGGGGTTAACTTTTGATAAATTTCAAGAAACTGCAGGAGATATCACAACAATAAATTTTAATGGAGTCATCTGCTAATGGTGCATTACCATGAAACATTTTCAGGGTGTAAAAATCATTTGCCTTGACTGGAATTTGAACCTCAACATCTGGCTGAGTGCTTTAACGAGTTAAGATACCAAGGCATCCTCTTACACTCCGAAGTTTTTGGGGGCTATAAAGGATCATTGGCCACATAATGGGATAAAGGTTTCTCTAGGAAGGGGTCATTAATCTGGGTTGTGGACTGGTGGCCAAGGAAATTGTGGGAGGAGCTGAGTGGGCTCTGGATTCTGTGGACCTAAGTGGCACCCTCCCCTGCATAGTTACCCTTTTCAGGGGCTCCCCTTCGCGGTCATGAGTCCTTCCTCCACCCTCCTCATGGTACACACCCTCCAGGAAAGTACTAAGGAGTGTCATCGCCTCACCATCATCACGACACTCCATCAGCTTCTCGGCATTTAGCTCAAAGACAGTGAGTGCCACCTGTATGATAGAAGAATAACTGAGGAGACTAAGCCAATAAGGAGACAATAGTGTTGAGACATGGAATAACCCACGAAGTGGTCACAACCATCATTCACTGGTTTTCAAGCATTCTAGTAATAGAATGTCATCAACGACTCACCATAAAAATGACCCGAGCACCATCATAGAAAAAGCAGTCCATTATATTTACAGCACTCTCATATGGCATTACACTGAAAATTAACAGGATTAATAAAAAGCCATCAACATAAAAAAAGAATGAATGTTATGAGGTCAAAAGTTGAGAGAAAAATTCTGTGGGAGAGAGATGGATCAATGAATGCTTGTGTCTGACCTGAGAAAGAGTGTCAGAAACCATGAGAGTGATGCGATGCGCACAACACCTAGCCTGGCCAGATGCCTCTGCAGTGGCAAACCAATCTCAGATGAGACTAGCTCCTCAAGCACACCTTGGTCAACCAGTGCCCCAACCACCCTCTGCTCATAGTAGCCGGCCAGCAGTCGCTCACATATGGCCCCCAGGATCCAAAAGGCCTCTTCCTCCCCACACCACAGCAGAAGCACACTACACACCAAATTCATCGCTTGGCAATAGCCTGTACCGGGGGAGGAAGTGGAAGAGGTCATCAAGGGGAGATTCCATCCATTCCAAATCATCTCTCTCAGGTAAAAAATGGATCATTGTCATTAAGTAAGGAAAATGCACTGATAACTTAACTTATTCATCACATAGAAATTTGTATGATTCATACAACTGGTATGTCCAGGTAGAGCATGGGTTTTTACAAAATTTTTATACTACTCACAAATGCAAAATATGTTACAGAAATATGAATAGAAATTGAAATGTATATTTATAAATAAATAATTATGTGCTGATAATAAATCATGAATGCTACATGTAATATTGATGCTCCATGGTGGCTAGCATATCTCAATCATGAAATTCCCTCACTTTCCCAGGATTTGGAAAAATATTCTGATCACTTCATCAAACAGATATACACAAGGCAATACCATGGTTCAACAATGCCTACTCCAAGTATTACCCAATCAAAAATTCAAATGGCCAACAGGAATTATCAAATTAAACATGAGATGTGGTATGAGAAACATGGAGAAGTTAAACAGGTTATAAACAAGATCCTCTGGATTCCAATGTTCTAATTTATCCTGACAGATATGCCACCATTTTGGTGATGAGAATAAATAACTATCCACCATACATCTGATCTGGACCATTTTTCACAAGAAATATATTTCTGGCTTTGTCATCTTAACTTTTTCCTTGGCTGTCTTTCTTGCATTTTGTAATTTTAGCTTTTTATTTAATTCTCTCTTGTCACTCAAATGTTGCAATTTTTTTAATCTATTGGTAATTCAAACATTCTCAAACATACCAGGACACATCCCCATTTGTGTATTTTTTCTCTATAACTAGCATTCCATAATAGTAATACAGGTAGATTTACATTACTTTTCAATTACAATGAGTAAGCTGAAAATATTTCATGTTACCTAAATATAACTTCTTCGGCACCTCGATGAATTTTGTGACCATTTCACTGACAACCTTTGATGTAATTTGTATACTTGAAATAGGTTTGAATACAAATATTCCAGATGATATGGTAAAACTTTCTCACTACAATGGTGTCATACAAATGGCATGGTCAGAGGTGGTGTAGATATTTTCATTCATCGAAATATAAATGTAGTAAATATTGTTGCCACCTTACCAAACAGATACTACTCTCTCAACCATAATTTATAATTGCAGATAAATTTGGAGTCAACTCCCGTAAAATGTTGCTATGTATTATATATACAAAAATAGCTTTGTTACCTGATTTTGAAGGTCTCTCCCGGCAATACAGTCCCGTATACTAAAATGCAATCATCACTGGGGAATTGAATGTAAATCTATGTCCAAAGAGCTATAGTAGTGGATTTTATTGAAATGACCTCATCTATTCTAAAAACCTTCACCTGATACACTTTGATCCAACTCATCACGTTATGAATAGCCACATTTGGCTGGATATGTTTTTTCGTGATGATCTAGATGAAGTAATTTGTACTCTCCAAAAGCAAATTTCTTTTCTTTTTGTTCATGATCTTATACAAACTACATATTAGTATACATTCTCCAGGACTGCCCGGAGGACACTCATACAGAAACCTCTATATCCTTGACAATGCACAGTGCTTAGCAAATTTTGCTGAGATGGACTGGTCAGAAGATTTTTAATCCAAATCTATTGATGCCAAATTAAATACATTTTTATATTCTCTACTAGATTGATAGACATGCACCTAAACATATATGGTATTCAAGATACCCTGCTGCCCCTTGGTTGACCAAAGGCATCAAAACAATAAATGAGAGTTTATCATAGCCAGATATCCCCAACGATCTATAATAAATACCAAACTCTAAGAAACTTGGTTAATCAGGCTATCAGCAAAATGTCCACACAATTCAGAAGGGCTTTCTTCACTCTCCGAATGGAATTACATCTGACAGAAACTAAGGAGCCTGGGTCGCATGATAACTTACTTACCCCAAATATCCCCTTGATGAATTAAATGATCAATGTGTGCTTTCCTCATCCTTGAGCAGGTTTCAATTCCAATTAGCATTCCTGGTCCCCTAATACTTGGCCTCCCATCTGAGAAAGTGCACTGTGATTGATTTTCTCACTTTTTTTACTTAAATGCATTTTCAGGAGCCAAGCAGCTCATAGCTGTTGTCTCTGTTGAAATTGCTGGGTTACTTGGCTATTTTCATGGCTTCACAAATGAGTCGTGGGAGTAATGGCCTTCTTTAGCAACCAGCTCAGTATTTTAGCAAAACAAGTATGCAAGTTGGCCATCACAGCCAATTCCACAGCCAATCACAGTCAATCACGGCCAATTCACAGACAGGAGGCTTGTATAAGATGGGCGACAACAAGCATCAAACATTTCTGACCAGAAAACACCGGTTAAAAACACCAGTGAAACTGTCTTTTCAGAAAATGGATCCACATGGAAGAAATCCTGGAAGATTTGGTTTTTCAATAGCTACACACCATGGAAGCCTCAACAGGAAAATCAAGACTTTAATAAAATGGAGTAGCTGTCCCATGAAAATACATAATAGTGTTGGCATCTTGGCATGAGAGTGCACTCTTCATACTTCCTATCAATGTGGTAAGGACAATTGCAATCTGGCAACTAAGGTAGTCTCTTGTTTAGATTAGTGACAGCAAAAAAGGGGAAATGCTACTCTATGGTTTCACTTGTGAACCAGGGGCAAAAAGTTTTCCAAAACTACGTTGGTGGCACAGAGTGCAAGGGAGTCTTTCATGGAGGAAGATTTAGGCGCATAGGAACATTTTAGGATTTTACTGAGAAGGAGGGATGGCAGATGTCCATGCTGAAAGGGGGCATCACCTCTCCCACCCTTCCCCTTTCCCCTACCTCATGCCATGCCTCAGCTAATGAAAGTGGCAGCACAGATGCAATAACACATGCCTGCTTTTCATGGAGCTTTTGTTTTTATATGGCTCTGCCCATGCTACTTGTTTTCATATATTGTTTGATGAAATGAGCCTCCCCTCAAACATACTTACCATTACTTCCCATAAAACTTTCTCTCTTATCTTTCATCTACATGAAAACTCAGTTCCTGTGTCTTCCTAGGCTGTAAGTCTATGCTGCTTTCTCTGTATCCTATCCTTCCTCTCACCATAATTTCATCTTTTTTCCCCTAAACAAACTTGCTCATTTCTCCTAGCATTCACTATCAGAGCACTGAATGATAGCAACACTGACCCCACATCTATTGATTTATAGAGAGAGCTCTCAAGAAATAGGAAAAAATTATGTAAATTCAGGGCCAGTAAATTTCAGGTTTCACTGTAGTATTATGCCTCAAGCAACAAAAGGGAAACTACTGCTGTCCATGGCACAAGCACACTGTGAAGGTCTCCAGTAGAGGTTTCACTCTATGTTTAGGAGATTATACAATAAAAAAACAATTACAGGATGCAGCAACATAACTTCATTTTTTGAAAGCATTTTGCATTTGAAAAAAGGCAGTTATGTTGCCGAACCCTGTATAAAACAGGATCCCAATTGATGCTCCAGGAAATAGGAGAGTTTTATCCATGGTTATAGAGGCTAAATTTCCAATGCAAAATTTAACCATTCAAAGAAAAAAAAATTTAACATTTAATATAATCGCAAGGAAACAAAAAATAAATATTTGTTACCAATCTTAGGATTCTTGCGTGCATATGCACAGAGCACTCTGCGCAGGGGATCGATCCCTGCTGAAGACTGGAATGCTGGGTGCTCAGGTAGGGAGCGGTGGAGGTCTCTCTCAATCTCCTCATTTGCTGTGCATGGCATGTGGAGAGATTCATTCACTAAGTGGCGGTAGCTCATCCCAGCACTTGCTGCCCGGATCATTTTCAGCACCTGAAAGGAGAAAAAGTACACTTGCTGTTGTGTGACAATGCTATGTTCCATTTGCAAATCAGGAGATTCTTAATCACTATGCTAAAGCATAGAAATATTTTCCAATTTTTTACAACTAAAGAAAGATTGGTCTATAGGTGCTTGAAGAAATGTTGTTATGGTCCCAGAATACCATAATTAGTCTCTTCTTGAAAATGGAGAAAAATGGGGTCAACGTAATCTTTATCTTACTCCAAGATTGAGAATCTAGAGGACATTATCAAGCTCCGTCCACACCACAACCCAAACTAAAGCACTACTTTTTACACTCCATCAACCAACACCTAAGTTATTCACAGTAATCAACCCAAAGGTCAGTTTAGTACGTGATGGTAGAGTTCACTCAGTACTTAAGCCCAACAGTGTGCGAAATTCACACATCAGGGTGGGGGAGCCAATTCCATTCCCTGTCCCGCCCATGGTTTTGGAGAAAGTTCGGGTACCCAAAAAAATCACACAGCTTGGGTGAAGCTGAAGGTGCACAGAAGCATCCCTGGGAATCAAACCCGTGC
The DNA here is from genome assembly GCA_037158775.1 of Hetaerina titia. Lineage (NCBI taxonomy): Eukaryota > Metazoa > Arthropoda > Insecta > Odonata > Calopterygidae > Hetaerina > Hetaerina titia. The sequence continues at coordinate 12,595,072 of CM073768.1, read as the reverse complement.
CCTATGGTCAATGGCCCAATGCTCTACCCACTGGACTACCACCGTTCAGAAGTGAGAGGGACTCACTCGTCATACTATAGCTGACATTTCATATCAGTACTGCATTAGCTGATTGTATGACCTCTAATTGGAGTTAGAACAATCTGATCAGGTAATTTTAAGAACATTTTTTACAATAAAATTAGAGTGGCACTTAGAGTATACATCAATAGAAGAAAAGACAATTATGGATGTCATAGATTATGAATTGTAGCCGATTTCCTTGTAGCTGATTCCTGGTTCTTCCATGGACAATTTTCAAAAAAATTGAAATTCTCCTGTTTCTACCAGCCATTTTTCTTTGCACTTAACCAGATTTCTTCTCCTGATAAAATAAAATGTCTACCAATTTTCTGCCTTCACACAGGTTGCTTTCTAGTATCACAAGAAACTTAATAGAATCACAAGCAATTCAAGGGCTACATATGCACATATTAGGTTTGAAAAAAATAGAGTAATCTAAACAAAGTTGATATTATGGTAGAGCTATCCTCTAACTAAACCCTTAAGGGTAGATGGAATCATCAGGGTAATGAGGCCAGCCCCTATCCCTGTACCACCTATGGTTTTCCAAGTAGATATGGTTTCCAGAAAATTACACAGCTTAGGCGAAGATGGGTTTGCCCAGAGACACCAGCAATGACTGAATCCATATATGATTCAAAATTAATGAATTTGATGGTTTGAGGCTCTACTTTGTGAAAATTTATGATTATTGAATTTGAAAATTTTGTATTTTTTCACACAAAAAAATTTATGATACTACTGTATTAGTTGGTATCCTAGAGGAAAAGGGACAAAAAAATGGTCACATTGGAACAGTTAGAAACACAAAGAGAAACAGTCATGGTATTAGTGGTCATTTGATTAACGAAAACATCTTTGTAAGCTACTCATCCCTGTTGGAGGTTTTATTGTGTATTTGTACACTCCGTGTCTCCCCTCCCCCACTGTACACAATCCTTTCCTTCCTACAAATTGTCTCTTTCCCTCCCCAATCAGCCACCTCATTGTACCAACCCATACGCAGCTGTCCTCCCTCCCTCACGCAGCAACGCCCTAACCGATACTTCCCCCTCCCCCTTTTCCACCACAAATCCTCTCCATAGCCCACATCCCTTCCTAAAAAGAATATATAAATGTCACTTAAGTGTCACAACCAGTAGTACTAGAATGCTTTTTGGGTGCAAAAATACCAATTTTATTTATTCAGTGAATTCAAAATTATTTTATATTCCACAAATTGTTGCAACTTATATAAGTAGATCTCATACACTTTGCCCCCTTCTGCCAGAGTTTCTCAAAATTAGTGCACACTTTCTAGCTTGATACCCAATGACATCCAAAGGACAAGATGTGGACAATAGCATGGCACCACAGTAATCACCATTTTTGTCACTTTCACCGCCTCCTGTTGTGCTTGGAGCAATGCTGCCTTCAATGGCAAGCCATTACTACAGGACTTGAAATTGAAACATTTTGGGCTCCTCCTATCTCCAATCAGAAGATCTATGATGCATACAACTCTTGTTCTACAATAGATAGATGCCCCTGCTTCAGTTCACGCTTGCCTACTGACTGAAGTTGTTAAGTTAACATACATTAAATACTGTAACTGCTCTATTTTATGTCCCACCACTCTTATGTTAAATTAACAATTAGCCTTCCTATTTCTTGATAGTCTCACTGCAACATTAATTTTCCTTACGTTTATTCTCATCCATACCTACGGTTCTCCAAAACACTCCCTTGGCTAACTAGCTAAACAAAGTTTGAAATCCCCATATTGGATTGCAACAATTTCAGAGTGTAAAAATCATTCGCCTTGACCGGTATTCAAACCCAGATCCCTGGATGCCTGGCTGAGTTCTTTAGCCAGTTAAGCTTTCGAGGCATTAAACCTCTTAAACTCTGAAATTTTTGGGCTTTTAAAGAAACTAAATGTTGTGATGAAATACCGTACATACAATGTCACAGGCATTCGTAATGGTGCGTCACACACCACAGTCCACGAGGTTAAAGCCAATTTGAAACACTTAGGCTGTTTATACCTTAGACAAATTTCATGAATTTTTTTTATTGGAATTTTTTTTAAGTTTCTTGAAATTTCTCCAAATTGGACTTCATGAGTTCTCCCAAGGGCTCTAAGCATGCTACATGTCAATTGAATTACTACAAAAATGTCTTCAAAGCACCCTAAATAATTCAGAGATAATTTCCAATCCCTTGTTATAAGAAACCAGTTTATGCTTCAACAACACCATTCATTAGTTTTTTGTTAAATTGACAGAATTGCTGGTATCAAGGAAATGGAGAAATAGTAACTTTGTCATTCCACAGAAAATTTATTATGATATGACCCGGGTTTCAACATTCAACATCATCTTCAGGTCACCTCATCACCTAACCCTTTGCACTCGGGTGCCTTTTTTCTCATTTGCGTTAGTCCACTCGGGATTTAATTTTTTAAGTACCCCAAATTTACTAAGCATGTCACTAGAATAAAAAACTGGAGTTTCTTTTCATACAAACTCATTTAATTGGATTTTTTACATAATTATTGATAAATTTATTGATAAACCATTAATTTAAATTTTATAATTCTTCATGGTATGATTTTTTGGAAGCATTCACCAACATGAAGACCTGGTTTACATTCACATGTCTCACAGATATATATCTGTCTATCTTCTTCCACCTTTGATTTTTCAGTTAGAGCAAACCGCACAATCTTTATGATTTTTGTTAGGGTGAGGTTTGATTATATGGAGTTCCCCATCTAAACATTGCTCTATGTTTGTGGATGGTAATCTAACCCTGAAAGTTTGTGACACATCTCGGAATTCTCCAACGAAATCGTGTACTAGCTTCCTAATAAATTTCACATGCGAGATCGGTTTTTCATTTTTTCTTTGTTACATTCTTTGTAAAATATATATGAATTTACACCCTCCTATTCAAGATTCCTGATTATGCAATAGATAGAAAAAGAACATTTGATGAGACAACTGACACTAGGAAGAAAAGGAAACTAGAAAAAAAGAGTCCAAACTAGAAAGCAATTAACTACAGAACACCTGACTGAAGTAAGTTTAATTTCTGTCAATCTTTTTTTCAGAAACAGATCATCTCTCAAAGGCATTGCTTTACATTTAGATGACTTCCAAGTAATGAAGGGCAAACAATGCAAATGAAAAAGAACTTACAACACAGCAAAGAGATAACAACAAACATCTGTAGGTGGTGGCATCCTTTGGAGACGGCATTTATGTCAACAACGACATTATGGGTCGATACTATTCATTTATAAAACAAGCCATGCCATTAATTAAGCTTTACTTTACTTCTCCTTTCATGCAGATGATTACAAGAGAAGTTATTGGAAAATATGGACAAAAATCCCAATTCCCCTCATGGTGAAACTCCGTGTCGAGTGTGGCTCCACATACAAGTTGCTGCCGCTGCTAACCGTGTTGAGTCACACTCGACATCCGAGTGCAGATGGTTAAAGATGACATCAAACGTCGAAACCCTGGTCCTATCGTAATAAATTTTTTGTGGAATCACAAAGTTACCATTCTTTCATTTCCAATATGAATCGATTCCATTAAGTTGGACTGGAAACCATCAATGGAATCAAGGAGTTTTCAAGAACTAGAATGTTGAAAGGAAAATTCAATATTTTTTCAACATATTTTATCATGCGATATGATAGTCATTTGTTTTGAAGGCTGGAAAAGTTTCTTCCTCATTCTTATTATTGATACAATAAATTTTCAGGTTAAATTGTTAAAAAACAACTTTTAAAAATTTGAAATAGTAACTGGTGTGCAGACGTACATTTTTACTGTAGATGTTTGAAAATTTCATATTTTTACAACCCCTAATACGTTAATGTGGCCAATTTGGTCATGTAGATTGTGTCTAATGTACTATACAGTGATTTGAATCCAAAAACTCCACATTCAGAGTAAAGGTGGTCATTTTATAGGAGTATAAGGAGAAAGCTGTCCCATTGGACTATTTTAAATACTTCGAAAGAAGTTTAATGCACTGATCTGACATTACCCAAATATTGAATGAAAATATTAAATGTGCTAGAGCCCATGTAACTCCTCAAGTTATTAATGTATATCTTGACAACCTGAAGAGAAATACTTAAGATTATCAACTTGAATGTTATAAATTATAACAACACATACTTTCAAGATGACCCTGACCTAGTGAGGTCCTTAGTAAGCAGGAGGCAGCTGCCATCCAGACCGTATTATTGACACACCGAACATGTCAATTAGAGTAATGACGGCAGGGAGTCAAGGTGGGATTGGTTCCCTCCTGACGGTTTATAAAGTGTCACATATGTCCTCAGCATGGTTGGAAGGAGGGCTAAGGGGACTATGATCAAATTGGAATAAAGCAGGATGGTTCAGCATGGAAACATTTGAAGACTGGTTCCTAAAATTGCACTAAAAATCTGTTTTATTTCTGGCTTTTATTTTATTTTATGTCACGGTTAAATTTTTGCCAAAGAAAGGCAGTTTTTATATTCATTAATATCACCCCAACATTAATAAATATATTAATATCATACACTAAATATAGTATTGTAAATTTAACATGGTAATTGAAGGATGAAGTTTTCTTAATTTTAATTTTGAGGATGCAGGAATGAATACCTAGGCACAAAAAATTGGAGAGCTACATCTGACAGTGCTTCATGGAAACATTCAGTGTTTGTGAAATAAAGTGTTAGACATGGGAATTCCGGTGAGTGAACCCAATCCAGATGTGATCTGTATAAATGAACATTGCCCTGTTTACAGTGAAATAAATTCTTTTCATATACCTTAAGCCATAATCATTTCTTTCATATAATTTTTTAAGCGTATCAGAGTTTTTATGCTACACAAAGTGTTGTTGTGAAGTTTTAAAAGGTGGACCCAAGGAAATGGGTACAAAATAATTAATAATGTACCTCAATCATTTAACTCTTCACAACCAATGTAAACTGTACAAAAACCAATTCCCTACAGAAAACAATGCACATGTCACAACTGTTGCAGAGAAAAGAGGGTGAGAGTTGAGAGCTTTTTACATGCATTAATGGCTGCATTACATCAGTTGAACAAGCACAGGAAGACAAATTACGTAGCTATATGAATTTTAGGGGAAGGGAAGAAGTTGCTGGTGGAATTTAGAGAAGACAGAAATGGTCAATGGAAGAGATTCATGTGAGTCTGCAGGATGTAGAAGGGAGGGTATGTGGTAGAGGGAAGAAGTGAGAGGGAAAGAGAATATGTTTTCATAGAAAGCTTGACAAGAACAGTAAGTAGAACTGAATAATGAAATCTTGTGTGTTCATAGTATAAATTCTGTGAGGATGTGCTTAAGAAGTCTGTCAATACCTTTTGTCTTGTTTTAGGGAAGCGTCTTATCAATTCACCTCAAATTGGCAAATTGACAAAAGGCTTTGCATGCGCAGAGAGACACATCCAAAACCTTCACATCGCACAGTTCAACACAGGACTTGGAGAAGGGGACTAGTCCCACCACAAGAGTGTCACACCAAGGCATCTCACCAGAGAAAAGCATCCATAGTGATTGGCGCATGGAGTGGGGGATTCCACCGAGCACAAGATTGGCCATCTCTGTGGTTCGGTACATGCCAACCCATCGACCTCCATGCTCCCTAAGGTGGCCCTCCCAAAGCGCCACCTTGGTCTCCTCCACCATTTCCCGACGGCGCCTTTTCTCTCCCTCCCCAACTGCCACCGCCACCCTGCAACACACCAAAGAGGACGGGTTTCCTCACTCTCATACTCATCCACAGCCAACAAGTGCATGGTTACATACATTCACAGCTTGTTTAAATGCCAAAACATTGTGGAGTTAAATAAATTGAGTGACTGAGTGTGACAACCATGAAAATTAGTATAGAAATATTTCTTCCTAATAAAGCAAAAGGGAACGTACTACGGCCGAATGAATGCAATGAATACAAATTACCCAAAGCCGTACTCTTGGGGGCACTAGTTAGGGGACACGGGGGAGGGTGCAAAGAATAAGGATAACAAAACTGCACACACTCTCTCACTCCGGTATTTGCAGTGCAAATTGACCGTTGCAAGTCACAAACACACACGCACTCAGGGTTTACGGGGGAAAAAACCCCTTGCCAGGGACCACATACTCAGACAAGGCAAACAAAACCACACGCACTCCTTCACTCAATTTGCACTGCAAATACTGGAGTGCCCCCAAGAGTACGGCTTTGGGTAATTTGTATTCATTGCAATATTTCTTCCACTTAAAAGGAAAAACAATTTGAGCAAATAAATAATTCCTTTTATTCACTCAGATTTCAGATGCATCTGCATGACATTCAACAGAAATGATGCAACATGCAGTCAAAGTAATTCACTAGCAATCCATTTTCATATAATGTACATCATTCCATGCTAGGCACCTAACACTTGCATAGGGAAGGGCAAAGTAGCACATCCTCCAATGAGTAGCACTCTGTGCAGTGAATACCTCATGTGTCCCATTGTTTCTCAATGCTACCTGCAACACCCACTTGTGGATGGGACACCCCAATTCTGTTTTATTGCCTCTCAGTTACACCCTAACTTTCCAGAAGTGATGAGTGTCTTTGGAATTTCAGATTTCACATACTTTCTATTCATAGCTGTACATCTTCTAGTATATCAGTTAAGGCGAACTTGACAATTGTTTATTCACCAGAAAAACCTTTGTTTGTGGGTTAATTATCATCAGTGTCATTCTCCCTTGACCCTAATGAATTTATTTCTGCCACCAAATCACATTCCAGAGAGACACCTTTATTTTTTCAAAGCCTTCAGAATGCATGCATCATCACAAAATGTCAGAAAATCAGCATAGCAGAGGGAGGTGTAAATCCTAATGTCCAAAAATGTACCATGGAACCTAGCTTAACAAACACCTGGTATAGTGAATAATTTTCATAATGAGAAAAATATTGTGCCCAAAAATGACTCACTTAACAAGCGACTTTTTGCGTAGCAAGTGATGAGGTGATGGGATTTACTGGGATAATTGGGTACTTCAGTTTGTGTTTAGTACTTGTTCGGATAGTATCTTAGTGTCACTAGTGATCACACATTTTCTAAACTTGTGTTCAGACTATTATTTGTGATTTTTTTTGTGCAAAGTTAGTAATATTTCCTGTATAGTTTTAAAAATATCCACAAAGCAAAAGCTACAAGAAGAGAGTCATAAGAGAATAAAAACAACAGCATGAATGAAAAGTGAAACCATTGAAAAGCAAGAACAGGGTATGAGTGTGGCTGATCTAGCACTGCCATACAATCGGTCAACATCAAGCATTTGTACTATCCTCAAGAACAAGGGTAGAATTAAAGAACCAGAGGCTTCAAAGGGAGTGACAAGAATATCTACAAAACTGCTAAGTATTCTTACGGATGTTGAAAGGTTGCTTCTCATATGGGTGAACGAAAAGTAATTGCATGGCAATACTATTAAAGAGAACAGGGGAAGGCAAAAGTGATTTTTGCTGACCTTACACAGAAGATGCCAGGATCATCAATGGCTGAACAAGAGATATTTCAGAGAAGCCATGTGTGGTTTGAGAAGTTTAAGAGCAAAACCAGCATCCATGGCATGGTGAAGGAGCAAGTTCTGACTCAAAAGCACCAAAGAACTTCATCAGAGACTTCAACGAGCTTGTAGACCCTGAGGGGTACTTGCTACAACATGTTTTTAATCGAGACATACTCTTCTAGAAAAAGGTGCACAAGCAAACCAATATGACAGTAGAGGAGAGTGCATTGCTCAGCCACAAGTCACTGAAAGATCATCTTTCACTGTTATTTTGTGCCAATGCAAGTAGCAATTTGAAAATTAAACCACTACTCATTTAACATTTATAAACTCCATGACCCTTTGAGAAGTATGAAGTCCCAAAAAGCAGGCTAAATGTGATGTGGAGGTCACAGGAAACTGCTGTATCACACTATGCGTATGAAGCATTACCCTAATAAGGTATTGGGTACACACACTATACATTTATTTAATGATAATGCATGAGTGGCAAATTGTCACCCAAGCAAATATAAATATTTTAATAACTTCTACCAGTGTATCTACTAGATTATGGTGTAAAAAGCAGATGCAAAGGAAAAGGCACTAGGAGTAATTCAAAATGCAAATGATCAAGGACATACATTTGATAAGTGGATGTGTGGATTGGTTAGGTTTTACAAGGGGAGTGATTATAAGAGATAGGTGACATAAATACCACTTGGAAAGGACATGTAATTACTTTTTCAGCCTTTCTAAGTGGACTGACCACCACCCCTTACTGGATCCATCAAATTAATTACATTTGATGTGGAAAGATGGTAACTTTAATAATAAGTTGAACTTTTTCTGCTACCTATGTGTTGTGAATATTAGTTCAAGGTCATGTTTAATTAGAGGTTACTTTAATGTAGGAAACAATTTATGCCCTTGAGAACAATATAGAGAAAGTGAATTAAAATTGTACAGAATTTAAGTTTAAATGCAATATTTTCCAACATTTGATGAAGATATGGAAAAGAATTAATAGATTAATATATTTTAATGATTTAACTGCATTTTTATCCAAAATACTTTTAGATTAATAGACATATTTAAATGAGCGAATGCAAAATCATCTATGCAAAAAAAGTTCATGTTCCCCATTAAATGCCATTACAAAATGTAAACATTTCTGAGTTTGGACTCAAGCCATAAATTAAAACTTTTCTTACAGACACACACACATACACATACTATATGTACGAGATGTGTTCAAAAATTAATGGGAATTTTAATTTTTCAGACAATAATATTTATTTATTCTTATATATTGATGTTGCCACCTTCAAAGTAGTCCCTATTGGAGATTATGCACCTGTGCCAGCGCTTCTTCCAATCCCCGAAACACTTCTCAAACACGATCTTTGAGATAGCCTTAAGTTCTTTCAGCGATGTGCTTTTAATGTCATCTATGGCTGTAAAACAATGGCCCTTCAAGGTTGTCTTAATTTTTGGAAATAAGAAAAAGTCACACAGAGCCATATCTGGCGAATTTGGAGGCTGAGGTATCGTTACAGTATTGTTTTGCCCGAAAATTCACGAACAAGCAATGAAGTGTGAGCTGGTGCATTATCATGGAGCAAAAGCCATGAATTGTTTTTCCACAGATCCAGGCGTTTTTTTCGGATTGCTTCATGCAAATTTCATTGAACTTGTAGGTAGTACTTCTTATTGATCGTTTGACCTGGCGGCAGGAATTCATGATGCACTATGCCATTAAAATTGAAGAACACAGTGAGCATAACCTTCATGTTCGACCACACTTGTCGAGCCTTTTTTGGTCTTGGCGAGCCAGAATGCCTCCAATGGGATGATTGAGCCTTAGTTTCAACGTCATATCCATTAACCCATGTTTCGTCAAACGTTTCAGTAATTCTGTATCGTTGTTCACTTCATTTAGTGACTCCTGAGCAACTTCCATTCACCACTGGTTTTGTTCAAAATTCAACAATTTTGGAACGAATTTTGCTACCACGAGTTTCATACCCAAAAAATTGGAAAAAAAGTCATGACATGATCCAATTGATATGCCAACATCATCAGCGGCCTCTCTAATTGTGATTTGGCAAACGTTCATAACCATATCTTTCACTTTTTCATCGATTGTTGATGTGCTGGGGCGTCCAGGACATTCATCATCTTCAAGGTCTTCACGACCTTCTTGGAAACGCTTAAACCACTCATAATTCTTCTTGATTTACTCACAGCAGACTCACCATAGGCCTTTGTTAACATTTCACACACTTTTGTTTCATTTTTTACGCAATATTTGATACAAATTCTATGATCCATTTCTTTTAACAAACGCAAATCGCCAAGCTCATAAAAAAGGTCTAAACTTAGGGGCTGTCACAGACAAAGTCCACACTGAAGCTGAACAGCTGAAAGTTTTATCATACTTCAGGGGCATGTATACCAACATAATAAAAAAAAGTTTGACCATCAGACTCTCTGAACACGCAAAATGAATAAATTCTTGTCATGCTTTGAACACACCTTGCACACACACACACAGCACTGGAGTTCTGTTCCTAATTCCTCTTGAGAAAGGTGGTTGGACTACCGAAAATTCGAGAACCAGTGAGTCCCTCTTTTGTGTGTTTTGGTTTCTGAGTTTGTTATGACTATCAGTGAATTTACATTACACGTTTGTAGGTTTACCAAAAAAGTGTGTATATATATATATGTATATATATATAATATGTATGTATGTATGTATGTATGTGTATATATATATATATATATATATATATATATATATATATATATATATATATATATATATATATATATATATATATATATATATATATATATATATATATATATAAACACACAGAAATATAAAAGAAGGACACTTACAGTAGATATTTACGTTTCGACGGCACGGCCGTCGTCATCAGAATGATATATATATATATATATATATCCTTATTAGGTAATCTACCGGTTAAGGTAGGTTTTTTGGATGGACACAACTATCAAATAAACATTTTGTGACTCCCCACCTAGCAAACTAATCTATATCAGGTCCCTCTTCATCTCGGTGTAATTCTTTCCTCCCTTCATCCCGTCCAACATCCCTATCCTGTTCCTACCCTTACCTCGCTTGCCCAAAATTCTCCCCTCTATTACCCTCTTCAACATTCCACTACTGCTCAATATGCCTTTCATCCATTTTTCCTGCCTCCATAGGATTTCTCTCAACAAACCCCTCTCCTCACCCACCATCTCCAGTACTTCCTCATTTGTTTTCCTTTCGGTCCATTTCACCTTCTCCATTCTTCTCCACACCCACATTTCAAAAGCCTCCAATCTACGTGTATCCTCCTGCTTTAGTGATCACGTTTCCGCACTGTACATTGCTACGTTCCAGATCAGAGTTTTTACGAGTCTTGTCTTAACATCTCTACTCAACGTCCCTGTCATCAACTCCCTCCTCCTTGAGAAAGCCTCCTTGCCTAGCGCAATTCTTATCCTTACGTCCCTACCACTTTGACCGTATTGGTCCAAAACACTTCCGAGATATGTAAACTGTTCTACCTGCTCTATTTTTTTCCCGCCTATTTTAATATTTCGCTTAGCCTTTTTCTTTCTGGAAAATCGCATAACCTTTGTTTTATTAATATTGATTCTCATCCCATATTTATCGCACTGAACCTCCAATTCACTCAACAATCCTTGCAACCCCTTGGCTGACTGAGCAACTAATGCTTGGTCATCAGCAAACCTAACCGATTTTACGAATTCCCCTCCGACTTTCATTCCTACCTCCAGTTCTTCCCATGCCTCTTTAATCATTTCCTCCACATATACGTTGAACAGCACCGGTGACAATGGGCAACCCTGCCTTACCCCTCTTCCTAACACTGCCCATCCGGACTGTCCGTTCCCCACTCGCACCTGAGCAGTCTGAGACATGTACAGGTTGCGGATTAGTCTCCTGTCCCTCCAATCTGTTCCTATTTTCTGCAATACACGCATTAATTTTTCCCAATTCACTCTATCAAACGCTTTTTCGAAATCTACAAAACAGGCAAAAATGTCCTGATTGTATTCTATATTCCTCTTGACTAGTGATCTCATTACTGCAATGCCATCACACGTACCTCTTCCTTTCCTGAACCCAAACTGATCATCCCCTAAGTAATCATTTGCCTTACTCTCTATCCTTTTGCTGATGATCCTGAGAATAACTTTAGCTGCGTGGGATATCAAACTTATTGTTCTGTAATCCTCACATGACAAAGCCTTTGCCTTTTTTGGAATAGGAACTAACACCGATCTCACAAAATCTTCCGGCCAGATTCCTTCCTCATAGATACTACGAATCAGTCCATATATGGCCTTCTTCCCACCTTTCCCTAACCATTTCAACATTTCTACAGGAATACTGTCTACCCCCACAGCCTTATTTTCTTTCATCTCCTTTAATGCCCTTTCTATTTCATCGTCGAGTATGCCTTGACCTACGATATCTTCTTCTACGTCATGTTCCTTTTCTATGTCTAACCTTGTCGGCCTAAGTTCTTTACCATACAGTGTTTCTATATATTCCTTCCATCTCTCTAGGATTTTTCCTGGTTCAACTATTATCTTACCCCATTTATCTTTAACTGTTAGCACAGATCTTCCCTTCTTACTTCCCGATAATAACTTAACCTTGCTGTATAGAGCACCAATTTCACCCTTCTTCTGTAAACTTTCCATATCCTCGCATTGCGTTTTCCACCATTCTTCTTTTGCTTTATTTGTGGCCCTTCTCAATTTATTGTTTAACTCTTTGTACTTCATTTGCCTAACTCTGTGTTTACATTTTTCCATCTTCTTCTCTCATTCATCTTTGCAATCATCTCATCCGTTACCCATGGTTTCCTTATCCTTTTATCATTAACGGTTCCTATAGTGTCTTTAGCGGCTTCCAATATCCCTTTCTTGATACATTCCCATTTTTCTTCGATAGTACTCAGTTCTTTACCGTCATCCATCATTTTCTCTACAGCCTGCTGATACTGCTTCCTCGTTAATCCATTTACTGCTTCTAAATTCCATTTCCTAACCCGCCGCCCTTGCCTTATCTTCTTGAAATGAACATTATATTTCATAACTAAATTGTGGTCAGAGTCCGCATCCGCTCCTGGGAAACTGTGCGAATTTATCACACTGTTCCTAAACCTGTGCCTAACCATAATATAATCTAACTGATACCTTTCTGAGTCACCTGGCATTTTCCATGTATACCTATGCCTTTTGTGGTGTCTAAACCATGTGTTAGTGATGACTAACCCCTGTCTCCTGTAGAATTCAATTGCTTTCTCCCCGCATTCATTCCTCGTGCCTAACCCATAGTCCCCCACCTCACCACCATCTCTTCCTTCGCCTACCGTCGCATTCCAATCCCCCATCACTATCAAATGTTTTCCTGCAGGAACACTCGCGATGATATCCTCTAACTCATCATACATCCTATAGACTTCTTCCTCCTTGTGGTTGCTCGGTGGCATGTATACCTGATATATATATATATATATATATATATATATATATATATATATATATATATATATATATATATATATATATATATATACATATATATGTATATATATATATGTATATGTATGTATATATATATATATGTATATATATATATATATATATGTATATATATATATATATATATATATATATATATATATATATATATATGTGTGTGTGTGTGTATATATATATATATATATGTACACATATATGTATATATAAACACACAGACACTAAGATAATAAATATTGCACACACAGAAACATAAAAGAAGGACACTTACAGTAGATATTTACATTTCGACGGCACGGCCGTCGTCATCAGATTCTGATGACGACGGCCGTGCCGTCGAAACGTAAATATCTACTGTAAGTGTCCTTCTAGGAGTAACAGGTGGGTGTGAACTAGCATAAAATAACTATATATCTTACCCTGTTTCCATGGAAACAGAGCCAGCATCATCATCAGAGGTGTAGTTGATGGAATCAGCCCTCTCACCTTCCTCTGCCCCAATATCCCGTCCAACTTCGGGCCGAACTCTTTCTATTCCAAATAATGTGCGTAAAGGAAGACATGGAGACCATTTTGAACTCTCAGCATCGGAATTCTCTTCTGGGAGGCTATCAACTTTCACAGTCGAACCACCAAGGTGACTTCTGGAAAGATAATCATACATTTTAAATGCCATTTACAAATAAAAAAGGAAAAGGTCAAATAGAAAATAACAGCACAGTGAAACCTTGATTTGACAAAGTACAATGGAACATGAATAGCATCATTATATCTAATTGAATTATCCAAAATCAAGATAAGTTTTAACTCTTGATGAGTGATTCTTAGATGTATCATTAAAAAACCAAGAGGAAAACAGTAGTTCTACCTAAAACCTAAGATAATAGGCTCCTGAAGGAATATGACTATAGCTACAGGTACTTCTCCAGCAGTTCATTGCAGTTCATGTGACAAAAATTGTGAGATTTATATGTTTATGTGTGTATTAAATATATATAGCTAGCGAACACATGAGAGGTGGGGAAGGCAGAATCAAGCAGACCACAAGTGTAAAAATATTTCCTTGACCGGGAATTGAACACTGGACCTTCCGAACTTGCTGAGCCAATGCTCTAACCACTCGAGGTATCGAGGAAACGTAAGTTATATTGAGATCTGCGATCTCTTTCAGCAACCACATGCTCTGATTCTTAGGCCAACAGATGGCGTTAGGGAACTGTTTCACCCACAAAATGAGAAATAGACAATACACAAGAGGAAAGGGCAGTAGGTTAGCAATTAAGAATCTGGGCACTTGGTCACTTAGAAAGATCACAGATGGCTCATCTCTATCCTCTGGCTATGCGTGCCACAAAATGCACTGTTCCTATTCTTTATTATGTCGTATGATTGCTTACCTACTGTCTTTCCTCTTGTGTGTTGTGTATTTTTCCTTTGGTGGGTGAAACAGCTCCCTGAAGCCATCACTTAGCCAAAGAATCAGGGCATTTGGCTACATTTAAGGCTGCAGATTTTAGTGTAAAGTAAGTTTCCTTGATGGTTCAAGTGGTTAGAGCCAGGCAAGTCAGAAGATCCGATGTTCAAGTCCCGGTCTAGGAAATATTTTTACACTTGTGGTCTGCTTGATTCCTCCTTCCCTACCTCTCCGGTGTTTATCTTTTATGTGTGTTCCTATCGATTTTCCATATCTATTTCCATGTGAATGAATATTTGTTCACCATTTGGCATTTCATGTTTGAATGTGTGTGTGTGTGTGTGTATGTATGTATGTATATATATATATATATATATATATATATATATATATATATATATAAGTCATAACAAACACAGAAACCAAAACACAAAAGAGGAAAAACTCACTGGTTCTCGAATTTTCGGTGGTCCAACCACCTTTCTCAAGAGGAATTAGGAACAGAACTCTTGTTATGACTCGTGTTTGTTATGACTTATCAGTGAATTTACATTACACGTTTGTGGGTTTTCCAAAAAAGTGTATATATATATATATATATACACATATACATGTAAAAATATATACATATATATATATATATATATATATATATATATATATATATATATATATATATATATATATATATATCTATGTATGTATGTAATGCAAATTAACTAGTCCACACAAACAGAGAAACTGTAACACATAAAAGAGGGACTCACTGGTTCATATAGTCACTTTCTTGGAAAACCCACGAACGTGTACAATAATGTAAATTCACTAATAGTCATAACAAACACAGAAACCAAAACGCACAAAAGAGAGACTCACTGGTTCTCGAATTTTCGGTGGTCCAACCACCTTTCTCAAGAGGAATTAGGAACAGAACTGAGGCAGAGGAGGGTCCGAAAGCAGTGGTAGGAAGGTGAAGGAGAAAATGGGGGAAAAGAGGGGAAAAGGGGGGAAAAAAGGGGGGGAGGGCATTGGAGGTGAGGAGTTTGGAGGGGTAGTGTATGGTGCGGGAATTTTAAAAAAGGTGGGGATGATATGGAAGTTGTTGGGGGCGGAGGGGGATGAAATTATATGCATAAAGGGGGCAATTAATGTCTAATATTAATACCTGGGCGATTCCAGGAATCCAAGAGCCAGATGAAAGCTAGCTCTAATGTTTTGAGTTTCAGTGGAAGGTCTGAGTGTGGGAGGGATGCTAAGACGGATACTTTAAAACATTGGTCAAAGGCAGTGTTGTGTTCGGAGGCATGTGTGGGGATTGGGAGCATACCAATAAGGGAGGAATTGTTGCATGAGACTCGATGATTATTGATTCTAATATTGAGGGGTGTGGTACACTGTCCAATGTAAAAGGCAGGGCAAAGTTGGCACTTGAGTAGGTAGACAACATTACTGGAGGTACACGAGGAGTAGGGAATTGGTGGGAGAAAGTTAAAGAGACGGGTGGGAGAGGGATGGGATTCTGGTTAGGAAAATAGGACATGTTTTGCATCTAGGTTTATTGCAGGGTCATTCCCCTCTTTTCCCCCATTTTCTCCTTCTCCTTCCTACCACTGCTTTCAGGCCCTTCTCTGCCTCAGTTCTGTTCCTAATTCCTCTTGAGAAAGGTGGTTGGACCACCGAAAATTCGAGAACCAGTGAGTCTCTCTTTTGTGTGTTTTGGTTTCTGTGTTTGTTATGACTATTAGTGAATTTACATTATATATATATATACACACACACACACATTCAAACACAAAATCCCACCATACGGAGAACAAATATTACTTCACACATGGAGATAGATATAAGGAAAGGGGATAGGAAAACACATAAAAGACAAACACATGAAAGGTGGGGATAAGGAGATATTTTAAAGTTTGTGATCAGCTCAAATCCGCCTTTCCCACCTTTCCTATGTTCGTCTTTTATGTTTTCCTATCCCCTTTCCTTATATATCTATTTCTATGTGTGAAATAATATTTGTTCGCCGTTTGGCGGGATTTCATTTTTGAATGTGTGTATATATATATATTTTTATAATATGTATGTATGTATGTCTGCGCATGTGTGTCTACGTGCACATGTATGATTCTGAGAACCTTTCAAACTACCCTAATCCGAAGAATATCACCAGCAATAATTTTACATTCAAATGGTGAAGATTACCATTCTGAAAGCATTGGCACAAAACATGAAGCAAAGACATGACTACAGAAAATAATAAACTCAACCCTTCAAATTTTAAAAAATGTCATGGACCGTAAATCATGTCCGAAATTTATTAAGATAACTGTTATAGGAGGTATCAATTCAGCAAATGTCAAATACTTAATCTATCAATTTTATTAAGCATATTTCAGTCACCTGCCCCCAAACTTACCCCTCAGTGGAACTTGCCAGCATCTCAGCAATCTTGCAGACAAGGAAGTCTGTATCCTCTATGTTAGCAAATAAGAATGGGCCATGGCCATGGGTACTGATGAATAATGCCTGCATAATTTCTTTTCTTCCCTCAGCTCTTTCAACCATGGACACATCTCGCAAAGGGATCACCACCCACACCAGATCCTTCACCTAAACACATACATATAAGATATTAACTCTACAATGTTGTATTATAATGAATGATCTAAGAGACCCAAAGAAACGGAAGTAAATTCACAACAAAATTTCATCATTTATGGCAAATATAATTGAATATATTAATAAATGTATATATGTGTGTGATTTTAAATGATGATGATAGCAGTACTTGACATCACGAACATCATCATCAGAATGGTATTCTTGGGAAAGGGCAGAGAGGACATGTGTGGGGGAAGGGAGGAGATGTAAGGGACCAATACGAAATGGACAAAGGGGTGGGAGGGAATATGTAGGCAGCTATTGGATGCTTTCAGTAGGCTTGGTTCAGTGCGGGAGGTTTAAATGACTGGAGCACCCAGATATGTGCCATCTTGCGGGTTCTCACCTCTACGCTACTTGCAGATTTGGGAAGGGTTTCAATCACTGAAACAGAGAAGCAGTCATCAAACGATTGGTCATAGGAAGCAGTATGAGTAGGGATGGGATAATTAATGAAGGTGGGAGATATACTGAAATAGCGGTGGTTATTCATGCGGTGGGAAATGGTGGTTATTCATTCGCCTACGCAGAAGGCAGGGCAGAAGTTACAGGAAAGGCTTTATATGTTTTTTGCAGTGCAGGTTGCATAGGGTTGGGAGCTGGTAGTAAGGGAGATGAAGGGTCTAAGAAGATGGCAGCATGGATGGTGTGTGTTTGTGTGTATATATATTCTGTGTGTGGAATACTATTTGTTCGCCGTATGGCAGGATTTCGTGTTTGAATGTGTGTGTGTGTGTGTGTGTATATATATATATATATATATATTCAACACGAAATCCTGCCATATGGCGAACAAATACTCATTCACATAGAAATAGAGAATGGAAAATGGGAAAGGAACACACATAAAGGACGAACACAAGAGAGGTGGGGAAGGCAGATTTCAGCAGATCACAAATGTAAAAGTATTTCCCTCGACCGGGAACACCGGATCTCTCCACTTGCCGGGCAGATGCTCTAACCACTTGAGCTATCGAGAAAATGTACTTACACTGAAATCTGCAATCTTATAAAGCGCCAAAGTGCTCCGATTCATTGCCCAGGAGATGGCGTTAGGGAGCTGTTACACCCACCAAAGGAGAAATAGATGACACAAATAAGAGGAAAGGACAGTAGATATTAGCAATCATACAACATCATAGAGGATAGGAACAGTGCATTTCATGGCACGCATAGCCAGAAGAAGAGACGAGCCACATTGGCCAAATACCAAGTGCCATTGGTGGTCAAGTCCCGGTCAAGGAAATATTTTTACATTAATGGTCTGCTTGATTCTGCCTTCCCCACCTCTCCTGTGTTCATCCTTCATGTGTAATCCTATCCTCTTTCATTATATCTATTTCTATGTGAATGAATATATATACATATATATAGTCACTTTCTTGAAAATCCCACAAACATGCACAACTAAAGTTCTGTTCCTAATTCCTCTTGAGAAAGGTGGTGCACCACCGAAAATTTGAGAACCAGTGAGTCCCTCTTTTATGTGTTTCAGTTTCTGTGTTTTTGTCAACTAGTTAGTCCATTTACATTATATATATTTTTATTTTTTATTATATATACTACTCTGCATCAGGTCCCTCTTCATCTCTGTGTACTTCCTTCCTCCCTTCATCCTGTCCAACATCCCTACCCTGTTCCTGCCCTTTCCTTGTTTGCCCAACATCCTCCCCTCTTTTACCTTCTTCAACATTCCACTATCCATTACCGCTCAATATGCCTTTCATCCATTTATATATATATTTTTTATATATATATACATATATTTATTTATTTTTTAGATTTCCTTATTAGCTTAACTGGTAGAGCATCCGCACGGCAAGTGGGAGGTCCGGTGTACAAATCCCGGATAGGGAAATACTTTTGTGCTTGTGATCTGCTCAAATCCACCTTCCCCATCTTTCCTGTGTTCGTCTTTTATGTGTTTTCCTATCCCCTTTCCTTATATCTATTTCCATGAGTGATGTAATATTTGTTCGCCGTGTGGTGGGATTTTGTGTTTGAATGAATATATATATATATATATATATTCTCCTTTATATATTCTCATTTATATATATATATATATATATACTCCTTTGTTCTGTTCCTAATTCCTCTTGAGAAAGGTGGTTGGACCACCGAAAATTCGAGAACCAGTGAGTTTTCCCTCTTTTGTGTGTTTTGGTTTCTGTGTTTGTTATGACTATCAGTGAATTTACATTACACGTTTGTGGGTTTTCCAAAAAAGGGTCGCGGTGGTCTAGCAGGTAGAGCGTTGGACTGCTGACCAGAGAGTCCCGAGTTCGATTCCCGGGCAAGGCACTTTGGGCACCTGCAGCTCCACCCAAGCTAGTTGATTTTTCGGGTACCAGGTCTTCCTGGGAAACCATAACCGGCACAGGGAAAGGAACTGGCCCCCCTACCCTGATGTGTGAATATTCACACGCCGTCGGGCTTGGTACATGGGTGAGCTGTCTGGAGTCTGACTTGAAGAAGGCCTCGGAGTAGGCCGAAAGCTTAAATCATCTACAAACTGTAGATGATTCTGACATCTACAAACTGTAGATGTACTTAAATCATCTACAAACTGTAGATGATTTAAGCTTTCGGCCTTTTCCCATATATAAGATAATTATATATATATAATTATATAAAACTTAGACAGCAACACACAGCACGAGAACACATAAAAAGAACACTCACAATAATATCTTGATAATTTCAACGGACTCGAACTCCATCTTCTTCGGAAGATAAGATAGGACTGAGCACTGTATTTATGTGTACATATATATATATATATATATATATATATATTCATTCAAACATAGAAATAGGTATAAGGAAAGGGGATAGGGAAACACATAAAAGGCGAACACAGGACATGTGGGGAAGGCGGTTTTTGAGCAAATCACGAAAGTAAAAGTATTTCCTTATCCGGGATTTGAACCACGGACCTTCCACTTTCCGGGCGGATGCTCTACCTCTTGAGCTAATAAGGAAACCTGATTTACCTTGAGATCTGCGATCTTATAAAGCGCCAAAGTGCTCCGATAGATGTTGCCCGAGAGATGGCGTTATGGAGCTGTTTCACCCACCAAAGGAGAAATAGACGGGACACAAGAAGGGGAAAGGATAGTAGAAAAGCATTCATATGATCTTATAAAGTATAGGGATGGTGCGTTTCATGGCACACATAGCCAGAAGAAGAGACCGAGATAAGGAAATATTTTTAGTTTCGTGATCTGCTAAAAAACCGCCTTCCCCACATGTCCTGCGTTCGCCTTTTATGTGTTTTCCTATCCCCTTTCCTATCCCCTTTCCTTATACCTATTTCTATGTTTGAATGAATATTTGTGCGCCGTATGGCAGGATTTTCAAGGATATATATATAGACACATAAATACATGCATACATATTATACATTATATATATTTTCCAAATATAATATATATATACACACACATAAATACATGCACACTTATTATACATTTTATATATTTTCCAAATATATACGTGTATATGTGTAAATACATTGTATACATATGTTCATTCACATGGAACTTGATATAAGGAAAAGGGATAGGAACACACATAAAAGATAAACACAGGACAGGTGGGTTTTCATGCTTCAATGAGTTTTGGCCAATGTGGATCATTTCCTTCCTCTGGCATATGTACAATGAAACGGACTGTCCCTATTCTTGATGACATTGTATTATTGCTTTACCTACTACCCTTTTCTCTGGTGCCCTTGTCCATTTCTACTTTGGTGGGTGAAATAGCTCACAAATGCCAACTTCTGGCCAAAGAATCAGAACAAAGGGTTGCATAAACCCCAACAGATTGCAGTATAATTTACATTTCCTCGATAGCTTAATGGTGAGAGCATCAGCCTGGGAAGTCAAAGATCCATACTTTGATTCCCAGTCAAGGAAATATTTTTGCACTTGTTATCTGTTCGATTCCACTTTACCCAACATTCCTGTGTTCGTGTTTTACATGTTTTCCTATCCCTTTACATTATGTCCTTTTCCAAGTGAATGAATGCATGATCACCATATGATGGTTTCTTGTGTTTGAATGAGTGTGTGCATAAATACCCACATACATACATACATACATACAAACACATACATACATACTCACAAACACATACATACATACATGTATGTGTGTGTTTGTGTGTGTGCGTGTTTGTGTATGTATGTTTGTATTAGGGAGGGCACACCTATACGAGGGTAGCTTGAACACTAATGCACACATGCTTCTAGACCACAAACAAAATTACCTTCAGAAGCACTCCTTGTGGCATATGGAAGTAACAACCCCCCTCAATGTGCATATTAAGTTTTGAGGTCATTACATTCTCCAGTGTATTTTGAAAAGTGGAAGTATAGGGATGTACTATGTGGACATGAGTCATCAACATATCACAAACTATATAGGAATATCCAAGGAACATGTAGGCTTCATTATTGAACATTTGGGATACCGCAAAATCTGTGTGCAGTGGGTAACACACTGTCTCACAGACGAGAACCAACAGCATCGATTGGAATGCTCTGAGCAACCCTCCTTATTCCCCTGATCTTGCACCGTGCAATTTTGATTTTTTTTCTCAACTCAAAAGAGACACCTCAAGGGTAATCACTACACCCTGAACGATGAGGTAAAGGCAAATATTCGATAACAGCACGCTGGGTAGCAAAATTTCATGGTTGCATGCCTAGAAAAGCCATAAATGTTGATGAAACACACAGGGGACGTCCAATTACTGCCACAGATGATAAACATTGCAAACTCATCCAAGATTTGATTTGAATGAACGGCGAATCACTCAAAGGCATATCGCAAACCATATTGGAATATCCAAGGAACATGTTGGACAACATGGAACATGTCTTCATTATTGAACAATTGGGATACGGTAAAATCTGTGCATGTTGGGTACCACCACCGCCGTCTCACAGACAAGAACAAACAAAATCATCCACATTCCCTCGATCTTGCACCTTGCGATTTTTATTTTTTTCCTCAACTCAAAAGAGACACCTCAAGGGTAATCACTACACCCTGAACGATGAGGTGAAGGCAAATATTCGATAACAGCACGCTGTTTAACTAGCGTTGACATAATAGCACTAGAACATGTCTCCATACTTCCGCTTCTTGAAATACACGCGATGAATGTAACGACCACTTACCTGAGCATGCGTGTTGAGGGGGAATGTTACTTCCACATTCCACCAGGAGTGCTTCTGAAGGTCATTTTGTTTGTGGTCTACAATCATGTGTGCATTAGTTTTCAAGCTATCCTCGTATAGGTGTGTCTATATATTTTTTTTGTGACCATAACTGTGTCTAATTAACATTTTCAGTATTATCCCTAAAGAAGCATTATCTAGTCTTTCATCCAGCCACACTTTTCAATTTGGGGCACAGCAAGGAAAATGAACTTGCCCACCTTTGACTGGAAGCATATGTAATGTGTGGACAGATAGAGGGAGCCACAGGTGAAGCGCTTGTTTTGGGGTGTCCACAGGGAAGCAGTTGTGACTCCATCTAGGCGCTCTCCCACCGGAAGCCGGAACCTGCTTACGAGCCACTCCGAGCGTGCACGGGCATCCAAACTTCGCTTCAATAAGGAAGGCGTTTGTGGAGGATTCTTGCTAAGGGAACAGGAGAGCAACCAGAAAGTGAACAGACAAATTGAAGCCATATCCCACCATAAATGAACTACACAAACCAATCAGCAGACATCCCTATTCAGAAAACATTAGCTATCAAGGAATGATATTCAGAACTGGGGAAAAATATCCCTTCCGCGGCCCAATGTGAACCATCTCTCTCTTGAGCCCTCATCTGTGAGCTAAACATAGAGTGATTTACGTGGCTCACTAGGAAATAGCCTCATTTCCCTTCAGCTCCACACATCAACCCCTTGATCACATCACCCACTGTTCTCCTCTCACCTCTGCTCTCCGTGTATCCCTAAATTGAAGGAGGTGGTTGTAGCACCAAAATTACATTTTTGTGGCAAAATATAGGAAGTGCACGAACTTAAGAGGAATGTAATTGACATCAATCAAAGGGCCATATTTAGATGAAATCTATACAGTATTCTGAAAGAAAGTTTCAAAATTAGTCCTTCAAGTACAGATTGAACTTTTTCTGTGGCATAATATTAATATGCTGTTCATACATCAAAATACTTAGAAAGTATCTTCCCACATGGTACAAACTTTTACTCATGTTTCCATTATTTCCTAAAAGAATTTTCAATCAGTGCTACCTTATCAAATGTTCTACATGTTTACCAAAACCAGACATCCACAAATATCCAATGCTGATGTACATAGGCACAGCATAAGAGGATGTAATGACTAGAGGACAACTCATTACTTTACATAACATTTCATTCTTCTGTTGAAATGTTTCCAAAAATGAAGCTGTGATTTATTTACAAAGTTTTTTTATTCATAAAAAATGCTGATGTTAATTGGTGGCTGCAAAAAGACAAAAATAATGTAAATATAACTATGCATGCATCTTTCTAATCTGGTTCCAGACAGGACCTATTGCCAACATTTCTTTTCTTGCCCTCAAGGAATCCAAGTGTGTCCTGAGTGTGAATTTACAAGCACCTGAATTTAAAGAGCAGCTCTTTGTCCTCAACCAATCCATCTGCCAGAGTAGCAGCTCTTTGGGCAGTTGGGGATGAAGCCACGTCACGGAGTGAAATTGACTGCTCCCTCTTTATCATCCCCACCGCAGCCAAGTTAGCCAACTGCTGCATCAAACCCAATGTCTCGGAATGGTGGAGAAACATTCTAAATGAATGCTGCCATGAATAAAAAAAATGAAAGAGACACCATCAACAACAAATTTTGAAGTAGTATTTAACCAATCAATCAATCATTTATTTGTCAAACGATAATTATACACAAATATAGGATACGCACAGAAAATATGATAGTTGGAAGTTAGCATTGAAGATATTCATCAACAAAGTAAAATATGTATCTTAAGAGATATTGACAAAGGGTGTTCTTAAATGGGGAAATTTTCCTGAGATTACTTACATTGCCACATAATTTATTATAAAGAATGAGAACCATATTTTAAGGCTCGCACGCAGCATTTCTATTTCTTACAAAGGTTTGTTTCAGGTTTTTGAGGTTCCATACTCTCTGAGGATGACAGATATTCTATGATATATGCATTTGTTTGAATGATTATAAAACACAGATTTTAAAATTGCATTTGTCCAATATTCAACTGATGAAACATCGCATACCGCCCACAAACTGTACAGGTTGTTGAGATAGAAGTCCTGAGCCAGATAGATACTCTTTATGAGGTATTTGTTTCTGCCTCTTCACAAAGAATGATATACAACAAATTAATAAATGTGGTAGTATGGATTTAAAATAATATTCTAGAGGATTCTGATAAAAGGTAAATAATAAGTGTAGCCTGCCAAATTACAGTCTCCTGAAAATGTTATATTATTATATTTGTTGGATATAGTCTTAAATTCAAGACTCAATGTCTTGTGTCTCCACAAAATATATAGAATATACACAGCACTAAATGGTGAGGATGAACAGCACACATCATTACTCATGGACAGAGGAATTTTTTTATCATCAAATTGATTTACTTGGGGTAAATGCACAGTAGTACATAAAGAGGAGTCTATTCAAAAAGCCAGCCGGCAAAGATTAATGGTGACATTAGTGGAGACAAATGAGGAGTACAACAAATCAAAAATATGTCACATCATCAGAGCAAAGGTCAGCACCTATCACTACAATTACAAAAGACACAGAAAATTGTTTCAATGCTAGGTACAAACACGCAAAGGATATGAAACATTTTTGAATCAAGATGCCTTTTTTAATTACAAGCAAGGAATTGGCCGCACATTTGTGCATTCATACGATGTTGATATTGCTAAGACAACTATGAAATAGTTTAAACATTTATAATATTTGCTGAGAGTAAAATTTTTTATCACAAATATTGCATACTGTGTTTAAATTTGTCAATTATATGACAAATATTAGAATAAAACGTTTAATTGTCAAAATGACCACAGGCAATATGTTTAGGTATGAGGAAAATTCAGCACTTCTAGTATTGAATGAACCTTATAAAGAGACTTGCCTCCTCCCTTTTGGTCCTCACAAGTATTCCATTAATTAGTGAAAAAGATGAATTTGTGTTCTCCACGGCCAAAACCTCAATCCATGGCAGGCACAGTCTGGTACTCATTCCAAAGATTTTGGAATGGAAACACAAGTGAACCTGTGAGAAATACAGCCAGCCCTGCCAAGGGACTCGATTCTTCAGGTAACTTCAAGGAGAGAGAGAAAGATAGTGAGAGAGGAGAAAGCAGACTTTAACTTCACCAAAACTTAAGTTCATCCAGTTTCGGTGCAAAACAAATATAGATCACACATGAAATTATTCACAAAGTCTAGCATATGAGGTGTGTTCAAAAATTAACAGGAATTTTAATTTTTCGGAGAATAATATTTATTTATTCTTATACATTGATGTTGTCACCTTCAATGTAGTCTCCATTGGAGATTATGCACTTGTGCCAGGGCTTCTTCCAATCCCCGAAACACTTCTCAAACTTGATCTTTGAGATAGCTTTTAGTTCTTTCAGAGATGCGCTTTTTATGTCAACTACGGCTGTAAAATGACGGCCCTTCAAGGTTCTCTTGATTTTTGGAAATAGGAAAAAGTCACATGGAGCCATACCTGGCGAACATGGAGGCTGGGGCAACGTTACAGTATTGTTTTTGGCCAAAAATTCACGAACAAGCAATGAAGTGTGAGCTGGTGCATTATCGTGGTGCAAAAGCCATTTTGGAACAAATTTTGCTGCCACGCGTGTCATACCCAAAAAATTGGAAAAAATGTCATGACATGATCCAATCGATATGCCAACATCATCAGCGACCTCTCTAATTGTGATTCAGCGATCGTTCATAACCATTTCTTTTACATTTTCCACGTTTTCAGCAATTGTTGATGTGCTGGAGTGTCCAGGGCGTTTGTCATCTTCAAGGTCTTCACGGCCTTCTTGGAAACGCTTATACCACTCGTAAACTCTTGATTTACTCATAGCAGACTCACTATAGGCCTTTGTTAATATTTCACACACTTTGTTACACTTTATTTAATTTTCTATGCAAAATTTGATACAAATTCTTTGATCCATTTCTTTTAATACACGAAAATTGCCGATCTCATAAAACACGTCTAACCTTAGTGGTCGTCACAGACAAAGTCCACAATGAAAACAGCTGAAAGTTTTATCATACTTCAGGGGCATGTATACCAACATAATAAAAAAAGTTTGACAATCGTACTCTCGAAGCCCGCGAAATGAAAAAATTCCCGTTAATATTTGAACACACCTCGTATACCATTGGCTGCATCTTTCATACAATGGCTATCGTAACCAATTGATGAAATTTTCTGACTTCAAGAAATTTGATGAAAACAAAGCAAATGAATTGACAGAAATAGTTACAAAAAGTCCTCAACGTACAGAAAAATGAAAAGTTCCATTGCAATGACAACATCATCATGATGTATGATACATTATCACATAATAATAACAAACTATTTTCCAACAGCTGCCCTAGTAGTAGTAACCAGGGTATTTTGCAGCATTGTTTTTTAGAAAAAAAATAAAAATGTTTGTGTTGCACTTGCATAAGAGCAAAATTACTATGGTTTTATTCATTTCTAAATTTAGAAAGCTTTCTGTCTACAATTGGATCTTGCATTTTTTTAATTTTGCAATTTTAACAGTGCTTCTCTGACATAGGTCATCACATAATTCCTACTGGAAAGCTGCGTTAAGCAACTGGCAGTTCAGCTGAAAGATGGCCATTAAAAGGGGTGGTCATTTGACAGGGAGGCAGGTGCCAGGATAGATTTTCCTAAAATTATTTGCAGATGAACTTGCAAATAGTCTAAAAAGAGTTTGGGTTTAGAAAGAGAATGGGTACCCAGCTATGCTATAGTATTGATGACGACACGAGTAGAAAGAAACATGGAGTATATCCAGAAGTGTTTGCATGCTTCATAGACCTAGACATCATAGACTGAGCAAACTAGACAAAATAAATAAACATTCTGAAGACAATAGGCATAATGCTATTTTTACCATTATTTCCCTAGCATATAGTCTCTAAGATCCATCCTAAAAAAACCTCTACCCTATACTCAAGAATCACAGTCCCACCACCAATCTTTTTCTCAAATGCCCCTCCATTAATTTCAAATGCCAGACCAACTTATCAGGCAAATGAAAAGTTCAACTGTAAAAAAAAACATAACTGGGTTAAAAACTGTTCAAAGTAAACCACTCTAAGTTTATAAAAAAAGGTAGCAATGAAGAAACCAAAGTCAAAGAATGTTCTCCCAACATTTTACAATGAATCTGGTACCTGATGGTAAACTGACAAATTTTACAGCATGCTCTATTATCTTTGACTAGAACACTTGAAGAAGTGTTGATTTAACAGAATTATTATAAAAATTTGCAAGTGCCAAACTTGTGTCATCAGACTGTCTAGTAAATTAGTCTCTGTACAACAGGCAAAAATATTTTCAACAAGCCCAAGGTTACAGGTGCACATGAGTAGGCTAAAATAAACTAGTAACATATTTTTGGCAACACATTTTGACTCAAATTATGCAATTTTAATATCCTGTGGCAATGTTCACACACTGTAAACATAACATTGAAAATGATTTAAGGAGTATATACAAAATAAAAATCATCACAATACCTACTTACCTGCATGAGTAATAACTCACTAACTTCTCATCAGGAGGAATATTAAAAAGCTTATGAAACTTGTATGAAGATAACTGGAAAGCCTCTGAGGCATCATCTGCCAATAAAAGAAAAAATATATGCAGAACCATTCAATAGATAGTCAAGCACATAGGCAATATGTGCTTAAAAAATCAGAATAAAGGCACTACATTTTTGAGTGATCAATAACTTAGTAAGTATTTTCAACAGTGAAAATTAGAAATTTTCCCATAAAGAAATGCTAACTCTACAATAATTGATAATATAAGCTTAAATTTCTTCACTATCCATAGACCTCTAAGCATTCCAACTGAAACTGAAAATCCCAAGATTAGCCTGCCAAAATCTACACATTATTGTGGAAGAAATGATTTTAATCTGAAAAAAGTCCATACCATATTACTTTTAATAATACTTTTAATATTTATTGGTCTACCGGTTTTATTATGGTAAAATATAGGACAACTCATTTACCATGAATTGGCAAAAAGAAAAATGAACACAGAATATACGGCAATCGCGTTCTTCAATGACCAGAAGACTTCCAGAAAGTCCTTTACACTGTAATAGCCTTTGTCCAATAGGAAAACCATTAGTTTATTTTATACAGTGTTTTTATGCCAGATGGCAATTGATTATATATGCATAGATACAGAGGGCTATTACCAACAGCTTAACACCTGTGGAGTTCATTTGCCTACAGTATGATACCATCCAAAATGAATGCTGAACTTCTCTATTTTATCAATGCAATGTAATTATTAATTTTTTCAGAGGTACATATATTTAGTTCAACTTGAGCTCTTTAATTTTTTATTGTAAATACTGCGCTTACATTCGCATTTGTCATTTGAGCAAATTCAGAGAAGTAATACATGAAACAAAATGTTCATGTTTAGAATAAATCTACGAAGGACATAATTATGAATGCAGGATGTAAGTAATCATTTTTAAATAAGTAATGAAGAATTTGTGAAACATTGTGTTCCTGTATGTGATTTGTCAGTTAATTATTCATGAGTGCACAATCATGAGTTGCCAAATCTAATCATCTATTATTTTGACACTCTTTGTTCAATACCATTCATTATCCACAGTTACTCTAACTATTACTCTTTCATTTTTGTGCTATTATAAATAGATATAATCCTCCTTCATATTAAATGAGGCAACGAAGAATTTGTGAGCGACTTACGTGCTCTGATGTGATTTCTTTGGTATACCACTGTGTAGTGCCAAATCTATTACTCTAACATTCTTTCTAGCCTATTTGATCATTGATGTATTGACATTTATGTTAGATTTACAAAAGTAACTACCTTATGTAATATAAAACCAAGGGCAATAATCACACTTAAAATTTTCAACTTAATATAGTAAGAGATTTTTCAGCATAAAATACCAAGCATTGAAGTAAAGAGAAAAATTTTTTAATAAACTATGTGGAAGGTTACATAAAGTATGCCACCAGATATGTAATATATTGAATTTGGTATGCATTATGGACATATTATATTACTTAAGTTGAATCTGATGAGGTTTGGCTAAATTGTTTTGGGAAACAACTAGGAAAACAGGCTCACAAAATAAAGTGTGCATTCACACAAAACATGATGATGATTTTGGATGACTCTAAGACTTAAATGAGTGACTCTGTTAATGTATCTGAAATTCTGAGGACTAAGCAGTCTTTTTAATAAGATTCCAGGCAGATTTACTACAATTGTTAGAGGATTTTAAGATGTGTTTGTTGTAGATTCTTTAGGTCTTTGTCACCAAATTATTGTGTTTTTTCTTAATGGACCTATAGTTTACCCTCAGTGGTACAAAATCATTTGATTCCAGATTATGGAAAACCTCTTTTAGAATAGCAGAAGCATTAATTTCTTCAGCTACCCATATGCATTTTGTTTCATGGAGAACTGGAATGTTTACTGGCATCAAAGGAAAACAAAAATTGAAAAAAATGCAAGAATATGTCATAGAAGTTGTTGAATTTAGCATCAAAGACCTCATTTGTAAACACACATGCCAGGATTGCTCCTGTAGTGAGCATTGGAAATGTGATTGAGCTGAGGAAGAGTAACACCGCTTGTATCGAATCCTATTACGCATAGTGCTAGTATCTCCATTGAAAAGGAGCTTTGAAAATAGGGCTTTATGGTTCGAGAAATGAGTATCCAAGGTTTGACTTTTATTTGGAACAAAGTTTGAGAAGATGTTATCTATGATCTAGGAGGAGGAACTGGTAACCTCCGTGGGCTCGCTTATGGAAGAGGTTAAGTTAAAAGTCATTAGTGTACCAAATATCCAAATAAATAATTCTTCTTGGCAGAGAATGAACCTAAGTCAATGTTAAAGTCCCCACAGATAATAGTATTATATGAATTCTTAGTAATGGCATGTAGGATCTGGCAAAAAAGACAGAAAAGTCACCATGAGGAGACCTGTGTATACACATATTAGGCACACTTATATCACCAAATGATAAGTGCAAGCCACAAAACTCAAAATCAATCTTCCTGCCAGGATTTTCACCACGAATATTGTGCACGTTAAGGTGATTTCTAACAAAAATCAATACAGCATCCTTCTGGTGAATAGATCTACAGAAGTATGAAACTAAGTAGAAACCATCAATGCTAGCAATTTTAATTTCCTTTGGGTTGAGACAATGCCCTGAGATGCAAACAATATCAGGTCGGTGATCAATTAAAAGTAGTTCGAGAACATTCATTTTAGAATGTATACGCTGTATGTTTAAATGTAAGACCTTAAAGCCACTTTTCCTGTCCCAGAACGTAGTCACACATTCTCTTTTTCATTTCTGGTCTTAATAAATTTATTTATGATGACACCACTTGGCCAAAGGAGAGTATTAATGATTAGTTGTAAACGGCATAATTGATGCCAATCCTGAAGGCACCATGGGCATAAACTTATTTCATCAAATTTATTTTATAAAATGAGATTTTCTCAATTCAATAACAAGAATGGTTAATAATACAAGTCACCAACTAAGTCCAATACACTATTACGGGGTATGCCCCCCCCCACCATGCTCCTACAATTTTTCTTCATCCTGCTGATGACAAAGAAATTAGCAGTGTTATTAAAAAAATAAGTAAGAAGCACACAGCATGATGATTAATCTCATGGTCTTGGCATCATGGCATCATGGTCTCTATTAAAAGGAATGGTAAGTCCTTTGTTTTTATTATTAAAACAACTTGGTTTTTATAATAATGAGAAAACAACATTTATTCAATTTCATCCCTACCAAAGGAAAATTACAGCCTTCCCTCTTTTGAGGATAAATGGGTCATGTATTAAGGATTCTATTGTAACAAAGCTTCTAGGGATACATATTCATGAGTCCCTGTCCTGGAAAGCTCAAGTTTATCAACTATACCCATAAGTTGCTGAAAGATGCTACCTCCTGAGAAAAATAGTTCCCTGGTTGCCACTTCTACTGCTCTCTCAATCTATTATGCATTTATTCACAGTAGACTGAAATATGGCATTGCTGTGTGGGGGCACTCATATCATTCCAAGTGCCTCTTTAGACTATAGAAATAGGCAGTAAGAGCCATAGCAAAAATTCCAAGGGCAAGCAGTTGTAGAGCTTACTTTAAAAGATCTAACATTCTATCTCTTCCCTGTTTGTATCTATTTCATACTATAATCTTTGTGCAGCAAAACAAAGCCATGTTCACTATGAAAACCAATACTGATGTACATAAGTATAGCACAAGAGGTTGTAATGACCTGAGAATAACTGCCCATGCCCAATAACTCATCCACGTTTGCTAAGAACCCTGGATATGCTGGTGTGAAATTCTTGAAAACACTACCTAGAAAATTAAGGGAAATAGATAATTTTTTGTTATTGAAGTCTAAACTAGATCAATTCCTTTATGAGCATCAATGCTATACAGTTGATGAATTTATGTCCCTTTCTCCAGGCAAATGATTTTAACCATAAATAACTCAACGAAGATACTCCTGCTACAGCTCCAGGCCCTTGTTTTGGTTTTCACTCTGTAAATTTATATTTTTATTTTGTGAATATGCTGACTCTGTTTAATCCATGCTGTGATGTCTGCAAAGAATATGAGCAGACAACGTGATGTGTTCTATATATGTTAAAAACATGTCTTATAGGAACGAATAAAAATTATTGTTATTATTATTAAGTCACAAGTAGCCATTAACTTTCTCAAAAAACCTACTGGAGCATTATTTATGCTCTTTTCTTCTAGTAATTCATATTTTTCTATGTTTAAGATGTTAATTTAAATTATGTAATTCATATTCCTCTGTCTCATTAAAGTTTCAAATATGTTAGACAAGCTAGACAATAACGGGACAATACTGGGTAGTAAATATTTATACAGCCCACATACCCTTTCTTATGAATAAATTTAATTCTAGCAATTTTTTTATTGGAATACAAAGTCATGGACTCACTTAGAAGGAATCTTATGTTCAGTCTTTCTTAGAACATAGCACACATTGATATAGTGTTTCTAAACATTTAATATTCACCTTTAATTAATCTCAACTCAAATTGCTTGAAACAAAAGTTTCTTGCTTTAAAGGGCATCTGAAAATATGAACCACAACATCAATATCAAAAATATAGCTTTTTTGATTGCACCAATTATGTAACATCCTACACCACAAGTCATGCACTAGGCATTAGATAAGAACAATTTTCCCGAGGGGAATGGGTGTTTTTCTCACTGCCCAGTAAACTATTCCACCTTCACAAATAATTTCTTTAAGTACCTTTAGCTGACATGATGGCTGCAGAAGCAAGGTTGTCAGGATGACTGACAAAAATCCCAGCAAGAAGAGAGTTGATCTTGCAGAGAACAAAATCTGTGGCTTCCTCGGCAGTGTCCAAGGATTCCAGAGTGGGAGATACATGGCACTCCAGCCATTTCCAGTCCCTGTTCACCTCCTCTGCCGTGAAGCAATTTGAAACCACTAGAAGTAAGAGAAACATGTAAAACCAATACAAATCAATAACTTATAATAGTAAAATAATATTTTATTTTCTTTAAGAACCTACATTCTATAAAACATTTGAAAATAAATATTTGTAGTAGTAGTAGTTTTAGGGGAGGCAACTGGCATCTAAAGTCATTTGCGCCATTAGGAATGGACAGGAAAGAATGAAGGGTAGCGAGAAACCTGACGTCGACATCTTTCCCTTTACCAGGCGGATGCTCTACCCAATTGACCTATCGAGGAAACTTACTTTACACTGAAATCTGTGGCCTTAAATGTAGCCAAATGTCCCAATTCTTTAGCCAAGAGGGAGCTGTTTCACCCACCAAAGGATAAATAAACAACACACAAGAGGAAAGACACTAGGTAAGCAATCATATGACATAATAAAGGATAGGAACAGTGTGTTTCGTGGCATGCATAGCCAGAAGAAAGAGATGAGCCACATTGGCCAAATACATATTCAAACACGAAATCCCACCATATGGCAAACACATTCATTCACATGGAAATAGTTATAAGAAAAAGAGGATAGGAACACATTAAGGACAAATACAGGAGAAATGGGGAAGGCGGAATTGAGCAGATCACAAGTGTAAAAATATTTCCTTGACCAGGGCTTAAACAACGGATCTTTCCACCTGCTGGGCGGATGCTCTAACCATCCTCTTTTCCTTATATTTATCTCCATGTGAATGAATATGTGTTCGCCATATAGCGAACAATCCCAATATCGATACAACTAGACTGTCTGATAGACCATATATACTTCTAAATAAAATACCATAGTTTCAAGAAATGTGACGTTTCAAAAATGTACCAGTGATTGTTCACAATGAATGAAAAACAGACTATAAGATTGTAGAAAATGCCCTTTTGTTGCACATTTTAACAGTTAAAGTCATATACTATATATTCCTTAAACTTGGTGAAAAAAGTTTGTTAATCAGGGTCTTTTTTTTTAAGTCTGAAAGTCCCTAAGCATGTGGTACCCCTGAGTATATATTGTCGCATCAAAGTACATGTTAAGGAGAGGTTTTAGATGCAGCCCCATGCAGTGGTCATATTATTACATTAGGTTACTGCTTCCATTGTGGATAATTCTAAACAATAAACTTAACATGTGCTATACTATGAAATTAAGGCTGGTGGTGATTTGACATTAAGTATCAAGACAAACTGCTTGACAGCAGCAAATCAAATCCTATCCTCTGTGGTTTCTTGCACATGCATGTGAAATGAATTAGCTTATGAACACCACCAATATTGATTGCCATCTTCTGCAGGACTACCCCTCACAATAATTTTTATTTAACCTAAATTTGCAAAAACTATCAAAAACCATTTTATCCTAGAGATTAGCCCACTTTTCATTCAAAACTCACGATGCTGAAACAGTACAGCTATATCATCACAATTCAACAATTTTGAAGTGTAAAAATGACTCACCTTGGCTAGGATGTACTATCATCCTTAAAGCTAAGGTACTGCAATGAAATGATGTTAGCTGACTTCATTGAAAGCAAAATATAAGTGCCAAATAAAATGTACTATTTTTTCAAAAAAAACAACTTATTTATCAAATCCATACAGCCTGAACAGGAGGGAGGAGATGATGAGACTATATCCTGACTACTGATTCATACACAAGCGAAATGAACTATTATTAAGTCTGAGATGAAGTGGAGTCATGTTGGTGAGAAACACTTGTTAAAGATCACAGCACAGCATCTCCCAGCACCAACACTCAATATATACTGTTAGTACATAATAGACCAAGGCCAGCACTGAAGAAATTGGAGATGAAGCATTAAGTTTTGGAGTGGAGTGGGTTACTGCAAATCATTTTAGGGACTATTTCTAGAAAAAGGGACTTTTTTAAAAATAGGGACAAGCCCTTAATTAGGAACTAAATGGCAGCAGCCCTGAGCTTAACAAGCAACAAAATAACATCAGTCTCCAAACTAATTATAATTGATTCAACTTGAGAATAAATCCTTATTTTTTCATTGACTTTATCAAATATACATTATACTGTAGTGCCTACAGTACAATTTTTATGCTATTTTTATGATTTATGACCATACAATTATCTAATTTTGTTTGAAAAGATATTTACCAAAAGTTCACTCACCATGATATACCTCTGATTGAGGTGGATGATAGAGAATACGATAAGGAAAAGGTTTTGTGTCAAATATGCTATCAAAAGTCCCAATTAACAGAGAAGAACCTGATCCTATATGTCCTTTATCCTTCTCTTTTCCTTCGAAACTTGACGGCTGCTCATTGCCACGACGTCTCTGCAAAATGAAATGTGGACTACATACTTCATCTACCCTGAAAGTAAAAGATTGTTAAAATAAAGTTATGGATGACAGAAATTAATGTCACCAGTTAATGGCCAGGGATAAGGTTTTTAAGTGGTAGACGATAGTACAGGGCATATCGCCATGCTTTAATATGTAGTGATTATGTTTTTATGATCATATAGGATGATGCACACAAGATAAAATCAATAATATATCTTTAGTCAAAAGTAATTACATTACTTCAAAAAATAAAAGTGCTAAGGGTAAACTACATTTACTATATCAATGCATATATTATCACAAAACATATGCCTCGACATCTAGGGCATAACCTTCGCCAATCAATATATAATTCTATCTTACATATATTCCAGAAAATTATGTAAGCATCATATAATGCTATGGCAATTAATTCAAGATTTCTACTAAACTCGGAAAAATTACATTGAGGGCGTAATGTTGTCGATTAGCTTTTATATCGCTGTTAAACTATAATTAACACTCTTTTTTCATATTAATAGAGCTTTCGGGCAAAATATTTTGTTTTTCTCTGGTTTCGACACAAAAGAAAAGCTGTAACGAAATGTCTTTTCTTTACGTCTAATGTTTATGACGTATTAAGGCGTTCATAAGGAATCATGACAAAATTAACATATGTAAATACTATAAGTACGTAAATATAAGTCCTTAATCGCGGATGATATAAATGAAAGGATTTTTTCCGAGGAGTTGTGAAGACACTCATTATTACGCCGATGTTTTGAGTTCCGTTAGTGAAGTTGATTATTGAAGAATAAAATTCTGTGAGTACTAAATGGAACTAAATGCTGTTTGTTTGTCGCCAGAACAATATAAATGTGCGAGCCCAAAAATCATTAATTCTAAGGAATTACAAAATGAATGACAGCACTCACCACAAATAACCCTTTATTAGTATTTCCTTTGGTTTCACCCACATTTCGGATTTCATTAATGACTGTCTTCGATTTTTAGTATTCCTCAGCGCCTGACGTAGACACTGTAGCAATTTAAAAGTATGTAATTATCATCGTTTACCATAATCCCTAATATGTTTATTGCAAAAAGAACGGTGAGAAGACGAACAAATTATTATCTTCAACGCCACGATAGTTATCAGCTGTTAAAAGCAGTTTTACCAACAGTCAACTTTCAAGAACCTAATTTTTTGTAACTTAAATATAAAATTTAACCTTGTTTCAATAATTTATTATTGAAATTTGGCTACCTCTTTTGATGGATGGCGGTAAATAGTCTACTTTTGCAAAGCGATATTTGCTAGGAACTTACAAAAGGTTTTAATTTCCTTTAGTTATGTGACCATGGTTATGTAAGAACTACTATGTCATAGAACATCAAAATCTATTTTTGGCCAGAAAATGATAATGAAAATTTACAAATTAGCGAGTTAAAGCTGGAATGAGAACAGGAATGGTAACTTCCCATTTTAAAAGAAAGATAGTTTCTTTCCGTCCACGGTATAAGCTAGTGATAGGTCGTTCATGATCGGTTCGTTCATAATGACTGAATCACCTAGTGAATCAAATGACTCGTACAGGGACAACCATACAACGTTAATTCGTGGTTGCGCCAATGACTGCTAAAGCTAAGACTTTCATCTAAGCCATAGGTGTTTTTTGATGCATTATTGCTAATAAGTACCTTTGAGGGAATCGTGTTAATAAACGACCATAAATTATCCTGCGCAATGCAATAATGGTAAAACCTAGGCCCGTGTCACTTGTTGCCCCATCGTCCGACTTTAAGTCCGACTCTAACTACCTTGCTGTGCTTAGAACATGCTGGTAGAAGATAAATTTGCCCTTATTGACAGCCTCATGCATATCATATTGCTTGTCTACATACAAAATAACTTTTGATTATTACTATTAAGAACTGATTGACACTTGAGTTAGGTATGAATCTTATCACAACTAGCTTACCTCTCAAAAAATTAACCCCCCCCCCCCCGCTTGATTAGCTGCCAAAAATGAAACACTTTCCAGTTTCCACAGCTGAATTCAGGAATTTTCACCCTGAGAAGATCATAGGAATATTCTTTCAAAGCTACTACATTTACCACGATTGATTGAATGGAAAATGGATCCATTCAAGGACAGGGTGTTGAGGTTGCTTTCACTTAGTTGGGAAACCCTCCCATCAATGATCAGGAACTAGAAAAGGCTGGACCAGCGACATGGGCCTGGTGTCAAGCTTCTGTTATTTGTTACTTAGGTGCCCCCATTACATTAACAGTGCCAGTATCAATAAGAGCTAAAAAAAAAGTCCATTTGTAAGTAGCATTTTACCCACTTAGCACAGCCAGGGGTAAAAAATTATCGGGGAACTTGAAACTGCTTTAAGTCCTCTTTCACATGATTGTATCAGATTTAATTGTAAGTAGCTTCGCAATTGCAATATATATTAGGGAGCTATTATTTGATCTTGTGTAGAAACACCATTTTTACACACCATCAGATATGCAATACCCTTTTCCTGGCCAAAGCTCTGACCCTTTTAAGAATTTTATTAGGAAGTCTGAGTTCATTGGCAAACACATCACTTAAATGACACTTAACAGTAATGCCAACATATACCTTTATGATTAAATGGTTATGTTTGTTAGTAAGATTAAGAATAGGATACATTTGTGCTCAAAGAAATAACCTGGAATGCAGTGCATCGAAATCGCTAATGCATAGGTAAACACACGAGAATGGTGAACATCCCTTTACACATATTTAACCCCTACAATTATTCTGACCAGTGTTTCACGAATGACTTATGCGACAACAATGTACAAGTAGAACTACTGTTGAATAAAAGAAACCCTGCACATAAGTTTTCCAATCACTGGGCAGAGTATCTTTTGTTTCATAGAGTAAAAATAGATGAGCCTAAAAAGATTTGGCTGCTCTTTTATCAAACACAACTATCCAAAACAAAAAGTAAACTTGAATTCTCTTAACAGAGCTTAAAAGATTCCTAAAAATGGATATCTAGTACAACTTGTAAATTAACACAGCAAATACATAGCAATGAATAAATTCTTATTATTCTGTTGATTCACACCTAACCCTGCAAGTAAATCTTTCTGATCGGTCTTCATCTACAAACATAAATGGGTCATACAACTAATCCTTGGAAATATTTTGAGTGATTTTTTTCTAGTTTTCAATAATCTCAGCTTAGCTTGATAACATTATCTTAGCATTTCTCCAATTTTTTTAAGCCATCTAAAAGGTCAGAGCATGTTTTAGCTTGTAACCGTTTGGTTCAAAGAACTGGTAACATCCTTGGCTTGAAACATTTGATGAGTGCATCACAAAAATTCAAAGAATATATGAGGGGCAGTCAAATGAAAACAGAACACCCACCATAACACACAGTCCATGTGAAAGGTGGCACCACTGTTTGCATGGGTCGAAACTGTCATTGCTGTGGTATCAACTGCATAGTGATAACTCACAGGCATTCAGTTTTTGGGTTGTCTTTGCTGGTCCATGGACTGGTCTAGTGTGTTTGTCCAGCTGTAGAAATGGAGGATAGCGAAGAAAAGCGCTGGAAAGCTTAAATTCATTGTTGCAGGTCTCTGAAGTGGTGTGCAGAAGTGGCATAGGAGATTCTAAGAAGGGCACACATCACTTCAAGTCGATGTGCACCCAGGACAGGCCCATCAAGCTATTACCATGTGATAAGGTAGATTGATAGCCTTAGCTGGGAAAACGAAGAAATCACGGAGGAAGAACTTCATGGTCAAGTCATCATTACCCTTGGCTCCCTACATGCCATTATCAATGATCACTTGCATTTCCACAAAGTTTGCATGCAGTGGGCTCCACATCAAGTAACAAGAGGGACAAAAGATTGACAGAAGAGCATCATAAAAAGAGAGATTTCAGGCATGATATGGTGGAATATCATGATTAATAAAAATTGGTAATTTTCCACAAAATAAAATTTTTAATACAACCGGTTTCGATGTAACTACATCATCTTCTGGTCAGACATCGCAAGTTTAACATAGGTACATCGAAACCGGTCGTATTAATAAAAAATTTATTTTGTGGAAAATTGCCGATTTTTATTAAGAAGGGCACCATGTCTAAGTCATTTGCAGCAGTAGCCCAAGGAAGAGTATACTATATATTTGTGCCATATTGTCTCGGGAAGAAATGTGGAGCCAGCATTTCAACCCTGAGAGCCAATGGCAAAGCCAACAATGGAAATATCCTCATTCTCCCCAACCAATGAAATCCAAGGCTATTCACACAAGTTCCAGTTAAGTCATGATGACCTTCTTTGACTGCAGGGGTCCTCCACTTATATACTTCCTCTAGTATGGAACCACAATCTAAGTGCAGCACTATGAAGACACGTCGCAGAGTGTGATGTGCCATAAAGTCAAAACACCTCAGAATGTCGTCAGACAGAGTCATCCTATTGCAAGATAATACTCACCCCCATTCTGAAGAAGGCTACACTTCATTGATTCAGTTGGGAAACACTTCAACATCTTCCAAGAAACTGCGGGAGATGCCATAACAGTAACTTTTAACAGTCATCCGATAATATGCATTTCAATGCAACCATTTCAGAGTGTAAAAATCATTCGCCTTGACTGAGATTCAAACCTGAATCTCTCCATGTCCACCTGAGTGCTTTAGCCAGTTAAGTTATCGAGGCATCCTCAAACTGAGGGATCCGGATTCAAATTCCAGTCAAGGCAAATGAAATTGCTGCACTTAAACATCCTCCGTACAGCCTGGATCATTCACCTTGTAATTTTCACATCTTTGGCAACCTAAAGAAAGACTTTGTGGATCCCAGTTTCATTTGGACAAGGAAGTGCTAGAGTAGGCAATCATCAGCAACCTCTCTCTTTCAACAAAACTGAAATTGTTTCATCTCCTAATGGGATAAATGTATAAAATCTTTTCGTTATTACTTTTGAATAAAACCATTCCATGCTCACGGTGTAGCAGGTGATCAGTTTTTATTTGACTGCACCTCATAATGCAATTGGATATCCTACATAATGTCTCTCATGTTATGGAAATAATTGTTGACAACATAACACTAGACAACATAACACTAGACAACATAATATAAAGTTATTGCATATTTCCAATATTCTGAAGTCTAACATGCACTCAACTTATGTGAATTCTTGCCTCACCTTTGAGAAAATGGGCAATGTGATGTCATATCATGCCATTAATTAGTATGGGAGCTGGTTCTTTTATAGTTTGCCATTAGATTAACTGTAAATGTAGTAGTACTGTAATACGACAACGAATTACAAATTTTCTTTTAAAGAATTGAGAATTATAATCTGCACAATTTAAAATAAACCTATCATCAATACAAATTTATTTATTTTCATTATGCAAAATATATTTTAATAACTCTGTTACACCTTCGGCTACAAACAGGGCACTTGCCCGATTGAGACCATATTCTCTTGGCACATTTGTAACAACAGCAAAGGTGTCCAGATTTCCCATGAACAAACACGGTATTCTTTGATTGCTCCATGCAAGTTATACACTTTTCACTATTCAAAGCATCCTCGGCCACATCAGCCTTGTTTGCAGTAGGAACATCTGCATCTTTTGATTCATTGTCTTGGTCAGAGGAAGATCCTACACCACAGTCTTTTAACACATTAACAGGAGAATTATGAATCCGTTTGCAGGCTTTCTTCTTACGCTTTGGTAAAGGGTGTGGCCTTTCAGGGAACCAGTTTTTACGAACCTGAAATGAAAAAAAAAAGACTTTCAATGACGGAATATACAGTGGAATGTCACTTCATGAACACCTCACCAAATAATTAACCTGCAATATAAGTAAACAATTTTGTAAAAAATGACCATATAGTGAGCAACAATTTTTAAAATAAATGGCAAGAAGATGTGCCAGATTGCACGTCTGCTACATTAGTGTTTAGCATTTGTTCCACTAACACCTTAGTGTCACTTAAGATCACTCATTTTTCCAAACTTTTGTTTAGAGAATATTTTTGAATTTTTGCGCTAACCTTAAAAACCCTCACCAAACATCCTCTACGAAAGACCTGCAACAATACAGCCATAGGTGAATAA
Organism: Hetaerina titia; assembly: GCA_037158775.1. Taxonomy (NCBI): domain Eukaryota; kingdom Metazoa; phylum Arthropoda; class Insecta; order Odonata; family Calopterygidae; genus Hetaerina; species Hetaerina titia. Next base: position 12,553,495 of record CM073768.1, on the reverse strand, counting down.
AAATAATTGAAAAAATTAAGAGAGCCTTGAACGGCCATCGTTTTACAGCCGTAGATGACATTAAAAGCGCATCGCTGAAAGAACTAAAGGCTATCTCAAAGATCGAGTTTGAGAAGTGTTTCGGGGATTGGAAGAAGCCCTGGCACAAGTGCATAATCTCCAATGGGGACTACATTGAAGGTGACAACATCAATGTATAAGAATAAATAAATATTATTGTCCGAAAAATTATTATTCCCATTAATTTTTTAACACACCTCGTACTCTACATCAGGTCCCTCTTCACCTCTGTATACTTCCTTCCTACCTTCATCCCGTCCAACATCCCTATCCTGTTCCTGCCCTTTCCTCGTTTGCCTAACATTCTCCCCTCTAATACCTTCTTCAACATCTCACTGCTGATCAATATGCCCATTATCCATTTTTACTGCCTCCATAGGATTTCTCCCAAAAATCCCTCTCCTCACCCACCATACCAAGTACTTCCTCATTTGATTTTCTTTTGGTCCATTTCATTTTCTTCACATTCACATGTCAAAAGCCTCCAATCTACGTCTATCCTCCTGCTTCAGCGACCATGTTTCCACGCCGTACATAGCGCTCCATATCAGAGTTTTTACGAGTCTTTTCTTAACCTCCCTACTTAACGTCCCCGTCATCAACTCCCTCCTCCTTGAGAAAGCCTCCTTACCTAGCGCAATTCTTCTCTTTACGTCCTTACTACTTTGACCGTATTGGTCCAAAACACTTCCGAGATATGTAAACTACTCTACCTGCTCTATTTTTTCCCCTCCTATTATAATGTTTAGCTAAGCCTTCTTCTTTCTGGAAAATCGCATAACCTTTGTTTTATTAATATTTATTTTCATCCCATATCTATCGCACTGAACCTTCAATTCACTCAGCAATGCTTGCAACCCCTTGGCTGACTGAGCAACTAATGCTTGGTCATCAGCAAACCTAACCAATTTTACGAATTCCCTTCAGACTTTCATTCCTACCTCCAGTTCTTTAATAATTTCCTCCACACATAGTATACGTTGAACACTGGTGTTAACGGACAACCCTGCCTTACACCTCTTCCTAACACTGCCCATCCGGACTCTCCCTTTTCCCACTCACACCTGAGCAGTCTGAGACATGTACAGGTTGCGGATTGGTCTCCTGTCCCTCCAATCCATTCCTATTTTCTGCAATACACGCATTAGCTTTTCCCAATTCACTCTATCAAATACTTTATCGGAATCTACGAAACAGGCAAATACATCCTGATTGTATTCTATATTCCTCTCGTTTAGTGATCTTACTACTGCAATGGCATCAAGCGTACCTCTCCCCTTCCTAAATCCAAACGCCATCCCCTAAGTAATCATTTGTCTTACTCTCTATCCTTCAGTTGATGATCCTGAGAACAAATTTAGCAGCGTGGGATATTAAACTTATTGTTCTGTAATCATCACATGATATAGCCCTGACCTTTTTCGGAATAGGAACTAAAATTGATCTTACAAAGTCTTCCGGCCAGATTCCTTCCTCATAGATATTATGAATAAGTCCAAATAGTCTTCCTTCCACCTTTCCCTAAACCTTTCAATAGTTCCGCAGGAATGTTGTCTACCCCAATGGCCTTATTTAGTTTCATCTCCCTTAATGCCCTTTCCATCTCATCGTCGAGTATGCCTGGACCTAAGCTATCTTTATCTACATCATGTTCCTTTTCTATTTCTAACCTTCTTGGCCCAAGTTCTTTACCATACAGTGCTTCTATATATTCCTTCCATCTCTCTTGGATCTTTACTTCATAAACTATTATCTTACCCCACTTATCTCTAACTATTAGCATATATCTTACGTTCTTACTTCCTGATAGTTATTTAAACTTGCAGTATAACACTCCAATTTCACCCATCTCTTGCAAACTTTCCATACCCTCGTACTGAATATTCCACCATGCTTCTTGTTTTATTTATTGTCCGTCTCAATTTATTATTTAACTCTCTGTACTTCATCATAACTCTGTGTTTACATTCTTCAATTTCCTTCTCTCATTTATTTTTGTAATCCTCTCATCCAGGATTCAAGGATGAAATAATAATATGGAATAATAAACTCATCACACATGATGACAAATGCAAAAAATTTGCTTGGTGACTACATGGAGAAGTAGTTAACATTTTAAATTAAAACTGGCAATTTTCCACAAGGAAAAATGCCAATTTCAATTAATCATGATATTCCACCATATCACACCTGAAACATCTCTTTTTATATGTAGTTAACAGTTTTTAGTTAGCAAATATGAGGTCCATACAAAAGGTCCCCAAACTTTTTAAATAATTTGCCTGCAAATGGTTATTTTTTAATCTGCAGGTACGAATTGTGTCCGTGGGAACTTCACAAATAACCGTATTCAAACACTTCGCTGTTATCTTGTTGGTTAAATGGATCTGTTAATGTGAAAAGTTATTCATGGAGGGTGGCAAAAAATCGGAACTGCATTCAACCACTTAGTTGTTATCTCCTTTTTATTCATTAGTTAAGAGCCGTAAATGTGAAGAGGTGTCAATGACTGCGGTGAAAAATCGGATCCATAGAAATGAGCTGATTGAAGGAGCAGTAATGTTCTGTGACATTCTGTGTGAAACTGCAAATCCTTCACAGAAACTTCCGAGTTGATAGCCAAGGCTTACGATGAGGATGCTATGAAATGTATCATGTGTATCATGAGTGGTTTACTCAGTTGAAAAAGAAGCGGTAATCAGTAGAAGACTACGAACGTTCTGTAAGACCATCAATGTCGACTGATGACCCCCATATCATGGAAGTGAACGATCTCATTTGTGCAAATCGATATTTGACTGTCAGTGAACTTACAGGAGATTGTGGCATCTCGATTGATTCATGGTATGAAATCCTGACTGAAAAATTGAGTAAGCATTGAGTTGCTGCCAAATTCGTGCATTCCCCCGATGACAGCAGATAACAAACAACATCGAGTTTGTCTGTCAGGAACTGACGTGGATCAAACTGAAGACAATGAAACCATGTCCAGGATCATAACAGGTGGTGGGTCATGGATATGACATCGGAGCTTAAGTGGAATCTTCACAATGGATTTTATGCCCCCTGCCCCAAAAAAGCTTGACGTGGCTTTTGGTTTTTTTTCCCCAGCTTGGGTAAAATGAAAACTTGAGGGGAATCTTTCACGGCTTTGGTTCGTATGTTTGAGTATTTGCAATGACACATTCTCATTTGCTTTTTGGTTTCTGGAGTTCTATATTCCGTTTAAGTGGACACTGTATGTTTCTTCATTGTCTGAAATATGACTGTGGCAAATGATCAAGGAAAGAAAGGGCATTCATTTCCATAACTTCATGCTTCAAGACATTATCCTTGCCCCAACATGGACCGGTTGGCTTGCCCTCGCATCAAAGAGACATACGACTGAAGTGTTGGCAGGCAAAGCAGCACATAGGGTTTGGGATGAACAGTCACACTGGGATGCATTTGTACCCTATAAAAACGTCTTCAGGGAGCTGGTCTAAGGAGAATGTGAGGACAATTGAAGTTGTGTAGTCTCATTGTTCCTCTCTGTTGTAAATCTACGTGTGTCAATCACTCTCTGCGAGGCCATCTCTTCGTTAATCTCTTCGATGTGGAATGGGTCCAAGTGTGATATGACACCCTCACTTGTGTTGAGATTCATATGAATTTGGACATGCACGGGAGTGATATGTAGCATACTAGTTGCCAATAGATGGTCACTTAGTTTCCTATTTGCTGTTTCAATTAGAAGTGAATCATTGGGCAGCTTTTTGACTGACTACAGTTCTACAGGTGTTGAATTAGATTAGGGCTTTATGAATTAGGAAGGAGGACACTTTTGTTCATGAAACTCACCTTATTCAAACACTGCATTACTAAATATTTATTACTAGCATTAACAAAGTTGCCTGCCTGCATGCATCTGCCTGCATCCCTGCATCTGCCTGCATCTGGATGGGATCTTTTGGGTGGTGGAAGTGTATTTTCCTCCATTCCAATATAAAGATTCATTCCCCAGCCCGAGGACCCACACAATTGGGATGCCGCGCCGCAAAATTGGAGGAGTCACCAAGGCTAGCTCAGGGGATATAGCATTTTCAAAATGACTGTCTGATTCAGGGTAGAATCTTCAAGGTAAGGGCCCACCAAAAACGCTTGCACCTCCAACAACCCTATGCAGACCCCCATTGCCTTGGCACTTCCTCCTGGAACAAAACCATGATGGAAGCTGATTGACTGGGAATGGCTGGCTCCTGGCAGGCCGTTTACAGAAAATCCAGGACAAAGAGGGGTATTACTCCCTGGTCCATACCAGGCATCTGAAACCCAGCTGAGAAAAAGAGACCTCCAGGATACCCTTTTCTCATTTGCAAGTCTCCAGCTACAGCAAACATTTGGGTGGATCCCAGGTCAGATGGTACAACTGCACACAGACAGCAGATCCGCTAGACTGTTTGGACGCACCCCTTTTTCAATGGGGGTTTGTTTTTGGGATTCTCTCCCTGCCCTTTAGTCACCTCTTACAACAAGCAGTGATACTGCGGGAGTATTCTCCATCCCCCTACTTGCAGGGGTCATAGTGAGATTCTTTTAATGCTTAATGTCTATATCTAAGTGTAGACTAAACTACTTGTGATGGGGAGCATTTACCAGCAACACCAATAATAAGTAATCCTCACCTGGAAGCATTTACTGCAGTAGCGTGGGAGGGGCTTGTTGAGGCACTTACACCTCAAACATGTCCAGTAGTCAGTTCTTGGAATGTCTGAGTCGGACGTATCTTGGTTTGGGTTGGATTCATCACCGAACTCCCCTTTCTCGTCTACCTTTACCACAATCTCCGTCACCTTCACATGATAGTCCTGACAAGAAAAAGGGAAATAATGTATCATCCTGAGCACATGTGGAATAAAAGAACACAAAATTTAATCAGCGAAAAATCATCTGAAATTCTCCCATGCTCAACTACTAGATAACCTCAGACATTTCAAGAAAACCACTTTAACTGCTACATATTTCCATGCTCACTACTTTTACATTCTTTATTTCTTTAATAACCTGAAAGCCATCACTAGGTTTGTGGCAGGGAGTGAATACACACCAGACTAATTTTTACATGAATATTTTAACCCCTGCCGCGGTCGGACAATATTAATGCTATTAGATTCCATATCATTCGTGGAAAAAATGATATCTTAAATCTATCTGTTCTACAATTAACCTCTCTAATTTTATTGACATGATCTTTCCTATCATAGAACAATCGGTGTAATAATACATTTTTAACATTATCGCTTAAGAGACATCCTTCCAACTTATGCAAGAAATTTAATCTGTAATTTAACCTCCACCGTGACCAATTCCCAACCTAGATCCTCTAATATTTTAGCTCTACCCTACTCCTTTTATCATAACAACATTATAGCTCCTGTCATACAATTCGCCAATCAATCCAACTTCCTAAGGATCATATACACTAGCAGCATACTCATAACCAGCAAAATATAACTCTCCTTGACCTTTTTGTCACATTTTTCCAATACTCTTCTCATTCATCCTAATTTTTTAAACATAACAATTTCAGGCTTAACTTTATGAAATTCCTTCATGATGAGGGTAGGGAAAGAAACTTTGCACTTCCACAAAAAGATTTATTATTTCACATGACCATGGTTTCAATGCTGTACATCATCATCAGGTAATACACAACATTAATTAGATAGCCTGGCTTCAAGAGGGGAGGAAGTTAGGGGGGGGGGGGTAAAGGAGAGGGGACACGTTCAATACTGGTGCAACAACCTATAGTAGGGAGGAGGGATGGTTGTCTGCATTTGTCTGGCCTCCTCTCCTAGCCGACTACAACACCCCCCTCTCTTAGCCCTCTAATAGGTTGCTGCACCAATACTCAACTTACCCCCTCTCCCTTACTCCACCTACCATCCTCCCCTCTTGGAGCTAGGCTATATAAGTTGATTAATTTTTCATGTGTGACCCCTGATGATGATGCACAGCATCGAAACCATGGTCATGAAATAATTAATCTTTATGTGGAAGTGCAAAGTTTCTTTCTCTACCCTCATCCTAATTTTTTGTAAGCTTGTCCACATATTCCCCACACATTTTGTATTCATTCTTATTATATTAAAATTACTCCAGAGGAAAAAGACAAACTGTGAAATTCACTAAAATTTTTTATTGATATGGTACTACTGGTTTCATCAAACAGGTGACATCGTCAGGTACAATGTCACCTTTATGATAAAACTGGTAATACCAAATTAATGAAAATTCTGGTGTATTCCTCCAGATGAATGTTCATAAGGTTGAGCCCGACACCATTGAGAAAATACTTCTCCTCCTTATTGATATCTAAGCATCACTGCAGCACCTCATGTGTACAGTGAGATGCAATTCATGCTGCACGACCCCAGGATTTATTTCCAGCTGTATTTCATCAAGATCCTGGTCCATTTCATCCAATTATCAGGGTCAGCATTCACACATTCTTCTTGAAAATCAAGGCAAATGTCACTTTTCTTACATTCAGCAGCAAGTCAACTTACATCATTCATAAAAATGGCATTGAAATGTCTGTAACCAGTTATACCCTAATAAACAATAATATTGTACCAGCAGATATACCACCATAGCAATTATTTTTCTTGAAGCATCATTTGCGATGAAACATTCCACTTAAATAACAAAAAGACTTTTCAATTTTGAAACGTGCATGTGAAATCCCTTGTTTGTTACATAAAATCTCTATTTTCCACATATTTTCAAGGCTTTTCCAAAGTCATCTTGGTATACGGAGAAATAAATTGAAACCGCCCTGTAAAATGACATGGGCATATTTCCAATGAAACCATTAATAAAACACTTCTTTGCAGAGATTTTATGCTCCCAAAACTTTGGAATGTCTAGTTGGTGACAGAATCGATGCCTTTCATGCAGTGTGTGCACTTTAAGAGAGTTAGTAGGCGAGGACAAACAAATCGTATCACTCTAAAGTGAGAAGGGGGAGCTTCCATATTGTAGAAATATTTTTTAATTGCACCACATCAAGAATTATTTATTCTTGATTGGGTGTATAATCATTCATGAAAGAAGAGAAATGACTTCAAAAAATCAATGACATCATCACATGTACATTTGCTCAACTGCTAGGTTGAGTAAATTCAAACAATTTCGGACACTTAACAGCCATCTATATTCACCCAAGAAACTACAATCCTCATTCACAAAGCCGACTTCTTAACACTCCTTTGACCCGAGACGTTGTTACTCCAGAGATATATCAATTGGAAGTTGATACAATCCACCAGGTGGTAGTTAAACTCACTAAAAACTGTCTTGATTGCTACATTTTGGCAAGTATCTCATATAAGTATTGAGGGATACTTGAAAATTAGCTACCCCTATAATTTGATTGTTTTGGTGTGCAAATCAAACTTGAAAATTTATTAAAAATAGCCTTAACCATGCTTACTTTGTCTTCGAATGAAGAGTCACTACTACTTTCAGTTCCTGAGCCAAATGGATTTTCCACTTCAGAAAGAGACAGTTGCTCATACTCTACAGCTGAATTCAGTATCGTTAGGCCAGTTGTTCGAGAAGAACCATCAGTATCAGAAGATGTATCTGATGTATCCCGGCATAACTCTGTCAGGAAATCAATTAATGACAATAGTCAATACCACTTAAAAAGATTAGTCCAGAGTAATGAATAGCATTCTATTTTGTTTAATAACATACCTGTTTCCCAACCCTGCATACTGTGCACACTTTCATCTCCTGATAATGGAACAATTTCAGGTACAAAGGTAATTCTCATATTTGCTCGTTTACTGGGAGGCGAGTCTGAAAGAATTAAGTAGCTTTAGCTCACAATCACCTCAAATCATGACTTACACATTTTACCAACATTTAAGCATAACGAATTCTTTGAGGGTCATCACAAATAGAGTAAAACAATGTTGTCTTAAAATTCACGACACCGAAGAAGTTTTACTTGGGTAAATATTTGGATTCAAACAAACCAAAAAAGAAAACTTCAATAAGTTGCTATGAGCAATGAATTGTTGCGACTAACCAACTCTCTTGCACACAAAAATTTGTAATTACCTTTAAAATCCCTCGCATTTAGTTTTATAAAATTCCAAGTCGCCAAATGCAGCCATGTGTTTTCCTCATATCAAATATGGTCATAAAACAACAAAAAAGCCTCCCTACAGAAATTGCTAGCTAATATAAGATGACCAGCCAAACACCCGCTGTGTTGGACCAATACAAGGTTTTTATAATAAGTATTTGGAAAAGTTTGGGAAAAATATTTATTTCAGATATTGTTACAATGAATCAATATTCTTCAAAATACATCCCATTAGTATCAACACACTTTTGCCAGTGGCTTTTCTACAACTCAAACTCGCCTTGCACAGGCTCAGGTAGGCAACTTTCGGAAGGTCCTTCAGGGGACACGAGACCCTTCAAGCCTTCACTGACCAGCCAGACTTGAGAGCTCACCAAGAGAGCCTTGACTACACCAGCCGCTTTTGCCCACCTGTTTCTCTCTCTTCACCCACTCTCACTGTGGCTTCTCTTGCACTTCCTTTCGCTTCTTCGGTATGATGAACTCGACTAGAGTTTATCAGGACTATTTCTTGATTTTTTTAAATTTTCACAGTTGGTCATTCCAGGTATTCTTTTGTGTATTTAACACATAAGTGAAAACATTTAATCCATTTTAAAGAGTGAAACCATTAACTAAAACCTTTTGTGGCACTGGATTAAAGGCACTTTTTGAAAAGGTATTTTTCCAGATTGTCCATAAATAGATCCACCAGGAGAGGTGATAGAGGTGAACCTGCTACTTCTTCAGTTTGCTGGTAGTATTCCCCATTGAATTGAAAATAATTTTTCTCTACACATAACCTTAGTAGAGAGGCAAAATCTTTTAGAAATGGGGGTTGAGCACCTGAATTTTTTAGCACTTTTAGCACTCAGCCACATTTGCTGCCTAACAAATGTAAACATTGGTGAAGTGACAGAGCAGCATGTACAATAGGAATGTGCAGTGGGAAATACAGAATCAAACCATAAATAAATTTATTATGCTGAAAGGGAGGGGGCATCGGGGTGACTGGACACTTCCGGAGTCCAGAAGCCAAACATTAGCCTCCCTGGGATCCAACATTCAACAAGAGAGCCTCCACTATGACAGCTGCTTTTGTCCACTTGTTTCTCTCTCTTCACAGACTACCATTATGAGAACTGTTGTCGTGCATACTTGAGAAATGCTGTCAGATGCATCATACATGCACCATAGTATGTTCTTTCCCATGCCTATTTCACTGTTTGGTATCTGTTCACATCCATTACATACCGGTCCTTGACATACTGCAAAAACAAGCTCTCGACATCAGCATTCTTAAGAAATTATAATTTAATTCATTAATAGAATGTTTGCATATTCAAACCATTAATAGTCACACAAAAATAGTCAATATTAAGCAACTAATTGTTGAAAAGCTACTATTAACTAATTTAAATAAAATGAAATTAAAGTTTAAACAATAATTACATACTACAGTAATTACATGATAGAGTTAGTAGGGTTTGCTTAACAAAAAATTCATTGTTCTCATAAAAGTGAAATGTTGATACATCAAATGAGTGGGAGTAGGGATCAAAAGGCCAGGCAAGGCATAATTTGAAGAAATGGCCTTTGGAATTTGGTGCCTGGGAGACAGACAGAGCCTTCCTTCTAGGAGGCTAGGATGAACAGCTATGCCACAGGATGGAACCTGCAAGTTGGCATGGGGAGGGTTACTCAGATCATAGAGTTCTGCTCAATATCAGAGGCAGCGCATTGGCTAACTAGTGGAAAATATCAATAGCTTACAAACGACGAAAGAAGACAAGAAAGACATAAAATATTGAAAGGCACATTGGGGTTGAGCAGGCGTTACAGCCATGGAGGCTAGATGGCAACACTAATAGTGCGGAATATTTGAATTTGCTATTTGATTAAGGTGGAAGCAGTGGTGGCTGCTGCATGCTGATTGATTAAAATTAGCTAATAATTCAGCAAATAATTGTGACTTCGAAATTCTGACAAAATATCCACAGGGAAACCTGGGAATAAGGTGTAACAGCTCAGTTTGAGAAAATTTTAACAATCAACAAAAAGAGGCATTGGTCAGTGTCTGAGAAAATATGGTTGTTCAGAGGTTGAGGTTATTGGTAGGTGGTAGAAGTAGACCCGGGTGGGTCCACTTCTTCAAGTTCAAGCGGTTCAACTCCTCCCTGAAATGCAAATAAGAGATTTTACACTATACATTAGTTTTGTACATTTTGAGGAGTTTGGTGGAGTGACTAAAATTAATTAATGTTGTATTGCTGAAAATAGAACTTCTTTTTAGTCCTTTTAGAATGAATAATGTGATAGAATGAATGTGACAGAAGTACAATTGAAAATAGTAAACTAGTTGACCAAACAGTCAAATTATGATACAATATTTACCTGATTATGTCGTATCTGCAATATCAAATTCCTGTGGCCATTACAGGACAAACCATAAATTCAAGTGCTTCTGTCTGCATATAGGCGAATTTTGTTTGGTCCTGGAATGAAACTTAATGAAAATTGATGCATAGGAAAATATACACGTACTTAATACATTAATGAGAAGCATCCAGAGATTTTTTTCTAAGGACACTTACTGAGGAATATGTTTATATTTTAATATAATGTAATACTTCAAAAGATGCTGAAAGATCAAAATCTTACCTTTGTTAAACGTTCAGAGCTTAAGCAAATTAACAGCCACCTTTTCTGTTGATATCGTCTACTTACCAATTAATACTGGTACATTTTTCCTATACACTGCATGACTGAGGATGAAAGACAATACTTGCCTGTTATATGCAATATAACTTGATAAATGAATTAGTTTCAAAACCACTATATTTCTAAATTATATTGCATGAAATGCCAAAGTATTTTCTTTCTCACTCACTATAAAGGAATTCCACAAAGCACCACCAGAGCTTCAGTTCATGGAGTGGACATTCAATGTCGGCTTCTTTGAAGTTTTGTAATAAGGAGTAAAAAATTTTCATTCTATAGATTATCCTAACATTTACAACTCTTGACTTTTTTACGTTACACGTGATCCACTTCGGCAATCAATCCAACTTCATGAGGATCCCATTTACAGAGAAACCTTGCTTAGCGAGCAACTTTCTGCATCACAAGTTACAAGGAGGCGAGAATTCCTAGATTCAGTGCGCCTGCTATTGCAGTTTGTCTCTACCACTCATTCTACTAGCAACTTAGCATTGCTAGGGATCACTATAGTACGGTTGCTAGCACACTGGCTTTCCACCCTAAGGGACCAGGCTTGAATTCCACCAGCAACAGGTATTTTTCAGTGACATCCTGATCCTACTTGAGGTGCTTTGTGGAGGGCACTTTGAGTGGGTATACCTCTGTCGCATGGGATGTTAAGCTGCGGACCTGTTGCACCTTTCATTAAAAGCAGGCTAATGCCAACGCTGGGTTTCTCTTCACCCTTCATCCTTTCCTGCCCATACCTAATGGCGCAAATTACCTGAGCTGTTGGTTGCCTTCCATAACAACTACTACTACTAGTGATTACACATTTTTCCAAGCTGGCAATCAAATATATTATTATCATTTTTTTGTTTAAAATTTAATAGAACTTGGTGCATAGTTTTGAAAATAGTAGCAGTAGTAAGTTTGAATAAAACAGTTTCTGGCGTAACTTGGTGGAAAATCTTCATACTGACTTTTAATAATCAAACCACTTCACTTTTCCACATGAACTTTTTAATTTTTACTACCCAGGTTTCGTTATAGCATAACATCATCAGGTAAAAATAAGGTTAATAATAATAAGGGTTGGACTTGTTTAGTTTTACCTGATGATGTTATGCTATAACGAAACCTGGGTAGTAAAAATTAAAAAGTTTATGTGGAAAAGTAAAGTGGTTTGATTATTAAAAGTCAGTAGTAAGTTTGTTTTGTAAGGTGAGTCAACAGCTATGGTCATTATGCAACACTGTCAACAGGTTTATCACCTCAATACCCTAGTTATAAATAGATAAATATTTAAAACCAAAATCTCAAGAAATTAAATGCCGCAACTATGAGTTCACCTAATTAGGCCAGTTTCCCATAAAACTGTCAAAACTCAAATTAAGGAGTATTCTCCTAAAATAGTACTAAGATCACCTCTTATTTTAAATGCCTCTAGCCCTCTGGTATTTGTCACACTTTTTCAGGATATGGTTCACCATATCCTGACAGTGTGTTATTCTTCGCAGTGAGGTTGTACTTGTTTCCTCTGTAAAGAGTTACAAGTGCATGAGGGCACAGTGCCCTTCTACAGAAACACATGATGTCAACGTCTTCCCTTTGATTTTGCCAGATGGAAGTGAGCCATGCTGAAGCAACTGACTTCATTGCCATCTATTTATTGTTATCAACAGACCACCAAGCTTCCTTCCAATGGTTTAAAACAGAGTTTTGCAAAGCACCCTTTAGGTTCTCCTTAACAGGTACCAACATGGAATTGGTCTCAAGCATACCCAAGACCTACTTTGCGGCTTTCACATTGCCAGCAATTCCTACAAGGCCAGGAGTCCACCTAATGGACACCCTGTTCCAATTTTTATGAAGGGGGGTTAAATGGATTTCATTAACTATCAGATGCATTGATGAGAACATCACTATGGATTTTAACGTGCTCAACAAGCCCGAGAAAATCAAGCATGAGACTTTTTCTTTCGCTTACAGCTTTCCTGATCGCTAACAGCTCGACTGTGAAAAGACAGCAAAAATTATTTAGTTTTCCTTTAGGATCTCATGGTCGGGCACGACCACCGCAAAGGCACATGCAGATTCTAACTTCGATCCATTGGTATGGACAGGGACAAAGTCGGAGTGTGATCCGAGGAAGGCACTTAACCCCTTGCACTGAAATGACGAGTCTAGCTTGTCATGAACTTCCAATACCAAATCGCACAATGACGAGTGTAGCTCATCATCAGATTTTCATAATTTTAGCACTGTTTAGGGAAACAATATAAACATTTTGAAACTTTAACAATGTTAAAACATCCATAATGTGCATAAAGAACTCATATTTCATGAAATATTATGCATTGGAAGTAATAAAATGATATTATCCGAGTGGCGATAGCTGTGTTCTCAATGCTCTTACGGGAAGAGTTTCGATCATCAAATTTTTAAAATCCTACTTTGGACAGCAGATTTGAAATCACACTTGCTCAGGAACTACATCCCCGATCGCCATGAAATAAATTGAGCTCTCTTCCATACATATTACAAATTTGAAGTTTATGTTATTTTAACACAGAAAAGTTTAAAAATAATTTTTTATCAGTATACTATTAGTAGCATTATTTGTGAAATGATGTTACAATTTGGAATCTTTGACAAACTATTAGTTTAGCCATCCTTCTGTAATATTATTTTCGTTTGTTTTCATATTGGGTGTCCACCTAAACGTATCAAGTTTCCTACCCACTCTCTTTTATAACTAGAAGTGTCATATGCTGACTTTGGTCGTGTAATAGGAGCACCCTTTTCGAGAAGGCAGTCATCTCAGCTTTTCTCATTGGGCTATGCAGTTCCTTCAAAGTAAGCTTAGTTTGAATGCGATCATTCATGTGATTAGACGGAGTGTGTTACAGGTGTTCTTTTCGGTTTTTGTCCACGTTAGTTATATATATACTGTGGTAAAAACAATGATAAAAGAATTATTAACTGTGTACGTGAAAGTGATGATTAGAGTATTGAACTGAATGACGATGGACGATGAAGAATTAGATGACGAACCAACTGAAGCGGAGAATGAAACCTGCAGTGAAACAGAGAGTGATGATAGCAAAGTCGTGCTAAAAGTTAGAAAACGTGCCTTCCGTGCATCAAGCAGTGGAGATGAAGCATCTACTAGTGCCAGTGCATCCAGGGAAGAATGGGTATGGGATGAAAAAGATAATGATCCAGATATAAAACATTTCACTGAAATTTCCTGCGTGTGTTGTTTCTGCATCAAGTAGGCAAAAATCCAGAACACTTACATATTTTTGAAGAGGTGCTGAGTGCTGACTTTTGGGAAATGTTGTCAAAGGAAATGAACAGGTATGCAAAGTAAGTGATGATGAGTGAACTGTATAATGAAAAGGAGATAGATAAAAAATGGTTTGACGTGAATCCCAATGAAATGAAAGCCTTTTGTGCGTTGTGTATCATCATGTCATAAGTGAGAAAGCCATGGGTCCAGATGAATGCACATGAATCGAGGAATGGGAAGTGTGGACAAGCAAGACCAGCAGCTGGCATGCTTCACATTGATAAGAAAGTTCATGAAAGGATATAAAAAAATGTTCTTTTATATGTTTGATATTGCACTGTTTAATTCATATATATTATATTCGAAAGTAAAAAAAAGAAGAAAAGTATAACTAGTTTTCATTTGGATGTTGCAGAGACGTTGTTGGCAAAGGTCACTCTGCCAAATTACAATGTGCGTGGACCACCTTCACATGGTGACATACCTGTCAGACTGCAAGCTAAAAATTAAGCTCATTTTCCTGAACATATCCCATCAACGGCAAAGAAACAACGTCCAACTAAAAGATGTCATCTATGCTTCAAGAATAATGTCAGAAGTGAGACAACCTGGCAGTGTAAACTCTCCCAGGTACCCTTACATTTGCGAGTGTGTTTTGAGAAGTATCATACTGTCTCTGATTATTAATAATATATATGTATATGATATTATGTATTCCAATCTATTCTATAATAATGTTGTCTTGCTTTGAACATGGATATTTCCCAATTTTTAACTTTATGTATAAATTTTTCAACGATATATATGTAATTTTCTTTTTTCTTAATATTTAATATTATTATTTAAGTCATAATTTATAAAAAAGTGTTGATAACAAATGAAGTATTAAACTAGATACTTGACAATATGACATAATAATCACATTTTATTTCACTGTTCTACGTTAATTACAAGCTGCAAAATATCATTTCATTGCCTGCCATCCTATTTAAAAAGAACCACAGAAAAAATAAATAGAGGATAGGGGCACGATATTCAGAAAATAAATTGAAGTGGAAGGGGTTATGAGTAACTAGTATTCTGACTCAGTTGAGGACATTTTAGGGTGCGTGCATGACATTATCTTCACATCAGGTATTACTTAGGTACTTTGGTTTTAACCAAGGTGGATATTTTGCATAGAAAACAGGGTTTACCTTGGGAAAGGTAAAATTGACTGCATGGATAAAATAATTGAAACCAACAGCTAGGGACCTACTGGCCCTTCTCCGCCTGTTAAATAAGTTTAAAAAAATTTTTTTTTAATGTTAAAATATGGGTGGTTAGTCATGGATAAAACTTTACAAGCTTATTTGCCCATCAGAAAGCCCCTGCTGGTTACCAACGGAAGCTTTCCTCTGACACCATATAGGCTTAGGACTGGGCTGGTCCTAAATGCCCCAGATAGCCCCACTTTGTGAACACCTGTAAGTGGTCTCAAATAAGACTCTCTTCCCGAAGAATATACTATAGACCAGTAGTCCAATTTTGAAAGTACCAAGGCACGGTACAATAAAATCATGGTAGTGCAATCTGCTTCCCATACAGAATGACTTAAAAATCTTAAAATATTGAGGGTAGATGATGGGCGAGATAAGTACTAATTTATTTAAGGTCACCTAGACTTTCCTGGAGGCATTTACTAATTGTGTCAACCGGCAAAAATATGGCTACGCCATCCAAGAAGAGTGATGCCATCACCATGCATGGATTCGAGCAAAGGGTCATAATAGATGGGTTCTCATCAAACACAGTAAGCGTCTTATTGGGTGTTCCCCAAGGAAGTGTTATTGGCCCTTTTTACACATTTATGACATCGGGTCTCAGGCTTCCCGTCAACGTCGTCTATTTGCTGACAATACCATGATGTATAGGAAAATACCTAGTCATGAAGACTATAATTAGTTAATGACCTAAATGTAATTGAAAAGTGGTGCGAGAAATGGGAGCTAGAATAAATTTGAATAAATACATTACATTATACACATGGAATTGGTAAAATACTTGGGTGTAATGACAACTAGGGATATGTCCTAGGGAAAACATTCATAAAATTTGCAGAATAGCAAATTAAAATTTAGAGGATTCATAAAAAGAATACTTGGGAATTGTAATGAAAGGGTCAAGCAGCTTTGTTATTTCATGTTAGTTAGGCCCCACTTTGAGTATCCTGCAAGCAAATGGGATCCTCATGATGTAGGCTTAATTTTGGTACTAGATGTGCAGCTAGGTTTGTGAAAAGTTTTTATGAACAATGTAGCAGTGTCACAACACTGGCCCCCACTTACTACGGCCGATTAGATCACCAACGTAAAATCAGGATAACTATTGTAGAATGGATAGAATTAAGATTTTGTTTTCCTCCAACTGTTAGAGATCATAATAGATTAGATTAATCAATGCTATTGGTTGAAATGATTGAATATCCCAGCAATTAAAAAACAGCAGGTGCAGATTATCTAGGCTCACTGAATAGTTTCATTTACATATTCGTGGACTCACTTTCAAGGTCCTATAACTCGTATTCATATCTTATTTTATAATTTTTATATCATGGATAGCCTATGCTAGTTAATAGTCTCATATGATATTGTGAAGCAAGAAATCTTTGGTACTACTATATTGAAAAGTAGTATTATCGGTCGTGTATATCCAGTGGCCTCTTCAAACACCACTCATGTTAAAAGTAATTAAATAAGATTTATAAAAAAAACAGTTTCTGGCGTAACTTGGTGGAAAATCTTCATACTGACTTTTAATAATCAAACCACTTTACTTTTCCACATAAACTCTTTAATTTTTACAACCCAAGTTTCGTTATAGCATAACATCATCAGGTAAAATTACAAGTCAAGCACCGTGTATATACATATCTCTGGGTGGAGGGGAAGACGAGGTAGGAAAGAAAGAATTGGTTGAGCTAGGAAGAGGGGGGCTAAAAGTCTACGGTTTGAGGCAGAGGAGGAGGATTGGTAATATTGACAAATTAGCAATAATTGGATAATTATATTAGATAAAAACCAATTAGATAATTAGCAGGCTGGAAGGATATGGTCAATACAATGTTGCAAAAAGCCCACCTGACATCGGATTGGTTGGCAGAGGATTAGGGAAATGATTATTATGAACTGGGAGAACGGCACTTAGTAATTAGTTAGGTGACTCAGTAGCGGGCTGGGAGGAGTCGCTACATTGTTGAAAAAGTCTCACTTGGCTTCAGGTGAGCTGGCAGGGGGTGAGGGGAAAAACAATCGCTGGCCACACCAGCGATTTCACTCCGGAATTTTTACACTTTGAGAAGAAAGGGTACCGTCTTGATGCTCTGGAGCAGTTGGAAATCCTTCAACACACGAATTACGGGGAAGATGTATTGACCAACGATTTTCTTTACCCTTCACATTCCCCATTATTGTTGTGTTGTATTGTGGTAAATTGGTTCGTTTACTCAAATCGCAGCTTTATAGAGATGGGCGGCTTCCACGGAATAACTTCTGATGCCACTTTACGTAGCTGATGTCATAATTGTATCCTTAGGCAAATAGCATCGGGCGCAATCGTTATCGAATAATCACCCATTGTAACCTTGCACCCCCCACACTCTTTGTGTCGGCTTACGGGGTGAAAAGATGCCTTGAACCTTCGTGGATTGAAAGCCTCATTTCTTATAATACATTGCAACTGGGAATCTACCACTAACTAAATATGAAATTGGGCTAAATAATAAAGTCATTCGTAGGAAAGAATGCTTGCGAAATATGTGACGAGCATGAATCTGTGACGTATTCATAATTTAAACATATAGAGATTATTAGGCAATCTAACATGTTAGGTAGGTTTTTGGATGGGCACAATTATCAAATAAATATTATGTAACTCCAAACAACACCCAATTACCATTTAAACAAATCCAATGTAATCACACCCAATCAAAGTATGCCACACTGTAGCAACTGCTATATTGAACACCATAAAACCAATATTGGAAACAATCACGGGACATACCACTTGTGTCGTCTTCTTTGCTCGTTTCCCGAGTCGCAGCTGCTGGGAACGAAAAAATTCCGATTGAAAATTCCCCATAACTTCAAGTAAACTCTAAAAATTAATAGGCAAATATGACTACCGTTCACTGCACTAGATGACGGCCCATAACAATGAGCTTCCGAAAACCTTCGACACATTCTCAACTGCTCCATGTTCCCAATTCAGATCAGCCAGATCGACTAACTGCAAATGGCGGCAAAGTTAGGTCTGGCACTCACATAGTATGATGTAGGTAGCCATTACAGCGCTAAGTATTTAGCGACAACGTTAAAATATACTAGTCTTAGTCTTTATATGCAATAATTAAGAAAGTTATAGTATAATTATGTACTTTATAATATTAAATATAGTAAAAATTAATTAAATATGGTAACTATGGGTAAAAGTTTTAATTAACACAATCGGGACGAATTTGCTCTCGTTTTAGAATGTGGATCAAGACTCGCTTTCGATTGATAAGGGCCGACTTATATTGGACCAATGGCTTTTGAAGTCACATTTTGAACGTATTATCGATGATCATGTATCCAGCCATGTAACACATGTAGACTATTTCCCATTTTTCTTAATTTTGGCATCAAGTTACTGTGATGAAGACTTATTTTTATATATTGGCGTTGTCAAAACGTTCGTGAGGCAATATTTATCGTACCACTGATAATTGATTCGGTAGCTTTAATTTATTAATCTACGTGAAAGTTAACACAATACCGAAGCACTCCGCTACAATTTTTCATCTCTCGTAAGGGTATAAATGCAAAATCATATGAGAATGACATTTATCGCCAATGTTAGGCTGCGGGAATAAGAAATCTAAACAAGAATGTTGTTCCAATATAAACTTTTCTAGTAATTTATAATAATTATTATAACGCAATGAGTATTATTTTGATAGTGTTCTTTTTATCGGCAATTTAAATTTAACGGTTTATTTTGTTGTTTATTTATATATTCATGTAATGAAATTATTTGTTCTAGAATCTCAACACTGACAAAATGGAAACTCTTACGTCAATTATATATTTCGCTGAGTCTTCATACTATGTAAGAATATCCGTGCATTAAAAGTTATATTAGCACATTTTTAAAGTCACTAGCCTTCCGTTTTATTTTTCTAATCTAGAATAATGATTAACCTCAATAAAAATGTATAATTCTTTTAAATTTTCCTTTCATCCATTCCATGGCATACTTGTATTTGCGGAATGACTGCTCTTTTATTGATGAAAGTTTGCCCACATTTATTAACATGTATCGTGATGCATGGGTACTGCAATATACGTGCACAGTTAGTAGTATGCTGGTTATGAAGATAGTCCCATCAAAGGCGACACTATATTGCTTAAAATAGGAAAATATTTTAGGTATTAATGTGGTTAGATTAGTATAATATGGCATACCAAGTGTTGCGTGAAAACTTGGTATTGGAAAACGTGATATTAAGTATGGCAAACAAATTTTGAAAATGATAAGGGCATTATTAAAGTTTTAATTAATCCTTAGGCTTCCACGAGTCTATCTGATGAAGAATTCATGCTGCTTCCGGGAATTACCGTCGCGTATGTGTATTGATAGACAACTGTTTCCCCCCAGTTCTGGAGACGTCCTCTTTGTCTACTTATGAAAGTTCTGAGTATTTATTGACGGCAAAATATGCAGTCATGGTTACCTTCTTTTCTCTGTAGTAGAGGTGGTTTTCGCCCAAAAAATAATTTTGTAATAATTATCGTACATGCAGCGACTGAAGTTATTGATTTTCAATAGTAGCCATACCAGTGGCGAATCTCATTATTTCTGAGATGTTTTACTCCAATGGAAAATATGTCAACCATTAATTTAATGTTTTTTTTACTTAGAGGTTGTTAATAATTTGAAAACCTATTTTCTTCTGAATTATAACTTTATACCTATGTGACTACAAGTGATTTTTAACGCCCCCTTGAAGAATCGTGCCCTCCACAAAGCACAAGTAGGGATTGGGATACCACTAAATAATATCTGTCGCCGCCGGGATTCGAACCCGGGCCCTCTGAGTGGGTGAACATTAGCCGATGCGCCATCCCTATCGGGATGTAGTAGTGGCGGACGAACTTGTTTCCCCAACTCACAGACTCGGGTTCGAATCCCGAAGGCAACAGATAGTTTTCAATGGTATCCTGATCCCTACTTGAGGTGATTTGTGGAGGGCACTTGTGGGCAGGAGTGAGTACGCCGTCCGTCACATGGGACGTTCATCTGAGGACCCCTTGGCGCCTTTCGTTAGAGTAGGTTAATTTCCGCCGTATTTCTCTGCACCCTTCATCCTTTCCTGTCCATCCCGAACGGTGCAAATGACCTTAGCTGTCGGTCGCCTCCCCTAAATACTACTACCCTGAGAACAATTAATAATATAGCTAAGTTTTTATGATTTCATGTTTAATTAATTTGATTTATGTTGTTAACTATATGAAAAGCACCATAACCGGCACAGGGAAAGGAACTGGCCCCCTTACCCTGATGTGTGAATTTCACACGCCGTCGGGCTTAGTACTGGGTGATTTCTACCATCACTTACCAAACCGACCTTCGGGTTGATTACTGTGTTTATGGTAAAATCAAAAGTACTTTAAAATTACCTTTCGTTTTTATCATTATCATGGCACTCATTCCTTAACGAGCGAATGGAACTCACATTAATAAGGGAAGGGGATCCCACAAATTGCCTATCGTGTAGTTTCTCGTATACTACACTTGGTCGCGGCGATCGCTCGTGTGATATTCTTTTGCTAGAGTTGACGTTTAGTGTCCAGACGCCTCTGAGCTCAGCCCGGCTCAATAACAAGTCCGAACTTGAGTACAGCAGGTTTGAGCTTGTGAAATCACCCACAATTCCTTTTTCCCTTGGTCCTTGCAAATCTTTCATGCAGGTTTTAAACGATTGGCAGGGTAATCGGATGGATGTGCCACTGAGGAGTAATGTGTTTTGCTAACAACATTATGATCAATTAATTGTATTAAGAAGTCGTATAAACTCTTGAGATAACGAGCCGTATGTATCGCTTGAGTTGGAAATGGAGTGGTTTGGGGAACAAGAATGGTTTTTCAGAGCGAATAAATTCAATTCTCTGATGGGAAACATTCACCAAAATGATCAATGTTCCAATGTAATCGTTCCAGTCTAGAATATTCTTAAGTCAGAACATTTCATGGATGCAATCTAATTTATTATCGATGCCACTAATTCTGTATTCAAAAGATATACGCAGAATGCCTTAACACATCCTTTAGTTGAAGGTACAAGGTATTAAAACTGGTGATAAGCTGTATTTCTGATCATGTCCCTAATGCTAAATGTTAAGGACACTTCACTGTGCTAAAAAATGGTGTAGGCGGGCATTGAACCTTATTTATTGACATGGAAAAAACCTTTTCAATTAGTGCTTCGACATTTCCACACGTAATTTTTGCTGGTACATAAGTTGACAGTGTTATCGCAGCGTAGATAATACCAATAATTCTGTGAGACGTCGCTACCATCTTTCAAATATCGGTATGAAGCGGGGCAGGATTATTTGTGGATATTTAACATATATGTAAATAATATTTTAATTCTGCTCTGGGTTAGCGGTCATACCTCTTTTCCTTTAAAATTAGTTCTATTTTTCGTTCACGAGTATTCCGTTTGCTTCGAATCGGAAGGGATGTCTTTACTTCGGGGGTTCCCTACCCCGGAGCTAGAATATTATTTAAGTTCAATGGTGAACGATACGGTTAATGTAAACTGTCAGACTTCGTGTCAACCGTTTTTCATGATTCTTAGCATTCTACTGATTTATATTAACTTACTGCCTTACTTTATGTTGAATCGAATTTCAAGTTTTCTACTTACATGATAGTTGGGAAAAAGATGACCTTATACCTTTTATTCGAATCAGGAAAACTACTTGTGACGTGAAACATATGGGTCTTTTCCTCATTTTCATGAGTCTCTCGTTATTAAATCGAAGGTGAGAACCTTTAAACAACACAAATATTTTTACTCAATTCATAAAGATCCTTAGTTAATTCAATATTTTATGTATCCAATATATAATTATATCCAAATGTATTCTGTAGTAAATTGAATTTTGGACCAGTCCTTGACGTTCCTTATTTCGATATATTCCGGATATTTCAGGAAGTAAAGGGTATTGTAATAACTTGTAAACCAATCTTATTTCAATGGCATTGCACAACATTCGTGCTTTGTTGCTAAATCAACTCATGTCGTCTTGCATCGAATGGATTCGACGCTGCCATCTCGTGGAAATTGTTCTAACTTCCAATTGTACAAGGCTAAGAATTTGAATTTTTCTGGTCATCATCGTAGAATTTGCCTGAAATGTCGAACAATCGGGTAAGGATTGTTATTCATTTTATATTTAAATTTAATACTGTGGATTGAAAAACACTTCTCCTGGTTACCAGTCATACTTCTTTCAGTGAGAAGTTGTTGCACTGAACATCACCGGTAATTTGTTCTATGGTGGCTAGGTTATAATATTTTGCCCTGACAATTCCGAAATTTTTACATTAACCTCAAAATATTTAAAACATTTTTCAATTTTCAAAGTTTCTTTCGCTGAATATCTTGGACGAATGATGGTAAAACTCAAATGGATGGAATGATGGGGCGTTTAATTTTACCACACGATGCAGAATTTAGCTAGTGTAATTCTTCTTGTCATTGGTTGAATTAAAAATTGCACTACCATGTCGAACTTCCTAAACTTTGGACTATAACTAAATACTAACAATTTGACTCATTCAACTTCTATTTAAACGGATGTTTGGTGTTGACTGCAGCTTGGGTACCTAGACGCAAAGCGTGAAGAATTTCGACGCTACCTTGAACTATCAGGAGTGATGGATGCTTTCACGAAAGTGTTGGTGGGGCTGTACGAAGAAGCGGATAGACCCAAAGATGCTTTGGAGTATCCTTTTTAATATGTCACCGATTTTGATTGAAAGTTTCGTAGAGCAGTAATTGCTTTCTTTTGATGTGAACTGACTTTACTTGGGTTCATTTTGTGAGTTTACCCGTTGGTGGGTTTTCTCCTTGGTTTGGAATATTTCAAATTTCCACCGCACTTAGATGTTTTACTCGTTTAATTGTTGAATTATTTCGTCAATCGAAAGAAATCCGGGTAGAATATTTCAGAACTAATTCATCCACGCTAGACCAACCAGGGGTATGTGTAAATTGGTCCCATGCATAGTACATCTCCACCACAGGCCTTCAATCCGGATCTAAAAGAAGAGAACAAGGAAACAGCTCGGTTGGAGGTAGGCTCAGGGGATACAATCCTTTAAATCACAAGTGAATAAATTGAACGGCATTAATTAACAATTGCCAGAACAATTTATATCATCAAACATCCAGTACCCTATCTGGACGTTTAGAGTTTACCATCTCTGATCCGTAAACATATTATCTTTTTACATGCCATTCCTATTATACCATTTTGCAATCCCAACCATTTACTAATAAATTGATTTGCTTTCAACATACCGCTTCTGTATTTATTGTTCTCACATCGGATGTGGAACAATCTGGTACGGTTTGTAATTTTGTTAATGTCTTCTAAGTTTTTAATTCCCATTGCACTCCACCTTTTCCTTTTAAACTGCAACATCTCTATTTATGCATAACATAGTCTCTGGTTGATCTTATGATAGTTGGCTGCTCTAAGACTGCTTCAGTATCCCCATTCTTAGTGAACAAGGGCTCCTCCTGGAACACCATCACATCCACAGAGATAAAATAGCTTTGATGTAACACCTGGTATTGGCTTAGTACAGCTGTCAAGTTGATTCTTGTATTGACCTTAGTTCCAGACATCTCATTCATAGTCTTTTTCTGTGACCCTTCCTGCTCATTTTGTTCATTTAGCTCCTGCTATCTTCACTGAGCTATTCTATCTCAGGATGTGGCCCTCTTTGTTTAAAGAATTTTCATTAGGCTACTTCCTGTCTCTACCCATCATTAGCTATTCAGTAATACCCATTTCGTCTTCATTATTTTCCTGAATAGCACCACACTTACAATACTTCAAGTCCTTTTTTTGGCTGCAGTAATTGCCTTTGCTTCACTACCTAGTGCAGCATGCTCCAGGTATTTTCCTATGAAAGGCTTCCTTTCTTATAGGCTTACATTTCCAGCTGTGATTAGTTTTTTCTTCTGATTGAGTAATGCCTTCACATGCTATTCTACTTTTTGCTGGCCTCGGTGGTGGTAGGGTAACATCCTCTCCTGCAAACCTTAAGGTTGCTGGTTTGATTCCCACCAAGGTGGGTTTTTTCCATCTGCGGCTGGAGTGTTTGTAATTGTTTCTATTGTTACATCATTAATGAACATCCAGTGTAAAGGCCAAAGTGCTGTTTTCAGTTTAATGTGAAATAGATAATTTCTTTCTGGTATCTTCCATTTTAATGATCCTGTTTCCCTGACAAATTTCAAGAAACTGCAGGAGATGCCGCAACAGTAACTTTTTAACGGAATAATCCGCTAACATGCTTTTCATTGCATTGAAATTGTTGCAATGAAATGCTGTTTCCCTGATTACAAAACTATTCTGTTGCTGGCCATATTTTTGTTTTCCTTATTTCCAGGTGTTAATAGTAGTAGTAGTTTTGTTAGGGAGGCAACCGACAGCTGAGGTCATTTGTGCCATCAGGAATGGGTGGGAAAGGAAGGGTGAAGAGAAAACCGGCATCGGCATTAGCCTACTCTTGCCAAAAGGTGCCAAGGGGTCTGCAGTTTAACGTCCCATCTGACGGATGTTGTACTCACTCAAAGTTCTCTCCACAAAGCACCTCAAGTAGGGATTGGGATACCACTGAAAAATATTCGTCGTCTCCAGAATTTGAACCCGGGCCTTCACGGTGAGAAGCCTGTACGTTAGCCTCCGCCCCATCCCGATCCCCCTCCAGGTGTTGATATTCAATCACCTTCTTAAAGTGGAAATTCCATGAACTTGTGTTAATATATTGCATGCTGGAATGCTTACATCCCCTTTCCTGTTGCAGCTTGTTTTTAAGTATGTCGTTATAATTAGAACATTTTATAATTAAAATATTTTACATAATAACTGTTCAAAATAATCATTTTTCCCAGTGATACAGTATGTAATAAGTTTTAGTGATAAAGTGCTTCATAGTTTATACCTGTAGGTGATGCATTGAAAGGCATTCCTCACATTAAATCACTGTGCATATTGCCATTTATTCCTTGTATAATTTGTATTCTCACAAATTAGGGTCTGCCACTGGCAACTTATACAGTATATTTTGTTCATCAGGTTACTGGAACATGCACCTTCCAAATGTAAAATGCCTACTATGTCTGCTAGCTAATGGACTTTCAGTCAACGATCATCCAGTATCACTTTGTGAATTTTCTTCACCGTTTCTGGAGTTGTCACCTCATTTGATCGACCAATGTGATGCTTGTCTTGACAGCTCGTATGGCCTCATTTACACTCTGCTACCCAATATTTTAATGTAGTAAACGAAGGAACAGATTCACCCAGAGTAGAATCCAGTTCAGCTTTTATATTGGTTGGGCTGAGGCCTTTCAAATAAAAGTATTCTGCCTCAGAACGGTGACCAATTTTCTCCATTTTCAGGAACACGCACAGAAAAACGTTTACTATTGATAGCTGCCAAACAATCACTAAACAATGTGGCATCTTCAAACTTGAAATATATGCTTTATAGATTGAATTCTTTCTAATACAGTGATATTTTTCAAACACCTACCGCCATCTCTAGGTCAGGCCGAGTACTTCTGGGACCACCCTCTTATAGTCTTGATCTCGCCCCCAAAAAATATGTATTATTCCAAGAAATTGCAGGAAATGCTGTAGTAACTTTAAATGGAGTCCT
Organism: Hetaerina titia; assembly: GCA_037158775.1. NCBI lineage: Eukaryota > Metazoa > Arthropoda > Insecta > Odonata > Calopterygidae > Hetaerina > Hetaerina titia. The sequence continues at coordinate 12,527,336 of CM073768.1, read as the reverse complement.
CTGCTAATATGCATTTCAATGCAGCAATTTCAATGTAAAAATTATTCCCCTTGACCAGGATTCGAATCCAGATTCCTCAATTTCCGGCAGAGTTCTTTAGCCATTTAAGCTATTCAGGCATCCTCTTAAACTCTGGAATTTTGAGGGCTTTAAAGGTTCCTTGTTTTACGTTCTCTCGTTCATGTTGTTGAAGGCATTTGTCACCACCAGGGGGTGATAGAGACAATGACATGGAAGTTTACCATGAGAATTGCAGCTGCATATAAGTACATCTGCTTATGACTGCTGTAATGGAGACATAAAACATTCCCAGAGACTTGTTATTCCAGTCACAAACATACCTTATGGAAGAGAAGCTGGCACAAAGTGCCTGAGCACCAGAGCTACCATGATGGTCTACGGCCCAAATTTGGGCCATGCGGGAGGTTTTGGGCAAGTGTTTGGCAACATTCGTGCATAACTTGGGTTGGGTTCTCTTCTTCCCCTTGCTAGCCACCTGTGGTTTGCCCAAATGAGTTGAGCACTCTGATCATCGGAATTTCGTGTCAACTTTCTGAAACGCCCAGAAATCGAGAAGCCTTGTGCTGCCTTAGGAAGATGATAGATCTATTATGTCAATTCAGGGTGGCCAGCCTTGGAAACTGGGTTGAGAAAAACCTTGAAAAAATTCTTAAGCAATAATGCTTTTCACTGAAAAATAGTCAAGTTGACAGTAAAAGGAAATATTACTGTAAAAAGTACTGTATCATTGACATTTATTTTTTGGGTTTCCCAGTGTGACACCCAAGAAAATTTCTTGAATGCTCTTCAGGAAAGCCTTAAATCTTAATATACATATCTTTTGTTAATTTGAATGAATAGTGTAATAATGGTCTTAAACTAGTGCTTTTCAATGTGTTATACAATCTGCTAGTGCAACTTTGGTTTGAAAAGTAAATCTATAGAAAATTATGAAGTCATGGTGACTTCCTATACAATGCTGTAATGAACCAGAATTTATAGTCGTGTATTTGTTGATTAAAAACTTCAATGGAAGATTCCAAAATTCTATGGCTACATTTCTGACTTTTCTTCCCAAGAGGGATTTTTATTTAGCTGAGCCATCAATTTAGAAAAATTTTTTATTCATTATGGAATGAATAAAAATATTTTTTTTCTGGAAACATAAAATGCCTGATCACTTTGAATTTCTCTTCGGAAAAATTATCCTCCTTAAATACACACATAACCAGTCTCATGTTACTGTCCAGCAAATTGGATTGCTCTCTTTAATGGAGTTTTGAACCTAATTTGTTTCTGATGTTATAAATTTTGTTGGGAATTGATCATTTTCCTTAACAGTAAGTAGGTATGTCAAGAAGCACTTGGGAGATGGTAGACCAGACGTCGTTGAAGTTGAGTCAATTAAGACTGAATTAGAAGAGTACAAGGATCGCTTGAAGTTGCTTGAGAGTGAGAATGAAGAGCTGAAGAAAAGACTTGGTGATTTTGATCTGGAGAGGACTCACCCTGATTTGCAGCCGGAACTCGTTAAGGGCACCGAGAAGAAAGAATTGTCCAATGAATAAGGTACTGCTGTTAAAATCTAGAGTGAAAAATTATTTTTTAACTCTAGCAATATGGTTGCTGTTACAGGTACTTCTTGGTGATAATGACCCAGGGAAAGTCTGACTGAAGGCTTGCCTAGCCTACCTGAACATATCTCGTGTTGGTGCATCATTAGTGTGAAATATAGGTTTCAGGAATAACAATTAACTTAACAGCATTGAATATTCATTGTCAAATGTTTATTTTTTCATTAAAAGATTGTTGCCATGAACAACAGTATAAATTGTAAGTTCATATTTAAATATTAAACATTGAACAAATGCTTGTTACAGTGAAATTATTGCCAATACCTTCAAAAGAAATAGCTTGGAGAGAGGCACTATAGTGAGGTAAGTGTAAAATAACAAGACTGCTGACTTCCAAAAGGCTTAAATTTCTAGTACATTAAGGTAATTGAAGTTGTGCATATGCAAAAATAAAGCCATGCTCATGAGGATTTAGCAGCCTGTCTCCTTTTAACATCCCAGTTGTAGACTCGAGCCATATTTACTTCCGTTGTGGTTAGTTGATCACTGGAAAAAAATAGTCATCAGAAAGCATCCACCTGAAAATATAGTACTTAAATGTACAGGAACAGGAGGACAATCCAATGCAAGTGCTTCTATTAAAAATCTTTTTACCACTAGTTAAAAGTCTGCAAGTGACGCTGACAATCAACATTGCTTTCTGATATTCCAAGCATGGACAAATTAGATAGTCCCATTCTTTGGAGACACGTCAGAATTGCTTGTAATTGTAATTATTTTAGTTTGATTCTAACAGCAGCCAAAGGAAGCACTCCAAATGCGGGAAGCTGTCAAAACCTGGATATTATACATGGAATTAAGATCATTAATCTGAAAACTAAACAATTTAAATAAACATCTGGCTCAAATCATGAAAAAAATCAAATCATAATAACTATTTAACTTATCCAGTATGTGCAAAGAATAATACTTACTCTGATTGTGCCATTAACAAAATTTAATGCTTTTTGAGCGAGCTTATCTAAGCAATTAAATGACTGCAAGGCATAAATTGGTACATTAAGTGTAAATAATAAAATGGTTTTCAATATTTTGGAAATCAAACGAGCCTATAGGAAGTCTTGATTTCAAGTTCCGAATATATCATCTTTGAATATGAATAGTAATTCTTACTGTATTTATTGGGAGTGGGAGACATTATTAAACCTCACACTGAAGTGTTGTTCAATTACTTCTTTTTAACTACCCTACGACAGACTTCACAAACATTAACTTTCAAAATTTAACTAGGACAAACCAAAACATTTTGCGACTCTCCACCTATATCAGGCCCCTCTTCATCTCTTGTGTACTTCTTTCCTCCCGTCCAACATCCCTATCCTGTTCCTGCCCTTACCTCGCTTGCCCAACATTCCCCCTCTATTACCCTCTTCAACATTCCACTACCGCTCAATATGCCTTTCATCCATTTTTCCTGCCTCCATAGGATTTCTCTCAACAAACCCCTCTCCTCACCCACCATCTCTAGTACTTCATTTGTTTTCCTTTCAGTCCATTTCACCTTCTCCATTCTTCTCCACACCCACATTTCAAAACCCTCCAATCTACGTCTATCCTCCTGCTTCAGTGACCACGTTTCTGCGCCGTACATAGCTATGCTCCATATCAGAGTTTTTACGAGTCTTGTCTTAACATCCCTACTCAACGTCCAACCAAATGTTTCCCCCATTTTACAATGAATTTCAGTGCACATAAAGGCTGGTACGCACTGGGATTCTTTGTTCGGACTCTGTCACGCGAGCTACGTCTGGTATTAATTTCTAGCATCCAGGACATTCTGCAACAATGAATCTTGTTTTAGCATTTTTGGAATCCCACCTGGTGGGATTCTTTACACAATGTTGCAAAACATTGAGTCGGTGCATACGTAAATCTCAAATGGAGTGAACCGCTAGCATTTTTGCACTTTCCTGATTGTTTTTCTTTTGCTTTTCTGTTGATAATTTCCTGATTTGGTTTTTTTAATCTTCTGTTGATAACAGCGATAATCTGCACAATAGATTCCACTTTACAGTTATGGATTTGTAAATGCGGCGATGCTACCACTAGTAAATATTAAGATGGGGAAATAAGCAGATGATGTGGCTGTGCCGACTCCTAGAACAAACTAGGATATTTTCTGTTTAGCAATTTTGAAAGTATACAAAAATGAGGCTTGCATGAGTCTCCACTTGCAAGGAAATCGAGAGTGACTGCAAATGATCTCATTACTGCAATGGCATCACTCATACCTCTCCCCTTCCTAAATCCAAACTGATCATCCCCTAAGTAATCATTTGCCTTACTCTCTATCCTTTAGTTGATGATCCTGAGAACAACTTTAGCAGTGTGGGATATCAAACTTATTGTTCTGTAATCATCACATGATATAGCCTTACCTCTTTCGGAATAGGAACTAACACTGATCTCACGAAGTCTTCTGGCCAGATTCCTTTCTCATATATACTACGAATCAGTCCATATCGAGTCTTCCTCCCACATTTCCCTAAACATTTCAATAGTTCCGCAGGAATGTTGTCTACCCTCATGGCTCTATTTGGTTACATCTCCCTTAATGCCTTTCTATCTCATCCTCGAGTATGCCTGGACCTAAGCTATCTTTATCTACATCATGTTCCTTTTCTATGTCTAACCTTTTTGGCCCAAGTTCTTTACCATACAGTGCTTCTATATATTCCTTCCATCTCTCTTGGACCTTTTGTGGTTTCTAAACTGTGCTGGTTAAGATTAATCCCTGTCTTCAACATAAACTAATTGCTTTCCCCCACGGGCATTTCTTGTACATAAACCGTAGTCTCCAACCTCAACACCATCTATCTTTTTCGCTTACCGTCGCATTATAATTCTCATCACTATCAGATATTTCCCTGCAGGAAGACACGCGATTATGTTCTCTAACTCATTGTATATTCCATTGACTTCTTTCTTTTTATGGTGGATCGGTGGCATGTATACTTGAGCAATGACCAAGTCCGGTCTGCTTTTATCTCTACTAGTAATAATCTATCCGTTGCTTGCTCTAGGTTGACTATGCTTATTCCTACCTCTCGTTGGCTCTCATCCCCGCTGCTGTATATTATTCTATAATTATCACTCCAGTAATCCCTGCTATCCTTCCATCTCACCTCGTATAGACTTAAAATATCTGTATTTCCTCTGTCCATCTTTCCCTTAATATTCTCTAATTTTCCTGTCCTTAACATTGTCCTAACATTCCATGTTCCTATTCTAACTAATCTTGTCTTCTTCTATCCTGCTGCTGTCGGTTTTCCCTTGCAAGGGTTTTGTGTGATCACGACTGTAGAAGCCTTGCCTCCCCCACTGGGTGTGTGTGGCACGACACACAGCCAATTGGGCCGAGTCCCACAGTTGCTAGGACTCACATTCTATATTGTGTCCATCATTTTTCTCTTGGGAATGATGTTTGAGATGGTTTCCCATTGCCTTCCTCAATAGTGTTTTTAACGTAACACCATCACTCAATGGCCACCCCACTGGGGTCAGATGCCTTTGTAGCTGCCTGACTGAGGAACAGATGCTGTGTCAACTACCTTTTGTCTGGTTCCTTACCTTCAACCTATTTGGCATGAGTGACCCTACTAGGAGCAATTATTATTACTTCCGCCAGCACAGCTCTAGGGGTCATCAGAACACACAAGCCCTTCCACCACGTTAAAGTTGTAGTCCATGGGAGGGTAGGTAGATAATATTCAACTGTAATTCAGTGGTTGTGTTTTGTAACAAAATGTTTTAAAATAAAAAAAGATGGGGATTCAAAATTTTATATTTTCATGTAAAAATAAATATTCTGTACTGTGGTAAGTATTTGGTCAATGGGTCTGAAATATTATAAGATTTATGGAGCTTATTATATTTTAAATGAGTAAAGAAATAAACTATATATTGATAACATAGCATAATCATCAGCATCCTATAAGCCTCAGCATCAGCATCCGATAACATAGCATAATCAATACCATCCTATAAGCCATCATTCACCTAAGTTACCTGTTGGTACACATCCTTTAGGAATTAATAGGTGGATGAGTATATATTCAAAATTGAATAAGAGTAGAGGGTCCTTTAAAATGCTTAATTCTCCTCAGTTTTATAATGCATAGATTCAAAAAAACTTGTGATTTTGACATGGGGTTCATGTGTTTTCCACTAGTCACTCATTTTCTTCCTTGCAATAGTACTTAAAAAGAAATTTGATATTGCAAAAGAGAATTTATTTAGGCTTTGCTGGCATTCTAGCTTCAAATATATACTTTACACTTTCAGGCTGCACTTGGTGGTATTGTTTGATGTCCATCTTAATAATGGACTTCAGACTCTACTTAAAACTTCCCATCAAATACAGCAGTGCATTGTTGAATATTCTCATCAAAATAAGGGCCGCAAAAGAAGGAAGCATTCCCACCGTACATAGAGACCCACGTCATGTCTTCGCCCATAATGGTCAACAGAGCAATACGCAAGGCAAAAATCCAATGGTTAATGGAAGAGCAGAAACTAAGATATGCCAGAAGAGATTCTTACATTATTTATATTGCCTGCACCTAGAACATTGCTCCAAACTACATCCAGCAGATTGAACAACTTTTGTGGATGACGTATAAGGACTAGTGAGTAAAATCTCTTCTCGAAACTTTGAATCTCAAGAGGAAAAAACCAAATATTCTTAGAAATGAATGCACCACCAAAATACCCCTTAGCTACATTGTATAACAGTTCTTGACTGACGTCAACCTTAGTCACCATACAGGGTTCTTCCGCAAAATAAGTTTATGATGCTCATTGTCTTTTTTGACAAAAGGGGAGTCGTCCACTACAAATTTGTACCTGAACGACAAACTGTAAATGCTGCATTTTACGTCCAAGTGCTCGACAGGCTTCGAAAACGAGTCGCCCGCGTCCGGCCAGCGATCAACCGTATGACTGAAAACCTGAGCGACAATGCGCTGTCTCACACCGCGCTTGTTGTGTCGGACTTCTTGGCCAAGCACAGCGTGGCAACGCTGCCGCACTCACCCTACAGCCCGGACTTGGCACCACCAGACTTCTTTCTGTTCCCGAAGATAAAGAGGAGTTTGAAAGGAACGCTATACGGGACTTTGGAAGCCGTCAAAGAGGCCGTGACGACGTGTCTTCGAGAGGTTCCCGATGATGCCTTCGCGGGAGCGTTCCAGGAATGGGAACGCCGCTGGAACAAGTGTATCGACTCACAAGGGTCCTATTTTGAGGAATATTAGATTAAGATATGTAAAAGTGTAATAAATTTTTTTCCTGCGCTCAATACACTTATTTTCCGGACGAAATGTATGTTCAATAAAGAGGAGATGAATATCTTAAATAAAGGTTTAATGTTTGCCCCCCCTCTGTAAAGTCTCTGAATCCAACATTAAAAATTATGTTGCTGATCGTGAAGTTTCTCTGCGGAACAAACCTCTGGCCATCAAATAACAAATCTCTGAAATCATCATGACTTCATTGGACACACCAGTGTCAGTAACTTCCCATGCTCCCAACCTCCAGTAGCAAACCATCCAAAAGCTAAGAAACACCATTATGAAGGAAGATATCATCCAGAAAGAGGACATAGTGCCGGACAAAAGTAAGTGTATGGAAAAGTGCCTGGAGTTAATTAAAAACAATTCAATCACTCATGTATCAAAAGACCCAACTGTGACCTTTCAAAGTGAAGTGAAACATATTGTTTATATCCAAGTTGTTTTATGCTAGGAAAAAATGGTCTGTAATACAAATGAACCCATGAAAGTCATCTGCTACGTAGATCGCTTTCTCTGCCAATGGACAGGGTCACACCACCAGTTAGACACCTTCCAAAATTACCTGAACACGATCCACCCTGACATATCCTCCATAGAAAATAACATTATTAGCACAATTAACTTCTTAGACCAGCCAATAACCATAAAAGGAAATGACATGAGTTTTCTATTTTCAGGAAACCCACATATACGGACCATATAATTCCCAATGATTCCACCCACCATTTTTTGCACAAATATGCAGGCCTCCACTCGATGAAACACCAGCTCCTGTATCTCCCCTTTCCCCCACGAATTTCAATAAGGAATTCAGAATAATTACCATTATAGCCACCAGCAATTGAAACAACCGACACCTGGTTGGAAAAATAACCCAAAAAGCAGAAAACTTCAAGTGGTGTTTCATCCCTTTCCTAGCAGTTACCCCCTATAAAATCTCAAATCATCTTCCAACTATACTCAAAGCAGCCTTTTACACACCCCTTACTCCTCCAAACTCTTTGCTAATGGCAAAGACCAACAGAATATATTTAATAAATCAGGCAACAAACTTAACTTTCCAAGTGTAAGTTTCTCCACCTTATTATCCAACTCTTAAACAACATTGTCAAATACATTGCTAACATCTGCATTCTATAAGCTGAAACCAATTGGGAATAGTCTTTAGTGTAACTTTCATTGTAATCTTAAATTTTTGATTACAACAAAACTCATTACATTTAGTTTGAGGGACATTCATTGCATTGTCTAAGCATGTATCCTCTCAAAGCAAAACCTTAGCATGTTCCTTGTAGGTTATATACATTTCTGTTGTAATACAACATTTTTTTATTGTCCACACAGTGTTCATGCCTCTGGCACCTACTTAAACATATCACATTAGTAGCAAGGAACAAAATTTGGAAAAGCCCACCTTAACATCACATTGCTCCCACATAACATTTAAATGTTTATTTTAATTTACCTAATATTAATTATTTCCTATCATGTTACTTTTTATGTTGTTTTCTACATCTTTCATTCCATGCATAGCTCTAGGTTGCTCAACACTCTCCAATAAGTTTTTTTTTAGTTTTGTTGGGGAGGCAACCAACAGCTCAGGTCATTTGTGCCATTAGGGATGATAGGAAAGGATGAAGGGAGGAGAGAAACCAGGCGTCGGCATTAGCCTGCTCTTAACGAAAGGCGCCAAGGGGTCCGCAGCTTAACGTCCCATCCGATGGACAGCATACTCACTCAAAGTGCCCTCCACAAAGCAACTCAATTAGGGATTGGGATACCACTGAAAAATATCTGTCGCCACTGGGATTCGAACCCGGGTGGGAAGCCCATACGTTAGTCACCGCACCATCCCGATCCCCCTCTTCAATAAATCCACAATTTTATGGCTCAGATCTTTCCACATCTTGGGTCTGGTTCTGTAAATCCCTTTTCCCTAACCTACCTCTGAGCTAGACAAACAGGATATTCTGACACATCATATGCCAATTTTTTCCCAATCCACAACAGAGAATGAAAACGGTTGATTTTTTTCCTTTCAGCTGTTTTTTTCTTTCATAATTTCTAAAAGGGTGTCCACATCAGCTGCTTTCTCTTCCACAAGTATCTATGCTTTGACTTCTGATGGTTATTTTTACATCAAGCAGATATTCAATCTTCCTTCATACTGTTTCCTGAAACTGTTTTAAATCTCCTTTCTCTAAGAAAGTTTTCAGTGATCACTAAGGGGATGCAATGCCAAAGGAGGAAACCCAACTTCAGTGAAAGATAAATTAAGCTTTTGAATTGTATCTTCCTTTTGCTGACTAGTTACCTCTCTCGGTTAACTGATATTCTGAGTTTCTACTTGATTGGTTCCACTTTCATCACTCTTCTCTTCCATACCAGTAATAAGAGACTTCTGCATTTCAAACACAATTTTGCGCTAGTTTACCTTCATAATCCTCAAAAATTCATTTCATTGTTTTTGAAGAAATTCATACTTTGTCAAAAGTGCACCTTTGTGATGCAAACAATTGTTTCGAAGTCTTCAATATCTTTTGTTGGCAAGTTAAAAAGGTTTTTGCTATTGCCTACTCAATCTGCTACATTTTCAACATCTTTTTTGAAACAACCAAACTAGCGGCACTCTGTCAAAGTTAATTCTCCAACATAATACATTTAGCATTCTATTTTCCTCTCCCACAATTAAAACCAACATATTTAATTTACAAAACCAATTGATAAACATAAATGGCAGCAGAATTACCACTTGAAACTGTTATTCAGCACTTAAAAATAAATAGTTACTTCCAGTAATGCTTCAGATGAACTGACTGAGGATGCCTGAGCTACTATAATGTCACTAAGTGGACAAATTAAGACAAGCAATGAGACTTGGGCTGTCTAGTCTGCAACCCTCCCAGACAAACTAGCAAATGAATAAAAATCTAGATTCACAGTTGAATAGTTAAATATGAATGACTATTAAAACATTAATACAGGACACACTATTCTTGATATTTTTTTATAATTTACACTTAATACCTGAATGGTATTCCAATTAACTAACATATAAATGTAATATCTGGGGATCTTGGTAGTCAAGGGGTAGAGCATTCGACTACTGACTGGAGGGCCCAGGTTTGATTCCCAGGCAAGCCTCTGGACAGCCACAGCTCCTACCAAGCTGTGTGATCTTTTGGGTAGCAGACCTTCCTGGGAAACCATTACTAGTATCTCAATGCCCTTCAATGATAATAAATTAATACTAAACCATGTTTTTCAAAATTATATTGGGTACCATAACATACACATTAAGGGCCTACATTTATCCTGGAATCCTGATACTGAGTGATCTCGCAGTATACTTTGTTGAATTCTGCTTGAATAGTGAGTGAGATACATATTATTTAGTAAGAATGCACCTTTCTTAGCAAGGGTTTGTTAGAATTGTGATATTCATTTTCCATAACAGTTACTAAATAATAATGCTACTCACCGAGTACATTTTACAAAAGGTCCAGATGTCCAATTTAGGATTTTACAGTTTCTCACCTACAAATTACTTTTTTACAATAGTGATGACATTTTATAATGGTGTTATTTAGTACTGGAAACATTTAAACCCAAGTCTGTTGCAACTTCAATGAAATGTTTTTAGACATAGAGATTTAAGTTTTACCGATAGACCAAAAATTTATGGACCAATCCATAATTCTTAGCACTTCCTTAACCAGTTAAGTAATAATTTATTATGTAATATCCCTAAAAACATCTTTTCTATAAAATTCTGCTTTGCAAGAAATTGGTCAACACTAGAACTGTAAACGTATGAGATACTTAAAAATTTGGGGGGACATACTGAAGTTCTGCTACTTAAATGCGTGCAATAAAAACAAATCCAAGAGAAATTTAAAGAATTTCTCAAATTCCACTTCAATCAATCAACCACCCTCAAATAAACACATTAAAAATAAGAATGACATCATTACTAATGTTGATGAAGGGAAAACTGTACTTGGGCAATTGGAATGGCTGGGAGACGCTCTTTCCCACCTCAAACCACTATCTACTTGAAATACCACACCAAAAGACACACTAGCCTTGAAGGTTACTCTTCTCATTTTTCTCCTTATCCCACAGGAGAGGTGACTGTGGAAAAGACCCTCAAGGGTAAGATGCTAACAAGGTAGTAGAATGGGAGGACTACTCGAAATGCTTCATTGTACTTGAGAAAATGCAAAAGCAAGTCATGTTTTAACTCCATTATCAGCCCTACTGCGCAAGGAAAATTGTTGTTCACTGATTTAATCTATAAATAAAGAATTGATATTTTGGAGATGTTTGACTTTTTCCCCACATCGTAATTAGTTTAGTGCCATTGCAATAGGCATCAAAATGACAATTTAATGCCAAGTAAAACAATTACTCAACAACGAGCTTTATCATGACTCATATAAAAATTAGTCTTCCCATCACTTACCGAAGAAAATCTAAATCATGCTCAACATAAGCAAGGTGCTTCTTAGCAGTTTCTATATTTTTTTTCAGCAAAGCAGAGGCATCATCCAATGTATATTCCAACATAATATTTGCCTGGAATTCAACGAGTGTTACCATTGTATTATTTTTTTTTAAACTGAGATAGTAGTAAGTGACATAGTAAAGAGAAAGGTTAGAGCTAAAATACTTTTTAAAAAATGTCGATACTCACCCCAAGCCAAAGACATACTTTATCAGTGGGAGGCACCAGAGCTTTCATAAATACTTGTTCGGACAAAAGAAATTGTGTTTCAATATCTTTAGGGGACTGCTGTTGTTTCTTTAGTAAATTTATCATCAGCTGTGAATGCTCCAAATCAGGAACTTGTGACTTCAACCTTGTAGAAAAAAATCAGAAAGACAAAGTTAAAGTAGAAATGTGTAATAACTACAACATAAATTCAGCAAACTATGAAATCACTGAGAAAAATCGCTGTATTTCCCATTTCAAGCCTTGAAAATAAGCTAATTTTTTACAAATATTATGTGAATGATACAAAATTAAAACAAAAAAAAAGCTCCAAGTTAAGATTATGTCAAAATTTGATCACATGGATGAAAATTGGACCATTGGCAGGTATAGGAGAGGCTAAAATGGAAGTGTGTCTTCAGAAAGAGATAAGTTATGAACTATGATGGCATGAGGTACTAATAGGACTATCAAGAGGTAATAATAATTATTATTATTATTTGGTAATCTACCGGTTAAGGTAGGTTTTTGGATGGACACAAATATCAAATAAATAAATATTTTGTAACTCCAAACAAAACCCAATCCAGCAACCTACTCTACATCAGGTCTCTCTTCATCTCTGTGTACTTCCTCCCTTCATTCCGTCCAACATCCCTTTGCCTAACATTCTCCCCTCTATTACCTTCTTCAACATCCCACTGCTGCTCAATATGCCTTTCATCCATTTTTCCTGTCTCCATAGGATTTCTCTCAACAAACCCCTCTCCTCACCCACCATCTCCAGTACTTCCTCATTTGCCCTCCTTTCGGTCCATTTCACCTTCTCCATTCTTCTCCACACCCACATTTCAAAACCCTCCAATCTACGTCTATCCTCCTGCTTCAGTGACCACGTTACTGTGCCGTACATAGCTACGCTCCATATCAGTTTTTACCAGTCTTTTCTTAACCTCCCTACTCAACGTCCCTGTCATCAACTCCCTCCTCCTTGAGAAAGCCTCCTTACCTGGCGCAATTCTTCTCCTTACGTCCCTACTACTTTGACCGTGTTGGTCCAGAACACTTCCGAGATACGTAAACTGTTCTACCTGCTCTATTTTTTCCCCTCCTATTTTAATGTTAATTAAAATTAATTAATGTTAATCTTAGCCTTCTTTTTCCTGGAAAAATCCCAAAATCTTTGTTTTATTAACATTAATTCTCACCTCACAACTATCGCAGTGAACTTCCAATTCACTCAGCAATGCTTGCAACCCCTTGGCTGACTGAGCAACTAATGCTTAATAATAATAATAAACTTTATTCATCTTAATAATATTTACATATGGTGGATGTATCCTTAATACTCCCGCTCCTATAGTTATTGAAATGACATAAAAATATAAACTTCAAAACCAGGCATGTGGCAAAGGAATTGTTATGAAATTTCACAAACAAATTTCCCAAACATGGAATACAGTTTGGAAGCCAGGTTGCAGTAATAACGTTTACACTATGGGGGATGGAGGTCTTGCCCCTTTCCGACCAACATTTGGTGTAATTTCATTACAAAGCTAAGGCTTTTCATTACCTTGATGAGTAATGGTATTTAGTCATGGAATTTTCTTATGCAAGGGCTCAGCAGCATTTGGAACCATTATTAACGTCAAATTAGTACATGTGGCTAATTATCAATAACTCATGGAAACACAGGGTTGTATAAGGAAAAATCATTCTTTGTTGCTGGTAAATACAGATTAATATAGCATGAGAATGACCACACTCAAATATAAGCATTTTACTGAAATTTACATAATGATAAGTGGTGAAAACTATGCGAGTTGTAGGGTAATGATGATGGAGATGAAAGGGAAAGAAAGGCTAGATATAAGATGGAGGAAGTAAAGTAGAGCAATGTGTGATATAGGAGAACAGGGGTTAAGTGCACGAACCAAACAAAAAAGGATGGCGACAGACATTAGTAAGAGTTACAAGGGAAGATGTAAATACATTACCAGTACTCGACAATAAAAATTTAATTCGAATGTTAGTCAATTGATATCAAATAATATTAAATTGGATTTTGGTGGATGATTAACGTGACGTTACCTTCTTCGCTTTGCAAGCAGATTTAGTTCCATGAATTTATATTTACTGTGTTGTTCATCTAATCGCTTAAGAACTATTTCCACATTATTGTTATTTTCCGAGAGTGTCATAAACGTATCAACATCGTCCTAGGGGCAGGAAGAAACGAATTCATGAGACACATTTTTGATTGCGATATTCAAGTTGAAATGGAACGAAATTAAAATAATAGAACTTATCATACAAAAATCAAGAAGGCTATTTAAAATTAAATACCACAAATGCTGCTTCAGGAATACCAGCATAGGATTTCTTCTTCTCCTCATTAACCATATCCTCTGAGCCAGCGGCCATGTTGAAGCAAATTCTTAAACAAAGCAACCAAAACAAGTATCATTTGTATAAACATCGTTAATTCTAAATATGTCAGTACGTAATTCGTTAAACTTTTTTCTTATTCTTTAACTCAAAGTAATTAATTAATTATAAAGTCGACCCGATCAATTACATCAGAGCCCCTGACAAAGCTATTTCATTGACTTCAGTAGGAAATTCTGAAGTGTCATGGCGGCGATGTTAAAGGTAAGTACGAGATACCGGTGCAATCAGATGACATTCTATTGACATACGTGTATAAGTCGATGTAATTTTCTGGTTGATTAGACTAGACATGTTAGTTTCAAAATTGACAATTGCCGTTCACGTATTTTTTCATTTCCGACCGTTTATAATGTGTTCCATAACTCTGCATTCCTATTCTCAATTAATATGGGAATTTTAACTTAGAATAATTAATTTTAGACGTAATGGTTAATATACTTCATGCAATTTTTTCATTTCGCAATTTCGGTAACGGTATGTTAATGAATACGGTTTGCCAGAAAATCTATTCAATTAAAGTTATGAATACCATAAAGGAAGTTACATTCTCTTTTATATTTAGGACAAAGGACAGCTTATGTTTGAAGATAAGTGGCCATCCATGAGGCCGATAATACTAAAGTTACTCCAGCAAGAACCAGTTACACAAAATGAATGGCAGGACCTATTTTACTCTGTCCACTTGGTTTGCCTTTGGGATGAAAAGGGTCCGCCTAAAGTGAAAGAGGCTCTTCAGGAGGATATAATGGATTTTATAAAAAAAGCACAGTTGGTAATAATCCTTACTTGTAAGGCCTTAGTGAGATTATATTATTTTATCTCCCGTTTTTAGCATTATTTCTAATGTTACTTCAAGTCTTGTGAATTTTAAGTAGTCATTGTTATTGCTGGTAAGGTTAGCATTTATCGTAAAGGGTTGTCCCTGTTAACGATTGATGTTAATTTAAATGTTGAGTTTGGTACAATTAGAGCTATTTGATAACAAACATATGAAAACGGTAGCAGTGTTAAATTTGTATGTTAGACAGTTAAACTTGAGTGGTAAAAAGGTTTAAGTGAGTTTATGTGAAATTGATTGCATTAAGTTTTACTGCGTCTTTTTCTGTTTTAGATGAATTTTGTTTTGCCCTTGGTGGATTTAATTGTGGGTATTTATCTTCATGTTTAAGGTAGCAGTAGGTGAATGTCTGAAGTAATATTTGTGTTTTTGATTTGCAGTCAGAATTCTCAATCTGAGTTTTATCAGGATTTTTTCAAAGAGAAAATATTCATTAAATTTCCAATCTATGAAAGCATCCAGGATATGTACTTCAATCGTTAATAGGTACATCTTTTTCAGAGGGTCCTGGCTCATCATGAAGATCAAGCTCTTCTTAAGGCATATATTGCTGAATGGAGAAAGTTTTTCACTCAGTGCAACTACCTGCCAACTCCTTTTAGACAGTTGGAAACGTCATTAGCTGGTAAAATTCCAACTGTTCAAAAGAAGACCCAGGGCGAGGAGAGCATCGTTCGAAAGGTTAAGTTTTGATTTAGCGTCATTTCAGTTACTTAAATTATACAACTGATCTGTTTCATATGTATACTCATTCTTTCAGGTTTCCTAGTTTTATAGACCAATTTTGACCGACAATCTAACATCCCACATTTAAACTGTTCAGTTCTACTTAGTTTCTACCAATATTCCTCTATTATATATCTATATTCCACCCAGTATGCCAATTCTTTCACATTCTTCAACATTCCATCACTAATCAAAATTAACTGGAGCCTCCTTTGGATGTCTCCCTGTAACCCTCCTTCCTCTGATTGCTTTAAATAAATAGATTTTCAGAATTGTTTTTCAGATGTAAAAATTAAAATTTTTAGTGAATTTTGATATGCAAATGACACTAACTTTGAAACCCTTGGTCACAAAGAGCTAAATTGTAATGCTCTTAGAAAGCATGTTCATTTAATATGTCACACCAGACTTCCCTGCAGTAATATATTTTATGAAACATACATATTTATTGTTGAATTTGCACAAGGACTGTTCCAAATTCATGTTAATTGGACATTTTTTAAGAACTTTTATTGCAAAAGTTCATAATGAGATGGCTGTGTGATATTGCATAAGAAACATTTGGAAACATACCGCTGCAATGGAATGTAAACTCTGAAATACTTAAAAATATTTGCCTACATTTAGTGTTTGAATCTCAGATTGTGGCTTGTTTTTTACTTTATTTTTTTAAATGTCTAACTTTAAAACCATTTGTTCTTGTAGAAATTAGGGAATCATTCATTCAATTCCATTGTGTTTATGAAGTAAATTGGTTCTTGCTGTAAATTAAGAATGTGCGGTAAGTATATTTCACAATGATGAACTCTTTATTTGTATTAGTACACATGAAAACTATTTAAAATATTTCTACTGAAATCAGCCCAGTTTTCAATTTTAACTGTTCATTTCCTAGTTTTTCAAATAATGAATGTGTTAGCTAGAACTATTTAACTATTATGATTTTGTAGTGGAAAGTTACCACAAACTTACCCAAGAAGTTAGAAATTAGATGAGATAAAATTTATTTAAATGTCTGCTACCATTTTCAGAATACAAAATATAAAAAAAACCATAAACACAGTAATCAACCCAAAGGTTGGTTTGGTAGGTGATGGTAGAGTTCACTCATTACCTAGCCTGACGGCATGTGAAATTCACACATCAGGGTAGAAGGACCAGATCCTTTCCCTGTACTGGTTATGGTTTCCCAGGAAGATCTGGTACCCAAAAAATCACAATGCTTGGGTAGAGCTGCAGGTGCCCAAAGTGACTTGCCCAGGAATTGAACCCAGGCCCTCCAGTCAGTAGTCCAACGCTCTACCCCATGGACTACCATGACCCACAATACAAAAATAGATTTATAATAAGTAGTAAATATTGATTATATGCATAGCAGGTACTCTGAAAAACTACTGAGCAGTAAAATTCTCAAACCGTCAACCCAATACATTCCTCAAACCAAACCGCCCAAAATGCCCTCATCTTATCACTACTTTCTTCCCCGGAACCTAGAAAATTAAACATATTATCTGTGAACTCTTCCCCATCATTAATAACAGTCAGTCTACATCACTTTTATTCCCACATTGCCCCTCGGTTTTGTTTAAATGCCCGTTGAACTTGCGAGACATCTTCAAGTCGTCAAGACCATGTATGGGCACCCCTGTCTCTTCTCTGCCCCTGTCCCCACCATGCTACCGCCCATGCTGCAAATACTGCCATCTTCTAAGACCCTCCACCTTCCTTACAACCAACTCCCAACCAGACGCCACCTGTACCTCAAAAAAACATGTACAGCATCTCCTGTAACTTCTGCCCTGTCTTCTACGTGGGTGAATGCACCACCACCCTTTCACTCGGCATGAATAACCACAGCTATTCCACCAAACCTCCCATCTCCCTTAATTATCCCATCCCTGCCTTGAACCCAACCACAGAAACCGCTGCCCGTCCATCCGGGGAAAATATCTTATTACTTTGGGATTAGTATCTATGATATAAGGAGTAAACCATGTAAGATATTCAGATGATGAAGCAAGGATGTATGGAACACAAAGAGCAACCTCTTAAGACAAGTATTCAGAGCACCAGTGGTTCACGTTGCTAGGGTCAAGTGAGCATACCTATATATATATAACATACCTATATGCATAACATACCTATATGCTCACTTGACCCTAGCAATTGGATTTTTGCCATGCTTGGGAAGTTTTCCGGTTGCCTCCATTTAATTCTAACTACCTTGGTGGATTTGGCCTTGTCTGTTTTCATCTGAGTTCTATCTGGATGGTCAATGAACTATTTGTTGCTCAACATTTCAAGCTTAAATGGATGGGCAATTAAAATCCTATCTTTTTCATATACAAAATCTCTAATAGTACTGAGCCCATCTTTAAAAACAAAGGATACCTTCAACTTATCATTTAGTTCACTCTGATACCTTGGCCTACCAGTTATTATTTTTTTTAACCCTGATAGCACTATCTTTGCTTTTTTTCTTTATTTGCAGTTATTCTCAGTCATTGAAAAAAATTTTAATCAATACGCTCACTAATTCAATTTATTAGTCAAAATCAGACTGCATGTCCACACTATGGTTATTAAATTTCCTTGATAACATGTCTGCTATACAAGTACAATAATTTTCATGGTTTATTAAGTTTACTGTAAAGACATTGACTCACCATTCTTTTTAAGTGTACTGGGATTTTCTCGAGTGGATTCTCAAAAATTAAGACCAATGGTTTTTGATCAGTCACCACATTCTCCCCTCTACAGAAGACAAACTGCCAAAACTTACTCAATATGCTTGGCAATTATTTGATTTGTTCAAGCATCCCTTTGGGCATTGGAATATGCTGCAGGCCTTTTCTTTTTGAATCAATATTGGATCTAACCCATACCAACTCATTATGGTCATAATAAGTCACAAATGGGCTTTTGTTAACTTCTTTTTGATTGCTCAAAACACTCATTCAATACACTGTTTCACTCAAATGTTGAATCATTTTTTTGTAACTCCTTCAGTGGTTTTGTGACTAATGAAACTTTATTGTGACTTTAGAAAACAGTTCAAATTTCCTAATATCCTCTGTAGACTCTTTTATTCTGAGAGATTACTAATAGCCTTAAACTTCCGTATTTTTCCCTTACCATCCAATTTATTTCCTCCATAGGACATATAGAACAATGGAGAAAAGGACAAATGATTAGTCAGAAAAAAATGTTTGATTTAGAAATTGGATGGGTGTGCCCAATGCTGTAGCAATAATGATTTCTCCAGGAGAAAGGGACGTAATCAAGTGCAACTAGGATGCATTTATATGCATCATGAATTTTGAAGAGGCATTTAGCAGAGTAAACTGGGTACAATTACTGAATATTCTAAAGAAAATAAGAGTAGACTGGAGAGATAGATGGCTTATCCAAAACCTGTAAATGCCTTGGACTAAGGAAATGTTGCTATGGAATGGAGAGTCGGTATGGGCAGTGCTAGGCAAGGGATTTCCATTATCATCTTGTTATTAATATTTTTCTTTTATGTCCTATCTTTTTATAGTTGATGCTGGACAGTTGGAACCAAAGTATATTTTGCAACATAAAGCAGAGACTTCAGGATTCTGCGATGAAGTTGGTTCATGCTGAACGAAATGGAGAAGCTTTCGATTCTCAACTAGTCATTGGTGTCAGAGAATCATATGGTAAAGTAAATGCTCAGTTCCCACTGCATTTTAAAATGTGACCACTTTGACAGGGATAAGGACAAGACAAGATAAAAATTGTTTTTTCCTCACCCTTGCAGTAGGATAAATGTACATAATTCAATGTGCGAGGCTCGACAAAAGGGGCATTCTTGTATGGAGGGTCATTGGAAGGGTTTTGTTGTGCGGATGGGTAATTGCCTAGGCAGCCATCCATGAACAATAAAATGGTATTCGTCAGGCTCATGTTTCAAGGTGCTCAATTAGTTGATAGAATATGTAACTTTCAGTGTGAGAGAATGTTACAAGGGTATTTTTCAAGGAAGATCTGCTTGGTCATAAAAAAAGATATTCATTGGAAAAAGTTTTTATTGATGGTTTTTATTTCCCACAAGCCTGCTTCACTTTTCCAAACAATAGCTGTTAACTTGTAAGCACTTTTCACAACACTGCACCAGAATATTTTATCCCTCAGCATAGAATTTAACCACCTGGGAATCAAACCAGTTGACCAGAGTGGTCTTGAGTTTCTTGTTGTCTTCATACTGTTGTCCACCAAGCCACTGCTTGAAGTGCAAGAAGAGGGAATAATCGCTAGGTCCAAGGTCAAGTCATCTCAGTCTTGTTGATAGTTAGATAGTTGATAGATAGTACAAAAATGATTATCCACTCAACATTCTTTGCTCATTGTTTTGATAAGTAAACATCTTTGGTGTCTCCCCCTGCACACAATTTTTTATATCAGGGTTTTCCGTTAACAACCATTTAAATATTGGTGCATCCAAGAGGAATTTTATTATCAGCCAAAGCACTAATCACCGATTTTCAATCAAATTGCAGTTCTTGGTCCACTCATTGAACGACTTCATTGGTCTGGATACTGGACCTGCCATTTCTGAAGTCTTGGCACTGTCATCTATTTTCCCACTTCACTCATTGATGTACGCCCATTAACTAGGTTGCACAGCTCCTAATGAATTTTGGCAGCTGATGATCCTTTTAAACACAAAAATCAAATCACAGCACACACACTTTGCAACTGGCAGGGTTTACAATTTCACAGATGTTATCTGCATTTACCAAAGGGTAAATGATGACTGGATCAAAACAATGACTTCAGTGGCTTCAGAAACAATCCAAGTTGCTGCAAATTTGCAACTTTGTTCTAACCCACGGATATTTAACTAAAAGAAAATGGCCCTTCCTTTTTGAATATGCCTTGTATTGGCATATATAATATTCATTTTGTTGCCATTAATGACATTAAAACATATGTTCAATATCCAACTATTAATTTTATGGGTGTATATAAAGTTTTTTGGGAAGTTCACTTAATGGCTTGATTTTAATTGGTTTATAAATGTGTTTGACACAGTTTATCCAAAGTACATGAATTTTTTCCATTTTCCAATGAAATCTATCGCAAAAAATGTACCTTTACTTTCTTCAGTACTTTAAGTCATTCTCCTGCACACATACATGTGCTTCCACCAATAGATTAATCTTAGTCATTAGGACTTCCATATAAAGTATGTATATAAAATAATTTTATTCTTTGATAGATTAGCATACTAACTGAATACATCTTTAACTGAAAGCTGTACAGAACAAGGTATCTATTGCAGATTGCCAAAGTTTTGGGATGCTCTATAGTTGATGGTTCTTTCTTCTCTATATAATGTATATGACTCATTATGGTTAAGTTCCAAAGATTAGAACCCAACCATACCATAATACTAAATAAATGTGGAACAATCATGCCCTTAAATACAGTTGAACACATTTTGTCCTCTGGTGGCAGCACTGCCTGACCAATGCTAGATGTGTATGCTAACATTGTAATCACTGTAATGTCACAGTGGATGTTCCAATAAATAAGAAACATTTATTATTAGGTACTCTACCGGTTAAGGTAGGTTTTTGGATGGACGCAACTATCAAATAAACATTTTGTAACTCCAAACAAAACCCAATCCAGCAACCTAATCTACATCAGATCCCTCTTCATCTCTGTGTACTTCTTTCTTCCCTTCATCCCGTCCAACATCCCTATCCTGTTCCTTCCCTTTCCTCGCTTGCCCAAAATTCTCCCCTCTATTACCCTCTTCAACATTCCACTACTGCTCAATATGCCTTTCATCCATTTTTCCTGCCTCCATAGGATTTCTCTCAACAAACCCCGCTCCTCACCCACCATCTCCAGTACTTCCTCATTTGTTTTCCTTTCGGTCAAATTTTAGAGAAACTGTAACAGTAACTTTAACGGAGTCACCCGCTATGTGTGCATTATAATGCAACCATTTCAGAGAGTAAAAATCATTCGCCTTGACCGGGATTTGAACCCGGATCCCTCGATATCCGGCCGAGTGCTTTAACCAATTAAGCTACCGAGACGTCCTCTTACACTCTGAAATTTTGGGGGCTTTAAAGGAACAAGATGTTATGACGAAATACCGTACATACAATGTCACAGGCATTCGTAGTCGTGCGCGACGCGCCACAGTCCACGATGTTAATAAAGCCAATTTCGAACACTTAGGCTGTTCATACCTTAGACAAATTTTAGAGAAACTGTAACAGTAACTTAAACGGAGTCACCCGCTATTTACGAGTCTTGTCTTAACATCCCTACTCAACATCCCCATCATCAATTCCCTCCTTGAGAAAGCCCCCTTGCCTAGCGCAATTCTTCTCCTTACGTCCCTACCACTTTGACCGTATTGGTCCAAAACACTTCCGAGATATGTAAACTGCTCTACCTGCTCTATTTTTTCCCCGCCTATTTTAATATTTCGCTTAGCCTTTTTCTTTCTGGAAAATCGCATAACATTTGTTTTATTAATATTGATTCTCATCCCATATCTATCGCACTGAACCTCCAATTCACTCAACAATGCTTGCAACCCCTTGGCTGACTGAGCAACTAATGCTTGGTCATCAGCAAACCTATCCAATTTTACGAATTCCCCTCCGACTTTCATTCCTACATCCAGTTCTTCCCATGCCTCTTTAATCATTTCCTCCACATATATGTTGAACAGCACCGGTGACAATGGACAACCCTGCCTTACACCTCTTCCTAACACTGCCCAGCCGGACTCTCCGTTCCCCACTCGCACCTGAGCAGTCTGAGACATGTACAGGTTGCGGATCAGTCTCCTGTCCCTCCAATCCATTCCTATTCTCTGCAATACATGCATTAATTTTTCCCAATCCACTGTATCAAACGCTTTTTCGAAATCTACAAAACAGGCAAAAACGTCCTGATTGTATTCTATATTCCTCTCAATTAGTGATCTCATTACTGCAATGGCATCACTCGTACCTATTCCTTTCCTAAATCCAAACTGATCATCCCCTAAGTAATCATTTGCCTTACTCTCTATCCTTTTGTTGATGATCCTGAGAATAACTTTAGCTGCGTGGGATGTCAAACTTATTGTTCTGTAATCCTCACATGATATAGCCTTTGCCTTTTTTGGAATAGGAACTAACACCGATCTCACAAAATCTTCCGGCCAGATTCCTTCCTCATAGATACTACGAATCAGTCCATATATGGACTTCGTGGCCTTCTTCCCACCTTTCCCTAACCATTTCAACATTTCTACAGGAATATTGTCCACCCCCACAGCCTTATTTGCTTTCATCTCCTTTAATGCCCTTTCTATTTCATCGTCGAGTATGTCTGGACCTCTGCTATCTTCTTCTATGTCATGTTCCTTTTCCATGTCTAACCTTGTCGGCCTAAGTTCTTTCCCATACAGTTTTTCTATATATTCCTTCCATCTCTCTTGGATTTTTCCTTGTTCAACTATTATCTTAACCCACTTATCTCTAACTGTTAGCACAGATCTTGCCTTTTTACTTCCTGATAATAACTTAACCTTGCTGTATAGAGCACCAATTTCACCCTTCTGTAAACTTTCCATGTCCTTGCATTGCATTTTCCACCATTCTTCCTTTGCTTTATTTGTGGCCCTTCTCAATTTATTGTTTAACTCTTTGTACTTCATTTTGCCTAACTCTGTGTTTACATTTTTCCATCTTCTTCTCTCATCCATCTTTGCAATCCTCTCATCCATTACCCATGGTTTCCTTATCCTTTTCCCGTTAACGGTTCCTATAGTGTCTAAGCGGCTTCCAATATCCCTTGCTTGATACATTCCCATTTTTCTTCGGTAGTACTCAGTCCTTTACCGTCATCCATCATTTTCTCTACAGCCTGCTGATACTCCTTCTTCGTTAATCCATTTAATGCTTCTAAATTCCATTTCCTAACTCGCCACCCTTGCCTTATCATCTTGAAATGGACGTTACATTTCATAACAACTAAATTATGGTCAGAGTCTGCATCCACTCCGGGGAAACTGCGACTTTATCACACTGTTCCTAAACCTGTACCTAACCATAATATAATCTAACTGATACCTTCCTGAGTCCCCTGGCATTTTCCATGTATACCTACGCCTTTTGTGGTGTCTAAGCCATGTGTTGTTTATGACTAACCCCTGTCTCCTGCAGAATTCAATTGCTTTCTCCCCACGTTCATTCCTCGTGCCTAACCCATAGTCCCCACTTCACCACCCTCTCTTCCTTCGCCTACCGTCGCATTCCAATCCCCCATCACTATCAAAGGTTTCCCTGCATGAACACACGCGATTATATCCTCTCACTCATCGTACATCCTATCAACTTTTTTCTCCTTGTGGTTGCTCGGTGGCATGTATACCTGAACAATGACCAAGTTCGTCGGCTCTTCTTTAATCTCTACGAGTAAAATTCTATCAGTTGCTTGCTCTATGTTTACTACGCTTCTTCCTACCCCTTTATTTAATATTACGGCAACCCCTCGTTGGCTCTCGTCCCCACTGCTGTATATCACTCTATAATTGTCTCTCCAGTAATCCCCGCTATCCTTCCATCTCACCTCGCAGAGACCTAAAACATCTATATTACCTCTTTCCATCTCTCACTTAATATTCTCTAATTTGCCTGTCCTCAACATTGTCCTGATGTTCCATGTTCCTATTCTAACTACTTTCATCTTCTTCATAAGAAACATATATTTGTAAAATAAAACCAAACAGGAAATAAAGTTATTTGGAAATATTTCCATCTTTTTCCATTACTTTCTAAGTTGTTAGACATTTTATGTTGGCACTACAAAAATCTTTCAATTTGATGGGTAGATGTTGTCCCATATACTAACTAATCATGCCATACTCATACTTTTTATCATTTTGTCTAGTTAGTAAAATATTTCTCTTCGATTTGAGACTATATGAGTTCAAATTTGACTAATTTTGTGGTCAAGAGGTGGTCTTTAATGTTAGTATTTACTTTTTTGGGACTTCCCATAAAATTCAAAGACACAATAAGCCCTGGGAATGACAGGGACTTCTGAAGTTGTTCAGGACCTCAATTTGAAGGAAACGTAATGTAATGGAATAAAATTTAAGAGTTACCTTATTTTTTGCATGTTTAGGCCAAAAATTAGCTAAAATTCTTGGATTAATGGTTGAGTTGCACGTGCAGAAACTCAAGTAGTATGTTATTGTTATCTTCATGGAGACGAAGTCATTAATTTAGGATGAAAAAAATATTTATTTTTTCTCACTGCCAAAACACGTGGTATTATTGTAAAATAATTTTTGGGGATAGCAAAAAAATTCTTTGTCTACATTTTCCTTTATTTTATTTTACAATAATCATTAATATGTTCCCATTTCAAAATATCATGTAAGTGGGAGCAAAGAGTGGAACCCAACCAAAAGGGTAGGATTGAGTGTGCTTTTTTGGACAGATCCAATGAAATAAGTTAGCAATGAAATTTGAAGCTGTGAGTCATGATTCGAAAAAATATAATCTATTTTGGAATCTTTTACATGTTATTTAGCACCTGTGGTAATCAAAGGTTCGTTAAAATTCTAAAATAAAAAGTAATCACTTGCTCTCAATTTCCCACATAGAATTCTATTATCCCTTAATCAAGTAACTTTTTGTGTAGTTTGCAAAGCACCATGGAAAAACTGTTTGATGTGATGACAAATGAAAGTGGCATCTTAGTCTTGACTCAATAGAGCTATTGATCGCCCTTTTTAGGCACATTGATAGATAACATTTTTCCAATTACTCATGGAACATGCCATAGAAAATTTGAAGGACAGTGAAAATGAATAATTCTCCAAAATGTTCAATCATATGTACTACAACTATGCAACTGGTGAATTTTTAATTAACTTCATTTTAAAGAAGGATTTTTGAAAATACCTTGCAACCTCAGATATGGAACACTTTATACGATTTAAAATTAATTGTTATGTTAAAAATTAGTAGCTACGTGTACATCGTTTATTCATTTTTAGAATTCCAGAAATTCATTATCGCTGCTGCTAAATCATTTCCGCAGTTATTTTCACTGTGGTTGTTACTTTCCTCACTCTCACAATGTCATCTTGACTTCCATGTAGTGCACTTTAAATTTTACATTCTCTAAAAGAAATTATGATAGTCCCACTTTTAACTGTAACTTTTTAACTCTAGAAATCGACAGTGATTCTTATTCCTGTCCATATACCTTCATGAGTTGATTTTCTTTCATATTGCCCTGAGAGTGCCATAAGTGGCACTCTCAGGGGAAGTTTTGATCATTTAGGTGCACATGAGCATAAGTTTTTTTACTCACATTTGCATTTACTAACTGCACCTTCTGCTTCAATTGAATAGTTTATGGCATGATATGGTGAAATTCGAACATAATAAAGAACAAATGATAACAATTTTCCACTAAATATTATTTAATCCACAACCGGTTTCAATGTGGTACATCATCTTCATGTGAAAAGTGCAGTCATGTGCCTACTTAGGATCAATAATTATAACTAAGGAGGAAGGGGAGAGAAATAAGTGGTAGAAAGATGGAGGCCAATGTGGCTTAAATGGAACAAGGAAAGATAGAATTTTGATATCCTCTGATAAACCTTCCCTAATCTTTCCTTCTTCTATCCAAGCTATAATACCCTCCAAAAATAAATACTGGAAGCAAAAGATCACTCACTGTGATGCAATGCATAATTCCTGAATAATGCAATGCATAATTCCTGAATTTTGCATGTGAGGAATGGGTTTTATGAATTTTCATTTTCTGGGGTAGTAACTTCTGTTTTATCTCCAATAGTCAAGAGTCTACTGTAACTGTTTAGCATTGTACCACAAAATTGGATCTCTTATTGACAAATGTTCATGATTATTCAGAATCTGTAAGATTTCATGTTTTATTAAGTATTTTCAATAAAGACTAGAAATATAAACATTTTCTTATGTTGTAGTTGTATTAGTGTTTTCATGTGATGTGTAGAAGTGCTGCATGAAGTTCATACTCTAATGGGTGAAAATTTACAATGGGATCTAGAACTAAACTTTTGAGCTACATGTCTAAATTCGAATATTAACTTTGGAGTAGGCTATCTGTAAAACTCATTCATTTCATGTTATTGAAATTGAAAATAATAGTCGAATTTGTTTTTTCTCCCCAAGAAGTTTTGTGCATCTGGTATCTCAAAACAATTTGTTATGAATCTAAAAAATTGAGAACTACATTTCATCTTTATTTGCCTTTGCTTAACAACAGTGTTATAAAAATGTGGGTAGATGTTATCCTATCAATTTCAAAGAAGGTTACCATGTATTGCATGGGTATCCCTGAATTTTTTAAATCTTAGTTTGTAAGCTTAAAAAAATCATAATAAATATGCAAAACTTTTTGAAATTTTCATAAACCATTAATATTATCTTAATAATGGAAGCCTGGTTTTCTACTGACCAGTATGAAGTGTGTTTTTCATTTTACAGTGCTTTTTCAATGTGGAATTAAAAGTTTTAGCAGGTTTTTTGTCCTTAACAGCCACAATTACTGTATATTGTGAAACTTAGAATTATAGACACACAAAGTAATTATTTTAAAAGTAGGATGGAAAGTGATAAGAGGATTTATTAAGCCTGACTGGATATTTCGTTGAAATCCATCGAGGGAGGTTTTGAAAAGAAAAAGTTAATTATTTAATTCTTCTCCATATGTCCCTAATTAGGGATAAAGGAGAAGAATTACATCTGGTGAAGAAGCTATCATGAGGTGGAGGGAATTAATGAAAGGGATGTTAAATAAGTTTGGAAGGAGTATGGATGTTAAGAAAAGGCTCGTTAAAACATCAATATGGAATGCATTTATGTATGGCACAGAAACATGGTAATTGAAGCTGGATGATAGGCATAGATTGGAGGCTTTTGAAATGTGGGTTTGGAGAAGAATGGAGTAGGTGAAGTGGACAGAAAGGAAAATAAATGAGGAAGTGTTGGGTATGGTGGGCAAAGAGAGGGAATTGCTAGGAGAAATTCAAAGAATATGGACGTTGGATGGAAGTTGGAAGGGAGGGAGGAAGTAAACAGATGAAGATGGGTTTTTATGTAGAGTAGGATGTTGGGTTGTATTTTGTTAGGAGAGACAAGAGCCATTTCTGTGCCATTTGGCAGTTTGCGCCCATCAAAAACCTTCGTTAGCCAGTAGATTACCTATAATAATAATTACATCAGGGGTGATATAATGGTAATGAAAGATTATTTTTGCATTGCACTGAGATTAGTGATTCAACCTAAATTTCTTGTTGAAATAATATTGTTATTAAATTTTTCCAATAACCTGATGGGAGAGTACCAATGTAAAAAAAAAAAGGCCGAGACTGTAAACTTAGTTTATGGTCTCGGCCTTTTTTTGTTTACATTGATTCACGACCGAAGCTACGTTCAGTGAACATTTAAACTGGAGAGTACCTAATTCCAATCCACTAAAACCTATGAAAATTTTCTCATAAAATTTATTTCCATCTATATTTCCCCATGAGGAAAAAGTTGCTTGTGATTTTTGTTGTACGTGGGAGCATGAAAAAAGCTTCCTATTGAATAGGTCAAATTTTTGTTGTTATACATTTTGGAGAAGACATTTAATCTTGAGAAATTAATTTTTGGTGGAAGTTATTAGTGTTGATATTATTTAAATCCCATAATGTGAGAGGGGAGGTGGAATAATTTTAAATTTGAAGGTGAAGGTCGCAACATTATGAGTGGATAGGGAAGATATAAGTGTGAGGTGATGGCAGAAACTTAATGGCTATCATCAACTCTGGAGTGCAGAAAGAAAAAGCAGAATTAACAAAGTTGTATTTTTCCTTTCCGTAATGGGAATGGGAAATGGGTTCCACAAAATTAAGCCTGAAATTATCATGCAACCATTTCAGAGAGTAAAAATCATTCGCCTTGACCGGGGTTGCATTATAATGCACACATAGCGGGTGACTCCGTTAAAGTTACTTTTACAGTTTCTTGAAAACTGAAATTATCAGTTTAACTATAAAGAGGTCAACATACGAAAGAGTATCTTCCACCTGGTGGGTTGATTCCATGGAAATTTTTGTTTAAGTTGATGAAATTGTGATAACTTTTTAGATTAACACTCTGTGATCTCATGCCACAGAAAAGTATATGCCATCATCAGGATTTGAACCCGGGCTCTCTCAGTGGAAACCCAGTACATTAGTCTCTGCACCATCCTGATTTCCATTTTGAACCATTCCTTGTGAGATTTTGCTGATTATAAATTCAAGTCAAGAGCAGTGAGCACATGGGAATGATCCAAGACTACGAATGTTAGCTTATTATGAATGTATGCTTCAACTCCAACCCCATTGTTTTCTTCTCTGTGCTATCAATATTGTCCTAGATAACCCACCATGTTATTAATTTTTTATTTGTTCACTTTTCAGTTAATTTATGCTCAAACCCTGATGACAAACTTCAGATTTATAGAGAAAACTTTGAGAAGGCTTACATAGATGCTACTGAAGCTTTTTATAAAATGAAGGCCCCTCAATACTTGCAAGCAAATGGAGTTCAGAATTATATGCGTTATGCTGATGCAAAGCTGCGTGAAGAAGAACAAAGGGCCCAGAAATATTTGGAATCCTGTAGTGGGTCTGTTCAGGTGGTGAGTTCATTTACAATTTTTACCATCTTGTTAATAAACCTTTGTTATTAAGCCTCATATATAAGAGTACCTTAAATTATTCCTCAGCTAATGAGTTGACTATGTTTTCTATCCAAGCTGGCTGACTGTTGTGTGAATGTGTTGGTATCAACTTTCAAGTATACCATCCGTGCTGAATGTGCTGCAATGATAAAAGCAAATGAAACAGAAAGTAAGTACCAATGTTCTTATGTTGACTTTTTCCTTTGGTTAAGTTAATTTAGACACAGAGATTACCTGTAATTTTTAGGAGTACTGCTCTGCCTTCAACTTCATTTCCCTTAATGGTTTTTATAGTTTTATATCTTTTGTGATCAACTATGCCGGGATTAACTTTTTTTATTGACACCATGATCTCTTTCTATTTTATTACTTACTGGTCTAATGTAGATGTTTGATGTATTCTTTCCATCTTTCCTGAATCTTTTCTGACTTGATTAATCATTTCCCCATTGTACTTTGGATATTGTTTTCTGATTTTCTTTTCTTACTTCCTGAAAGTGCTTTCACTTTACTGCACAGAGTCAACTTTCACCCTTTCTCACTTTCTTCTGAAAACTCTCCATTTCCTCATACTGTTTCTTCCTCCACATTTGTTTCACCCTATTAGTTTTTCCCTTAGTTTATTTTTGACCTCTTTGTACGTCCTTATTTAATTCTGTGATTACATTCTCATCTCTTCTGTTATCCATGGCTTCATAAGCCTTTCCCAATTTACATTTCCTATCAGAGAAGTCTGTTCAGGTTCCCCACTTGTTCAAACTCTGCATTACCATGGACATTTTGATATACAAGTCCATTGCCTACAGGCCTTAATTCAGCCACTTAATATGGCTCTAACATGTCAATTGAAAAGTGTTTTCTCTCAGTTTACAAGGGTTGCTATTTATATTTTGAGCCTAATAATGAGAAGACAGTAATTAATTGTTGAAAATGGCTTAGTTGTTTTTCGAAGTATGACTCCATGATAATTAATACACTTTTGTATGCGATCGAAAAAATTTTCGTAACACTTTTTGCACTCCGATTGTGGTACTTCCTATGGTTTTTAAATTCATCAATGTCTTCTTCAGGCACTAAAAAATGTTGGCCACGCAATTTTTCCTTGATAAATGGGAATAAAAGGAAGTCATTTGGTGCTAAATCAGGGCTGTACAGAGAATGACCCATCAATTCAACGTTTTGGCCTGTCAAATAGGCAGTTGTTTTAGCCGATCTGTGAGAGCTTGCATTGTCATGATGAAAAATAATGCTTCGTTTCCACTTCTTTTTCTGTATTTCACCAAGCTCTTCTGGCAAACAAATGCTTGTGTACTATTCAGAATTCATGTTTTTAAGTTGCTGTAATGGTACAGTTACCACATGTCCAGTTATTTTGAAGAAACAGGCGATCATTCGCTTCGATGTCCTTCATGTACGAATCACTTTTGTTGGATTTGGCTCCTGTGTTAATAAATCAAAATTTATTACTGCTTGAACTCTGTTTGTGAATGTATTCAATTTAGTGTCAATCAAAGATATATAATTAGACATATTTATTGTATTTTGGTATTTGTGTTTATTTCATTGTATTATGTTAGTAAGAATTCCTTAACAGGGACAGCCAAGCCATAAATCTACCATCTAGACCTTATTTATAGACCATAGATATGTAATTTCATCTAACTCCTACCACCAACATTCCAGTAAGTACTGTATGCAGACTTCTACTCATGATCCATCAACTGATAAATATGGTTGCGAAAGAGATTGATAAAATGGTTGCAAAAAAACTGGAGCAGTGAGCCACACAAGACAGCCGCCCTTACTCCAAAGCCTTGAACAAATCCCTAAGTGTGCAAAGTACCATTTTTCAAAATTTATCACAAAAACTTGCCAACCATCCAACTTGATTACCCAACCAACTTAGAGCATTGCTTTGCACTGTCCTCTGTACCAATTTTTGGAAAATAGTGAAGACAAACAAGATTGACATTCGATGTTTTCAGTCTTAACTTTGTGGAAATCCATTATCACTGACGTAAAGGAAACCAAATCTGAGGATGACACTGATGGCTCGAAACTAGTTCTACCGAATAAAAAATTTAGTGGAAAGATACATTAGTATTTTTTACTTCAAAGATTGACATTCTTAATCAGGGCCATGCAAACTCAAATGGGAAACATGTAACATGGTGTACATAGACTGACAGATCCTGTAACATTAGAATGAGTAAACATGAAATTTTCTGATACAGTGACCCCATTTACACTTTGCTTAACATCTAATTGGGCAACAAACATCAGTGTCATAATTCCCATAAGTGCTACCAGAGTGACTAAGGGCTGGAAGATGGGTAGAGTTGGACAATGAGTAGAAATTGCTGTGCACAAACTTGAGAAAAATATCCTATCCATACATACCTTGCTCTCTGCTTAATTAAAATTGGCAATTTTCCACAAAATAAAATTTTAATGCGACCGGTTTTGATGTAACTACATCCTCTTCAGGACCTGAAGATGACATCGAAACCAGTCCTATTAAAATTTTATTTTTGTGGAAAATTGCGAATTGTAATTAATCATGATATTCCACCATATCATGCCTGAAACGTCTCCTCTGTTCAATCTCTTCACACTACAGCATAATTTCCCCCGTGTCCCATGGAGTCTTACAGGTGCTTACCTCTCTCTTCTCTCCCCTTCCTACCCATGCAAATTTTGTACTTGCTTGCTGACTCAGCACAGGAGGATGCAAAAGTGAAGTGAATGTATTGTAACCCATAAATATGTGGAAAACTACAAAGTTCTTGCTCATTGTCATTGAGAATGTCATAGTCATTCCTGACTCTGCTAATTATAGCCAGTGCTTGGATATAAATTGCCACACTCTCAAAAACCATTTTAAGCAGTATTCATGGGGACACAGCTCTGCTAACAATTCTGTGAAAGAAGTCATAGACACCTAAATAACATAAAACTTTTCCTGATTTTTTTTGTTTATTCTCTCCAAGTGATACTTCTTGGTTTCATCTCCATTTCAACATCTTTCCATTTGAAATCATGTGATGTACCTAACTACACTGTTAAATATCACTCTGTAGGGTTGCAGCTCATGTTTAAATTGATGGATCGTGTGCCAGATGGTATTAGCCCCATGTTAAAGGATCTAGAAGATCACATTATAAATGCTGGTCTTGCTGATATGGTGGCTTCTGCAGACATTATTACTCAGGTCAGTAAAGTATTTTTTTATTACATTTCAGGCATTATTGTTAACTTTAGAAGCATTTAAGATGATTGGATAAAAATCTTAAAATTATTTTAAATCTTTTTTTTTTTTGCATTAGGATTCTGAAAAATATGTTGAAAGGTTGCTGGAGTTGTTCAATCAGTTTAGTCTGTTGGTGAAGGAGGCATTCAAAGATGACCCCCGTTTCCTCACTGCCAGAGATAAAGCCTACAAGCAGGTTGTAAATGATACCACTGTGTTCAGGCTGGATTTACCAAGTAAGCAGGTGAGTTGGTTTCAATGATTGTGTAATGGTTCTCCTCCACATCACTTGTCAGTAGAATGTGAATAAGTCATGTATCTTCATGCTCTGTATGAGGTGGTCTCAATGATTAACTGGCTGGCAATGTTGCTGGTTGATGGTTGGCTTTAAAGAATTTGGTTTAATTAGGGAAAAGTGGTACTAACCATTGAAGTGAAGTTCTTACCAAAATGTTTGTTATTTACATCCTAAATTAGTATTTTATAATGGTGATGGGTGTACCGACCTCTTTGATATTGGCTTTTCAATATGAAACATACGTAAACCCTAGATTATGTCAAGTGTTTGTGATAAATTTCAAATGTATGATTCCAACTTCTAGTAATCAATCACTGCATCGGCGTGGTCCCTGACCAGTAAGGATGTTTTCAAAGACAGCTTACGGAGTGATTCTTTCTTGTTTTTATCACTCGGTAGTTAAAAGTGTTTAGAACTGATGCTCCAATTTTTTTGTTGAGATAAAATTTATTTGTGAATTTCTTAAGTTTCTCTTTGGTTCTCTATATTTCATTCATGTTGATTTTCTTATTCTATAATCTATGGCATTTTTTGATACTTATACTCCTGGTTCTAGCTGCCAACATCAGAACTGTTGTGTGACTAAATTCTAAATAATATCTTCAAGTCAAGACTTTAGGCCAACATATAAGACACCAAGCAACCCTCAACACCAAACCTAAAGGTAGACGTTTTCTGGAGGAATGTTTTTGAGCTGAAATCAGCTAAGGTTAAGGTAGGAGTGGGAGAACTGCTTGCAAAGGCAAGGAAAGCATTTAGTCAGCCTTTTACTCAAGTCCATTGATGGTTATTTGATGTGACACAAATGGTGTATTCAAACATAACTGTGGTTGACCCACCAGGTAGCGCAGAATTGGTTTGACAAGAGGACCAAACAGTAGAAGTTTCACTGTCCATATATGAACTTATGCTTGATTAAGTGGGAAGAATGTAAAAGAATCTTGGTTGAACTTAAGATACCTGCCATTTCGCAAGTTTGTGAATAATACAAAACCTCACAGATCCTGTGAAATGTGGAACAGTTGCAAAATTGTTTAAGAAATGTAGAATTATTATTATATGTCATTGCGCAGAAGATTTGTTATGCGAAGACTCAGTTTGTGAATAAAAGGCTTCAAGTGAGTCTTCATTTAGCTCTGCAGATTAATTTGAGGATTTTGTGATTGTTGATAAAAAAGCCCTAAGCTACAATGTTCCCTAGTTACATTTTATAGACATAAATAATTATAAAATTAGTACAATAAATCATTATGGAAATATATTGGATGTGACGATCAAACAGTATCTCTCCCACTGCTAACCCACCAATCACTGATGCTTAGCACCCCTATCCTCCTTCCCTTTTACGCTGATCACAACCCGATTTAACCCCTCTTTTTTACCCCCTCTCTCACCCACTCCACTCTCCCTCATAAATGCTATATAAACGAGCAGCAGCTAGTTTTAATTTTGTACCTGATGATGACGTCTAAGCATTGAAACTAGTCGTACAATAATAAAGAACAGTGGATGTATACATTGTGTTTCTTTATTTAAAGACAATATCCGGTTCATAAATGTGGTTGCTGGCAGAGTAATTTGTACATGTGGAACACATACATAGTTATTGCGACCATAATTGTTGAAGCTAATAGATAGCCTAGTGATTAATGTATTAACCACTTGCCTGACATGCCTGTGTCTGACATGGTCAACCGTTTCGTCCCAATCTGACAGCCCGGTTGTGGCACAGGCACCAAAATTTTATCGCTCTGATTCTGATTTACCCGTGTTTTTTGATTGCTTTCTTCAAGAAGTTCCTATTTTACTCAATGATGCCACAAGCATCTGCACACTACAGGCATTAGTTGAAATCTCTTGAAACTTGATTCTTTTATTTACAATATTTTGGTTAGGATGTCAATGTTTGTGAAAAAATAAAAAACCCGACATTTTTTGAGAGGAAAAAAAATTTAAATCCCGTCAGGCAAGTGGTGAATTAGGTGCCTTCTATACCAGATAAACTTTTTAAAATGTGTGAACATTAATATTTCAGAGTGCTGGTATCAAATCTCAGCCTGAATCCAAATGTCCTGAGCTTCTGGCTAACTACTGTGATATGCTTTTAAGAAAAACTCCTCTTAGCAAAAAACTTACCTCTGATGAAATAGAAAGCAAACTTAGGGATGTGGTAAGTTTTACAATATTATATACAATAAGATTTTATAAAAGAGTTGTCTATAAAAATGCATCGCTAATACAGGATGTTTGTTAAACACGTTTTCCACAAATAAAGGATGCAAACATTTTTCATCAATTCAATGTGTGTTTGGGGAAATAAGGTTGAAAGTTTTGTTGCATGCATGGAAAAGGGAAAAAACAAACTTCCTTTCCCATGCATTCCTAATGGTGCAAATGACCTTAGCTGTTGGTCGCCTCCCATAAAACTACTACTTCTAACAATTGGGGGTATTTCATGTATCACCTGAAAACACCACTGCAAGCTCTCTTTTCCATAACAAGATTGTGGCTTTACTGCTTAAGATATTGTTTGGTTTTTTTGTGTGAATTGTAAGTATGACTTAAGTGATAAAAGAATGAAAAGTGGGAAATATGTAGAGTGAAGTGATCATCACAATCATAAAGAAATGTGAAAAATTTCCATTATATGCTGATATTTTGAAGGGCAAATTATGGAGGTGGGATTGAAAACTTCTCTATTCTGATGAGGAAGAGTGCTCATTAGTATGTTTTGTAATATTCATGAATATTGATGCTCTTTGTATATTAAGGCAGTAGTGTCTTAACAAATCCACCATATTTTACGTCATGAGCTGTGTTGCATTTATGAAGCTTTCTTGGGCCTTCCATGGGATCGGGGGTTCCATGTTGGCCGATGTTTTGAAGCTTGAGTCACGCATCATCCTCTCAGGATGTAAAAAGTAAAACTTTCTTCCTTTTATGCCTCCCCCAGCCTTAGATTCAGACCCTCCTCATTCTCTCTCCTTCTCAAGAATTGACTTCCCCTATTGATTGAAACATTGTTTTTATTCTAACATTTTGAAATTTATGGAAAATATGTGACATGCTATAATATGAATGTGCCCTTGGAAGAGCCCCTGAGAGTGTTGATTTTGTATGACAGTTGGTTTGGAGGAGCCACTATTGGTTTCACGACAGCTACTGAGCAATGAGGAAACTGATGGTATCAGTGTATGTATTGATGCCACTTATCAAAATGTTATAATGCTTGGAAGGTTCCACACTGCTTCTGGGAATTACCATCACATAGGTTAGCTTGTTGGACCACAGTTTCACCCCCACTCCTTCATGGCAAAGTGATCTTTGTTGTATTGTGGCCACTATGTATAGGAGATGCTGGCTGGCCTGAAGTGCTCTGATTGGTGTTCCTTGGTGGGAATGTGGAATTACCCTTTTCCACGTCAAAGTCAGGGTGTAGCTGTCCTCATGGTTGAAATTATTTGGATGTTTCATTATTTCTACCGCTTCTGTTATGAGTCTTGGGAACTAGCATTTTTCCTTAGCCAGCTCTTTTGTTTGGTCAAATTCAATTTTGTCTCCTGATGCTGTCCACGTATGTTCGGCAATTGCCAAGAGTCGGAACTGTGTCTTGTCAGTGGCCCTTTGGTGCTCCTTAGTTCTGTATCTAATGGACCTTCCTGTTTAGCCAATATAGGAGGATGGTAGAGGGCTACTACAGCAAAATTGTAGACTTGTTGAATAGCAGACCTACTCCAAATTGAAGAGTGACTCAACAACGAAGATAAATGACTCAAAAGGGTGAAAATCAAACAATCATCCATTCCAGGGGAAGACAAACGGAGACTCTTTCCATTTGCAGCCAAACCATCATGTCTGTATGGACTACCCAAGGTCCACAAAGAGGGGCTACCCCCTACGACCCATCATTAGCAACATCGATACATCAACCTACAAGCTGGCACAATGTGTTGCACATACTCTTCAAACCTTCACCGGAAAAAACGACTCATTCATGAAAAACTCTACAGATTTCATTCACATCATTCGGAACACTGAAATCAAAGAAGGAGATGTGCTAGTGAGCTTTGACATAGTTTCTTTATTCACAAATACACCCATTGATGACTCCATGCTACTTATAAAAAAACTCATCTCAGAGAGATTAGCTAAGGATTACCCTGACCTTGCAGAATTCTGCCTCAGGAACTCAGATTTCTTTTTCCTTTCATACAGTTCTGACTCTCGGCAATTACCAAATGTGTGGACACAACCAGGACACACAATTGAGTTCAACCAAATAAAAGTGGTGGCTACGGAAAAAATCCCTATTTCCCGAGACTCATAAGAGAAGCAGTTGAAATAATGAAATATCCAAATAATTTCAACCATGAGGACGGCTACACCCCGACTTTGACATGGAAAAGAGTAATTTCAACTTACCGCCTAGGAACAACCAATCGAAGTGCTCCAGTCCAACCAATGTCTCTTATACATGGTGGCCAAAATGAAATGAAGATCACTTTGACTTAAAGACACCTCCAGGACTGGAGTTGAAAATGTTGTCCAACAAGCCAACCTATGCAATGGTAATTCCCAGAAGCAGCATGAC
Source organism: Hetaerina titia (assembly GCA_037158775.1). Taxonomy (NCBI): domain Eukaryota; kingdom Metazoa; phylum Arthropoda; class Insecta; order Odonata; family Calopterygidae; genus Hetaerina; species Hetaerina titia. The sequence goes on along the minus strand of CM073768.1, from coordinate 12,489,776 downwards.
TCATCAAATCAACATTGCAGAAGCCTTAAAGTTAGTTATTATGATACCCAATTGATACTTACACCTAAAACAGCATTGCAATTGTAAATCTTTCTGATTGATGTCTCCAATGTAGACTACTTAACAGAGATTCAACCTGACAGCATTTTTATATCACAATGCTCTATTTTGGCAAAAACTGTTCACTGCTTGCGAATGGGTTGGGAAACATTTGAATCCATTTAAAATGACAATGAAAATGTAGTGAAGGAGCCCATTCATTGATGCCATAAATGACCCAAAGTCAGCTACACAAGAGGGTTAAAATATGCCCCGGCATGTTTTCTGGGGACAGGTTTGAAGTCTGCCCCAGAAACAAATGTTGTACCAGGACATATTGGATTTTACATATGCAAATTTGTGATGTGAGCCTATCTAAGGTGTCAGACCATTCACAAACAGTTTACTACTACTGCAACGGCTTTGAAATATATTCTGGAATGTAAATCCCAACTAGCATTTGTTTTTATCTTCTATATCATAGCAAATATGCCACTCAAGAGCATTGAGAGCATAATGTTCATGAATATTTTTGATTTTAAGAGATTTGGTACTTGTTAAGTTAAAATATTCCTTTGGGACTATCACAGTTGCCATCAGAAGTGAATACCAAAGATGAGCATACTGGATGGATTGGCTGGGTGATCCAGTTTGAGTGAATTTTTAAGCTCTGCCATTTTGACTATGACTATTTTTTGTAATAGCAAGCAATCAATAATGTTTGTGCCCCAGGTGTAGTAGTTGTTCGACAAAAATAGTTTAGAAGTAAGGCTGGCGAAACCTTTCTATTTTGGGGTCACTGAATTAAAAAATGACATTGAAATCTGTAACTTAGTTCTTTGTGGTTGATTTAAAGCCATGAGCTGAAATTACATTTTGCCCCTCTAAATATTGGGTCTTCACCTATAAACAGTAGGCAGCAATGCAAGAGCATATCATAATTCTTGTAGAATGGTATAATCACAGGATTGGCTATTCTTGCCCCACATTTTCACCACATTATCAGTAAAATTGTCATCTGGTGTTTTCAGTTCCTATGAAGTGTTGTATGATAGTGGTCCTATTCCTAATGTCTCTCCAAGTGCTTTATGACAATTGTTTTGTGATACTTTTTTCTAACATTCCTCTGTTATAGAAAGGTAAAAAAATGTCTCTAAAGTTTATAATCCTGATAACTTTGGCTATATCAGTGAAGTGGCATTTGCATTGAGGCATTTGTTCAGTTAATTCATCTGTGAAAAAAGCATATTACTTGTGAACAGAACAAAAAATGGTTATTACATGACAAAGTTTTGTGCAAGAAGGATGCTGCATGTGCTCACTGTGGATCAAAAATGCACTCTGGCGACACTTTTCAAACAGTGCTTGGTTTGCATAGCAAAAAAACAAGAGTGATTTTCTGTATCAACATGTGACAATGGATGAAACATGGATTTTTCATTACATACCTGTCCAATCCATCCAGTGATTCCTCAACTCCAAAGAAGATGGAGTTGGTACCATCGGAGGCAAAGGACACTGCGAAAAGTTTTGAATAATGGAAATAAATATTCTTTCATGCTTATGGCATATGCTACTGACAAAATTTGTGGGTGTTCTGAGGGACTTGTGTGCCCAGTTGGAATGCAGTAATGTATGTCCCGATGTATACACTTTGAAACAGGCAGGACACTTTTTTCTTTTCTTAATCTCTCTGACAACTAGATCCCTAGATGGAACAAAGTTTGATTAAGCAGTGTACACTAAAGAAGCTACATCAAACAGCAAATCATTTAAAAAAAATAGAAATTATATTTTCAATTCACAAGGGCCATAGCAAATGGATATCTGGGTCATTAATAGATTGCTCATACATTTGGACTACCAAAGCACAACCTTTTGGAAATTGGCCATGCTCCTTGCCAAGCTGCGTTGCCTGAATGGTAATGGTTCGCTCAGCCAGATACTGTGGGGAAGTGGATGATCAGTAGAAGATGTTGTGTGCTCAGTTGATGAAGTTGTGGCAGGCTTTGATTTTCCAGTGCCATTTTTTTTCCTTCTGCTCTGCACGGCTGACTATCTTGCTTGTTGTGAAGCCTCAACCAGTCCATGTGCTGTATTTCATTCTCCAAGAGTAGCTATATATAAATGAGGACATGACCAGTGGGATGCTGTGTTGGTGGTGCAGTGCATGTGGTGCTGTATGCATGGATATCGTGAGGCTGTTTTTGGGGCTAAAGGCTTTTGTTTTTGGCCTGAAATCTTCCCTTGCACTCTAGACCCTAGAGCTGTAGTTCTCAGTGGTGTATATCCAGAGGGAGAGGCTCGGTGGTCCCAAGAGTGGGATGTGCGGATACCAGTGCCACAACTTTTTGAAATCACACTTGAGTTTTTTCCCCACCAAATTGTGCTGACATGTGTGACAAACATGGTGAATAATTTCAGCAAAGGTATAGCAGGAAAAGTCCTGTGTAAATTATAGGAAGAGTGCTTGCACACTTGGCAGTGGTTATTGCTGGGTGGTGAAAAGGGATGATCTCAAAACACAACAGCAGAGATTCGCTCAAAACAGGCATAGCAAAGGAAACTAATTCTTCATTAAATGTGTTCATATTTTATTGTGATTTGCCGATAATATGTGCTCTTATCTCAATCAAGCCCTAATTTATAAATATAAAGGATCACTTTCATGTTCCATGAGCCGAAAAACATAAATCATGTTCTCTTCAGCATAATATTAAACTTTTCAAAATTTGTAGAACAGTGTAATCTTAAATTACCTTGTCCTGAACACATTTACTAAATGTAAACCAAGGATATTCAGACATGCCAACTCTCCCGATTTAAGCGGGAGACTCCCGATTTTTCCTTCTTACGTTCTTGATGAACTGTTCAAATTGTGTACTTAGCTTAACATGTTAATAAAGTGTGACATTCATTAAAAATTGGCAAAGTGTCATAAAGGGATTAAGGTGCCATGCAAATATTGTGGTAATTAAAAGTGATTACTTCGTGATACACTTCTAAAAATCTCCCGATTTTTCATTTTTGAAAGTTGGCATGTCCTCCCGATTTTTCATTTTTGATAGTTGGCATGTCTGGATATTTCATTGCTCCCTTTGTGTTTTTCTATGCTGAGCTTAGATTAAGTAGCAGCCTCCTGGAATTACAAATTTGCAACTCATCAGCATAGGATTGGGTGGCCATATCAATGCTTCAGCACTCCTCTTCTCTATTCTCCCTAGACAAAACTTGAGACTAGAAGCATTTGAGTTCTGATTATGAAGAAGAATGGAAAAAAAATGATTTGAGGAAAAGAAAACAAATGAAGCAGTGTTAGACAAATGATAGGAGAAGAGAAAAGAAAAGAATAGACATTTCGATCAGCATCTGTGGCATTAATGGGTACTATTAGTGTTGTATATTTTGAAATACTTCTGTAAAAGATTTGCTTAAAATCTGTTAAAACAAAATATTTTAAAGTAGAAGTAATAACATTACTTTTCAATAACAAAAATATTTTATGAAATATAAGTATTTTGGGAGTTTTGGAACTGCTATAACAAACTATTATATTATCACTTTTTTATATATAATTTCAATTGACAGTTTATATACATAATGGGATTGTAAGGATGAGGTACAATTCATAATGCATGTGAAAACAAATTTAGACCATTGTTAACCCCATATGATGTAAAATCATAAAATATATTTGAAAATAGGGTCCGTTCCAAAAGTAATGCAATTGACTTTCCTATGCAGCTCCCACTGGTCGGAGTTGGATTGAACTGCTTGGAGTAGGGGGGGGGGACACTAAGCTTTGCCAAAAAACTGGTCTCAGTGCAGTCCAAGCGGTGGAAGTGGCAGGATGTCAGTTATTGTAAACCTCTGCGTGCCGACCATTTCAGGAAAAAAATTGAATCGACGATTGGCCAATGTTACACGATTACTAAGTTTTGTGCTAAACTGAAAAAATCTCTTGAGGAGACTAACAAAATGGTTCGTGAGGCTTACAGGAACTCTGCTCTGTCCTATTCACAAGTTTCAAGGTGCTTAAAGATCTTACAGGAGGGCTGAGGAGAGGTTCACGACAAACAACGCTCGGGGCGGACGTCAAACAGCAAAACTGATAACAATGCGGCTTGTGTTCAACAACTGTTGGACTCTGATCGTTGATTGAGTATCAAGATGGTCTACTGTTACTGTGGTAGACCAGAACTGGTCTACTGTTGTGTTTTGGATTGTTACTGAAGATTTAGCGACGAGAAAAGTGTGCGCCAAGTTCCTGGCCAAACATCATGTGCCAATGCTATGCCACCCCTCCTATTGTCCTGACGTTGCCCCAGCAGACTTCTTTTTGTTCCCTTGGATTAACACAGCCCTGAAAGGAACTGTTTTTCGTTCACAGAAGAGATCCAATCAGCCATGATGAAGACCTTGCGAAGGGTCCCCTTAGATGCCCTCTAGGACACATACTGGTCATGGATTCCTCTCTGGGCACCCAAAGCTCTATGATTTTTTAGGTACCAGAATTTTCTGGGAAAGCATAGGCGGCACAGGGAAAGGAACTGCCCCCCCGTATTACCCTGGCATGTCAATTACAAGGACTATGCCGTTGGGCTTAGTGTTGAGTGAACTCTGCCATCACCTGCCAAACCTTCGTGTTGATTACTGGTTAATGGTGATGATTATAATGTCCTAGGGGCTTCTTCAACTTGTGTGTAATTTCTGTTTCTCTACATTTGAAAAAGCATTTTTCAGAGTAAAAATCTAGGAAACTTGAGCTCTATGGCCTCGTAAAATAACAAAATTGAAGGAAAACTCTTATAGTTGTAATAAGTTAGCATCACTTGGCCCACAAAGAAAACAAATTGTGTTGGGATGGTTTGTGGGAAAAGAAATGCCAAGACAGTGACCAACTACAACCTCTTACCCAGAACACCCTTCTGTAGTAGTTTGCGGGAATGTTACTTCCTCACTAGTGACAAACCAAAGAAACAAATACTCAAACCCAATTGGGATCATTCACCCTTGTCTTTCCCTGTTTGTTGTTATCTCTTGTTGTTGCTCAATTTGAGTAGTACTCTCCCAGTAGTGAAGCCCTTTTTGAATGTGTGAGGGAGTGTTTTCCTGAGTGAGTGTGTCAACTTTGTGTTTGCCCCGGTGCAGAATTTATTCCCATAAACAGTCACGGATAGTGTGTATGTGATCATAAACCCAGATATCGTTAACAGAGTCCCTTTAACCCTGTGCTGTCATCACTCACTGAAATTTGCAGTTAAAGTTTACTTTTAATGTAAATAGGAGACGGTAACAAGTTGGGGCAATTAATAAACAGCATAGAGAGTATAATAAACATGACTGTTTATAACATGAAATTATCATGCTTGAAAAAAGAATTGCAAGTGTTTTTTATCATTGCATGCACTTTTTGGTACAGACAGGTTTCATGAAATGTGAAAAACTAAGATGATCTTTTGATTATGTTGGCTATTTTGGCATGAAAATTAAAATTGATGAAATCTTCCAATTTACTGCTAAAATATTTGATTTAACGTTATATTTAAAGTTTTCTTCTTTTAGTCTTCTAATACTTTCTGGTAATTCTCTTACATTTCACCTTATCATCATCTAAATAATTCTTAATTTCAGCTACTTGTACTCAAGTATGTTCAAAATAAAGATGTCTTTATGAGGTACCATAAAGCTCATCTTACCAGACGGCTAATTCTAGATACTTCTGCAGATTCCGAGAAGGAGGAAAATATGGTAGAATGGTAAGCATCTCTTTAATTTTTGTCCATTACTTTCATTTTTTATGTGTGAGGGGAGTGTATGGGAAGTGTGGTATTTGTTATTATTGGGAGGATTGTGCGATTAAAGTTTTAAATGTGGATTATTATGTGCAGTGCACTTCCAATTAATGGGACAAAACAATTTAATTGATTGATATACTTGTTAAATGGAGATTGTCCACAAATATAGGAGACTGCCCTGGGCCCATTGTGCCACCAATTTACATATGACCTATTACAGCCCTATGGTCTTATCAAAGGCCTGAGTGTTTCTTTAGGAATGCCCCTAGTTTCCTAGGGTTCCATTAAAGGTGCCCCTGGAAAATTGATGCAAGTTCTTGAAATAGCTGGGCATTCACATAGAATAAGAGATGTTTTGTCATCTTCTTCACACCATCAGCACCTGGGTGTATCATATTCAGTTAGGCCATTAAAGTGCCCTTTGGATGGCTATGGCCAGTTAATCAATCATCCCTCAATCGTTCACCTCAGACTTCTCTCTGTTAGGAGAAGTTTTTTAGCTGTGCTGCATAAGAATCTGCCCTCCAGTCTCTGCCTTTGCCATCATTGGGGTAATGGGCCAGTACCAATTGGATCATGGCTGGCTCCTTCCTTGGCAAGTACTTGGATCAGCAATCTCATTCCACAGATTACATCTATGAGCCAGCCAGAAAAATGTGATTTTTAGGGCCCCAGATGCTTTAGTTAATACCTCTTGACATTCCCTAACTAGGTGTGATTTGCTCCATTGAAAGTTAAGCACCTTATTGGCTGTTTGACTGCCCTTACATCTATGAAATGCACTGGTGGTTAGGGCTGACTCCTTGATAATTTGAACACAGGTCAAAATGCCAAATATTTCAACCTGAAAAAAATGAAACATTTTCTCAAAGTAAATGGAATTGTGTGGGACTGGTGGCTAACACCCGTAAACATCAGCCACCAATTAGTCATTCTTCTGGGAGTCATGGATAAACCATAGAGAGGAACTTGTGGAGATCGTCTGTCGGCCCTCCATTTCAGTGTTCCCAAGGAGGGCTATGTCCTCTGATTGTGGAGCCTTTTAGATGGAATCTTGCCACCAATCTCTCGCATCCCATCTCAAAGGTAAGACTAGACGTGCAGGGTCAGTCTATGGCTGGAGAGAGTTGTTCCGTTGCCCCTGCATTTGCCCTTGAATTGTTTATGGGTGATGAGCTGGAGCTCTGGCCTTTCTTCCTTGTCATGGTGGGTTCAGAAAAACTCTTTAGAGTTGGAGGAGAGATTGCTCCCATTGTGATGTCTAGAGAAGCCATTCTTTGAACATGGTTGTTTGTCTTTAGTGTTGCAGATGTTACTATATACTGGTAATTCCTTTCCTCTATCAAAGATGTTCATTTAGAAAAAAACACCTCATTGAAAGGACTGCAGGTGCGGACAAAGTAGCTACAAGGAAATATACTACCTTGATCAAAAAGTTCCCGGAATTTATTCAGAAAATTAAAAATACAAGTTTATTCATCTAAATCTATATTGTCCCCTTCAAAGTAATCCCCATCGACTGCAACACACTTATGCCAGCGCTTGATCCAATCCTCGAAACATTTTTTATATTCGGTTTTCGGTATGTCCATCAGTGCTTCCTGCGATTTTTCCATTACTTCCTCTCGGCTGCTAAAACGCGTTCCCCGTAATGGTTTTTCAACTCGATTGAACAGAAAGAAGTCACAGGGAGCCAAATCAGGTGAATTCGGTGGCTGTTGGATGGTATTTGTTGCATTTTTCGTCAAAAAATTACGAATAATGATAGCACTGTGCGACGGTGCGTTATCATGGTGCAATATCCACGAGTTTTCTGCCCACATTTCTGGTCTCTTTCGGCGAATTGCTTCACGCAAACGTCTCATAACGCCCAAATAATACTCTTTGTTTACTGTCTGGCCTTCTGGCAAAAATTCATGATGCACTACACCGTTGTAATCCATGAAAACCGTCAGCATTGCCTTCTTTTTTGACTGAAAACGACGTGGTTTTTTTGGTCTCGGCTCATTTGGTGAACGCCATTCACTTGCCTGATGTCTGGATTGCGTGTCGTACTCATAAACCCACGTCTCGTCTCCAGTAATGATCCTTTTGATGAATGTGGGATCGGATTCAGCCTCGCAAATCATGTCTTTTGCGACGTCAACACGGTCTCTTTTTTGCATGAAATTGAGGTCTTTTGGCACCAACTTTGCTGCTACACGACGGAAACCCAAATCATTAACCACAATGTCTTGGGCGGATCCATAGGCAATGTTCAAGTCCTCCGCTATTTCTCTGATGGTTAATTTGCGGTTATTGACCAACATTTCTTTTACTTTATCAATTTTTTCACCGACTTTCGATGTCGATGGTCTGCCACAGCGTTCATCATCTTCGATTGACTCACGACCACTTCTGAACCGCTCGTGCCACTGGTAAACGACCGTTTTTTTTAGAGAATCGTTGCCGAAACACTTTTCCAACATTTCCAACGTCCGTGCGCCACTAAATCCGTTTTTTACGCAAAATTTAATACAAGTTCGTTGTTGCAAATTTAAATCCATTTCTGCAATTGTAAAAAATCGCCAACACACACAGAGATAGATGTACTCTTGGCTACGTAACTTTTGCAAATGCCAAGTTATGACACTAAGATTTAAAGGGAATATCAACAACAGATGTACCAATTTAACAAAAAAAACAGAACTCAAATCGGAACGATGGGAGCGCCACACGGTGGTTATTCCGGGAACTTTTTGATCAAGGTAGTATGTTGTAACACAACACCTTGCAAGAACTTCTTTTTTCAAAAAAATTAGCATCTGTGAAGCTTGTAAATTAACCATAATTATCAATCAAAACTTTGGACCTGCAGTATTGAGTATGAATATACAATTCATATTTACCATCCCTTTCTATGGACTACAACCTTGTCGTGGTGGAAGGGCTTGTGTGTTCCGATGACCCCTAGAGCTGTGCTGGCGGGAGTAAATATAATTGCTCCTGGTAGGGTCACCCATGCCAGATAGGTCGAAGGTTAGGAGCCAGACGAAAGTAGTCCACGCAGCGTCTGTTCCTAAGTGAGGCGGCTGCAAAGGCGTCTGACCCCAGTGGGGCAGCCATTAAGTGATGGTGTCACGTTAAAAACACTATTGAGGAAGGCAACGGGAAACCACCTCAATTATCATTCCCAAGAATATAATGATGGACGCAAAACAGAAATTGAGTCCTGGCAACTGCAGGACTCGGCCCAAGGGGCCGTGTGTCATGCCCGCCAGCGGGGGAGGCAAAGCTTCCGTGGTCGTCATCCCACGAAATCCTTGCGGGGGAGAAATAACAGCAGCAGGACAGAAGTCGCAGAAGAAGACGAAAGTAGTTAGAATAGGAACATGGAACGTCAGGACAATGTTGAGGACAGGAAAATTAGAAAATATTAAGCAAGAGATGGAAAGAGGTAATATAGATGTTTTAGGTCTCTGCGAGGTGAGATGGAAGGATAGCGGGGATTACTAGAGTGACAATTATAAAGTAATATACAGTGGCGGGGACGAGAGCCAACGAGGGGTTGCTGTAATATTAAATATAGGGGTAGGAAGAAGCGTAGTCAACATAGAGCAAGCAACTGATAGAATTTTACTCGTAGAGATTAAAGCAGAGCCGACAAATTTGGTCATTGTTCAGGTATACATGCCACCGAGCAACCACAAGAAGGAAGAAGTCGATAGGATGTACGATGAGTTAGAGGATATAATCACGTGTGTTCCTGCAGGGAAACATTTGATAGTGATGGGGGATTGGAATGCAACGTTAGGCGAAGGGTGGTGAGGTGGGGGACTATGGGTTAGGCATGAGGAATTAACGCGGGGAGAAAGCGATTGAATTCTGCAAGAGACGGGGTTTAGTCATCACCAACACATGGTTTAGACATCACAAAAGGCGTAGGTATACATGGAAAATGCCAGGTGACTCAGAAAGGTATCAGTTAGATTATATTATGGTTAGGCACAGGTTTAGGAACAGTGTGATAAATTCGCACAGTTTCCCAGGAGTGGATGCGGACTCTGACCACCATTTAGTTGTTATGAAATGTAACGTCCATTTCAAGGAGATAAGGCAAGGGCGGCGGGTTAGGAAATGGAACATAGAAGCATTAAATGGATTAACGAGGAAGGAATATCAGCAGGCTGTAGAGAAAATAATGGATGATGGTAAAGAACTGAGTGCAATCGAAGAAAAATGGGAATGTATCAAGCAAGGGATATCGAAAGTAGCAAAAGACACTATAGGAACCATTAACGGGAAAAGAATAAGGAAACCATGGGTCACGGATGAGATGATTGCAAAGATGGATGAGAGAAGAAGATGGAAGAATGTAAACTCAGAGTTAGGCAAATGAAGTACAAAGAGTTAAACAATAAATTGAGAAGGGCCACAAATAAAGCAAAAGAAGAATGGTGGAAAACGCAATGCGAGAATATAGAAAGTTTACAGAAGAAGGGTGAAATTGGTGCTCTATGCAGCAAGATTAAGTTATTATCGGGAAGTATGAAGGCAAGATCTGTGCTAACAGTTAAAGATAAGTGGGGTAAGGTAATAGTTGAACCAGGAAATATCCAAGAGAGATGGAAGGAATATATAGAAACACTGTATGGTAAAGAACTTAGGCCGACAAGGGTTGACATAGAAAAGGAACATGACATAGAAGAAGATAGCTTAGGTCCAGGCATACTCGACGATGAAATAAAAGGGCATTAAAGGAGATGAAAGCAAATAAAGTCGTGGGGGTGGACAACATACCTGTAGAACTGTTGAAATGTTTAGGAAAATGCGGGAAGAAGGCCCTATATGGACTGATTCGTAGTATCTATGAAGAAGGAATCTGGCCGGAAGATTTTGTGAGATCGGTGTTAGTTTCAATTCCAAAAAAGACAAAGGCTATATCATGTGAGGATTACAGAACAATAAGTTTGATATCCCACGCAGCTAAAGTTATTCTCAGGATCATCAACAAAAGGATAGAGAGTAGGGCAAAGTTCGAGGATCAGTTTGGGTTTAGGAAGGGGAGAGGTGCGCGTGATGCCATTGAAGTAATGAGATCACTAATTGAGAGGAATATAGAATACAGTTAGGACGTATTTGCCTGTTCCGTAGATTTTGAAAAAGCGTTTGATAGAGTGAATTGGGAAAAATTAATGCGTGTATTGCAGAAAATAGGAATGGATTGGAGGGACAGGAGACTGATTTGCAACCTGTACATGTCTCAGACTGCTCAGGTACGAGTGGGGAACGGAGAGTCCGGATGGGCAGTGTTAGGAAGAGGTGTAAGGCAGGGTTGTCCATTGTCACCTTTGCTGTTCAATGTATATGTGGAGGAAATGATTAAAGAGGCATGGGAAGAACTGGAGGTAGGAATGAAAGTCGGAGGGGAATTCGTAAAATCGGTTAGGTTTGCCGATGACCAAGCATTAGTTGCTCAGTCAGCCAAGGGGTTGCAAACATTGCTGAGTGAATTGGAAGTTCAGTGCGATAAATATGGGATGAGAATCAATATTAATAAAACAAAGGTTATGCGATTTTCCAGAAAGAAAAAGGCTAAGCTAAACATTAAAATAGGAGGGGAAAAAATAGAGCAGGTAGAACAGTTTACATATCTCAGAAGTGTGGCCTCGTTTAAACTCTGCTACCCAATATTTTAATGTTGTATATGAAGGAACAGACTCACCCAGAATCCAGAATAGAAGTAGTAGAATCCAGTTCAGCTTTTATATTGGTTGGGCTGAGGCCTCACAAATAAAAGTATTATATCACAAAGCGATGACCAATTTTATTCATTTTCACAAATTCACTGGAAACGTTCACTATTGATGGCGACCAAACAAATACTAAACAACGTGGCATCTTCAAACTTGAAACATATGCTTTATAGATTGCATACTTTCTAATACAGTGATACTTTTCAAACAACTGCCGCCATCTCTAGGTCAGGCCGGGTACTTATGGGACGACCCTCCTAGGATGGATGTAGTAAAATTTCATTCATGAGTTCATTTTCCTCTTCTTGAATTGTTTGCAAGGGATATGTGGCCAGTTTAAAAATTCTTTTTCTACCTCACAACTGTGTCATATGATGTACTGTCATTTCCATTAACAGTCATCATTTCATTGTAGATTTGCGGGCTCTATTACCTTTCAAATATAGAAACTTCATTGAGAGCCTCTATCTTCTCTATACTGTGAGTTGCTTCAATCTACGGCATCCTGAAACAAAACAAATCAATGTTGATAGTTGTAATTTACAACATTAAGCACATAAGAATCATTAATATTCAGAATTGATTTCCTTTGGATATATCTGTTATTTCTTAGTAATAATTGCTTAAAAACAATACTCCCATGTAAACCCATGGTACTTAGGTAGCTAGGAGAGCAAAAGCCCATATATCAGTCCATTGTGCTACGAGGGTCAAGCAATGTATCATTCAAAAGAGCCTCGAATAGGCTTTTGGGATTTTGTTTCAGACAAACTGAGATTTTATTAATAACCAGTGAGTGAAAATTAAAAGTATATGAGGAAACTCTTGAATGAAAGGTTTGATGAAAATAATTGCCGTCTAAAATTATATAATTTCGTAGCATTCCAATTTTTCGTTCTATTTATTTGACTATTTCAAAGAATTTTTTTTTATTTAAAAAAAATCAATGTAAACCTTCAAACCATGTAGCAAAACTGGAACTACCTTGGTGGCATCCAGCTGAAATTTTAGTGTCTGTTTTTATTAATATGACCTTGAACTACAGTCCTGGTCATTTATCTACAAAACTGTCTCCTTAGTGATTCTGTAGTTTTGCGTGCTTGTTGTTGCTTGGCTGAGTTGATAGTAGTTCTTTTTACTTTCAAATGCACTGCAGGAGGACATATGCAAATAACTTGAATAAGGCTACCACACTAACACAGAAACTGCACCATTTTGCCTAAACAGAGACCTTACAAGGTTAGAGAACTTCATACAAATATTCACTTAAGTCTTAGTCAAGGATTTGAAAGCATTGTCAAATGACATAATTGGTTCTATTAATTTAATACTATTGTTTGTCTTCCGATGAATGCATCCCATTGTTTGATGGAAAACTTCTCTCTTTGGTCAATACTATTGTATCATGAGTCTATGAAATGACTTGGTTATGTATTATAATGTATAAAGATACAATCTTTGTGCCAGCAAACCACTTTGTTCCTTTCTGGTTAGTGAAAACCTGCACCTTTATACTCATAATATTGCCAATTGGCTGCTCTAAGAGGAAAAATTTTTATTCAGTTCCTCCCCAAACAGTATTGTGCTACATGTAAACAGTTTTCACTAGTCAAAGTTGTAATACCCTTCAAACCTGTAGATAGATGTGTTGATGAGGTCACTTCAAAATCATCAATAAAGAAATAAATGTTAATACTTGTCAGTTGAAAGGCAATAGTGATAAATAATGTTTTAATGGTGGATGGTATGGACAAAGTTATTTATTCAACTGACTACTATCTGATTCAAGAAAACTAAAACTAAGTTTTCCAAATGTTTAGCCCACTAAAATTCAGCAACTGAAATAGGTTAACATGAATAAGTATTTAGGGAAACCCTTGTAATATACAAGAAAAACTATTGGCAAATCTAATTTAATTGAGAATACATATTAATTCTAGATACACATATGGCTAAGTATGTGAGATAAATAGATTTTTTGTGAAAAAATGTAATATCTCAATAAATAATTCAAAAGTTTATTTACCTCCTTTTTTGTGATTGAATATTAAATACCATTTTGTTCCATAAAACTGAAGTTGTGGTGATGCAAAATTGACATTCTGTTCCCTCCTCATTGAATGGATGGTGGAAAGGGAAGGAATGAGGTGTTATATGTAATAGAAGTGATTTTTGCTTTCCCTTGGGATTGAATTCATTTGCCGGTGGGTTTGTTGACTGTCCCATATCCATCAGATTTTGAAACATTCATTGAATGGTTCATATGAAATGTGATTCCTAAGTGTGAAAGGCCTTTAAGTTTGTTTTAAATACTCATTGCTAATATTATTTTTGTTTTTGCTCATCCTTCTTGGCATGGAGTTGAAACTAGACCGAGGTGCCTGTACCAATGTGTATGTACTCATATTAATTTTAAAATTATGATTTAATGATGTTTATGATTTTAAAATTATTTTTCAGGCTCAGGGAGGTTGGAATGCCAGCAGATTATGTGAATAAGTTAGCTCGTATGTTTCAAGACATTAAAGTTAGTGAAGATTTAAATCAACAGTTTAAAGAGCAATACAGGAGTAGCAAGGGGAGCATAGCAGGTACTGTGATCGTTTAAACTATCATTATTGTTTTAACTCCCTTGTTTTTTTTTCTTTCTTCATTTGTGTTCTGCTCTTCTTTTCTCTTCATATCTGCACAAACTCCTTCTTTGATGCCATATTTGCCCCTCTCATCTTGACTTATTCTACTTCCCCCCTCACTGCTCCTTGTTTCAGACCCATGTAGAATTTTTTGTAGACAAAACACTGGGGAATTATTTTCCTAAGATTTAAAGTTTAGACTTGGACCTCTCTATATACTTTACTCTTTCAGGCTTTACTCCATGGAATTGTTTGATGTCTATATTAAATGAGTTTGTAATTTTCCACAGACTTAATTTCACAATACAGTGTGTTTCATAGACTGGCAGTATCATCAGGTACAAGTGCCACAAACAGCTGTTCAATAATTACCCATCAAAAAGAGAAGAAGGGAAAGTTGAAGGAGGGGGGAGAGCGGGTTTGCTGGGACTTAAAAGTCAGTGGTCGTGGCTTTTTCGGTTAAAGGAGAATAAGCATTGGGTTTGGTCTGGGTTTATGGGGGGGGGGGGAGGCGGCTGCTTAGAAATGTAGGATTGTTTGCCCTCAAGGAGAGAGGTGGCTACATAAAAAGAGAAAACAAAACCAAAAAAGTGTTGTCTGGGCTATGACATTGTTTAGTTGGCCCCAGTGGCGGCGGGGTAACGTTAACGTTCTCATCTGCCAATCCAATGGTCGCGGGTTCGATTCCCGCCAGGGTGGGACTGTTGTTACTGTGTGTTGTCATTGCTGTCTGATGTAAAGGCCAAAAAGTGCTGTTTTCAGGCCATAACAAAAATAAATAAATAAATAGGGTCTGGTCATGGCATAGCTGCAACTGAGTACTTGATACAAAATTGACTTTCAACTCAAGTCAATTTTTCGGAAAGAAGAGAGAAGGGATGGGCTTACAATTGCTCACTGCACAGTATTGTATTGGGATCCACCAAGTGCCTGCTAATCTTGATTAGCTCTAGAGCATCCATTTTTCAATCCTTTAGGGAGAACATGTAGAGTTTCTGGGACAAAATTGCTATTATGTTGACGATCTAAGAGATGTTTTGCAAAGACGGAATTTGGGTTTTGCTTTTTGTGACTCCTGATGTTTTCTTGGGCTCATATTTTGAAATTCCTCCCAGTTTAACCGACATAATAAGTGTTGCAATTATCACATTTAAGTTTGTAGATAACTGATTTATTCTTTCTATTGCTTTAGGCTCAACTTTGTGGAAGTTCATGTTCAATATTTATTTTATTAAGAACACAGTGTATACATCCACTGTTCTTTATTATCGTACAACTAGTTTCAACGCTTAGGCGTCATCATCAGGTACCTGTTGATGATGCCTAAGCGTTGAAACTAGTTGTATGATAATAAAGAACAGTGGATGTACATTTGTGTTCTTAATAAAATAAATATTGTACCTGATTTATTAAATATATCCTGTTGTTTTTTGTCATCAGCAAGGAGTTTGGAGAGAGTAAGGGGTGTGTAAAAGACCGCTTTGAGTGTAGTTGGAAGGCGAATTTATGGGAGATATCTCCCAGGAAAGGGACCAGAAAACACCTTTTGAAGTCTTTAGAAGTGGACAGCTGAGAAGGGAAAATGTGACTTCTGGCCATTGTTTTCCACTTTTTTGGATTATTTGTTCAACCAGGTTTGGGTTGTTTCCATTGCTGGTGGCTATATTTATAATTGTTCTGAGTTGCATGTTTTGCAATCTCTTTGTGGCTTCTCCAATTCTCTCTCTGTCCTAAGAAATTTTGTGTGTTTGCATGTTTTAATATCTCTGAGTTGATGTACACATCTTCATCCTCCTCTTCATCTCTCTTCATCAATAATTCTTTTCAGGTTTATTTTCAGTCCATACATTTCTTTCATACTCTCAAGATGTTTGAAGCACTACCTTCAGATCTTTGGTAACTTAGGCAAACAGTATCTATTATCTGCAAATCAAATGCCCATGACCTCCTTTTCCCTAAATTTGCAAATTCAGCAAATGCCTATGTCAAATAGTTTTGGAAAATTAGTTTCCTGAATAATAGGGTTGGAGTGATCTTTGGGACTCAGGGAGTTTCCTGATTAGCCAAAATGTTATTTGTATGCATAATATATCAAAGCAATTTCATATGCATCCAAAAATGTTGGAAACTCATTTCTGTTTTCTTATCCTTTCCTTGGTTGGTGTTTTAAAAACTAAAAATTATCTAGCCATTTTTAGATGAAATACTATGAGAAAGTTATTGTACTATAAATTACTTTAATGAAGTTTTATATGTATGCTCATTTGGAAACTTTAAAAGATTTTATGTAAAGCTGTGATTATGTGAAACTTGTCAAAAAAAAGCCATAAAGATTACTCCTAATGAAAGGTGAGATTCTTTGAAGTTAATCTAGTTTGTTGTGTATCAATGTAGTTGTCAATGGGTGTCAAGTATGAAGTGTTCACTTTGGGTCAGACTTTGGCAAGGTGAACCGCCTTGGCCTTGGCTGCTTGACCTCGAAAAATAATTTTTTCATCCGCTGTTGCCCTCGTGTTGAGGTAGTTCAAGTAACTACTAGTTAAATTTTTATCATTTGCCATTTACTAGTGGTGGCCATTTTTATTCTGTGTCAATTTTTATTTCATATTCAGTGTTCTATTGATTTTATGCACTACAAAATAGAACTCGTGCAAAGCTTTCACAAAGATATACAAAGCAGGACAAAACTAAATCAAGGAAGAGCAACTGACAACACTCACTTTGTTATTTTCTTGAGATGCTTCCTAGTTTTATGACTAGTAATGAAATTTTACTCTGGTAGATATATAATAGGGCATCGAATAAGCGGAGAAGGTGGAAGCTGTGAAGGAAATTCCATACTCTTTTATTTTACCCATCTTATTATTAGGTAATCTACCGGTTAAGGTAGGTTTTTGGATGGACACAACTATCAAATAAACATTTCGTAACTCCAAACAAAACCCAATCCAGCAACCCCATCTACATCAGGTCCCCCTTCATCTCTGTGTACTTCCTTCCTCCCTTCATCCTGTCCAACATCCCTATCCTATTCTTGCCCTTTCCTCGCTTGCCCAACATTCTCCCCTCTTGTTACCTTCTTCAACATTCCACTACCGCTCAATACACCTTTCATCCATTTTTCCTGCCTCCATAGGATTTCTCTCAACAAACCCCTCTCCTCACCCAACACAACCCTTTACCAATCTATATTATACTAATTTAACAGAATTGTTATCAGAATGGAGCACATTAAAATGTGCACTGATCAATCAGGCTTAAATGTTTACTAGGGGAAGTCAGCTGGTAGACAGGATGTAGGATCAGGGAGAGGGACCTCCAAGCAGAAAATACCCTCAATTCACCAACTCTACAAGTGGATAAACTTTCAATTATTCCTAAAAAAATAATCGAGATAGAAACATAATTTTTATTTGTAGTCAAAAGACTTCATAGTTACCACCCAGAGTTAATCATTTCTCCCAGTATTTCTTGACATTTTGAAAGTTGTCGTTGTAGAACTCAGCAGATTGTTTTGAAAACAGTTGCTCTCCTGAATGACGTCATTTGTGTTGTCAAATCTCTGGCTGCCCATTGTTTTTTTGAGTTCTGGAAGTCATAAAAAGAGTTATAAAATGTTGCTTGAGGTGGTATCGGGGGAGTGGGGTGGGTTTGGCAAACTTTCAGAACCACGCCGCTTTGATTGCCAGTCGCGCTCTGTGGTCGCGTCATGTTTACTTCTGAAAAGGAGTTGGTTTGTTGCATATGTATAAGGTGTAGACTTATATGAGATTATTAATTTACTATTGTAATTATTATTATTTTTTAAATGAATTGTTCCTTTAGTTCTTATTGAATACCCCCTACAGATTCAATAAATATAAAAATTCTCAATGCTGGGGCATGGGCGCGAGGTAGTGAGCGGGTAACAGTTTCTCTGCCCATGGAGCTTGAGGATTACATCCCAGAGGTGGAGGATTTCTACAAGAAGAAGCACAGCGGTCGGAAACTACAGTGGTACCACCACATGTCCAATGGAACTGTAAGTCACAAATTGACAGCATGTTGTTTTGTTATCAATATGGCAATGAACCAATAGTAGTAGATTAGTTGCTTGCCTGGGACAGCTGAAATATTAAAGTGAATCGGTTGAATTTGAAAAATTTTTCTTGAAAACCTTTTTTGGAAAGGAGCAAGATGGCATTGGCTCACTGAAATTTAGATAGAAACATAAGGACACTTTCATGTATCATGACATTTTCGATGGCACAAACACCTTCTTCTGTGGACAGAAAGAACAGTTCCTTCTGTCTACAGAAGAAGGTGGAAAATTTTATGCTCAAGCTTGTATAATGACCATGACCACATCTTGTTTATCATTTATTGAGTTAATTACCTAATTAACTGTGAAAAATCTTTTTATACTATGAAAATTGTACCAGTATTCATTGTCACCAAATATCAAAAGTATTTATTCTTTAGTAATGGAGGAGGAATTATTTGCAATTCAGAAACATCAAAATGACTGTTCTAGTGCTCCTAGTGTTTAATGCCTTGCTCTCATTCAGAGATATTGTTGAATTAATCATCTTTTGCATCTCTCCTCTCAATTCTATTTTCAGATTACATTTTCAAATGCTATTGGGCGCTTCGATGTTGATGTCACGACTTTCCAAATGGCTGTACTGTTTGCTTGGAACCAACGACCACATGATAGAATTTCATATGAAAACTTAAGGCTTGCAACTGAATTACCTGATCCTGAATTGAGACGGACATTATGGGTAACATTTTATAATCTATTTCTTGCTTGCACTATAGGAAACTAATGAATGCAGTTTTTGGAATCAGTAATTCTTCTTTTATATCCTAAATCAAACAAATCAAAACAAATGTTATTGTAACTAAAAACCAATTTAATTTGTCTTCAATAGCATCCTTGTTGCATCCCTAATGTTTCATCTATCTCTTCCATTTTCCCTATGTCATACGAGGTCTGTTCAAAAAGTTCCCAAACTTTATTTATTATTAAAAAAATAGTTCACTGACAAATTATTGGTCAGGGTACCCTTCAAAGCAGTCTCCTCCCCAAAGTATACACTAACCCTAACAGTGTTTCCACTTTTTGAAACACTCTTGGAACACTTCTTCTGGAATGCTCACAAGCTCATCCATCAAATTTTTCCCTATCCCTGGAATGGTTACAAATCTTTTTCCTTTAAGCGGGGTTTTTAGTTTGAGGAACAGGCAAAAGGCAGAGATTTGCAGAGTTTCACACAGAATTTCACAGAACAATGTTGCTCCTCCACAGAGCACATTTCTATGGATCTGATTTTTTGCTGCAATCCATGAACACCCCTTCACATAAAAGCTGTAACTAATGATAAAAACAAGATATCAGTAAAGTGGTTGAAGGCAGTTATTCAGGAAGTTCCTGTGGACACAACTCCTCCTTGCAGATTAAAAATTAACCAACTGAAGGCATGCTATTAAAAAAGCTTAGGAAATTTTAGAACAGACTTCATGTGGAGTATTTGAGTCCCATCCAAAGGTACTAGCTCTTCACACAATAAAAGTTGGAGACCTTAGGTATCAGTCCACAATTAAATGCTAGTGTGGTAACAATGACTTAAGCTGTAAGAGTATTTTAGAATGAGATGGGAAATAAATACTGTGGAACCTTGCTTAATCAGCACCTCGGATAGCAAGTAATTCTCAAAATGATCAAAAATAGTGGTCCCAGAATTGGCTCACTTAATGAGCAACTTTTTGCATAATGAGTGACAAGGAGATAGGAATTCCTGGAGTATCTCCTTGTCACTCGTTATGCAAAAAGTTGCTCCTGGAAATATTAAATCACTTAATGAGCTGTCTGGTGAATTGTCTTACCTATGAACTGTTACAAAACTTAATAGAGTTTGTAGAAAAAGGATTTAAATGGATTGAAAACATATATTGCAGTTTATAATCGCCTGTATTCCAGGGTGTATTTTGTTCATATTAAAGAAAATGTTATTATCTATGTACTCATGGTGGTTCTTTATTTTCAGTCACTTGTTGCTTTTCCTAGAATAAAGCGTCAAGTTTTAATGCTTGAACCTGAAGTGCAGTCTCCCAAGGACTTTGATGAGCACACAATGTTTTGGGTTAACCAGGAGTTTGCCCTTGTGTAAGTACAAGTAAATATAGTTGTGGGCATAATTTAAAGATAGTAACTCCAGTTTATTGAATTTTCATCTTTGGAAATACTTTTTGAACCATTTTTTTGCACACTTGTAATAATACTGTAAAGATTACTATTATACAGATTACACATACAGATATGCACACACACACATGTGTGTTTGTAAATACCGGAAAGTCAAAAGATCCGTTGTTAAAGCCCCAGTCAATTAAATATTTTTGCACTTGTGATCTGCTTGATTCTGCCTTCCCCACTTCTCCTGTGTTTGTCCTTTATATGTGTTACTATCCCTTATGCATGTATGTGTATGCGTATGTGTATACATGCGTGTGCATGTGTATGAATATGTATGTATATACAAGTGTGTTGTGTGCATGTGTGTGCATATGTATATACTTGTGCATGCCTATGTATTTACATGTGTGTGAATGTATGTGCATATGTATATACATATTTGTGAATGTACACGGCCCATTATGAAAGTAATGCACATGATTTTATTATACGCGATTATCCTTGGCAGTGTGGTAAAAACAGTGGGTGATCTGCCCTTCCAATGCAGCCGGTTGACAGTTTGCTCCGAGCAATCTGAGTGGAAAGACGTACGTCTGTGTGAAGTGCGTTTTTTGACTTTGTAACGCGGCGTGATGGAGCGTTTGCTTGAACTGTGATACACCATCAAGTTTTGTGTATAGCTGAGAAAGAATGCAACAGAAACATTCCAGATGCTTGAAGAGGCCTTCAAGTATGACTAAGAATTGAAAAGGCAGAGCAGTGAGTGGCACAATAAATCATCCCCAAGAAGGCATGAATGAGCAAGTCTCACATTAAAACGATGCTCATTGTCTTCTTTGACGTCCAAGGAATCCTCTATTTTGAGTTAATATGGCAGGGAGAAACTGTCAACTCAGCCTTTTACCTGGAGGTGCTCAAGAGATTGAAATGCCAGGTTGTGCGTGTGAGGGCTGACATAAAAGACATGGTCAAGCTCCACCATGACAATGCCCCAGCCACACGTCCTTCATCATTACCAACTTCTTAGCCCGGGGCACCACCCTGGGGTGGTCCCCCAACCCCTTTATAGACCTGACTTGGCTCCGTGTGGCCTTTTTTTGCTTCCCCAACTGAAGAGAGAGCTGAAAGGAAAGCATTAGAAGACCATGGAAAACATCCAAAAGCATGTTACAATGTTTCTGAGAAATTCCCGTTGAGGAGTTTCAGGGTGTCTTCCAGGCGATGCAGACACCTCTCCGCAAGTGCATTGATGCAGGAGAAAGTATTTTGAAGAATTTTAATCATTTGTACAAGTATGATCAATGAATACATTTTTTCCAGAGAATGCACGGTACTTCTATAGTGGACCCTGTCTATGCATAAGTAAAATACCGTTATAATAAATAAAATGTTGCGTAATGTAATTTTCAATGTTTTTCTTAATTGGAAACTTTCCTTACAGTAAGAATGGAAAGCTCCAGAAGCGAGGGAAGCTAAATGTTGTTGGTAGATTGCAGCTCTCGACTGAAAGGAGCAAAGAAGAGGACAATGAAAGCATAGTTCAGTTAAGGATACTTCGTGTTCAGGTGAGAGTTAGTCTGTGTAATGTTACCAACACCCACTGTCTCAAAGAAAAAAGAACTGGGGGCACTTTATCAGTGCACACACCAATTATTATTCATTTTTCATATTCCATCCCAAGGTTTTTGCCTGGCCTTCTTTCACTCTTTGCAAAAGATGTACGAGGTGTGTTAAAAAATTAACGGGAATTTTTCATTTTGCGGACTTGGAGAGTGCGATTGTCAAATTCTTTTTTCATGTTGGTTTACATGCCCCTGAAATATGATAAAATTTTCAGCTGTTTTCATTGTGGGCTTTGTCTGTGACAACCACTAAGGTTGGACGTGTTTTTGAGCTCGGCGATTTTCGTTTGCTAAAATAAATGGATCAAAGATTTTGTATAAAATTTTGCGTAAAAAATGAAATAAAGTGTAACAAAGTGTGTGAAATGTTAACAAAGCCCTATGGTGAGTCTGCTATGAGTAAATCAAGAGTTTACGAGTGGTATAAGCATTTCCATTGTATTGGCCAAATTGGCGTTTCCATTGCTTGTTCGTGAATTTTTGGCCTAAAGCAATACCCCAGCCTCCATATTTGCCAGTTATGGCTCCGTGTGACTTTTTCCTATTTCCAAAAATTAAGAGAACCTCGAACGGCCATAGTTTTACAGCCGTAGATGACATTAATAGTGCATCGCTGAAAGAACTAAAAGCTATCTCAAAGATGAGAAGTGTTTCGGGGATTGGAAGAAGCGCTGTCACAAATGCATAATCTCCAATGGGGACCACTTTGAAGGTGACAACATCAATGTATAAGAATAAATAAATATTATTGTCCCAAAAAATTAAAATTCCCGTTAATTTTTGAACACACCTTGCACAAAACAGCACCTGATTTTATTTTTTACTCTTGCGCTCTGCATCCCTTGACATCGACGTTGGTCGATGCCCCTCGGTGCTTCATAGTCAATATGTGAACATTACTGTTGTCTCACTGCTTTATTGCTAGTTGATAATAGTAGTTGTCTCCTGAAAATAAACTCATCATTTTTCAGCTGGGCATTTGTCACTTCTTTTGGCATCCCTTTTCTATACGTTATCACTGTACCAATGGACATAGACTTAACCTGCAGTAAAAAATTGAACAGACTTAGGCTGGCATAAAATGTCAGATGCCTTTCCCAAAGTAGCAGCCACAATATCTCTCCTTCACAGACCGAATCTTACTATTAATCCAATGATCTCACCTATTCAGTATGCACCTCTGCATATTAGAAAGTCCTTGATAGAGACATTATGCAAATAATAAAATTTGATGCCATATTTATGTGACTTATTTTTTATGTAAACCCCATACTCTCCTCTTCTGTGGAACAGTCACATTCCTACTTTGACGGTCAGGTTTTATGATGGGTTGAAGCAAAAGTGACTGGAAGAGGACTTTTAAAAAAAAATGTTCACTAGATGGATGGATTGGATTTTTATTTGCATCATCACAGGGAAATTATTTACTCTTGTCTTTGACGTAAAGTGTTAAAAAAATGCTTTTGAGAAGACATTTTGGAACAATTAAATGGAGGATGGGAGTAGCACACTAGTAATCTGACAATCAGGCCTTTTCACTAGAGTTCATGACAGAATGTGATGCAAAAACGTAATGAATGTCATGAATAAAACAGTTTCTGGTGTAATTTGGTGGAAAATCTTCATACTGACGTTTTTATAAATCAAACCACTTTGCTTTTCCACATAAACTTTTCAATTTTCACGACCCAGGTTTCGTTCATACAAAACCTGGGTTGTGAAAATTAAAAAGTTTATGTGGAAAAGCAAAGTGGTTTGATTTATAAAAACGTCAGAATGTCATGAAGTTTTGCTCTTCTCCCCTCCTGCCCAAAAAAGTTCTTATTCAGCTTATTCTGTCATTTTAATAATTCTAACAGTGCCTACCTGTTGGTTTCCATCTTCATCTACATATTTTATCTTTTCAGGGAAGAAAAAAGTCGTACATTATGTTTCATCATTTGCCTCATAAATTTCAAAAATTATTTAGGTCGTATTACAATTTATGGTATATTTTATCAGAACATATTGCTGTTTTTAAGCCTTGCCTAAAGAGAAACAATATCCACTACAGTTAGCCCTTCATCGTTTCTCCATAAAATTTCTCCCAACTGTGCTTCTCTGGCTGCTAGGTATTGCACCTTGCCCAGTGGGCTGAGTTTTCTGATATTTATGATAACTTATTTTTTTCAGTAAACGAGGTAATTTCCTATTTCTTTCGTCAGTAGTATTTTTTATTATGTGAGAATCTATCACTCAGATGGCCACCGCACTGGGGTCAGATGCCTTTGAAGTCATGTCACTGAGGAACATGCGCTGCATGGTAGCACGGCCATAGGGGACATCAGGATATGCAAGTCCTTCCATCATATCAAGATTTTAGTCCATAAGGATGGAAAATATTATTGTTCTCTAACAAGCTGGATTAAGAGGCTGCAGGTCTTTCTGTAAACATAAATTAGTTCTCCCTTGTTTGGGCTGCAGGCCCATCTACAAAAATAATAGATTATTAACTTGGACAAGAACACACACTCATGTGGAATCAAAGTCTAGGTATTGAATTGAGCCGGTTGATATTTATTATCAAACTTTGTCCTCCAAAATGCTATTGTGTTCTTACTTTCATCATCATTTCTAGTTCATAAACCATACTCTCCTGCCTCACTCTCTTTCCATTGTTATTCATTTAAATCTCCCATCAGTATTAGGTGTTTCCTCCCTGGCATATTTCCAATTATCCCGTCAAATTGGTCTTGTACTCTCTACTTCTTCGACCGTACATTTTAGTATGCATGCCTATTTTACCATTGAATTTGTCAGACTGTTTTTATTTTTACTCATTAAGTTGTGTCACTCGCTCAAATATCTCTATTTGCAACCCTTCTCCCCAGTTGCCTATTCAGTACTACTGCTTTAACTCACATCCCTCCACTAAGGTCTCCACTCCCTCTCCAATCTTTGCGCCTGGTTCCTCCTCTCTCACTGTATGTTTCCTGTAATCCATGTCCTTGTCATAAGCCATTCATTACTTGTCTCCATACTAACTCTTGCTGTTCTCTTCTGAGATATTTTCCCTCTGCCCTCAGTTCAGTTGTGCAAGAATTTCATGTGATGGCAGCAGTGACCTTGCCTTCCCTCTCCCCGGAAAGAAACCAGGGCCATTGGAACTAATCATGAGTGTGCCAGAATCATTACCATTTTGCTACTGTTTCACAATCCAAATATGTAGTATAAAGACTTTTTTGAAGCTATTTCATACCTGAATGTTTCAAAGCCTAATTAGTATGGATGCATGAATTACAAAATGAAAAAGGTTTGCAGTTCATTTTATCTGAGAAACCCACAGTAAAGGCACCCACAGTTGCCACAAAAATGAGGCAGTTCCTGTGGGTTCTGTTTTTTATGGTAATTTTATGTGAAAAATTTCTATGATTATTGGAGGAACCTGTTTTAGACTTTACTTTGTTGAGGTTATCCATCTTGGAAGAAATCCTACAACTTGGTCAATTCAGATGGATTTTTATTTTTATGGCCTAGGTTTCGACACTTAGTGCTATCTTCAGATGTCATCTTCATCATCAGGTCAAATAACATGAAGATGACATCAAGTGAAAGAGAGAATGTACTTTTCCACAGAATTTGATTCAGTACGTGTTCCACCATGCTATGGCATCATCAGGTACCAGGTAATTTTACTTAATGAAGGCATATCATGGTGAAAAATGTTGTACAAAGCCAAATAAATTGTGTAGAAAAGTGCACTCTTTCTTTCATTTCATGGATATACAAAACTTCCACCAAGTGAAGCCTGATCCTGTAAGGTTTATGACACTAAAGCATTTACAAAACCTAGGTCATGAAAATAAAAATCCAGTGAAATTATTATTTGTTCTGTATTCCATAATGATGCATCACAGGTTAATATTTAAAAAAGTTGCAAAAAAGTGGATGATGCATCACAATTGGCAAAATATCAGTGCTACAAGCAATTTTTAAAGTAGTTAATGCTATGTTTTTGCTATCCATTACCATGTTAAATTTGTGTCTTCCTCTCTTCAGCAAGGGATTGCTAAAGCACTGAAAAGACCTGGGATTATATCCTAAGCACTGAGACATGTCCATGTACAATTTCCATTTTGTTCACTGAATCCCTCTGTCTTTGAGGAATTTCAGTTATAAAAATTAAATTATTTTTGGGAATGCTTTTGAATTTGCTAATTTGATTCTGAATTGTGTTTTATTAAACTAGTATTTTTGTTTTTCTATGCATTTAATGTTCTTCTGGAACTGCCATAATTTGGAAATGTAATCACAGGAGGCAATAATAAAAATATTAAAGATGAGGAAAAGGATCACAAATGCCCAGTTGCAGACGGAATTGGTGGACATCCTGAAGAACATGTTCTTGCCCTCAAAAAAGATGATCAAGGAGCAGATTGAGTGGCTCATTGAGCACAAGTACATGCGCCGGAATGAAGATGACATCAACACATTTGTCTACATGGCATGATCAATGCCTCTCTACTCTCAGCATTCACCTGGAGTCAAGCTACCAACCCCATCTTGTACCAAAATGGAAGGGAATGTGTTCTGCATTTTATATCTCTTCCCTCAGGCCCTCCTCCCCAGCAGAAAACATCCCAGTTCATCACATCCCCTTGACATTGTTACTTCGATTCCCAATATTGTTGAAGAATTTTAGTCCCTGAGTAATGCCAAGTTGACTGTGGTATAGCTCCAGAGGTGATTGCTGTCACATATCTGTTTTTGGAGCCAACTGTTGTGGACGCTACTGTTTTGAGGGAATACTTGGTCACAATTTTACCTTTTCATATTGTTGTTCACGAGGGATTAACATATTTGTATATACATGTTGTGAAGAGGATTTGATCAATTTTTGTATTACAAAAAAACCAATTCTCTGTAATATACATCCTGTAAGGATCAGGCAGTGAATGAATCCTTTTTTAGAATGTGCCACAAGAGGCCTCACCAACGTCTCCTCAGTATCTTTAACTACTTTTGGTGTGAGTGATCCGGTGCTGTGGATGTCTTTTGGATTTTTTGAATGGGTGGTCAGTTTTGATGAGATGTAGCATTAATTGCAGCTTTTATTTATTTTGCTAATAGCTCTGAGGAAATTATGGCAATAAAAAGTTCCAGTTTTGATATCACAAAGCAGTCCTTTTAAAGTGCCTTTTCTCATCTTTTTTGAAATCTCTAAAAGTTCATATTTCTTTGATTGTCATCTAAGGTATTGTGGATTATTGGTGTGTCCATTGCATGGGACCCAATAAAATGGGGAACAGCAACAGAAAAAATGTCACGCATATGTAAAATGTGTGGACAAAGAGGTCATTTTCACTGTAGTGTTGACTGTAGTCATCCTACAATAGGAGATCACGGAACTCCTTTGCCTACTGGGCTCTTCCATTTGTTATGACCTATGCAAAAACGTCTGGCAGTATATGCAGCCTAAAGTAATCTAAATCATCATAATTATTTCCCCCTATTTTTTAGTGTAGTTGGAGGTATTTGAATGGAACACGTCTTGGATTTCAGAGGAGTGTGTAGACATTCTAAAGAGGACTGTGATTTTTTTAAATGCAGCTCTGGATGGACACCAAGGGGCAAACCTTATTAACTACTCTAGAGCAGTGTTCTGAAACTGTTCAGATGGTGTGTGTGAGTGAGTGTGTGCACGGGTGTATGTTCATGTGTTTCCTACGAAGTGCATTGCATTTCCAGGTGCTTCTGGATTGACTCTTGCATTGATAAAAAAATTATGACATTTTATTCCATTACAAATGGAGAAGTTAGTCAGGCTACATTTGTTAAAAAGTGAAGGTCATGGACAAAATGCCAGGCTGATGTTAACAGCAAATACCTTGAATCTCTGTGCAGGACATTTTTTGTGTCATCATTATCATGGAAATTACTGTATGGGACATTTTTTGTTCTAGCAGTAATTAGAAATAAAAAAAATCAAAATTTTGAAAAAATGCCAGCATCAAACCTTTGAAGTTAAAGCATTGCTTTATTTATTTCCCTTACAGGTCAACACTGACTGAGAATTTTGAACCCTAGAATTTTCTATGGCAGGAGAAAGACATAATAGTCTTTCCTTTGTTGAATATTAAAGAGTCAATGGTTAGAAAATAACATCAAAGTTTTCTATTCTTGATTGGTTTTTCAGTAATAGTGACAAAAATTTTCTAAAGATTATATGCATCTGAACTAGACACTTAATATTGCACAAGAATTGACTAACAGATATTCATGAAAGTATTCACATACAGTTGGGCTTTTGAAGAGCCAGATTGATCAATTAACATATTTTATGGCATATAAGATTAACTTTTCCAGAATAATAGCCAAAGAATCATCCCTTAGTCATATTCATGGACTGTAAAAACGTTTTCCTGAATATTCCCTTCTGAAATTTGTACGCCTTCGAGTATAGTTACTCTGTTCAACAACTGCTACATATTGCAGTAGTTAATCTTTGTCTGAACTAATTACCATGCAAAAAGGTTAACTTTGCTCAATTGTTTTCCAACTAACAGCTATATCTTTTATGAAGCTCCAAAATCACTCGATATAGCCTCTTGCATTTGTGAATTGCTGGTAGTACAGACGTGCCCAGTTCACCCAACTTGGACGAAACTATCCTCATTTTGCATGGTGCGTGTCTGGGATGATAAATTTTCATCTGATCATCAATCAAATAGTTCATTATTATAATTATTGGTAGTCTACTGGTTAAGGTAGGCTATGGATGGACAAAAGCTACCAAATGGTAAAGTGATGCTCCCTTGTCTCTCTTAACAAAATACAACCTGACATCCAAGATTACAAGTAACCATTCTTTAATTCCAGATGCAGTAGAGCTTGGCAGAAGCATAATTTCTTCCAGAATCTCTCATGAAGCAAAATACTCATTAAGTGAAACTATTGTCACATATATTCAACAGATTTAGGCAAGATGTAGTGGAAGTTGGTCGTTAGGAGAAAAACAAAATTGCACTTTTCCACAATTTATTTGTAACAATGTGTCCATCTTCAGGAACAAGACAAATCTGTGGACATTTTGTTTTTCTTATATTTTTCCCATATAAATTAATACAAAATAGGAAAAATCCTTACCAGAAAAATTAATTATTTTCAGAGTTTATTCAAAGAATATTATTTATAAAAATTGTTTGGGATAGGAATCTTCATCTTTTCTTCTGTCATTGAATAAACCAACCTAGAATGCAAATTCAATCTGTAGAAAAAAAAAGAATCGAAACCATTGGTTTATTTAA
This sequence comes from Hetaerina titia, assembly GCA_037158775.1. Taxonomy (NCBI): domain Eukaryota; kingdom Metazoa; phylum Arthropoda; class Insecta; order Odonata; family Calopterygidae; genus Hetaerina; species Hetaerina titia. The sequence goes on along the minus strand of CM073768.1, from coordinate 12,460,485 downwards.
AGATACATTTCTAATTAATTTTTACTGAAAAGCTGGGTAGGGGTACTAGTTTTTCCCAACATTTAAATATTATTGTTCACAGTAAAACTTTAAAAGTTTTCATTTCCACGGTTATTTTGATGCAGTTTTGCCAGGGTCATTAAACTTTGCACAGTCAATCACAATTGTATGTCTGAACACAATTTTGGAAAAATGTGTGATCACTTTTGATACTAGGAGGAATGAGTGCTAAACACAAACTAAAGTGGTAGGTACACTATAGTTCCCCTCTCCACATTTTGTAAAGTTGCTTGTTAAGTGATTAATTTTTGGAAAAAAAATTTTGCTCATTATGTGAGTTACTGTGTGAGGTTCTTGTTAAGCCAAGCTACACTGTACTCCCTCCCTTAATGTCATCCAACATCCCTATCCTGCCCCTTTCTCATCTGCCTAACCTTCTCCCCTCCATCACATTCTTTTACCAATCAATATGCTTTGCATTCATTTTTCCTTCCTCCGTTTGATTTCTCCCAAAAATCCCCTCTCCTCCCCGACCATAGCCTCCATTTCTCTCCACTTCATCTTCTCCATCCTTCTCACACTCACATTTCAAAAGCCTCAATATATGCCTATCGTCCTGCTTCAATAATAATGCTTTCTCGCCGTACATAATGACACTCCATATCAAAGTATTAACAAGCCTCTTCTTAACATCCTTACTCAACATCCCTGTCATCAATTCTCTCCTCCTTGTGAAAGCTTCTTTGTTCAATGCAATTCTTCATCCTGTATGTCCCTACTACTTTAGGCATTTTGGCTCAGAACACTTTCTAGTTAGGTAAAATGTTCCACCTGCTCAAGTTTATCAACTATTTTGATATTTAACTTAGCCTTTCTCTTTCTGGAAAACTGCATAACCATAATATTTTTTTACATTTATTCTCATCCTTCAATCTATCTAAACACAATGCCTTAATGCCAATGGCATCTATCACAATGCCTTTCCTCAGCAATGCATACCGCATTGACTAAACCCCTAGACTGATTTGACTAGTTTGATCGTCAGCAAACCTGTTTTTATGAATTGTCCACAGACTCATTCCTACCTCCAGTCTTCCCATGCCTCTTTCACCATTTCCTCTACATATACATTGAACAGCACTGGTGATAATGGACAACCCTGCCTTACTCCTCTTCCTAACACTGCTCATCCGGACTCTCCATCCATCATGCCTACCTGAATAGTTTCAGATATGTACAGTTTGCAGATTAGCCTCCTATCTCTTCAATCTATCCCTATTTTCTGCAATATACGAGTACTCAAAACTTATGTTTTGTAATATGTAGTATGTTAGTTGGTTGTTTGTATGTGGGGTGGGTTTCAAGGGTTTTTGCATGAATGTATACAATGTTTTGTTTGTGGCTTTTGCATGCTTTTTTTCCCATTTTTCCCCCACAGGTGGTGCCCTAACACCCCCCGCCACACACCCTTGCGGCAGCTTGCAGGGTATTAAATAGATGTAGAACAAATTCATCCTAATTGTATTCTATATTCCTCTTTTTTAGTGATCTCATCACTGCAAAGGAATCATGCATGCCTCTCCCCTTCCTGAATCCAAATTGAGCATTCCCTCGGTAATCATTTGCCATGCTCTCCATCCATTTGTTGATGATACTGAGAACCACTTTAGCTGTGTGCACAATCAAACTTATTGTTCTGTAGTTTTCATATGATGTACCAACAGATGTTTGGGTGAGGCCTATTAAATGCTACATGAGGTTTAAGTATAAACTGTCCTTTCTCATGGCACAGATAGAAGGTGGCTTAAAATGATGAAACTGGGGAGACAATTAATGTGAATGGATGGTAGACCTGGAGCTTCAATCACATCTCTCACAGTGGCAAACATGAACACCACTTCTGTCATTGTAGAAAATATCATTGAATAACATTTAGAGCACTAAGAAAAATATTCATTCATGCAAAAGAAACATGTTTGTGTGCAATGGGTTAAGAGTCTGTGCATGCCTAATCTAAAGGACATTCACTTTTGAATTTGAACTTTTGGACACATTTTTCACAATTGGAAATTGATGTATAAAGAAGTTTATTTTATCCATTATCACGGTAGATGAAAACTTAGCTTCACCATTTTGATCCTGAGAGCAAAACAGCAGAGCTCTTTGTAGATATCTCCATAAAAGCCCATTGTGACCCTTAACCATTTTGTGCATTTCTTACAATCTTCCTTTTTCCCAGTTCTTACCCTCTCCACATGTTGTCTCTAAATCCAGCTCTCCTTTACCTCATAAGTTGATCTCTTAATCCATTGTCAAGTTTCTTGTTTTCTTCCACTTTTGGTAGAGTCGTTTTTCTGTTTTCTATGCTCATCCATTTTATCTAACAAGTTATCTGGTTCACTCTTACTATTATCTTTTCTTTTTCACTTCTCAGACTTATTCTTTAAAGACCCCTGAATTATTTAGAATGGTTTCCCATTTCTCTGTTATTTGTATCATTGTTATTGGTAATCTACTATATAGGGCAAGTTTTGGATGGACACAAGCTACACAATCACAATGCCCTTGCCTCACCTAACAAAACAACCCAACATCCTACTTTACAATAAGCCCCTCTTTTATCTCCATATACTACTTCCTTCATCCCATCCAACATCCCTATCATATTCCTGCCTCTTCCTTGTTTGCTTCACATTCTCTCCTCCATCACAGTTTTCAACATTCTATAGCTGTCAATTCAATAGTTTGCCTAAGGTTGCAAAGTTTATTCTCAACATTTTTAGCATACTCTTGAAAGAACTTTAGTTCTTCAGCTCCTCAAAAATCTATTTTCTCATCTGCTGTTGTTTTCCAACATATGTTGGCTTGGCTCATACATCTGCCACTGGTACATTATGGTCTTCCCACTCCTGGGAAGGTTTTTGACAATAATTTTGAACCTTTGATTCATTATATACAATCTCTCCAATGCTTTGTGATATCCTAAGGAGCCTTCCATACATATAGCCTTCACTTGTGATTGATAAACCATTAATGAAAAGATTCAAATATTCATAGAAGTCTTTGTCAATTTTTCCTCTCTTTCCAAGTCAATGTTCTCAAACTGTGCATCTTGCTCTCTTATTCTCCACTATACCTTTCCAATCTCCCATCATTGTAATTCTCCTTTCCTGTTTTCTTGAGAGACTTTCTCTATCCTATCTACTACATCTTCAACCACTCCTGATGTAGGCATGTAACCTGAATAATCAAGTTGTCCACCGGGTCACTCTGTAGTCTTATTGCCAAGACTGTCCTTTACTGAAATAGCCTCGTCTATCTTTTCATCCTAATTTTTTTGTATGTAAATCCTATGCCATTTTCTTTACTTTTTCTTAAGTTTTAATGCATCTCATAATTTCCTGATTCCAATTCTCATTTCCAGCGGAACTCACAAAATCCTAAAATACCAACGTAGTCTTTTCCATTTATCTTTTCACATTGTCAGTTTACTTTTCTTATTCTCTGCCATCACCATCCATGTACCAAATCTCATTCCAAACATTTTCATCTTTTTTTCTTATTTCTCAGGTGTCTTAAATTGCACATTTCTCCTGGGAAACCCAGAGATCTGAACGTGGGCATATTTATCCTCCTTGAATATTTCTCCTCAGGAACATTGGTGCATATACATATGTGTCTGTGTGTATTTATTTGTATATATATGTGTATAACCATAAACACAGGGATCAGGATGGTGTGGTAGCTACCTTGCTGGCTTCCCACCAGGGGGCCTGGGTTCGAATCCAGAAGATGACATTTTTCAGTGGGTTTCTCTATATCTTGGGTTGTAACTTATTTCTTCAAAAAATCCTCATGCTGTAAGTATTGCTTGATTTTATTTACCTGTACACAACAAAAATAAAAGAACAGCCAATATTGTGGTCACAAATTCTCATGGGGGAGGAAATAGCATCCAAGCAGCAAGGAGGAGATGAATTCGAGGACTTTAGCATATTCCACTGCAGTCAGCACGCCTTTATAAAATGGCAACAAGTTGAAATATTTTCAGAACCAAAAAGTCTTGAATGATATATGCATCCAATTAGTTCTTTTTAACTATGTGTAACATGACCAGGATGTATCAAAGACATGAACACAAGGAAATGCAGTCCATTCACACATCAAGCAATCACACTGGTATATCACTATTTGAAAATGACAGGCTGTAAAAATTTCAATATTTTCAGATCATGCAAAACACAATGTGAAATGATTTACTCTCTTGAAAGAAAGCACACCAGAATTTAAACATGATTTCATGCGAATACCATTAGTTCACACAGTCTGCGGAGAAGTGGAAAAAGAAAGAGTTCCTGAGAGAGTAACACCAAGTTGGTTTAACCACCGAATTAACGATATTAGTTACTTTCATTTCACTTTCACACCGAGGGAGTTTCACTTAAAATGAAAATTACTCATAGTTCATAACTGTGTATTTTCTTCACAAATGCACTTTTGAGTAAAGTTATTAAATAAATTATAATATAATAATATTATTTACAATTATATAAGTTACACTAAAACATGAATTTTGTAACAAACACCACATGTAACCACACCACCATGGGTTATCATTCTGCTTTCAATTCAGTTGATAACTGAAAGAAATTAACAAATCAGGAAAATTTTCTAGTTCAAACTTAACAAAAACTGTATTTAACAACACTAACTATGATATAACATAATACTCCTTCACACAATCAAAAAAAATCCTGATATTCATTGGTAACTCCTTTTCATGGGCAGTTTACAATGGAATTTCTGAAAGATGTTAGAGGGGAGTGAAGTATTAACTGCAGCCATGTATGAGGAATTACTCATCGACCACAGTCAATGCTCCTCACTCTTTCAACATCACTATAATAAGCCAGATACATTTCCATTCTATTACTATTGATGTAATTTTTTAAATAAAACTACTTAAAGAAATGAAATACATCCACAACCACTTTAAGCAGAAAGAGTAAATTTTGATGGAGACTCAACGGATACACAGGTATCTTGCAATTCAGTTACGACGATGTTCGGGGCAGCGTGTCTGCACCAACCTTGGCTTGACCACCATGCCATCACTCCCCACCACTTTAGAAACTGCACCTTCTTCACAGACGTGAACCACAATGCCAGGCTGGCCACCCATCTGAGGATGAAGCTCACGTGTTTCACCTGAAATGCAGGCAAGGCAGGCAGACATGAATTTAAGAGAGCATCCCTGATGAGGCTAGGAAAAAATCTCAATGTGAAATGCCAAAATGTGGCCATGGCAAAATTACAGAGTGAAAATTGCTGAAAACATTACTGGGTTCTTGAATTTCTCACCGTAGGAGTTGAGAGATGGGCAACTTCTATGGTGTATCCTTATTGACTGCTCAGTCTGTGGCACCGAAAAATACAGATGCACATATCCTATAAGCCCTTGAAAGAGCCAAACTTTTGCTGCCATCTGTACATGATAAAACACACACCTAAAGGTTTGTACCAATTGCAAGCCTTGGAACCCCATCAGTTGGCCTGCACATCCTGTCACATGTATAGAAGTAATCTAGCCACCCATCTCCCCCCCCCCCCCCTCCCAATGGTATGACCATATGGTGGCAAAATTCTTCTTTTTTCAAAAAACGTGTGTGTAGTGGTTTTGATATGTTTCTCATCTTCAGTTGTTTTGAGAAGTGAGTGTTACAAAGAGACAAGGAGGAATTTTTTAATTCAAATATTTACATGAAATTCATTCATGTTCCTCACTCAAAATTTTTCTTTTCTGATAATATGGCATTAGTTCATTTACTTTTGATGTACTAGTTGCCTCGATGTATGTGACTTCAAACAAAATTAAGAATGATACACCAAACATCATTCTGTACTATAATTAAAAAAAAGGTGTTAGTGATACTTTCGATTGGCTATGATACTCCCATACAGTGAGCAGAAGAACCAGTCAATGGCCAACATGGGTGTTCTTCGGCATGTTCGACCAAGCGGCAGTGAATGCAATCATTCTTTACACGTGGCTATGTGTTGAAGATGATCAACCAAATAATATCATCCATTGGAAAGTTGTCATAAGTTTGGTGAACCCTTATTTGAAAAATTGGCTACAGAATAGGTCTGTAGGTCTCAGTATATGCATGGGTATTTCAATGATTTTGCAAAAGGACACTGTAATACAATGTGACAATGAGTGCTCTGCACAACTACACTACACAACACTCAAGATCTGCAAGAGGAATGAAGACAAAGAATCAAGGTGCAGTGTCCACTGTTCTTGTGCTAAATATCTAACACCCCACTTCACACTCCTAGTCTACCACCTTTTGCTGTGCTGAAATCAAAACAACACAAACATGAGCAGTGACTCAAACCCGATAAATGATAGATGCTTTCCACTTTTTAAATTAGCACTTTTCCACTTGATAGAATTTATTTTACAACCGGGTTTTGATGTATTACATCATCATCTTCACCTGATGATGATGTAATACATCGAAACCTGGTTGTAAAATAAATTCTATCAAGTGGAAAAGTGCTACCATCTATTATTCATTTTGTTCAACTTCCACTACATCACGCCTGAAACTACTCAATTCGTCATTTGCTGAAAAATTGGATGGGTGAAGGTGTTCATTGAACAAGCTATTGCTTGAAAAAGAATGATTTGGAACATATTAGGGCACTTACACAGAGAAAACAATCATCAAAAGAGAGAGGCACATGTGGGACAGCGAGTTCAAGAGTGTTTTGGCAAGTTGGATTTTGCTGCAGTGCTTTTTTGGCTCCACCACTATCAATATGATTCCAACATTCTTATTTTAAATAATACAACTCATTGCCATGGTTTATTACCATGAAAGTGTCACTTTTCAGTAAATGTTTGTATATTTTGGTGAATGCTTTGATGTGCACTGTGCACAAGAAAAAGATTCATCATCATTGGACATGTGTGGATAAGGCAAGAGGAAATTCATAAAATTCTGATTGGCTATAATTTTCTCCCCCCCCAGGGATAATGAAATAGTCATACAATTCTGTGTTTTCTTGGACTAAAGTTTATTTAGAAAATTAAATTAGACACACTGAAGTTTGAGGAGATTGCTTTGACTCACAATATGCTCACATGACCCTCTTAATTTTCAATGAGGAAGGCAACCAAATGTAAGTACCACGAACTTTCAAGGAAGCATTTTCACTCACAGCCAATTTAACTCTGCATAGAAAATAATTGTCACATCATCTCAGAACAATGCTTAAGTGGTAGACTAACAATTCCAGGAATGGACTAACTTATAGGCTTCCCACTGAGAGAGCCCTGATTCAAAACCTGGACACAGCAAATATTTTTCAGTGGTACCCTGATCCCTACTTGAGATGCTTTATGGAGAGCACTTTAAATGAGTACGACATCCGTCGAATGGGACATCAAACTGTGAACCCCTTGGCACTTTTTGAAAAGAGTAGGCTAATGCCGATGCCGGGTTTCTCTCTACCCTTCATCCTTTCCTGTCCATCCCTAATGGTGCAAATGACCTTAGCTGTCAGTTGCCTCCCATAAAACTAATACTTTTCATGAATACTAGGGATTAGTATGAACACTTCAATATAAGCAGCATTAGAGAATCTGGATTGAAAAAATTATTTGGTACACTCAAACCAAATGATATTCGATTGATTGGATGAAACAAAGAAAACTAAAATATTTTGTAAAAAGGTTGTTTTTATGGTAGCTGACTTCTGAGTGGCACATCGTAGAATAGCCACGGGCCATGTCTATGACGAGTGACAGACCAAGACTATGGTAGCTTTTGGGCATCATTATGTCTCACAACTAAACTTGCCTGGGGTGAGGTTTGCAATTGCAGCCAGAAGGTCATAGTTCACCAATGGTTCTGCTTCATCTCTGGGCACCCAGCCAATGGGAGGAGAGGCCGGGGGGGAAATGAGAAACTGGCGCACTGGTGCAGGTGGCTGAAGGTGTTGGTCCTCCCCACCAATAGGTGAGACTGGCTGCAAGGTATGAGTGCTAGAGTGAGTCATTTCCCAAGTCTATGTGCCCAATATATTATTATAGTAGCACTGCACAAAACTCTGTTGTTGCACAAGTACAATCATAAAATCAAGCAAAAGCAATGTTGTCATACATAGGAATAATTATATCGCCCTCAAGAGCAGCGTAGCAATTGGTTTAATGATATGCACATTGAATTTGCTTGGACAGCTTGGGTGAAAGAGCAGCTCCACAGCTAGTACGCAAAGAGACTGTACTTCTCACCGCAGATTTCTGTTTCATATGGAGCTCTGTCGGGATCGAAGTTGGACTGAATGGACTGTTTGGGATGACTAGATGAGGCAAAAGAGCACCGATATTGATCACAAAAAAAGGTTAGTTCCAATGGATAAGAGCAATCGCATGACTAAAGTGAACCCTATCCTGCTTTGTGAACCCACTAGTGAATCAGCATGTGATATTTTCCATCATATCGAGGTTGATTTAACAGAGGTTAATATGAACACGGAGACAACAAATCTGTTGGAAAAAGATTAAAATACATTCCTCTTGGCCACAAAGAATAAGAAAATCTAACAGTGGACTGTGATGTTGCCTTAAAATGTAGTCAACTTGACTTTAAAACCATGTTTGCTTGTAAAATATCCTCCATAATTAACCAAAATAGTCCAAACATAAAACATATTAACAGGAGTCGGAGTCTATCAAATTAGTGAAAGATCATTTGATAAACAATAACCTAATTTTGGAAAAAGCAGGAAATGGTAACTAAATTGTGGTAATGAACAACAGTGTTGTCTTTCATGTACATATAACATTATAATTATTATTCCTATTCATTTACGGTGGAAGAAACGCTGGAATTAAATGGGCGTAAATAAACAAACCTGGGCAAAATAACAGTTGATGTGACTTTCCCCAACTTGGACACGGTGCAGATTCAATCTGGCGGAGGCTGCTGCTGCTGGACAATTGTAGTTGACCCTCATACGACGGAAACTTCGAAAGAATTGAAATGTGACGGGTTCACCGAAGCGAGTAAATAACGCTTCAATTTCTTTCTGTAATTATTAATGTAAATGAAACATTGAAAATTATCTCAGAACCAAACCTATGTGAATAACTATCAAAACTGTCACAAATTGAGGCAAAGATTGAACCTTCACTTACCCTTCGTTCTTCGTCTTTAAAAACCGATGAGTGAAGGTTCGTCACAATTAAGGACGTTGGAAGGTCTTCATCGGATACTAAATCTTCTAGTCGTACTCTACCTCCATTATCAATTTCACCGTCTTGAACTTGTGTTATATTTTCGTTTGCAGCCCAATCATCGACCATACGCACCATATGCCCAGCTCTAGGTAAATCTCTGTAATTTGGATGAACATTTGGTAGGCCATCGATAGCGTTGATTATCATGCCATTTGTGTCAGGATCTTCTCCTTCGCCACTTCCAGTTTCGTTGGTGTCTCGATCTTCATTAGTTGCCATTCCATTAACGAACTCAAGATCAACGAAGAAACTGCTAGGTTTGTAAACTACTAAGTAGGATTCAGAAAAATACACAAAGTTTAGGTGCTACTCTTTCTTCATGAATTCATGCTCAAAAGATTTATTCATGCCAATTATTCTACGAATGACATAAGGGCGCTTTTGTTTAACAATAAGGAACTCTTTTGATTAATGGAGTCAAATAAATGTAAACCTTTAATTTTCATCTAAAGGCAGTTGTAAAAAATCACGAATATAAACGGTGCCAGAATATGAGTAATTCCAGTATCAAATTCACATTTTCTCTATCATTAAATATGGCTCCTACAGATTTAGCATAATGGTGGAATACATGTCACTATTATTTCAAAATTTATAACTCAATAAAAACAGGAAACTACAAACCTGGATATCATTGGTGACTATGCATCTCACAACACAAAAATCAGACTGTTGTGATCTTAAGTTCCAATACTGAACGAAATCCAAAATCAGCGCTGTCCGCGCTATCGTTGAGAGGCGGTAAACCCGGTAAGTAGAAGTTGGCAGCTCGTGTCAGCCATGTTCAGAGTCCGAAGCAAATAACTTCGCAAGACTTCATCGTTAGATATGGCATCAGGACCGTTAGAGTCTATGATTGTGGAGGAAAAGCCTGAACCAGAGAAGCCTGTGGACCGAGAAAAGGTATACGAGAGTTTTGCTTTATTTTACCGAATGTTATAGATAGCAGATCCATGGCTTAAAGTAAATATCGTCTGTATAACTATAGGAGGCATCATTGAATAATTTAATAGAATACAGTAAGTCAATTTATTTAAATATTTTTTCCTATTAATTGTCATTACTTTTTGTTTAGACATGCCCTCTACTTCTTCGAGTGTTTTGTAGCAACGGGCGGCATCATAACACCATGGAGTATAGCAGAGGGAACGTTCCAGCTAACGAACTGCAAATTTATACCTGGTATGAATGACGGAAATTCCACTTCAATTTTTGGATGACTAACGGAAAGATATAGGAATTGTTTCTGCCTAAAAATATTAGATTACTTCATAAAAAGTATTTGGAAAGTGCTCGTCAAGATGCTAGAGGTATTAAAACAGGACTCCGGCTGTGGGGTATCTCCCGGCTTTCCGATGAGTCCAGTATAACCAAAAATGCTGATAGAAATAATAATAGAAAATCCTAATGGTTAATGATACCAGCGGAGGTCACTTCAGGAACGAGTGCCGTGCCTTTGAAAACTACCGGTAGCGTGCCTCGCGATTCTTACGAGTTACACAAGTTAATGATTGGATTATTTTGAATAACCATGTTTTTATAGTTATAGAATGAATGGAGCATGCTGTGATGGAATAATGTATTCTGTTACATATTAAGGGTAAAGCAACCCTTTTATACTACTTTTGAATGTGTACGATGCAGCAAAACCATCAGTTTTCAGGGTGCTAATTAAGGAAAGGTTAAGCGGCATTTGGCAAAATTATACTCATATCTAGGCGACATTATAATTATACGTAGGGTTCATTGAAGTTCCAAGGAGGTTCCCCCAAGCAAATGCTAATGTAAAGTCCACTTTACAATGGTAAATATTCTCACCCTGCCGTATAATAATATATATTAAGAAGTAAAGGTCAGGGGTTAAGGTCCTTATTGCGCTGAAAAAATGACCCTAGCTTTATAAACGTTGAATAACATAACATCTCCATCACATCCCAACATGCTCCATCTTCTTGAACTAACATAAAAACTAAACTTTATATTCATCTCTGGCATGAAAAATGGTAGTGAAACATTTTATATGTAAAAAGTGCTGCGATGTAGTACTAGCATAATATTAGTAGAAGTGCCATGATTTGAATTTTTTAATTCAATCATTTCTTATTTTAAGGACACATATATTTTGTTATGAATATGTGCTATACACTCAACTATCGATTTTGGGTTACATTTTGAGGTGATCTTAGGTGTCAGGTTAGGAGTATGCAAATATTTAATGCCTATTTCTTGATGAAATGAAGCTTGTATTTGCAAATGATGAACATAAGGTAAATATCAAAAAATGGTTCATACTATGAATCTTATTCGTATTATATTTTTTCAGTCTTATGATGATTCCTGTCATGTTAAAAACACTATTGAGGAAGGCAACGGGAAACCACCTCAGTTATCATTCCCAAGAAAATAATGATGGACGCAAAACAGAAATTGAGTCCTGGCAACAGCAGGACTCTGCCCAAGGGGCCGTGTGTCGTGCCCGGCAGCGGGGGAGGCAAGGCTTCCGTGGTCGTCATCCCACAAAACCCTTGCAGGGAAGAAATAAGAGCAGCAGGACAGAAGACGCAGAAGAAGACGAAAGTAGTTAGAATAGGAACATGGAACGTCAGGGCAATGTTGAGGACAGGAAAATTAGAAAATATTAAGCGAGAGATGGAAAGAGGTAATTTAGATGTTTTAGGTCTCTGCGAGGTGAGATGGAAGGATAGCGGGGATTACTAGAGTGACAATTATAGAGTAATATACAGTGGCGGGGATGAGAGCCAACGAGGGGTTGCTGTAATATTAAATAAAGGGGTAGGAAGAAGCGTAGTCAACATAGAGCAAGCAACAGACAGAATTTTACTCGTAGAGATTAAAGCAGAGCCAACGAACTTGGTCATTGTTCAGGTATACATGCCACCGAGGAACCACAAGGAGTAAGAGGTCGAGAGAATGTACGATGAGTTAGAGGATATAATCGCGTGTGTTCCTGCAGGGAAACATTTGATAGTGATGGGGGATTGGAATGCGACGGTAGGCGAAGGAAGAGAGGGTGGTGAGGTGGGGGACTATGGGTTAGGCACGAGGAATGAACGTGGGGAGAAAGCGATTGAATTCTGCAGGAGACAGGGGTTAGTCATCACCAACACATGGTTTAGACATCACAAAAGGCGTAGGTTCAACGTATATATGGAGTAAATGATTAAAGAGGCATGGGAAGAACTGGAGGTAGGAATGAAAGTCGGAGGGGAATTCGTAAAATCGGTTAGGTTGGCTGATGACCAAGCATTAGTTGCTCAGTCAGCCAAGGGGTTGCAAGCATTGCTGAGTGGATCGGAAGTTCAGTGCGATAAATATGGGATGAGAATCAATATTAATAAAACAAAGGTTATGCGATTTTCCAGAAAGAAAAAGGCTAAGCTAAATATTAAAATAGTCGGGAAAAAAAATAGAGCAGGTAGAGCAGTTTACATATCTCGGAAGTGTTTTGGACCAATACGATCAAAGTGGTAGGGACGTAAGGAGAAGAATTGCGCTAGGCAAGGAGGCTTTCTCAAGGAGGAGGGAGTTGATGACGGGGACGTTGAGTAGGGATGTTAAGACAAGACTCGTAAAAACTCTGATATGGAGCGTATCTATGCACGGCGCGGAAACGTGGTCACTGTAGCAGGAGGATAGACGTAGATTGGAGGGTTTTGAAATGTGGGAATGGAGAAGGTGAAATGGACCAAAAAGAAAACAAATGAGGAAGTACTAGAGATGGTGGGTGAGGAGAGGGGTTTGTTGAGAGAAATGCTATGGAGGCAGGAAAAATGGATGATAGGCGTATTGAGCGGTAGTGGAATGTTGAAGAGGGTAATAGAGGGGAGAATGTTGGGCAAGCGAGGTAAGGGCAGGAACAGGATAGGGATGTTGGACGGGATGAAGGGAGGAAAGAAGTACACAGAGATGAAGAGGGACCTGATATAGATTAGTTTGCTAGGTGGGGAGTCACAAAATGTTTATTTGATAGTTGTGTCCATCCAAAAACCTACCTTAAACGGTAGATTACCTAATAATAATGATGATTCCAAAAGAAAACATTATAGAACTAGTTTACTAATTCTGTATCATCCGCAAACCTAACTGATTTTATGAATTCCCCTGTGACTTTAATTTATATTTCAAATTCTTCCAATGCGTCTATTGGTGTTTGCTACACAAATACATTGAAAAGAATGATGATAATGTACGTCCATCTGAGTAATCTGGTATAGGCTATGAGTAATTCACCTATCCCTCCCAATTGACTACTATTTTCTGAAATACATTTGTTGATTCTACTCAATTTACTTCATCAAATGCCTTCTTGAAAGCTATGAAACATATACACCCTAACTCAGTTGTCACTTCATTGCTGCAATGGCATAACACGAGCCTCTCCCCTTCCTAAACCGAAATTGATCATCCTCTAAGTATTCATTTGCTCCCTTGTCATCTTATTGGTGATCCTAAGGACCACCTAAGCTGCAAGTGCCAACATACTGATTGTTTTATAGTCCTCAAAGTTGCCTCTCTCATTTTTAGGCTGGGACTTGACCCATATCTAGTGAAATATTTGGACTAAAGTCCTCCCTCAAATTTGTTATGAATGAGCTCATAATCTAATAACACTCTTCTGTACACTTTTTTCAAACTCTTAAGTAGTTCTGCAGGGATGTTATCTATTCCTACTGCCCTAAATGATTTGCTCTTTTTATGTCTAAACTTGCTGGCCAAATGCCTTCACAAAATAGTTCATCAATACATTCGTTCCAATTCCTTTGAATCTATCTTGGTTCTAATATAATTTTTCTGCCAAAATTTTCAAATTGTGTGCATGGCTTTTCCCTGCTTACTTCCTGACTGTGCTCACACCTTTCTGTACAATGGGCCCATTTCTTCCTTCCTTTGGAAACTCCCAGTTTAGTTTATGATGTATCTCCTTGTACTTCCTTCATCCAAATGTTGTGTTAACATTCTTCAGCTTTTCCTGGTTTCCTTGTCCTTTTTTCATATTGACTTTTTCTATAGTTTCGTTTCAGACTTTCATTGATCATTTTTTTATACTATACATTCCCCTTTTTCAGCTATTGTATCCAATTCTCTATTGTCACTCAAAATTTCTTTTTGGCATATGATATTCCTTCCTATTTTTTCTATTTAAAGCTTGCTTATTCTATTTCCTAGTCAGTCTTTGCTGTTTTCTGTATTATTATTAAGTAATCTACTGGTTAAGGTAGTTTTTGGATGGACGCAACTACCAAATAAATATTTTGTTACTCCTAACAAAACACAATCCAGCAACCTACTCTACATCAAGTCCCTCTTCATCTCAATGTACTCCCTTCATCCCATCCTTATCCTGTTCCTGCCTTTTTCTCATTTGCCTAACATTCTCCCCACAATCACAGTCTTCAACATCCTTCTGCCGATCAATATGCCCTTCATCCATTTTCCTGCCTCCTTAGGATCTCTCCCAACAAACCCCCCTCACCCATCATACCTAGGACTTCCTCATTTGTTTTCCTTTTGGTTTATCTCACCTTCTCCATTCTTTTCCACACCCACATTTCAAAATCCTCAAATCTACAGCTATCTTACTGCTTTAGTGACCATGTTTGGGCATCTTACATTACTATGCTCCATGTCAAAGTTATGACGAGCCTTTTATTAACATCCTTACTCAATGTCCCTCCCATCAATTCCTGTCTCCTGGTAAAAGCCTTTTTGCCTAACACAAGTCTTTTCCTTATGCCCCTGCTACATTGGCCTTGTTGGTCCAAAACACTTCCTAGATATGTAAACTGTTCTATGTGCTCTATTTTTTCTCCTCCTATTTTAATGTTTAGCTTAGCCTTTTTCTTTCTGGAAAATTGCATAACCTTTGTTTTATCTATATGGAGTCATAAATTTTAAAATCACTGCTTTTTCTAGTGCTCAATTTGGTGTTCTGAATTATTTTTGAATGTTTTACATAGTTTTTCATGTTCCATTGAATAAGAGCCTAATATTAAATTTTTGTCCGGAACTAAGAATGATTATGTGATCTAGGTTTTTATTCCTCTTCATTGCTGTTTTATTATCATGACTAAAATCTGTGAAATCTGTATTGTATCTGTATTTATCAGGTAAAATATTCTTTTCTTTGTTCAGGATGGATGCAACTCTGCGGGAAATCACTAGCTTAGTGAAAGATGTAAATCCAGAGGCAAAAAGGAAAGGAACCTATTTTGATTTTGCGCTTGTATCCCCTGACATGAGGAGCTCAGGCTATCGTATGAGAGAAATTGGCACTACAATTTCTGGACAGAAGGGGGCTGATGATGGCAAAACTCTAAGTCAGTGTCGGTAAGTTCTTGCAAACTCATATGTATTTACTCAAATACGAGGATCATATGATGTTATCCTGGTAATCTATGTTCTAACTAACCGCTTTTGCCCTATTCTCTAATACTCCTGGCGATCGAGATAGCAATAATACTCTCATGCCATTTCAAGTGCAAGAGTATGCTTGCATTAGAATGTGGTTCTATAAACTTTTTCGTATATCAAGGGATTTTAAATTGCTGGAGAGTTAGAAAGATTTTTGGGGAAAAAATGCCAATTAGAAATGATAAAAATGTGCACTCACCTTGAGGCGGTTTCATGACAACCACTCCGAAATATCTCCTACCAAGCTTCCATTATGCCTGTCGATGTTGTCTTGAGACTAACAGGAGTAAAAAGGTTAGTAGATCAGGAAGAATTGTATTTAATTTGCTCTTGAAACAATTATGTGTATTTGATGATTCATGTCTTTGACTTACAATGGTAGTCATTTTGCTAGCCTTCTCTAAAAAATATCTTATATTACAAAGGCAGTCACATGCTGACCCCATTCTAATTTTTTCATTGCTGTTATTGGTGCACAAATGATTTTTGACCCATATTTGCACTTTAATAATTATTTTTCCCTTCATAATATTTCTAAAGTGTGATAATTTAACAGTATGTATTTCACTCTCGTGTCTGTAATCATTTTGTGAGTAATATTTTTGTTGCCATGGAGCTATTGGAAGGCAAGACTGAACCTGTCATTTGCATACCCTAAAGCCTCCTTTTGAATGTGTTCATCGTATTAGTAATTATGGTGCTGTGAGCGATTCTACAGGTTGTGGCCTTGAATGGTGCTCATTCTTTTTTGTGCTTGAATGTATTGGCCATTCTTAAACAAAACACAAGCTAAGCATTGAGATTGTAGAGTGAAGTATTGATGTGAGGAGCCATCCTCGAATCGCATGAGATGTTTGAGGGAAGGAGGGTGATGATGTACCCTCTTTCATTACTTTTCCTGATGGAGGGCAGGACGGGGGTTCAGGAGGAATCTAAAGTAAATTTATCGATGACATGTTTCAGTCGCCAAAGAGTGCTGCAAGAGCAATTAAACTAGTCCCAACCCATTGCCAATGCACCTTTATGAGCAGGTGACAGCAGGTTATCCTATGAAAGATAATTTTTTTCTTTTTAATTTAATTCACTTCTTGTGAATTTTGCCATCCAGCTCATCAAGAATGTTGTTGGAGTAATATTTGCCTGTAATTGTTTTACCTTATTCAAGGTAATCAAAAAACAGAATCCCTTTTGCATCCCAAAATACACTGGCCATGACCTTTCTGTCAGATGCAATCTCTTTCTTTGGTGCTGAGCCACTGGTTTCCACCCACTGCTTTGACTGCTGTTTGGTTTCTGGCATGTAGTGGTGGACTCATGTCTCATCCTTGGTGACAAACCACTGCACAAAATCGTTCGATTTCCTCTTGAATCGGTCCAAACATTGCTGCAAAAATCATTTGCACATTTGCTTTTGATCAGCATTCAGCAAATACCTACCTTGCACATAGCTTTAGTGTCCCTAATTCTTTGTGCAAGATGTTTCGCACCCTTCCTTCCGATATCCATATGGCCTTGGCTATCTCACTCATTTTTACTTGCCTAGCGCCCAACAAGATATTGTGCACCTTTTTGATGGTTTATTGTGTGGTTTTTGGCCATCCCTCACTTGGGTCATCTTTAGGGAATGTGCGACCACAATTAAATTTGGCTGCCCACATTTGAATGGTTGATATTGAAGGAGCAGAGTCCCCGTACACTTCTGTCAACTTCGGATGAATTTTCTTAGGGGTTAATGCATTCAAAACAAAGAATTTATGACTGCATGAAATTCAAGTTTTAATATTTTAACAAAAAATGCTAAAGACATCTGCTGCAACAATACATGTAAACAAATTCCTTGAGAGAGCAAGTTGAAACTGATCTAATGAACTAATGACACGTGCACCCTGGCAGGAACACAATGTATTTTTCCACTTTTTGGTACTACTAGTGTCAATGTGTAGGCATCGGCTTCAGGTACAAATTCACTCAACTTGCAGTACATTTATGTATATACCATTCTTGTGGGGAAGGGGTGGGTGAGAGAGGGGGAAGAGGCGGGGTTGTGATCAGCGTTGTTGGGAAGGAGGAGATGGGTATTTAGCATCAGGAAAGTTAAAACTAATTTTACGTACCAAAATAAAGAACAGTGGAAAAACACATTGTGTTCTTCATTCCATGAACATAAAAATTTGCTGACTGGAACGACATCTCTGTGTCAGGCCGAGAACTTTTCACCTTACCCTCACAATGAAGGATGTTTTTTCAAAAGTAGAAAACTCATTTGCTTTGAAAATGATGCCTGTTTAATATATTGATGGTTATTTCAGTAGTTGTATATGATGAATAAAAGGGGGAGGGTTTGTTATATCTTGAATCGGTCCTTGCAGGAAGGGGAGGGAGCCAACTTTAAATGACACAGGATAAGTTCTGACTTTTAAAAAAAATCAAGAACTTATCCTGTGTCATTTAACATTGGCTCATTCCCACCTTTTTTGTAGAAATTTTTTTCTTGTGTAAAAAGAGACGTTTCAGGCGTGATATGGTGGAATATCATGATTAATTAAAATTGGCAATGTTCCAAAAATATAAATTTTTATTAATACGACTGGTTTCAATGTAACTACATCATTTTCTGGTAACAGTCATTTCTCATAGCCTACTATATACAGTATGCTGAAAAGCAAGTGAGGGGAGGGTAGTGGAAAATGGGGGAAAGAGGGAGGGGAGGTGGAACGTGGGTGACAATGAGAGGGGAGAAAAGGTGCGGGTGAGGAGAAAGGGGTGGGGGAAAAATTAACACAGTCCGGAAAAACCTCGTAGCTGGCTGGAAAGGTTGTCTCGTTGAGGGTGGACTCTCTGTGCGGCGCCAAGCTTCTAGGGCCGTGGAGAAACGGGATGAGACCGGGGTTTTTCCATCATTGACCGCACACAGATATCCATTCACAAAGAAGTGTGTGAAAAGGAGTAAAGATTGGGATCACTGTCTATATGGTTCCAAGGGGGGGCGGGCGGGGGGGAAGGAAAGCCCTAGCAAGGGATTAGGAAGGGGTGGAGTAGGGATTTCACTTGTAAATGTTGGCGAGAGAGTGGGGGGGTTGGGGTGGGAAGAAGGAAGGGGGAAGAAAGGGGTGGGGACACAAAGCTTCCCGCCTTCTTCGGGATAACATGGTCAGAGAGTGCACAGGGGGATAGGGGGAAATTCCAATAGAGAAAGGACAGGGGATCACTGGTCACATGTGCGTCGAGGGAAGGTGATGGAGAGGAGGGGGGACGGTGAAGATGAAAATTGGACTTCGTTGATGAGGTCCAAGTCCTTCCGATGTAAGATTTCCAGCTGTTCCATGGCATCTAATTTCTTTCCTTTGGTCAGGTTGTCCTATGTTCACTGACTGAAAAACTCCTGTCTGGCCAATGTATGTAGCTCCACACTCACACTGAATTTTGTTTTCACCACTTTGGTTATTGCAATGTATGGGATCTTTATTTGAGTGTAAGGCTTAGAACAGATTATTGGGGGTATAAAATGAAATGCGGAAATGATCTTTGGGAAACCTGTTGGCGATTTTATATGACACGGAGTTATGGAATGGGAGTTTGCACCACTTGCGCTCTGAAGCAGTGGTGACTGCGAGGGAAACGTTTAACTTCAGGGCCTGTTTCTTAAGTTTTTTCTTTAATAAATTATCTATTAAGTTGACCTGGTAACCGTTTTTAAAAGCTATGTGTTTTATGGTTTTGACCTCTCGTTCAAAGTTGGATTTGGTCATGGGGATACTGATTAGTCTGTGGATCATGGAATTGAAGCTGGCTAGTTTGTGGGTGATGGGGTGGCAGGAGTCTGACGGTATCACTTGATCGGTGTACGTGGGTTTTCTAAATATTGAAAAGGTATGTGTATTTTCTATAATTTTGATAGATCCAGGAAATTGATTTTAAGTGAAAATTTTCACCATGGAATCGGGAGTGGGCAATAACTTGCTTTTCAGCATGTATAGTAGACAATGAGAAATGACTGTTACCAGAAAATGATGTAGTTACATTGAATCCGGTCATATTAATAAAAATTTACTTTTGTGGAAAATTGCCAATTTTAATTAAATTTTTCTTGTGTGTTTATATCAATGTAAAAATTTAACCTAGCATTAATGCAAATAGTAATGGTTTCAGGCGTAACTTTGTGGAATTGCTTCATGGTAAAAAATTGAAACACTGTAGACTTCCACATATAGAATTTATTAAACGACCCGGGTTTCATCGCTGAGCGACATCATCAGGTGAAAATTTTTTGGTTACATACCAATATATACCCTCTGAGGCGAGGTAGGAGATTAGGGGAGGCAGCGAGGGAGGAGGAAGGTTCGGTGGGGGGGGGAGAAACAATGTAGTCAAGAAGGGGTGGGGACACACAATGGGGAAGTCATTAGCCGGGTTATGAGATGGGAGGCAAGGGAAAGGAAGGTCACGAGCGGGGGGGAAAGAGTGAGAAAGCCTCACCGGGATGGGATAGGGTCTGAGGCAAAGTGGTCAGGGAAGAGTCGGAGGTGGGTTCTTCCCATCCGTGTCTTGGGGTGAGGGGGCGGGAGAGGTAGTGGTGATTGAAGAAAAGGTGGTAGCGTCGGTGTGAGTCACAGTAACATTGCAAGGGGAAGGGGGGTGGGACGGTTTGGGGGAGCGGGGGTGTGGACGGTTAGGAAAGGAAAGGTTCAAGAGAGGGGAGCGGGATTGATACAAAAAATCATTTAAAATCTTAAATTTGTCCGTTTTTACAATTTTTAAAATTTCTATTTGTTCTAAGGCGTCCAACTTGGGACCTTTCTTAGCAAAGTGCAGGATTTCCGGGTGGAAGTCACTAAAATGGTTGCAGTCCAAAAGGTGTTTGGCGAATAATGAAGTGTGTTTTTCGTTCCTAAAACACGCCTCATGTTCCCTAATTCTTAACTTCATATTTCTGCCAGTCTGGCCGACATAAACCATATTGCACACGTTGCACATCAGTTTGTACACACCACTCCTCAGCAGAGGGTCCACTTTGTCTTTTCCTCGACTTATTAAATTGTGGAGATTTTTTGGGTTGTAAAAAGCTGGCCTGATCTTCTCCTTGGGTAGACTATTGCTGATATGGCTGGATATACTCCCCAAGAATGGAATTTTGCGCCATTTGGGAGTGCCCTCTTCCGAACAGAGGGTGGGAAAGATACTCATCGTAGCTAACTTATGCCGTTTTCTTTTGTAAAGGGAATCAACAAGGGTGGGGGAATAGCCGTTGTTGAGCGCTATTTGTTTAATGATGTTACCCCCGCTCCCCCAAACCGTCCCACCCCCCTTCCCCTTGCAATGTTACTGTGACTCACACCGACGCTACCACCTTTTCTTCAATCACCACTACCTCTCCCGCCCCCTCACCCCAAGACACGGATGGGAAGAACCCACCTCCGACTCTTCCCTGACCACTTTGCCTCAGACCCTATCCCATCCCGGTGAGGCTTTCTCACTCTTTCCCCCCCGCTCGTGACCTTCCTTTCCCTTGCCTCCCATCTCATAACCCGGCTAATGACTTCCCCATTGTGTGTCCCCACCCCTTCTTGACTACATTGTTTCTCCCCCCCCCACCGAACCTTCCTCCTCCCTCGCTGCCTCCCCTAATCTCCTACCTCGCCTCAGAGGGTATATATTGGTATGTAACCGAAAAATTTTCACCTGATGATGTCGCTCAGCGATGAAACCCGGGTCGTTTAATAAATTCTATATGTGGAAGTCTACAGTGTTTCAATTTTTTACCTTAATGCAAATAGTTGACTCATTGTGGCCTATGGCCAACCTTGTTGACTACTGGTTTACATTCTCTATAAAATGCTGGTGGTTTTATAATTGAAATTTAGATTTGAAAAAGTTATCCTTCATCATGTCCATTAGCCATCTAAGAAAAAAGCTTGCAAATGACAATTTGTCTAAGGGGCCTGAATATGAACATTTGTCGATTTTGGAATTTGAATCACTTTTTTGAATTTGGAATACACTTGACAGTAACACATTTATTTATTTTAAAACATTATTCACATACCAGTAGCACCAATTTACAGTGAAAAATATAAGAAACATGAAAGAGGACAAAATACAATAGCAGCATAACAATAACAACGAGAACCGAGCATGGACCGGGGAAAAATTTAAGGTATGAAGTGGTAAATACAGTGTAGAACTGGGTCTCTCTGCAAATAAAGTTGTGTCTTTCAAAGGAAATCTTACATGATACTTAAATGTCACTCAAATGTGAAAATGTGGTCATCAGTCTCAGACTTCTCTTGGGTCTTTTGTGGGGAAAGGAGAAACAGGCTGCCAGAATTTGCCAAATACTGGAAGAATGATGCCTATAAAATACTTCCCTTGTTCTCTTTCTAGGAAGGCAAACTTGACTGTTATTTCAGAATTGATTAGGATAAAATTGGTTTATTCCTGGGGCTATTGTGTGAGTGTGAAACTCTGAAATATTATTGTTTTGGAATATAATATTAATATTTTATTACTTCTGCATTGAAATTATGTGAATTATACTGGTGAGTAGCCATGACTCCTGAAACTGCTTCTTACCAAGAACTGTTGCATGTCGTAAAATTAGGTATGGAAATGTAAAATGTATCTTGAGGATTTATGTTTCTTGTGAATTTGGGCTTTGAGAGAGGGTTTATGATATTAATTATTAAGATTTATAAAATGATTTTCGTCTGCTAATCCCTAGCGTCAGCCAGGACAGGTCATATGCTTCTGGCATCATCCCAACTATTAACATGATTGATAAGATAGACCTTACCTAACTTGAGCCCTTGGTTGGACTTAGTTATTGTTTCCAATGAGTGCTCCTTAAAGCTTCCCATTTCACAATGATTTGTGGATTATGAAAATGCACCATAAAATGACAATTTTGCCATGTATTTGTTCAAGTATTGTCATATGCAGAGAGTTTTCATGCAAATAAAATATCAGGAAAATTAGGAGAAAGTGTGGAAGTGGAATGTAAAAAATGAGTGGCCCTTCCATCCACCCAGACAGGTCAAGTTTGTGGCTGTCTTTGAATGGATTCTACTTTCATGCTTCTCTTGTTTTAGGTTCTGCATAGGAGACTACATGGACATTTCCATCACACCTCCAAAGCAAGTGATGTCCATTCGAAGGGGCAGGAGACCATATTGATTGACATATATGTAGAATGTATGTGAAATGACGGTAACTTTCTGATTTGATGTTGTGTGGACTGATTCAATTCTCAAGGCCATGGATGCTACTCAGAAGATGAGTAATTGAGAATTTCAGCAGAGTGAACCTGAAGTGAACTCGGTAACACACAATTGTGAAAAATTGTTAATAATAAAAAATATGTGGCATTGACTAATTTTTACATTTAAGGATATAATTAAAAAGGTGAAGAAAGTTAATGGCTGAGTTTCTGTCAAGTGGTCTTTATTGGCCTCAACATCCCATTTTGAAGATCAATGATGCCATTTGGCCTTAACTGAACAGTTAAGGCCAAAAATCAAGTAATTTTCCACTAGGCAAGGTAGTCATCATTGAATGAAATCAGTGCTATATTTCAAGCCTTACTTAAGTTAACAGATAACAGAAACTCCAGCCCCAGTAGAAGCCAAATGGAGAAGAGTATAAGGACTGGCAATTACCTAAAGAGATGCTCGGATTGGGTGGTTATTAGTGCATTATTTATGTGAAAGCATGGTATTAGGTGATTGCTTATGCAGCGCGTTGATCTGCTGTACTACAAAATTCAATCAAATAAAAAGAAAATTGAGCACTTTTCCCTAAGATATGATTTCATTCTTTAATTTTTATTTATACTATATATCCATCTGTGGGAAAGTCCTGAAATCTCTTTTATTATGAATTACCTTTACCACACCAAGCCAGAAAATGTGAATCATAATCTAAACAAAAGGTAGTTTTGGAACCCTTCGGAACCGTGGAGTAGTTCATCATATGAAGAGTTAAGTACAGGATCCTTGTAAGCTCTTTTTAAATCATGGAAATAATTTATTTTGGAATCTCTGATGCTCTTTTGTCATCTGAAGTCACTTTGTAGTTGACATATTTAATTCATAATGATGCATTTAAAAAATGATTATTTAAATACTTAGGAGAGCTGCTTTTGCTCATTCGCCATTTTCAAATGATGGACCTTCTGCCTAGAATGAGTGCCATGTCTCAAATGTGTATTGATGGGTGTAGTATGTTAGTAAAATTCCATTAACATTCCTGTTGATGTCATAGTGCATTCATTATTTGTATTAGGCTTTTAAAGTACATTGTTTAGCTTGAACATATTCTTTACTTGGTGCCTATTAAAGAGTGTGGCAACATGACTTCATTTTTGGAAAGTGTTTTATGCTTGAAAAAAGGAAGTTATGTTGCCACACCCTTTAGGTGATATTTCTTCAAACGTTTCTTAAAATAATAGCCTAAAGGAAAGAATAACACTCTTGCTAATGGGCATTTTTCATATTTTGGCTATCTGCTACTGTAACATAAACAAATAAAATTATATTAGGAAGTTAACATAAGATGAATGATTATGGTAGGAAAATAGTTTTCACATTTGTGTTCGTTTGGATATGGCAACTTACTCCTTATTCTTGTGACATCATTAAGGTACCTCTAGGTCATATACAGTGTACATTACAGAATATGCTATTGATTATCCAAGTGTGTCCTTGAACTGAGTTAATAATTTGGAATAGCAAATGGGAAAGGTGTGGGTAGGGAGTAGGAAATGGGGAAGGTGATGTTATTTTTTCTTGGTGGTGAGGGTATCCTTAATCGTAGAATGCATTCTTTTTAGTTGGTATTCTCACTTGTTCCTTTGCTTGTTCTCATTTTTAACGCTTGAATGAAAGTTTTTTGTTTTTCTTTTTTCAGGAATTGATCATTTTGATATGTGAGTATAATTTTTTAAATTTCACTCATGTACAAGGAAAGGACCCTTCCACTCATGTGGAAGGGTCCTTTCCTCTCATGTGGAAGGGTCCACTAGGAAAAACCTGCATCCAAATGGTCACACTATGTGGATCTTATAGCAGCATTCAAGGCTACAGGTGTATTAACAGTATAAAATAATTATCTAAACTATTGTTGCAAATAATCTGGAAACTACCTCAAGTAAATATTCAAAATATTTTATGTACAGTTCTCTCCTGAATATTATCTTTCGTGAAAGCAATACTTGGACAGAATTCACCTGAACAGGTTGCATGAATCTATCCAATAACCATAAACACAGTAATCAACCCGAAGGTCGGTTTTTTTAATAGGTGATGGTAGAGCTCATCCATGTACCAAGCCCGACGGCGTGTGAATATTCACACATCAGGGTAGGGGGGCCAGTTCCTTTCCCTGTGCCGGTTATGGTTTCCCAGGAAGATCTGGTACCCGAAAAATCAACTAGCTTGGGTGGAGCTGCAGGTGCCCAAAGTGCCTTGCCCGGGAATCGAACCCGGGACCCTCTGGTCAGCAGTCCAACGCTCTACCCGCTAGACCACCGCGACCCGCCTATCCAACATTACAACCCATAATAACATATAGGTGAATTCCATAGCTCAGTTGGACTTGGATATTGCCTTAGTTTTTGATGCTAGTGCCTCCTTTAGACTAGGTAGGGAAAATATCATCTGGTCAGATGAACTTGAACTATCATGCAACAAAATTCTAATAGACATTGTATGTTTTCAAACTCTTAATGGAGAACCCATACATTGTGTCACCATGTAAATATGGTAGACCACCATTTTTCCCATATATATATTCCTATTTTCCTTAATGGGTCAAACATTCTATACTAGGTTATATTTTTATCTACGAGGGTCGTCCGGAAAGTAGTACCCGTTCGTGAAATAAAGACACAAAAGTAAATATTAACAAACATAAAAAAATTTATTTGAAAGAGGATACTTTAAACTACTTCTCAACATAATCTCCAAGCAAATTAAGGCATTTGTCATAACGTGTGACAAGTTTCTGTATTCCTGCTGCATAGTCCTTCGCCGCCAGCTCATTGAGATACAGGGTCACTCCTTCTTTAAGTTCTTCATCGCTGTCAAATCTTTTTCCTGCCAAAAAGTCTTTAAGCTTTGTAAAGAGATGAAAATCTGAAGGGGCCAAGTCCGGGCTATACGGTGGATGGTCGAAAGTTTCCCATTTGAATTGCTGCAAAAGTTTTTGTGTTATCCCAGCTGCATGAGGCCTGGCATTGTCATGAACGAGAATGACACCAGTAGACAATAGACCTCGCCGCCGATTTTGTATTGCCCGCCGTAATTTCTTTAATGTTTCACAATACGCATTGGCATTAATAGTGTCTCCACGGGCCATAAAATCAATAAGCAATACACCTCGTCGATCCCAGAAAATGGTTGCCATGAGTTTCCTGGTGGACAGAACTGTCTTGAATTTTTTTGGTTTGTTTGGTGAATGAGCATGATGCCACTCCATTGACTGTCGTTTACTCTCAGGTGATGCATAACAAACCCATGTTTCGTCACCAGTAATTATGCGAGTCAAGAAAGAGTCTCCTTCATCAGAATAACGTCCCAAAAACGTCAGTGCTGCAGCCATACGCTTGGTTTTGTGCTCATCTGTAAGCATGCGAGGGACCCATCTTGCACAAATTTTTGCATAATGCAGATGGTGTTTAACAATTTCATGAACAATTGTTCGAGAAACATTGGGAAAATGCTCACAGATGTCATCAATTGTGACGCGCCGATCGTTCCTCACGAATTCGTCAACTGAGCTCACCAGTTGGTCTGTAATGACAGACGGTCTCCCCGAACGCTCATCGTCGTGTGTGTTCCCCCTCCCCATGTTGAAGTTGCGACACCACCGCCGAACAGACGACTCGTCCATTACATTGTCTCCATACACCTCCTTTAATTGGCGATGAATATCACATGGGCGAACGTTTCTTGCATTGAGGAATTTAATCACTGCCCTCACTTCACAACTGGCGGCGTTCTCAATTTTTTTAAACATTGTAAACAATCACAGAAACAACACAGGCAATGCTAGCGTCAGCTCAGAGAACTTGGCTCAGAGAAGGCAGACAAGCCACTGAAGCTATCTGACCTCGTCCAGCGGCTACTCGCGTCGTCAGCACTTCATGTGGCACGAACGGGTACTACTTTCCGGATGACCCTCGTATTCTTCAGTCCCTTTCATGCAGCAGTCATATCCTGCTTTCAACATACAGATGAGAATATACACCAATTTACTTTTTATGTGGTTAAATCGGATGATTGTAAATGCCATTGTAATAGGCTGAACGGTATGAGACTCAATAGTAATGGTGACTATGGAATCATGAACCCATCCCATCAAAAGAATTCTTATCTTTTATGCTGTGCTGGTTCTCAAAGAAACCCTGTGGTCTCGAGCATGGTTTTCTGATACCTAATGGGATAATATTTGAAATCCTTGGCATCTGCTATTGCACCATAAGCACTATAAATCATCCCCTATTACACAAATGAAAAAAATGTTATCCCTTATTTTTGCACAAATTTTCAATCAATTCTTAATTGTTGTGATCTAGATCGAAAGAAATTTAGAAGAGGTTATAAAAAAGGTTAGTCAAATAACAGGTGAAACTACCATTAAAAGAGACCAATAGGCATGAAAATGTTATGAAAAACGTCATATAATTAATAATAACAAGAATTTGGACAATTTTTTGACTTTGTTAGATTCTTTACAAAAATGTATACAATTCACAAGTGAGTTGGAGTCGGGTGGTGCCTTGAATTTCCTGGATTTGCCTGAAAATTGTTACTCCAACCAAATTATCCACTAATCCACATCCAAGCATCACCATTCTCAAAAACGTGCAGCCTTTCATGCCATGTTGCACAGGGTATGCAATATCCCAATGTCACCACGCTACAAACAAGGGGAATATTATAAAACAAATTGCAATCAGCACTGGGTTCAGGAAAATAATGATTGGCAACATGTACAACAGAAAACAAATACAACCCAGAAAGCTATATCACGCACATCTAAACTTGATGAGCACTGATGGGGAAGAATTCCATTTCTTGGACATATTTCTTCAGGAAACAACAAATGCTCTCCAAGAACAAAATCAAGACAGTGTTGTACAACACACGCACTTAAAAAAACATTATGGGTTCACCCAAGGACAAAATTGACATAATGCAACAAAGTGGGGTTTTTAAACTCAATTTCATGGACTGCAACACCATCTACATTGGACAGACAGGGAGGACATTTGACATTAGGATTAAAGAACACTGTTCGTGCTTCACAAAGAAAGACAACAGATCTCAATCCGCCAAACACCTCTTAGAAAAGAATCATACCAGGAACTTCATGCCGAGCGTTCTTCACACACAAAAGAAAGGACACAGGTTGAATGCTTTGGAGGAGTTGGAAATTTAGCAATCCCTTCAGTCGGACAGATTTGAGGTGGTCAATGAAACAATATACCTCTCCCATTCCCCTCTCCTAAATTTCCCAAAAAAACTCCACAAAATTTCTCTACTAATCCCACCAAGGCAGTGATGATCATCAACCACCCCGTAATGAGGGTCAAACCATTACGGACAAATACTCCCCATTTCCCTAGCCCACTAATAGCCACACACTCTGTGACTATCCACGAAGGACGAGCACAAACCAATCACACTCACTAGCACTCAAGAAACAAACCCACACTCAAAGGGCCCAATTTCTGGGAGAATCTGAAAACAAGTAGAGCGCAGATGAGGATATGCATCGAACACGCTTGTTTGGGCCACAAAGTGGCCCTTTTCAGCGAACTGAAGGGAAAACACCTCCAACACAAGGTTGAAAGTCTGACTAAAGAAAAACTTTCAACTATTACTATGTGGGGAAACTCATTGCACTAGTACTGACATCTGGTGGTGATTGCGACAACCTTTCAAACGGCCCTCTTAAATAATAAACCTGAATTTCTTGTAGCCTGTAGTACAGAATCCCTGACAGCCTTCTTTGTGATGCCAGACAGTATGTGGGTCACCTTGTTATGCATGTATGTACTATTAATACCAGTCATTATACTCTTACCATCTGTATTAATTTTGCTGGATTTCTAAGTTAGGTAATTGCTTTATAGCATTTGGTTCAACAATGTTGGGGGCAGTTTTAAGTTACGAACAAATTTTGTAATTACATTCCTTTGTTTAGTCTAATATTTGTCTGATTATGAATAGTTGATCAGTCATAGTTTTATATTTGCTGACATCTCATTGGTGTGCTCCTATTTCCTTTTCTGCAAAAGGGAGTAGTCTTTGAAATATTATATTTGACAGCACCTTATCTATGGTAAAAGAGGAGATCGGGATGGTGTGGTAGCTAGCGTACTGGCTTCCCACTAAGAGGGTTCGGGTTCGAATCCTGGAGGTGACAGACATTTTTCAGTTGCATCCCGATCCCTACTTGAGGTGCTTTGTGGAGAATACTTTGAATATGTACACCATTCGTTGATGGGATGTTAAACTGCGGACCCCTTGGTGCCCTTCGATAAGGGTAAGCTAATGCTGATGCCAGATTTCTCTCCACCCTTCCTTTCCCATCCATTCCTAATGGTGCAAATGAACTCAGCTGTTGGTCGCCTACCATAAAACTATTACTACTACTATGGTAAAAGGTTAATTCATGAATTGGTGGAATATTAATCTATGAGGTCACCTTTTTTGTGCATGGATATCACTTCTGCACTCCATTTGTCAGGAGTAGCTTCATTGAGCCATATTTTCATTATAAGTTCTTATAACTGCTTAATGAACTTACTACCTTCTCTCATATGAATTGCGTTGTAAGAGCATTCATTCCATGGGTTTTATTGTATTGTTTCATAATGATATTGTAGACTTTTCTTTTGGATTTTTCATGCCTCCACCTCTCCAAGGTAAAAACCTTTAGGTGTGCTTCTGGTTCAAAAGTTCACCGAGTTGCTCTCTGACTCAATATTATACTATATTCTTATTAGTTACTCTCAATGAACATTTATTTTTGCATTTGCTTATCTTGAGTTGGAAATATTTCCTTCTTTCAATAACTGTTTAATAAAAAAATTAAATGTCTTCTTATGCTTTATCTAACTCTTGATTTTTATTCTTTTCCATTCTTTTTTCTATTTCTTACAAGCACCTATAGATAGATAAAATGTCTTTATTTCATCCTAATAAAGACATTTTATTTATGCATCTATGCCTGACAGTGCCGGTCCAATTTATCCATACTCTTGTAACTGGATTTAATTTTATATTAATAGGCCTTTTTATGTACATGGGCAGTCCCTTGATCACAGTGTCATTTATGGGCAGACGATTTTGCTGATGAATTGGGCACACTAGTGACACACCAATAAAGTTTACTTTTAAAGAAGTAATCTGAGACTATTGAATTTTGCAGCAGCTATCTACATTTTACAAAGTGTCTTCCCAGTTGTCGGCCTAAATTATAATAGACATTTGTAATTGATATAGCAGGTAGATAAAGAATGTGACAGTTAACTTGTCACTGCTCATTGAAGTGCATAAATTGAAACATTAATTCTGAGTGAAATGTGTTCTGCTGTGGAAAACTTATAAATAAAAAAAATCGATTTTTTCAATCTATAAAGTTTCTAGAAAAGTACATACATATTGGACCCTGCCTATGTTACTTTTTATATGTTTACTCCATTTATGCAAAAAATTAGAAGCCCTTAATCTGTGAAATCTTGGCGTGGTGTGTCCTTAAACAAACAAATCAATTTTCAGAATTATCTGTACAAGTAAGATGCATTCTATTTTCTTCCTTGTTTCCTCCTTGTATTCCTTAATTGATCTTCTGGATCATTTCCCGGTAGCCATTTTAATATTTGGATCATTTACAATAAATTTACCATAGTGCATATATCTTCAAACCAAGAGGCTCTTGCTCGAATGAGTGGAATTGTCTCTTTAGGCTTTCCAAGTTTATAACTGTCTCCAGAGACTTGGGAAGACACATAAGTATCCAGATGACAGCAATTATTGCTTCTTTAGTAGTCTCTGGTAAAGCCACTAAACCAAAAAATTGTAGTGTACATTTTCAGACATTAGAGATAGAAATCATGCACATTGAGTGAATGTAAGGGGTTGTGTATTTTAGAAGAACTTCCAACCTCTTGTGCAGAATAAATTTTCTGTTCGGCCATTTGGTGACCTCTCCAAGTCTAACATGGGAAGTAAGAATCTGGTAAGTCGTAAGGTTCATGACATTGATCAAATTTTAGGTCTTTAGTGGCAAGAATTTGGCAATAATTGAAGCTCAATGCAAGGTGTTGTAATATGGGGCCATTAATTTTATTATTTTGATAGATTTGTATGAGAGACACTAAGTGGTTGGTGCCAAATATCACAGTCGAAGTGTGCTTTCTGGAGATATGGTGCACTCATTTGGAGATGTGTGCACTTTTTATCTTTATTTACTAGGTGCGTGGAAAAAGCTGTGTTTCCCTGGGTATTCTTGCCAATTTGGTAAGCACTGCGAAATTTGAAATTTATAGGTGTCTGGAATTAAGAAAGTGATAACATGGAGAGCCACTTGATAGAACCACATGTATGCTATAGTTCTGATTTAGCCAGTAAAAATCATCATAAGTCAATCAATTTATTTTGTCCAAGGATTTTTTGTACAACTATAGGACAAGTCAAATAAAATATACAGCTGCAGATATTCATCGACAAAGTAGAGCATATGCTTTAACAGATATTCGAAGCACTTTTTTAAATAGTGACAGTCTATTGAGATTCCTCACATTGTCAGGTAATTTATTAAAAAGAGCTGGCTGATTAGTGTTAAAAAAATGAAATGTGCTGACAAATATATGCATTCTTTTAGAGAATAAGTTTGTGAAACCATTTCTCTAAACCATGTATTTATTTCACAAAAAGATCTCCACATCCTCCTGCATAGGTTAAATAAACAAGAACCACTTTTTTCATTTTAAAATTCTTTTATTCAGAGTATAGTAATGTTAAATGGTAGATTATTAAGTATAATTTTTTGTGATTGCCAAAAGTAATGTCTTTTCGTATGATTAATGATATGAATGCCTCAATTCCTGTCTGTTAGTATAATTAATGGGCACAGTCTTGTAGTCTTGTCTGATCATTGTCCCTTCTTAGATTGGTGCAGAATCTGCTAAATAGAACCATCTGTAATTTGTAGGAGGACCAGGATATATGTTTTCAAATACTTTATTGTATCCTGTTGACTAACATTATCCAGCTTATCACAGTCAAATTTTATCATCTCACAGTGGATACATTGACACACTTAGTCGGTAGGAAGCTGCATTTCTTGTTGCAGAATATGGTAGCAGTGTATGCCATAAGGGGAATGAGTGTTTTGATGTATTTCACCTCTGCATTGTTTCATTTGTTGAATTGTAACTCGAGGTTGAGGTCATTTCTATTTTTGCCACCCATCAGGTGTGCACGGAGATGCACCTCGATCATGCTGCCTTGGTTCTCATTTATCTTTTGGATGATGAGGTCGACCCTTTGCCAAGTTGGACTTTGGTTGCACCTTTGAGGGGCAACTTAGACGTATTTGCTGCTTGAATGTTCAGTCACAAATGGTTCATGTGGCCCCATTTCAAGCTTATTATACTCTCAGGTGTGGCTGGTTAATGAGTCGATACCAATGAGAACTTGTTTATGAGTGAAGGGAAGTACACATTGGGGCATGGTTTAGTGTTGATGGTGAACATGATTGATCTATTGTAAATCCAAGATGGCTTGTTTCAGGAATGGCATTGGGATGATTGTTTTTATTGGAATTTTATCCACATGTGAGTGGCGTGCAAGGCTCGGGGGCATGAGGGTTGGAGATTTTGGAGTAATCAGGTGATGATGTGGAGATTTATTTTATGAAAGGCAATTCACCTTGTGGGAATAAAGAGAATCTTTATAAATATTATGATTCATCTGCACCTACCATTAAAATGGTTAGCCAGTGAGTTGAAAAATTTCTGGTGGTCATATAAGCACAAGTGACACAATGTTCTGGATGACTTTCTGAGGTCACCACTCCAGAATACATTGGTGAATCCTTGATATGGTACTGTTGATGGAAGAATGAATACCAAGTAGTTTGGTAACAATATGTCTTATGAAAATTTGGTAATTTGCTGAGCCCTAACTTGTTCATAAAACATTTTGCCAGGAGAAATGATGTGATGCTCTTATTTTGAAGATCTTGTCACAAACTTCAAGAGATTTGTTTCAGAAAATTGGATTTTTCAAATTATCGTTGCTTCTGTCTCGTTGCCTTCTAATGGCAGATTTGTGGTTTGTGTTAACAAAACTTCTTCAAAGGAAGAGTAACAATAGTGAATGCATACTATATTGGTCCGTTAAGGAAAGGTAGGCTGTCTAGGACTAGCCTCTGACGTTTGCTGACTGAATTCACCAGTGGCATCTGCATGTACCTTATGAGTAGTTATTTTTCCTTTTATAATAATAAATCTTCAGTGAAGTTATTTACCAAAGTGTACCAAAGGAATTAGAAGGTTAATGAAGACAGTTTTAAGAGTAGAGAATTTTATTGGATATCAAGTTGCTAGCCATGACTGAATTACATGATGGACTGTAAACAACAACCAAGGAAAAATTCAACTCAATGGTGCTCGTTGCACATCACCTGCTTGGTCATACCCTCTGTAATCTCTGGGCACTTCTCACCTATCATGGTGTACCTAGAATGAAATATTTCAGACTATTATTAACAGATTATCACTTATGAGTGGAAAGCATGAGGGCTGGTTTTACTTGTATGCCTAGCTCCAAATGAAGTGACATAGCCCCTCAAAAATGGCACATGAAAGCTTCAAAAAGGTCGTTGTGTGAATAAATTCACTTAAAAATATTGACTCTAAGCATATGCTCTAATAATGACATTACCTACCCAAGAATGCAATTTCTGACTTTGAATTTTCAGCAGTCAACTTCATGCCATGAAAGGAAGTTGAAATAAAATGCAAATAGCTTTTCACTGTTTGAGATTTCATGCTTTTGTAAATATATTTTTTAAACCTTCAGTGAAGGTTTTAAGAAAAAGGAAGGTGAAGAAAGTAAACAAAACATCTCCAGTTTACATTAGGTTTTTTTTTCGACTAGTGATAAAACCAACCTCTGGCAAAAACTTTTGTGCTCCCTTTTGCTGAGCATAGAAACAGGCTACTCTGCTCTCAGGGGAATTCTTTATGAGTATAGAATTGCTCTTAACACTCATAAACTCACCTATATCCCAAGTCATCTCCAACTTCACCGCCATGAGGGCATTTGCTTGAAAACTCCACTTTCTCTGTGAAGGTCCAGTCGCTGTTGTATTTGCCACAGATGCCGCAGTTGTAGCCACGGTATACTGCTGGAACTGTTACACTTGTGGAGTGTCCTGTGTACTCAACCATCACTCGAGAAAGTTGGGAGAACAGAGTAACAAATCCATCCTTATGCCAGAGCCTGTGGAATTCAATGGAATAATCAATTCTTTACTCCTGAGTATAACTGTAAAAATCTTTGTTATGAATACTGTTATTAAGTGTAATTTTTATCTGCAATGAAGTGAGGCTCAAGTAAAGCAAGTGTCAGTATCTACATGGCACTCACTTGAAATCATAAAATGGCTCATTCTCGGGATATTGGAATCCATTCTGCATGCCTCCACTCACTTCTTGACCATTCACAGACATGTGGAAGTGCCCTTCCATATCTGGAACAATCTCGAGATAATTACCTCCAGCATAGAATTTAACTGCCTGAAAACAAAGAATGGGAAATGAGTGTGATAGCTGCTCGAGTCCCATGACCCCCCACTTGTCTATTTCTACGATGAAGTTGTGAGGTCATGTGGGCCACAGTTTGACAGTGTGCATTTCACCTGATCGTAAGGTCCTTCCACTTTCTTGGTGAAGACAGCATACATGGGGTGGTCACTGCAGTCAGCACTCACAAGGGTGTAGCAATGTGAAGAATGGTAATGGTAAGTGTCGTTGTCCAGAGAGAGCACGGAGGAGGGTGTGACTATGCAGGAGCCTGAGATGGGACAGGAGCGGGAGAATGGTCAATAATGTACAATTTTACTAAACCTAACAATATTAAGGAAGTCATTTGTCCAGCATGGTTTTACTACTATTCAAGATGATATACTGCTTACGGTTTAGATGTGTAAGAAGAAAAATATATTTGTCATTTAAGATTTTAAGAAATAACCCTTACCAGAAGACTTTCAATTATGTAGAGTATTTACAGTCTATTAACTACATATGGCTGTAAGTCTACTACATGCTGCAGCAAATTCAAATAACCAAGAAGCTTGGGTGACCACAGAGTGAAAAATGGATATGAAGTTTCAAAAATGGGACAATTAGATCCAATTTTGGTAACAACCATGCTGCTATTTATGGAACTTACTAAGGAAACCCATCTCATAGGCCCATCGTCTAAAGAAGAAGAAGCGGGAACTGGCAACAGCCATGTCTTCCTCGAAATCTACCAAGTAATGTTCTTCGTCTTCTTCACCCTCCCATCCAAAGTAGAAGTTTGCAAATGGCCTGAAATCAAGACAAAGACAACATTCCCCTGAATTTTCTGGTGTATAGTTTTAACATTATATTTGACCAACTAAAACGCCACCATTGCTCACCTGTCCTGTTCAAACTCGACAGCATATTTCATAACTCCAGTTTTTCCTTTTCCGGGATGTTGTTCGACTGTAGATGAGGGCACATTTACAGCTGTTAAGTGCTCATCTCCAGACACCTGGTGGATATCAATGACTTCCTCCAACGTTTCATAAAAGCTGCTGCCCATTTCAATAAGTTCCTCTGGTATCTGCAAAATGATTGCATGTCTGAATAGAATCCAGATTTCAGAATTATGTTATCCCCAGAATGTTATATCTTGACCACTGACTTACATTGTAGTAACGAGCATATCCTGTGAACTTGCGTAAGAGGGTTGTATCAAGAGCTGCATGGAAGCATGCATCTGTGACTGGTGCATAGGGTTTCCCCTGCCATTCCGACTTCTGAGCATCTTTGGTGCATTCACTGTAAGGGTATGTCAGGCCATCTTTGTGATTGTTTTCTACAGGAGTTGCTGAAACCTTCACCTAGAGCAGAAAAATATTTTGATTACATACATGCAAATGTATGTGGAAACACTAGTGGAAAAATAACAAAAACATATTATAAAAAATGTACTCTTGTAAGACCAATAACATGAGACTAATATTTTCGTGGTCCCAGCCACCTTCATCAGAGTATGAGGAGTAACTGATGGAAAGATGAGGAGAGGAGGTATTGGGGGATTTAAGGATTGACAGAGGGCCTTATGTTATGGATGATTGGTTATTGTTGAGAGAACAGGAGAGGAGGGGGTTAACTAATGGGAACAATTTATATTATAAATGCACAAAAAGACTAACCTTGAACCCACTGCCTTCAGTTGGGCACTTGCCATCCACTGATTCTCCCCACATCATGGTGATCTTAGAGGTCACTTCCTCATCTTGCGGCTTCCTCTGGATAAAGAGATCAGATGGTCTCTCGGGGTACTTGTTCTCAATGTCAAGACAGATCTGTTGTGTAACGGAAGAGAAGTTGTAATTCATATTAGAAAAAGGTCAGCTTTGCACTGGAGACTCACGGTTTTAGAGAAAGGTTTCGATAGTTATACCTTGTAATCTTTTTCCTTCGGGGCGGTGTGAGTAAGCTTGAAGTTAAAATGCTGGTTGACATTATCAGCAGAGTTCTCCAGGAAGGTGTTGAGGTCAACGGTGTGATAAACTTGTTCATCTCCTTTGAGGGTTAAGGATCCACGGAGTGTGTACTTGCCTCCAGGGTAGACAGTAGAGACTGCTTTGCTTTCTTTTGCATCCTCTGTGATCATCTGAATCACACCTTCCAGCTATTTTAAGAGAGACAATAGTCACATGAAGAAGTTTAAAGGTTGTCATTCTCTCATCAAATATTGTAAACAAATGCCCTCACCTGTGTCATAGGGTTTTTGGTGCTTGGCAGGATCTGGAATTGTATCCCACAGCTGGCCATCTCTGGCGAGAAACTGAATTGGGTGTGCATCTTACGCAAAGCAAGGTAGAGTTCAGCTAATGGTTCTCCATCACTGCGGGTGAGAATAATATATGGTCTCAGACTCAAGCCAAGATGTAAATTGGATAATGAAATTATCTGTTAATTGGATAATTAATCTTCTGTCTTTTACAAGCTGCATAAACTTTCACAGCCAATTCAACACAATTTCTGAACCAAAACTCGTAAGTACATTGTTTAGTCTGTTTTTGAAGTGATTAGAAAGGGGTGGTGATTACATGTTGGAATTCCAATGATGGTCCACAGCCACAGTAAAATTGCATATTATAGGAATTATGCACAGAAAATGAATGTTAATAATGACCTGTTTAAGGTTGATTTTCATTCTGAAAGCTTTTTATCAAGTTGAAATGGAATGTGAGAAAACTTGCATATGTAATGACTGGTACAGCTTTTGCTTTGCTTACTTTTCAGTAATAATATGCTCCTTTGAATTATCTCATGGGGAACAGGCTTGTTCCATCTTTTCTTATAGATAACGGAAGAGTACAATATTTTCTACACAGTACTCTTTGTACAAAAGTAGTCAAGTTGACATTTCCGAAATGTTTGGATTTTTATAATTATTTTTTATACTAAAAGACTTACATGGCATTCATGTTTTCATTACTGAATATCCCTTCGAAAAGAGTTACAATTTCATAGGGCTTCTCATACCGGTCACAGTCAAAGACGTCAACTTTGTACATCATACCAGTTTGAACACTGTTATAAGTGATGACATTAAACTGTAAGAGAACAAAGACATGTGGTAAACCAAGGAAATTTAGCTTTATGAGAAATGAATGATGAAACAAATTCAAAGCTCAAATTTAATGCAATTCCTGCGTGATTCAATTCATGAATTTGCAATAAATAGCACTCATACAGCTACATAGAATATTTATTCTTGCATATCAAACATATAGTTTTATGCAATATTAATTATTGTAAAATATTGAGTATCCTGATCTTAGATATCCCCCTTTTAGAGGCATCAGGGGAGCCATATTTTAAGAGATTCACCCAAAACATAGGTACCAAGGCCTGGTATGGTTCATGTGGGATAAAATTAAATAAGAATGCCCTTTAGTGTAAGGAGTTGAGAGGAATGGAAATGCTCATGTGAAGTAAGGTCAGGTACTCACGTCACGGTGCTGGTTATTGCTCGTCTTATGCACGGTCACGAAGGTGGTGC
The DNA here is from genome assembly GCA_037158775.1 of Hetaerina titia. Lineage (NCBI taxonomy): Eukaryota > Metazoa > Arthropoda > Insecta > Odonata > Calopterygidae > Hetaerina > Hetaerina titia. Next base: position 12,422,397 of record CM073768.1, on the reverse strand, counting down.
ACTCAGGGCAGGATTCGTGGAGGGTGAGGTCATCAGCATAGTCGGTGGCATACACCTGAGTTCTCACGTGGTATGTCAATCCCAAGTGGAGGTCTTCCTCCTCTGTTTTGAATATAAGAGGGCAAATTAGGCTTAGCAGCAATTGGAAACTCCACTAATAATAAGAGAATTCCTTTTATTGAGGTTTGTGTTTGCTTTTTCAATGATCCCAGTCTATAATAATTTTAAGATCCAGAGTTTTTATTATTTGAACTCAAATGGAGGATTTGTTGCCCTCCTGACATGTAGTATGAATGAAGTCATCTCTTGGGCTTTTGACCAGGTCAGACATTGGAATCAGGTCTGGTGGAACACCCATGAGCATTTTTTTATTAGTTTTTCATCGTTAGTGATTGTACGGTGTACTATTAATTTTTATTATACTTAAAGCTTTGCACTATTGAGAAAACAGATAAATGTGCAGAAATTTTATGGTCTGCACAATAAAAAAATCAAAAAGCATATGACTTCAAGGAGGAAACTCACCATCTCGAGCCATTGCGAACTTGAAATGCTTCTGTGAGAAATCGAGGCTCATATGGTTGTGGATTGGTATGGTGTACATATGGGTGAGCGTGCGGTAGGCTCCTTGCCACAGTCCAGCGAAGGGGTTGTAGAAGCTGAGGGAGTGCCCACCAAAGCGTCCATACCTAGCCACAGAAAATACTCTTTCAATGAATGCTTACACAGTGGAGTGCATACACCATGTTAGTACTGTTTGCATGTGTGGAAAACAAACAACAGATTTAGGTGGAACTAGGAGGCCATGGAATTCCTTCCCTTATGTGATGAATTCAGGCATGCATTGAAAAGTGAAGAATTAGAAGAGCAATAACGAATACGTACCTGATTTCCATGGAGTTCTTGCGGGTGATTCGAGGTCCGGTGGTATCATGAGTGAAGTTCCCAACAACAGAGAGCGTGTATGGGATGGCCAAGTTCCACATGGCTGGAACACCAATGTCGGTTGGCTGGACATACTCGTGCACACCACTGTAGACAACGTTGTGTTGACGGAGCTTGAAGTCTCTTTGGAGGTTGCTGCCAATGCCCTTAATGTCTGTGATAAACAATAGGTGGAGGATTTATTTCCTTGTTCCTTCACTTGAGCAAAGTTTGTGAGGGCTTGGGCATTGAAATCAATACAGATCAATGCTCATTCCAGCATGAAAGTGCTCTTAAGGAAACAATAGGGAGAGTGATTCTGAGTAAGCCCAGGGAGGGTGGGCAATCACTTCTCTCTGGATAGTTATTATGTCATGTACATGAGTAACTGTTAAGATAGATTATGGAAAATGGTATTTTTTTATTATTATGCTTATTTAGTGTTGATAGTATCTAAAATAATCCACTTCAAGAGAACTTATGTCCATAGACTATATGCAGATGGACTATCAGACCCCCCCTTAGGAAGTTCCTTAATCTATCACAATCTTGCATAGATACACTTAATGACTATGAAAATTGAATATGGGTCTTATTTAACAAGTGGTCTTGCTGTTTAGCTGTTGTATTCAATCTCATACTTTATTTGGTCATTGGGTACTCAAGTGAAATATGAGAAATACATGCAGCAATATTAGGATTGAGAGGAGACAGTTTTATATGATTAATAATTTCTGAGAAAGAAGAGAACATAGTCACAAATGGTAGTGATTGGAAATTACCTTTAATCTTTCAAATTTTTAGTATAGTGGATGAAATGGTTTAAGATAAAGGGCAACATCACTACAGTATATTAAGGTTTGTGGGTGAGTAACAAGAGATGTTATATCCCATCAAAAATCGCTCATATATAAGTTTAACCAGGAAAACTTGGATTTTTTAAAGTAAGCTGCAGCAGAGTTAGTGGAGATGAATACTCTTGGATAATATGGAGATAATCACCTTCTACCAACTTCATGAAGTTACTTTCATCATAGTAGAAGGTCTCCACTGCCTGTTGGCTGGTGTAAAAGATGACTTCAACATGGAATGGCTCAAGGTGAGCTGGGTCAATGTGGAGGCTAGTCAACACTTTCATCAAATCTCCCATCTTCATGGACTCCCTGTCTACCTGCAGCAGCTGAGTCTTGACTGATTCTGCCACTCCAGAAAGTCGTACCATGACCTTGTTAAATAAAAGGAAACATCATTGAAAGGACTTCAATTATTGGTATAAATAGATATTTTTATCTAGTAAGGTGGTGTCATAGGTTATAGTGGTTGATGCACCCCCAAAATCAATTATTACTACTACTACTACCACCTTTTGGAGTTAGCAGTATTGGAACAGCCATGTCAGAGTATTGAAATGGAATATATCAGCATGAGAAAAGTAAAACCAGCATTGAGCCAGCAGCACTTGTTAGCAACTATTTTAAAGTTAATTTTTACATCTTACAACAAATGTTTGTGGTGTTAATGTCTGTATTTTTAACAATAAGGAAATTTGCACAGCCAAAGTCCTTACAGCAAAGTACTCGTGGTTATATCCTGAATAGTAACCGGCTTGAGAGTAGTAGAAAACATTGGGAGCACCGGTGTGAGCATCTCCAATCCAGGAGAAGTGGGAGCTTCCTCCAAGGGAATGTTGATGGTCCATGTAGTCTGTGTAATAGTCGCCTGTGAAGAGGTAACTGGCAGTAGGTTGCTTTGCATAGCCAATAAAGCGTGCAGCATGGTGTCCTCTGAAATTCCAATATTTAAAGATTAATCATTCTTCATGATTTCTTGTTTGTTTATAATCTTAAATTACTGACAGTTTTAAGAAGACACACAATCCCTCAGCTGAAGAGGAATGCCAAAATGAGATACACAGGATCCTTGTTTTAACTTACAGTTGTTTAAAGCAAGGGTGTTGGGTTTTGCTAATGCTTTCGAGCCCCGTGTAGAAGTAGTAGTACAGCTGGCTGAAGCTTGGCTCAGCTTGCATAAACCAGAAGACACTCAAGAAGCGATCAAAAGTGGGTTCTGTCATCACAATGAGCTTCATGGCAGCAGCTCGCATCTCCACTGGTTCATCGTGGCTGGTAAAGATGGGCCAGTACATTGTGTAGACCTGCATCAGGGTTTTGAGCATTGTTAATTTGTTGGATGAAACAATAAGATTTTGATTTCCCATTAACTGTACCTTTGCAGGGAATTTGACTCCTGTGGCATAAGTTCCCCATAGGGCAATGTATCGCAGGTGATGTGAGAGCTGCTTGTCTTTTACCACTTCAGTCAAGTAATCCAGGACTTTCCCCTCCTCCAAATTGGCGAGTGCCGTCAAATAGTTCAGCTTCATTCCGTAGTTGGTGGCAACTAAAACAACACATTGCTCATTCATAGTTGTGGTGTTTCAATTAAGTATCTTTAAAATATTGGCCATGGTGTAAACAATTTTAATGAAAGCAAAAAAGTTGGAAAAACAAGTGAAAATTTATGTCTAACGCTGCTTGGTAATAGCTCATTTTAATGTGAACTAATGCCAGAATTATGAAGAATCATCAGGTGTTCAGTTAAATTATTGTGAATTGCCATGGAAGGATTTCCAGTTTGTTTTACAGGATGCATAACTTTTATGATTATTCACAGAATTAAAAAATTATATCAATTGTCCACCATTAATTCAAATATGGGTTTTTTTATGCAGCATTATCTAAGCATAATCAGCTATCTTAATATCAACCCTTATGTTAAATAATGAGTTGCTGGTAAAAAGACCCCCATTTATTACTTGATTTAGTATATTTAAGGTGGAATTTGGCTCATATTTCTTTCTTTGTTTACCAAGAGTCTAAAGGAATATAGAACTCACCTTTGAATGACTCATAAAACATATCAGCAAAGTGATTGAGCATTTCAGTGTTGTGGGCGTTCTTGTAGGCTAGAAGCACAAAGTTGGATACACTGAGAATTGCGGTTTTCTTTACTTTGACATCCATGTCAACATTGAGAAGAGTCTGAAACACAAATTATTTATTTTGTTGAATAAAACATATTAATGCCACTTCAACGATTATGGTCAAATATGTGCTAATAGAGGGCATATAAGGGATCTACTAGTTACCTCAAATTCCTTGACTAAGTCAAAGCTTGGATCTCGGATGTAGAATGGCACCATGCGCAGGATTTCAGAAGCCAAGGCATCAGGCACTTTGTGGCTAACAATCAAGTCACGAATGAACATCACTGTAGCCTTGGAACCTACTTGAGCTGCTATTTCCAGGAATGCACCTCTGTGAATTATAACAGTAATATCAAGCCTTTGTTAGATGTTCTTAGAGATGATAGGATTTAAAATTTTCTAATAATTTATACCATTTTAGCTATGCATTTTACTTTTGATTCCTAAAGTTGTCTGTTTTGCATGGAATGTAACTCATAAGAAAATTTAAACCTGATTCTGATTTGTCATAAATCATATTGATGATTGATTATACTGTCCATTCATTGAAGCATATATTACTTATGAACCGTCTCCAGTAAATATGGACTCTGATTTTTTGTTTTATTGGCAAAGTTCATGTGAGCAGTATTTATTTAAAAGCCATGCATGCAATTATTTGAGTATACCCATTATTAATAAATTAGATGTCTTTGAGTTCAGTCATTTCCCTGATGTGGTCCAGTTGTCTTTCCTCCTGAAGGAACAAGCAAAGGGACACATCCTCTGCGGAGTCACCATATGGAAAAGATGGCAAGCAGCCATTGCATTTTGGTGGGATCTCAAGAGTATTGTTCAGGATTATTTGTGATTATTTAAGAAAGATACCAGGAATTCTGTTGGAATGTTGGATCAAGTTGGAAAAAAAAATGTATCCTTCACTAGGGGCATCACAAATCTTAATACACTCAGGGAATATTAGAGTAACAGACTTAGTCAACCTTACCTTAAGTTCTCTTCAAAGTAGGTTTTTGGTTTCATGTATCTCTCGAAGCAGTGGGTCAGGCACTCTGTGTCTAGCTGTCCCATGTAGTAGGTGAGTTGTTGGGTAAGTTCATTGTTGAGCTTTCCTGGTTCTTTAACCAGCTTCATTTCGTCCATGAAGTGGACAAACTCTGCCAAGGTTTTGTGGACCTGGATATAGAAGTTGTTGGTCAGTAGTGCAAGGTGTGGAATCCACCATGTATTGGCACCCAATTATAAATCACATTTACCTAACAATATTTAAATTTGGGTTCACAAATTCTGAGCTAATTTGTAAACATTTCACAGGATACTATTACAACACTACCCTTTAAACTGATCATTGCCTTCTATAGTACTTGATAGCTTATACGAATTAGCCTCAAGATTTTAATTCTATTTTTATTATTTATTGTATTTATATCATTCTCCTGTCCAATGCTTAATTGACCGATGTAATTTTCTGCAAGAACTGTAACTGCTTCTAAAGCTTAGATAAAATGGTATCATCATTCTTCTGACCTTTTCCATAATTTCCTCCTTGATGATTTGTCTTCGCCCACCAGTCATATCAGCAAAGGAACCAATTTCGTTGTAGAAATGAGGAATGGCATATGTCAGTTCCTGGACCTCATGCTGTGGGGTGAATGTTATTGGCTCTTCGATGGACTTCTTGGATGCAAGTGTGAAGTTTTGCCTAAAGAATGATAACAGTAAAAATTTAATCATATTGTTAAACCACTGTTTCAAATTTGCTATATTTCATACAAAAACAATGTATAACAGCATAACATGGAAGTGTGTGATGCCAGATTATGATTTACCTGTGCTTAACTATACGCAATCATAAAATTAGCAATTTGCAAAGATTTGATTACTGGTAAAAGTAAACGAAAATTAGTTTCATTTTCATGAAATGGCCTGCGGGAGTGATGATAGTTGCAAAAATTTCGGAGATAGTGTATGAATAGTGGATACCGATTTAATAATACTTCAATTCAATGTGTCTGTGAATGGCTTTCAATTAATTGATATCAGAAAATAATATAGCGTATTTGAGAACACTCAGATGAGATACCATTTATGCAAAATCCTGTGTCATGTGGGAAGCTCTTTCAGTGTTTCTAAAACCAAGGAAGAAGCATGATTTACTACATGTATCTAATCTTAAAATTATTAGGAAAATATGAAAGTTATTTTACCCCTTGACATGGAAAACGGCTATTAAAACTGAAAAAGTAGAAATGTTCTTGCAATCCTAAATAAACTATCTATTGAAATGGAATGTTCGTGTTTTCCTAAGTTTTTATTATGCACTGTTCACAATTATCAGGCTAAGCTAACCCTAGCTCAGATTGCTTTATTTTAATTAAATATAATATATAATTCTCAGTACATTTACTTGAAATTTAACCATTTTACAAACAAGATTCCAGCATGGCAGCTTTAACTTACTTCATTTGTTGGAGGCCAATGCTTCAAGTCAATAATCTAAGTGGTAAAACAAAATTTTGTTTGAGCCAAACGTGCTTGATGAAGCCCATATGAGCATTTGATTTAATAGGAGGGTGAAACAATTCACTTTATCCACCTGTGACACTTGCATTTCACTTGCAGCTAAAAACATGTGACAATTGAGCTTGGAATTGAAGCTCACTGGTTCCAGGAATCAAAGAGAATTTGTTGTAATCAAGAAGTGAATGAACGTGAGACAGAATCATGTCATGCTAAGTCAAGGTGGATGGATGGGACAACAGTATCCTAAATATATAAATGGAAGCACAGTAAATACTTTGAGGTAAAATCTAAACTTAGGATTATTGGCTAATGCTATTTCATTATTAATTTTAATGATTGCCATGATCACAACAGACACGCTCAGCGCCTCTTACCTGACGAGTACTGTTTGATCGTCGGATGCGCCGTTGAAAGGCACAGCTGCGGCGACGGACTGGGAGTAGATGTCCTCTATGACTTTGACGCCTCCCTCGGTGGTGGAAATCTTATAATGCCTAATACCTCCCTTCAGGAGGCTGTCATCCTACGGGGCAAATAATAGAGAACATTGAAATGCCACGTCCATTTGTTACATCGTTGTTCATCATACAGTACATTCTCTTACTCACATGGTGATCATACTGGCATTTTTCATAGACTCCATTGGAGTAGTACCTCGTCGGGAAGTTGCTGCACTTGTTGTATTCTTGGACCTTAAGGATATCCACGTGGCCGGATCCTTTTGGCACGACAGTGTAGGCAACCGTACACATTCCGTACAAGGTTTTCTGAAAAGGTGGATTCATTTCAACTTTGTGAAAGTGCGTTGGTCTTTAATTTCATGCACGTTTGCTTAGCAATAACGGAGCCGTTCGCTAACACATTGCGAAAAAGAAATTAAGCGCTCCCTCCTTTCCAAGTGAACTTTGTGCGCCATAGGATTATGTTTTACATCTCAAGTGGATAATTTTCGGAAGTTTATATTGTTATATATTGGCAGCGGGACGACTTGGGCAATTGGCACTCACCTCCTCGGACGTGAAGGTGTTGGCCTTGTCGAAGTGGAAGTGGGGGATGTCCAGCTGGAAGACGGCTGCCACGGCCTTCTTGATATTCTGAGACCACTCTGGCTCGTCCATCGTCAGCACGGATTTGACCTGCGTGTGGATTGGGAAGAAAGTCACCTCCGTGGATTGCACTTGCTTCGCTCTGGTGAGCGTTTCCCGAAAACTGCTCTCCTCCGCGCATTCGCGCTGAATCTAATTAAACCTCCAACGGCCCTGAATTTCGGGGCCGTCGGAGGTGTAATTTGTTGTAATCGTTATGGGTTACCGAGTCAAGAGGATTCTCAAGATAATTATCTACTCAGAAATTTTAGATTCCGAGGGCATGGCGGTTATTGTTGAGCATGCTATTTCGTGATTTGCATTGTTTTGCCAGGCCTTTGGTTATTGAAGAGAAGGCGCAGCCCCAAAAAAATTTTCGCTCCCAGGGGAGTGTTCCCTCAAAGTGAATAGAAATGTTTGTTTTAGCACAAAGGGCGATGCGCCATTCTTACCATTCCTCCCTCGTAGATGACCTCGAACGGTTGCTTGAGGGCGTCACTCTGGGGGGGCGCAGGGACGAACTTGGCTTTGGAGAATTCCTCGGTAGCCAGCTGACCAGTTGACACTTGATAACTGACATCACGGAACTATAGTGGTAGGAAATAAACTTATGTTACTTATATTCAAAAGAAAATTATGAAAATGAAGGGGACGGACAATTGAAAAGACTTATGTAAATGAGACTTAAAGTAAAGGGACTACATCGTATGCAATAAATGTATTAGCTTCTCAAGGGAATTGTTGTTATATGCATTATTAGGATTTAGAAATAATTTTGAATATAGGTTTTCGCGAAAATTTTTTTATTCAGATGCTGATGGTGGTCTTATCTTGTAATCCGTTCGCCTTTTGGATTCAGCGCACTGTCGGTAAAAGTCCTTTGCAGAACCAGTGTTATTAGGCCCAGGTTAAAAAAATCATGCACCATAGATAGTCATTGTGGCAAAAATTAATATGCCTAAGTTGCTCTACCTGGAAAACCATAGGCGGCACAGAGAGAAGAACTGTCCAGATGTGTGAATTTCACGCGCCGTCGGACTAAGCATTGTGATTTTTAGTTTTATCCTTTCATGATGTATCCATATTACAAAGACAATAGAAAATAAAATGACGAAATAGAGGAGAATAAATTAAATACATGTGTTTTGACGACTACCAAAGAAAGAGGTGGTAAAGTTTAGTCGTCGAGTAGTTCACTGATTACACATTTTTAGTTTGTGGCTACATCGCGTTAGTTGATTAACGATTAATGTGAAGTCTACAACAAATTTTTTGGTAAAAGTTATAATCCTGTGGGAAGGGCAATAAAACAGATCTCTGGATTCTTTGAACGGGAACATATCTAGACAAGTTTGAAATCGGACAGATATGTTGGTTCTTGGGGGGGAACACGTGGTACAATTCAATACATAATAGATATTTACGTCCGTCTTTCATATCCAACCAATGCAAAACGGTCTTGTACGGATACAGGAGGACAATTCTTAGATCGAGGTCTACAGTCGTTAGGTGGAAATTGTCGCTTCCGAAGCGGTCGTGCGATTTATATCGACCAGCGTCACCCCATCTTGGTATTAGCCTCGTCCTCCAAGGCAGATCATGAGAAAATTCGTGGAATTATAATGTAGTCAATGCAGTTTCCAGGACGAATACCTTTCTAATCGTACTCAGTCTGTTGCTCTTGAGCTTTTAATATTTTCCCTGTCGTGTTTTCAAGAAAATCGTCGCTGTTTCCAGCCTAAATTGCATTCGTCATATTTCAATCATAGCACCTAACAGGCACACATGACACATATTACCGTCATGGCACCAGAAATACGAGTGATATTTTTGACTTTTCCTATTACTTGTTCTCCAACGTCACCTTCCTAGAAGCCCTTGAAATCTGCCACAAGCGAAATATCTGGCATTCACCATACATTCTTAAAGTACACTGCATTGATTTTCGTCAATCGTAAACAAATTCTCCAGTGGCAATTTGATGTAATTAACTTGCCATGTAACATATGGCAAAATCTGAGGATTACTGATTACGAGTTCCCCGTGAAAAAATTCTCCTTAATCACTCGTTTTTTCGTTCATGAAGAAGAAAATTATAATTTTGAAGATCTTCCGTACATAGCGAGAAACTATTTATAAGGGAAGCCAAATAAATACACAAAGAACAACAAAGAACCTAACACTGATGTCTATGCAACGCCATTACTTATTGAAAACAATCATATTTAGTTTTTTCATTTTCATAATTAAATTCACGTGACTCACTCGAACTTTGCAAAATACCATAAATTCGAATGAAACTAAGTATTTTACCATTGATCTATAAATATCCATTCAAATATTGACTGTAACATTTAAAAGTGCATCTTCTGTGCTCTAGTATTTTTTTACGAAAGGCAAATTGTTATGGGTTCGACATATTTAAGGTACGCGTTTAGATAATCAAACAACTGGCTATTAACTTTCCTCAACATGAAGTTAGACAGAGCTCATATTAGTAATAGAGGTAAAAAGGAAGAGTGTGATGAGGGGGTGTTCGCCGAAGTCAGGGTCTCTTTAGGTAGGGTTCCTGGTGGTCTTGGGGGCAGGGGTAGACTCGCCTGGAATATGGCCTTAGAGGCGTCCACGCTCTGCACTCGGAGGTCCGCCTTGATGCCAAACTGGGAGGCGAACTCCTCAGGGTATCGACTTCCGGCCCTCACGTCCCCGAAGTACTTGTAGACACTCTCGACGCCGGTCCCGAAGAAACCAACTGGAAGGAGAGAAGGAGAGGGGTCAGGTGTCATGTTCACTCCGCGAAAATGTCTATTCGAGGAAGTGTGAAATAAAACACATACCATCAGCGTTGACGAATCCAAACACCGTGAACGCGAGGAGTCCTGGAAATAGTAAGAGAATATTACTGGAATGTTACTGGAATAACTCTAAACTTCGTTGAAATACTAAGAACTAGTGGCCGTAGAACAGTGGCCGAAGCGCGGTCGCGCCGTTGAATGAAAAGGCACTCGGAATGGATAAGTTAATTTGGGGGAAGTGGGTCCAGATTGAAATGCTTTTTGTCCATCCACATATAATTGGTAATCGGCCAGCCACAGCTAGGTTGTGAGGCTGAGAGTGATTACACGCCAGCCTTCAAAATACGGCGATTAAATTTAGTTACTAATGGAGGAGTTGAATTTTCATTAGATGTAAATAATTCTTATGGCAGGCATAAACTACGGTATCTAGGTTCAAATGCTTCTCTATGTATATGACACGAGCTGCTAGTTCAAGGAACAATAAAATGAGAGTTACACAAAACGACGCATAATGCTACTAAGCATGGAATGTTGTTTCCTTAGCGAGTCGTTGGCAGTCGTTCTGAGTCCTTACCGTACGAAATAAATACGGCATTTTAGACTAGTACTAATTTTAGGATATTTTAGGATAGTACTAATTTTAACGTCATCATAAAAGAGTCGCTCATCAAATTTATGCACGAGATTCGATATAAGCGTCGTTCCGTGAGTAATTCCCAACCTCATTACTCTAATGACCTCGGTACAGTACCGAGTTAATCACAATAACAATTGACGAGTCTAGCTCCCCTTCGCTGCACGCAATTTGCGTCGGCGATCAAACCACCTTCGCGAGGAGCCCACATACGAGTACGTACTAGCAGAATATCCTACATGTCCCTTTCACCCTCTCGTCGCATTTCCCCAATACTCTTTTAATGAATCTTATTTTTCTATTCTCTTGCCCCCAGATTCTCCGTAAATGTTTTCCTCAAAGAAGATCCGTGCGTAATATATAAGTACACCCCATGTACTAAAATTGTTATTTCGGGATCTATGATTTCTTTTTGGCGCTCGTGGGAGAATTTTTTTTCAAATAACGCGTAACTATCCTATATTTTAGTAAACAACTTTATGAAAATAACGAAAAAGAATATTTTACTTCCTTCAATTACGGCAAAATTGACTACCGTTTATTTAAACCCTAGCTTTGTCTAATGTTGGCGAAATATGGATAGTTTTTTACTGTAAAGCACGGCGAACGTCGGCGTGCAGTTCGTCATTCTCGTTCTTAACCTTGTCGAATGAGTTGAAAGTCTTTAGACTAAGGAGAGATGTGATTTGGAACAAAACATTCGCCCCTGGACCAAGGGGTGACACGTCCCCGATGGAAGTGTATGGGACATGACTTGTCGCACATATGAGACCACATTTTTGGAGCAATTCTAGTACATTTCAGCTTTCCACTGAGAAGACTCAAGAATAACCTCTCCAAAACAGGTCTTTAAACTCGCCAAGCTTGAAGACTTCCCACGCTAAATATATTAATTTTAGTTTCTAGAATAGTGATGAATATTTAAAGAATACTACGAGAACGTAAAATTGACCTCCGGATTTTGCAATTACCCTCTCATACGTGACAAAGTCTCCAGCAGGAAAACTTGGAATAGAAAAAATATTTGAAATACAGACGTGAAAAAAATGGTTTTGGTTTAGAACTCTTGCTGATTCGACTACTTATGCTTTTCACGTTCCTTTGTGCCTCACGAAATGATTTCAATTTAAACTCGTTTCCACGGCGTTGATTCGATAAGCTCTGCATCTGCATATTCCTCTTGGGTTGACACTGCGATTCTTGGCGGAGGTCAGACCACCTGGGTATATCTAATGAGGCCTAACGGAACCCTGGCGAAACGGTTGATTAACGAAAACAGTGAGCACAGTATATACTCGAGAGGAATACAGGAATCTCAATGCTTAATTTTTTTGTCCGTTTGCGTGCCACAAGATATCTCCATAAAACTTATCGAGATGAATTCTTGAAACATTGTTACGAGGATTGACATGAGTTAATCCAAAGTAACACACACAATAGATCATGCCATGAGAGGAACGGTTCAATTACATCACGTCACATACGGAGTACACGGTCAGTTGACCAAGAACAAAATCGAATATGAGGAAATGGATCAATTGGTAAAACTTCTACCATGTACTCTATACTTAGTTATTCCACGAAGAAAAGAGCTGGTGTGCCGATATATTATTTAGAGTCCGGAATCACTCCAATATTTGCGTCAAAATTACATTTTCAATTAGAGATATCATATATATATATATATTCATTCAAACAGAGATAGGTATAAGGAAAGGGGATAGGAAAACACAATATATATATATATATATATATATAAACAAAAAAATACATCCAAATTCTCATTGCATAATTTCTCTATACTTTTCAAGGGCTTAAAGTACCAATTCGACGATGGGCACCGGAACGACCGCATTCAAGCGGTAATGCGAGCGAAGGGTTAAACAAAAAGATGGCGAGAGGGAATTAAAGTGATTAGCGAAAACGCAAATGCAGTTAGTAAGCCCCTCGTCACAATAACTTCTTCGGAATTCTGTATTTAGCTACGGCTAGCGTGGGCCTGGAGTTTCGAATAGGGAAGAAAGCGTAAAACTCACCAAAAGCCAGTCGTGAGGTCTCCATGGCTGACACTGAGACTGAGCGATGAGTCGAGGGCGCCGACTCCATTTATACGATTCGCCGCCCGGGCCCACCCGCACCCACCCCGGTCCATTCACACCCCGGCCAAGGTTCAGGGTCAGAACCGCGAGGAAGAAAAGCGGGGTGACTCCTCGGGGGTCTTATCTCGACCTTGCCGCGGCAATAAGTCTGCGAGAAGTCCGTTCCTGAAATAGAAAATATGCCATATTATGTAGATGCCAAGTCAAATTCGATGCGTTCAACTTTTGACGGAGTGGGGGGCAATCGGCTTCTTTTCCTTTCGCGAGGAATTGGAGTGTTTCTTCCGCGGGAAGCAAGGCAATGTAGCGCGTTCTGATTGTTTCAGTTTCACCTTCAGGTCCTGGCGTGTTGAAATTCAGGCATCAAACAATAGGATTCGGGCGGGATTGATCTCACTGAAGAAAGTATTGCTTAAACAGCTCAGCCCAAGGAAAAGGTTGCGCGCGTGGAAAAATTCCTTGAATGCAATGGTCGGGTACAAAGAGTCATAAATGTCAGTCATAGATGGAGTTAGCTCAAATACGTTAGAAGTTCATCCAGGTGCTCCTCAGGGAAGTGTTATCGGCTCTCTTTTATTCCTACTTTACGTGAACGACATTGACTCCATAGCCACTAGTAAGATACGTTTATTTGCCGTCGATATAGTGGTTTACCGTGATATCCGTGATCCTGAGGACACAGCAGTTTTATCAGATGGCCTAAATGCTATAAAACGCTGGTGCGACACTTGAAAATTAGAATTAAACTTAAGGAACTACATAGTGATGCATTTATGGAAAAAGAGCGATTCCCTCCCGAACACCTATTGCATTGGGAACACCGAAATGGAATGTGCTGACTCAATACCTAGGCGCTAATCTCACTCACGACCTTTCCTGGGTGAAACACATACGGGAAATATGTGAACAAGATTACAAAAAAATAGGATTTATTAGAAGAGTACGTGGTCGTTGTGATGAAAATGTCAAAGAGAAATATTATCTGTCGTTGCATAGGCCTCATTTAGAATATGCTACAAGTATATGGGATCCTCACGAAGTCGGATTGATTGGCGTACTGGATCGCGTGCAGCGTAGAGCAGCTATACTTGTAAAACGCTCTTATGATAAACGTAGTAATTTTCCCAAAATATTAGAGCAGCTAGGTTGGGAGTCACTCACGGAGCGAAGGTTAAATTACCGATTGAACCTCTTGCATAAATTGGAATGACGTCTTTTTAGCAGTGATGCTGAAAATGTATAATAACCTAATCGTACTATGGTAGGAGAGATCATGGCTATAAAATAAGAGAGATTAAGCGCATATCAGATAGATTTAAGTTTTCATTTTTTCTACAAACTGTAAGGGATCGGAATAACATTGTCTGACCGCGCTAGACTCATAGTCGGGTCAAAATTAGTCTGATTTGTATTCAACCCCTGCCACTCACTCTAGTGGTGGCTTGTAGGTTACTAAAACATTTAAAAAATGTAATAGAGTTTTGTAATTCGCACGTGACAGCTAAAATGTTCCATATGTATTTCTTATTTGGATGATGAGTTTTTATTCAGATTTCCGCAGGACAGTAGTATTATCGTCAGCTGTCTCAGATATTCTTTACCTTAACATTATTTAAACAGAGCCCCTGATTTATTGCTGTTAGATTGTGTCTGTTTGTATTTACTATGTACCCTGAAAGCCACCGCTGAGCTGCCGTAGGGAGTGCTCCCATATCAGACTGGCGCGGGAAAAATTATAAGTTACCTTAATATTGGAGAATGAGGGAGACAATGAAAGCAAAAGAAAACGTTCCGTCTGTTGGCATCAAATTCTACCCAATACACGTAAGGGGAACTTCTAGTAAGGAGAATAGTAAAATAAGGACTAGATTTAAAATAAGGATCGGTTGATTTAAAGCCGCTTCTGAAAGGCTCACCCCCGACTCGATCGCGAAGGAAGGGAACAATTTTCCCAGTTGGGCATCTGCGGAGAAAGAAATTTTTTGGTGAAATGAAATTAAGAAAAAATAATGACCACACAGGGAAACTGAACATTAAAAAATTGTTTCCGCAGTGTAGTCACTTGGCAGTTATTCTGACCCCTTATCATTCCTGTCAAAAATGGCGTTTTGAACTTGTCGTTCCCACAGCTGATCGCTTATAGTAGTCTTATTCTCACGATCTCTCCAACCATTAGTACGACGAGGATAGTAAGACATTGTTAACAACCTCGCAAAAGCGATCTACTTGCAATTAATGCTTAAATTAATGTTTAAATCTATAATTTAAACTTCGTGCCGTGAGTTACTTACCACATAGTTCTTCTTTTGATCTAGATACACTATTAATTTTATCATATTATCATTTGGACCAGTTCTCAGTACGCATGACCTGCGTTGGCAATCAAACTGTCTTTGCGAGGATCAAACATAATTCATAGCATATCCTAAATGAAGACCCCTCTTTCACTCTCTCTTCGTATTTCCCCAATACTCTTTCAATGAATCCTATTTTTCCCTCAAGGAAGGCCGAGAGTAATATTTATATAGAACTACTCTACACGTAAATAAGACTCAGCTAGTAAAAAAGGGCATGCCTAATTCAGCCTCTCTCGTCAGATTTCCTCAGTGTCCTGGTAATAAGCCTAACCTTTCTGTTTTTTCCACATATTTTTATTTTTTTGAGTTCAAAAGATGTTACAGTGTGTTAACACTGGATGGACATTGTCTAGTCTCTGGGTGAAATGCTTATTGGATGGTCGGAAAATGAAGAAAGGTGTCTCTTCATGTTGGCATGTATTTATACGAGGGTCATCCGGAAAGTAGTATCCGTTCGTGAAATAAAGACACAAAAGTAAATATTAACAAACATAAAAACTTATATTTGAAAGAGGATACTTTAAACTACTTCTCAACATAATCTCCAAGCAAATTAAGGCATTTGTCATAACGTGTGACAAGTTTCTGTATTCCTGCTGCATAGTCCTTCGCCGCCAGCTCATTGAGATACAGGGTCACTCCTTCTTTAAGTTCTTCATCGCTGTCAAATCTTTTTCCTGCCAAAAAGTCTTTAAGCTTTGTAAAGAGATGAAAATCTGAAGGGGCCAAGTCCGGGCTATACGGTGGATGGTCGAAAGTTTCCCATTTGAATTGCTGCAAAAGTTTTTGTGTTATCCCAGCTGCATGAGGCCTGGCATTGTCATGAACGAGAATGACACCAGTAGACAATAGACCTCGCCGCCGATTTTGTATTGCCCGCCGTAATTTCTTTAATGTTTCACAATACGCATTGGCATTAATAGTGTCTCCACGGGCCATAAAATCAATAAGCAATACACCTCGTCGATCCCAGAAAATGGTTGCCATGAGTTTCCTGGTGGACAGAACTGTCTTGAATTTTTTTGGTTTGTTTGGTGAATGAGCATGATGCCACTCCATTGACTGTCGTTTACTCTCAGGTGATGCATAACAAACCCATGTTTCGTCACCAGTAATTATGCGAGTCAAGAAAGAGTCTCCTTCATCAGAATAACGTCCCAAAAACGTCAGTGCTGCAGCCATACGCTTGGTTTTGTGCTCATCTGTAAGCATGCGAGGGACCCATCTTGCACAAATTTTTGCATAATGCAGATGGTGTTTAACAATTTCATGAACAATTGTTCGAGAAACATTGGGAAAATGCTCACAGATGTCATCAATTGTGACGCGCCGATCGTTCCTCACGAATTCGTCAACTGAGCTCACCAGTTGGTCTGTAATGACAGACGGTCTCCCCGAACGCTCATCGTCGTGTGTGTTCCCCCTCCCCATGTTGAAGTTGCGACACCACCGCCGAACAGACGACTCGTCCATTACATTGTCTCCATACACCTCCTTTAATTGGCGATGAATATCACATGGGCGAACGTTTCTTGCATTGAGGAATTTAATCACTGCCCTCACTTCACAACTGGCGGCGTTCTCAATTTTTTTAAACATTGTAAACAATCACAGAAACAACACAGGCAATGCTAGCGTCAGCTCAGAGAACTTGGCTCAGAGAAGGCAGACAAGCCACTGAAGCTATCTGACCTCGTCCAGCGGCTACTCGCGTCGTCAGCACTTCATGCGGCACGAACGGGTACTACTTTCCGGATGACCCTCGTAACTTTTGAAATACATATATATATATATTTTTATATTGAACCCTTGTTTATATATGTACACGTACATATTTACGTATATATACAAATATTAACGTTATATATATCTTTATGTATATATATATATATATATATATATATATATATATATATATATATATATATATATATATATATATATATATATATATATATATATATACATATACATATACGCACGTACACGGATGAAATATCATTCCATTTCACACATTATTCAGCATAAAGCTTCGATAGTTAATTGGGACACCTTAATTATTTCCAAAAAATAAAAATAAATAATTTCTCAAAACCGGAATTAAAATCAATCCCGAACCACGAGACATCCAACCTTGTACAGACATAAACAGTGATAACAGAATTACCTAGAAGGGCCGTCAGAATCGTGAAGAACTCGTACGAAAGAACACAAAGCCTAAACAAAATAACCCCAGGCATACATCAAAAGCTGTGTGGTAGGAGTTGCTTTGTTTAGGCTTCGCTTGTTTAGGTCCACAACCCCTGCCATAAATCATTTGCGGCAAAATTAGCCTCAAACGAGTTTTATTTTATCTAGAAATTTAAGTAGAAGAATTTTAATTAGAAAAATTTAATTAGAAGAGTTTTACGTGAGAATATGGAATCGGCTAATGTAATGGTCGAATTGATCCTTTAGTTCAATTTTGTTATATTTCACTGTCGCAAATATCTCTTTAAACTAGCTCAAAAACTGAATACATATGGTAATCATCCTTTGATATAAGTGTAGCCATAGAACTCCAATAGCTTTTATACTCATTAATACGATATTTCGAAATGAAGTTTTATCAGGTGAAAGATTGGAAAAATTACAACTACATGTTTTTAAATGAATTAAAGTATCAAAAAATATTTCTTAAATGACACTTCCGAGTCATTTTTCAAATTCAAGATTCTTGTTAATATTTTTTCATTTTAAAAGATTTTACGAAATAAAAGTGAACTATACAAAATATTGAATCATTTTCATCGAGATTTCTGCATTGCCTTGGGGAGATTTCAGCCAAGAATTTGTTCGCTAACCCTATATTGACTGACACGAATAAAGTTTATCCCTATATGTCGGTGGAGCTAATTGAAAATCAGAATGCTGAATGCCACTGAGTATAATTTAAATGTGAAAATCTGATATCAGTTTATAATTGTTTATCATGGGGAATGTTTTCCTAATATGCATATCATCCGATCTATTATTCGAAAATATTTTTATATGACGTGCATTTATGGGAAAGATTTTACTAATATGCATTTAAAAGCAAATAAAAAATGAACTGAAGGGTGAACGGTCGTATTGTACTTTGACAATGCTTAGTCTTTCCTTCGTCCCAAATATTCTGAAACTATTGAAGAAAAAAATTATCATTCATTCCTTAGATTTAGGGCTTCAAATAGTATTGAAATTGAAAGTGAATAAAGTTGTTTTGACAATATCATAATCTTTTGATATGGGAGAAAATATTTGTTCCCTAATCAAAATGGTAAGTTATAATTATGAATGGTAATTATGTAAATGTAATGTAGTAATAATAATACGTAATTTATTTCATTTCATTTTGTTTATATAATATTATTGTCCCTCCCATGGACTACAACCTTGTCGTGGTGGAAGGGCTTGTGTGTTCCGATGACCCCTAGAGCTGTGCTGGCGGGAGTAATAATAATTACTCCTGGGTCACCCATGCCAGATAGGTCGAAGGTTAGGAGCCAGACGAAAGGTAGTCCACGCAGCGTCTGTTCCTCAGTGAGGCGGCTGCAATGGCGTCTGACCCCAGTGGGGCGGCCATTAAGTGATGGTGTCACGTTAAAAACACTATTGAGGAAGGCAACGGGAAACCACCTCAATTATGATTCCCAAGAATATAATGATGGGCACTATAGATAATATGAGTCCTGGCAACTACGGGACCCGGCCCAAGAGGCCGTGTGTCGTGCCCGGCAGCGGGAGAGGCAAGGCTTCCGCGGTCGTCATCCCACGAAACCCTTGCAGGAAAGAAATAACTTCAGCAGGACAGAAGACGCAGAAGAAGGCGAAAGTAGTTAGAATAGGAACCTGGAACGTCAGGACAATGTTGAGGAGAGGCAAATTAGAAAATATCAAGCGAGAGATGGAAAGAGGTAACAGAGATGTTTTAGGCCTCTGCGAGGTGAGATGGAAGGATAGCGGGGATTACTGGAGTGACAATTATAGAGTAATATACAGCGGCGGGGACGAGAGCCAACGAGGGGTTGCCGTAATTTTAAATAAAGGGGTAGGAAGAAGCGTAGTCAACATAGAGCAAGCGACAGATAGAATTTTACTCGTAGAGATTAAAGCAGAGCCGACGAACCTGGTCATTATTCAGATATACATGCCACCGAGCAACCACAAGGAGGAAGAAGTCGATAGGATGTACGATGAGTTAGAGGATATCATCGCGAGTGTTCCTGCAGGGAAACATTTGATAGTGATGGGGGATTGGAATGCGACGGTAGGCGAAGGAAGAGATGGTGGTGAGGTGGGGGACTATGGGTTAGGCACGAGGAATGAACTCGGGGAGAAAGCAATTGAATTCTGCAGGAGACAGGGGTTAGTCATCACTAACACATGGTTTAGACACCACAAAAGGCGTAGGTATACATGGAAAATGCCAGGTGACTCAGAAAGGTATCAGTTAGATTATATTATGGTTAGGCATAGGTTTAGGAACAGTGTGATAAATTCGCACAGTTTCCCAGGAGCGGATGCGGACTCTGACCACAATTTAGTTGTTATGAAATGTAATGTTCGTTTCAAGAAGATAAGGCAAGGGCGGCGGGTTAAAAAATGGAATTTAGAAGCAGTAAATGAATTAACGAGGAAGGAGTATCAGGAGGCTGTAGAGAAAATGATGGATGACGGTAAAGAACTGAGTGCTATCGAAGAAAAATGGGAATGTATCAAGAAAGGGATATTGGAAGCCGCTAAAGACACTATAGGAACCGTTAACGGGAAAAGGATAAGGAAACCATGGGTAACGGATGAGATGATTGCAAAGATGGATGAGAGAAGAAGATGGAAAAATGTAAACACAGAGTTAGGCAAAATGAAGTACAAAGAGTTAAACAATAAACTGAGAAGGGCCACAAATAAAGCAAAAGAAGAATGGTGGAAAACGCAATGCGAGGATATGGAAAGTTTACAGAAGAAGGGTGAAATTGGTGCTCTATACAGCAAGGTTAAGTTATTATCGGGAAGTAAGAAGGCAAGATCTGTGCTAACAGTTAAATATAAATGGGGTAAGATAATAGTTGAACCAGGAAAAACCCAAGAGAGATGGAAGGAATATATAGAAACACTGTATGGTAAAGAACTTAGGCCGACAAGGTTAGACATAGAAAAAGAACATAACGTAGAAGAAGATAGCTTAGGTCCAGGCATACTCGACGATGAAATAGAAAGGGCATTAAAGGAGATGAAAGCAAATAAGGCTGTGGGGGTGGACAATATTCCTGTAGAAATGTTGAAATGGTTAGGGAAAGGTGGGAAGAAGGCCATATATGGGCTGATTCGTAGTATCTATGAGGAAGGAATCTGGCCGGAAGATTTTGTGAGATCGGTGTTAGTTCCTATTCCAAAAAAGGCAAAGTCTATATCATGTGAGGATTACAGAACAATAAGTTTGATATCCCACGCAGCTAAAGTTATTCTTAGGATCATCAACAAAAGGATAGAGAGTAAGGCAAATGATTACTTAGGGGATGATCAGTTTGGGTTCAGGAAAGGAAGAGGTACGCGTGATGCCATTGCAGTAATGAGATCACTAGTCGAGAGGAATATAGAATACAATCAGGACGTTTTCGCCTGTTTTGTAGATTTCGAAAAAGCGTTTGATAGAGTGAATTGGGAAAAATTAATGCGTGTATTGCAGAAAATAGGAATGGATTGGAGGGACAGGAGACTGATCCGCAACCTGTACATGTCTCAGACTGCTCAGGTGCGAGTGGGGAACGGAGAGTCCGGATGGGCAGTGTTAGGAAGAGGTGTAAGGCATTGTAGGGGTGTAAGGCCCATTGTCACCGGTACTGTTCAGCGTATATGTAGAGGAAATGATTAAAGAGGCATGGGAAGAACTGGAGGTAGGAATGAAAGTCGGAGGGGAATTCGTAAAATCGGTTAGGTTTGCTGATGACCAAGCATTAGTTGCTCAGTCAGCCAAGGGGTTGCAAGCATTGTTGAGTGAATTGGAGGTTCAGTGCGATAAATATGGGATGAGAATCAATATTAGTAAAACAAAGGTTATGCGATTTTCCAGAAAGAAAAAGGCTAAGCTAAATATTAAAATAGGCAGGGAAAAAATAGAGCAGGTAGAACAGTTTACATATCTCGGAAGTGTTTTGGACCAATATGGTCAAAGTGGTAGGGACGTAAGGAGGAGAATTGCGCTAGGCAAGGAGGCTTTCTCAAGGAGGAGGGAGTTGATGACGGGGACGTTGAGTAGGGATGTTAAGACAAGACTCGTAAAAACTCTGATATGGAGCGTAGCTATGTACGGCGCGGAAACGTGGTCGCTGAAGCAGGAGGATAGACGTAGATTGGAGGCTTTTGAAATGTGGGTGTGGAGAAGAATGGAGAAGGTGAAATGGACAGAAAGGAAAACAAATGAGGAAGTACAAGAAATGGTGGGGGAGGAGAGGGGTTTGTTGAGGGAAATCCTATGGAGGCAGGAAAAATGGATGAAAGGCGTATTGAGCGGTAGTGGAATGTTGAAGAGAGTAATAGAGGGGAGAATGTTGGGCAAGCGAGGTAAGGGCAGGAACAGGATAGGGATGTTGGACGGGATGAAGGGAGGAAGGAAGTACACCGAGATGAAGAGGGACCTGATATAGATTAGTTTGCTAGGTGGGGAGTCACAAAATGTTTACTTGATAGTTGTGTCCATCCAAAAACCTACCTTAACCGGTAGATTACCTAATAATAAATAATATTATTGTGTTTAAGATTATGACTAAAAAAATAAATTGATTCATAAATACTAGCCATTAATATTTGGCCGTCGAAAAATAATTTTGTTATTATTCTCGTATGACCTGAAAAAGTAATCATGGGTGAAATGTAGTATGCCCCACAAGTCACAAAGTTTGAGCACCCATGCAGTTGCCACCTGCCGCCTGAAATCTTGATCGATTCGACCAAAATTTAATGATGCAACACGTATGCTGTTATATTTTCATTGTACATCCAGAGAGTACACTTATCTCTCGCTTTTTTATGACTGCCAAGAGTACCTAAGGTTAAGGCAAATCATCGGAGGTTAGGAGGGGAGGCATTATATAAAGTGCCCCGTTTACGTAAGGGGTGAGCTCGCCCGAGACGCGCGCGCGTATTCTTTTTCTGTTGATAATGGAAACAACACGTAACTTTGAAACAAAAACGATTCCTGCTAAGCGACTCTTGGAGGAACTGTTTAGTCAAAAAATAATTTTAAGCCTCTCCAAGTGAGAGAATTCGTCAATATTCCTTAGAACATAGCTTGATTCACAACACGAATGCATAAAATAATATCTAGCAGTAGAATAATATTTCTCCTAAGTAAAATTGTCTAATCAGTATACCCTTCGTGATGAATAAGCTGTGAATTCGTAATGAGCTGTCTAGGACTCCTTCACAAACTAGAACATGGGCGTTGCCACACGACTTGCGGCTTTCTTTATTTAACTCTCGAACTAACGAACGCACATTTTTCACATTAATAGCACGTCTTACTCAGTTGACAAAGATATTTTGATTTTTGCTAAACCACCGCGTCAGCGAAGAAAACAGATGACAATATGCATTTGCAGTAAACGACGGCATTTTAATATTGAAAACGCTTCTCAAATCTAGAGGAAGCTATATAAACACATCCATCCACACAAATGCCCAGCGAGTCACTAAAAGTATGTATGTCAGAGGGTGAAAACACCTGGTGGAAAGTGTAAGGGATGAGGGAGGGCTTTTAAGGGGTGAGAGAATTGGATAAAATTCCACTAGAAATCCCTGAAAAGGACGTGTATGGCGGTGCAGACATGTTAGGGACCAACTTAGTATAACTACAAGTAGTGTGACTAACTTGAATGTTACGTTTGCCTACGAATAGCTACGTTACAGAAGGCCAGTGGTATTTTTGTGGATTCTAAGCCTAGAGTTCTTATTCCGTATTGTCCGTTGGAAGAAAGAGTCTTTGAGTCTGCTATTTCTGGCATCTATTTCTCTAATTTTATATTCATGATTCACGCGACCAATTTATGTTGGTGTGCAAATAATTTTGTAACACCTCGGTGCTGAAATATGCAGCTCTGGTTTTATTTAGTAAATTCAACTTAAATGTTAAATCGTCTTTGTTCTAATGATTCCAAACCGAACTGTAGAAGCATTTCTGTGACCCTTTTCGTTTTCTCGTAACAGTTTTTAACGAAACGGACCGCCCTCCATTGTCCTTCTCCATTTTCCAAACGAGTGCTTTTTCCGTCGGATTCCAAACACTATATGTATATTCTAAATGTGATCTCACGAGAGCATGGTAGCAACGTTCCTTGACCCCTCCTGCGTCCAATGTATCCCAATTTTTTTATCAGCTTGCCAGCGATTTTGCGTAAGTGCTAAGTCGTCAGTGATAGTTACACCCAAGTATTTTACCATATCGATCACTTCTAGATCAACTTTAGTAAGTTTGTGTAACACGCTTTTCGTGGATTTTTAGTAGAAACTCACCACCGAGCATTCATCAAGATATAGTGCCAATACCCATTTTGTGCTCCATTTCGAAATACTATCGAGATCCTTTGAGAATTTATCAGTGGATGTGGCAATAATCTGTTCTCGTCAATATTAGTTATAAGCACGAATAAAACGGGCGATTTTTCGTTTAATATCATGATTTAGCCATTGACTGACAAAAACAAAAGATACACTGCTGGACACTTCGCATAAACAAAAGGAAGTTACATATCATGTAGTTTTGTCTAAATACATCTTGTTCGTAAAAATAGAATGCTTGTATTTTTTAAAAATTGCGCTATTGTCGAACGAGGCGTGTTAAAAAAGTAACGGGAATATTTGCATTTCACATAGTGCACAATGAGTTCTAACCACAAGGGCAAACGATCAATTAAGGATGCTACTTGCAAGTTTCACACCGTTTGCGTGAAGATATAGGAAAACAACGCCCCTAATAGTGACGAACACGACTTTTGCGCCACCCCGTTAATGATTTCACCGCTTTTTCGTGAATTTTTGGCCAAAAGCAGCACTGTATTCGATATTGACGTAAATACCCCGCGATCCACCAAAGAGGTGTGCGTCAAGGAGTGGAAGCACCAGGTGGGATGGGTGAATGATGAGGGAGGATGAGTGAGAGGAAAGGAAAAGGGAAACAATATTCAGTAAAAATCGATCAAACAACGTGCAAATGTGTATACATGCAGGGGGAAGACTCAATTCAAAACAAGCGTTAGTTCACCAATTTAAATTAGCTATTTGTTATGCAAAGAAAGTGAATGAAAATAAACCACAACCGGCCTCCACCATAGCCAGACAGGTCATGTAGAATTGAAAAGTAAGAGGGGGAAATTCTACTCTCACATGGACATGCAACTCATAGGATCCGCCCTTAAAGTCCTAGGTAGGGAATGTACCACACCACTGTAGGCTGCGGACGGCGTGAGGGATGGAACAGGGAGAGACGACGGATGGAAATAGAAGCTTGGAAACAACCAGAAACAAAGAAAGGCAAGCAATAGGTCATACGAAAGGGATTTGACAGAAAAATACACGAGATTAGTGAAAGTGCATTTACTTGAGGAAAACTAATCATTCCCCAAACTTTGTGAGTGGCAAGTGAAATTTTTGCTATCTCTAACCCTACAGTTACTATTCCGTATTGTCTGTGGGAAGAAGGAGCCTTTGAGTCTGCTAATTCTGGCGGCTCTTTCACGAATGTTATATAAATGATCCAAGCGAGCAAAGTATGTTGGATTGCGAATAATTTGCGAGACCTCAGAGCTGAAATGTGGAAATATGAATTTATTTAGTAAGTTCAAGCTAGCATTGCATCGTCTTTCTTCTAATGATTCCTAACACAACTCAAGAAGCATTTCTGTGACGTTTTTTGTTTTATTGTAACAGTTTTTAACGAAGTATTGTGTATTGATGTCCTAGCATCCATATTCGCCTGACAAATTGATCTTCATGCCAGAATTGCTCTCTGTGATTATGCTTCATGTAGGTTTGGCGACTTTAGCTGTTCATGTGTTGTGCATGCTTGGTGTGGACCCCCTGCCACGCAACTTCCTGGTGGCTTTTAGGGTATTATATATTTTTTCATATTTATTATATTATGTAACTGGTCTAAATAGGAGGAACATTTTGTGAACCGTGCAGGTATAAAGGTAAAAAACATGAGACATATCCTTTATTTACACCGAATCTAATAAATTTAAAATCATTGAAAATATTAGATCTGGATTTTATTTGTATAAAAGGTAGTAAAAAACTTTCAAGGGATAATAAGTTCTGACCAACTTCAATTAGTACCCCTGCTTAACTTTTTCATTTGGATATTTCACATCTATTCGGTTGATTTACCCTAGTTTCCTAAATGTAGCTCCACATATATTCCTGACCTGTTTTCCCGATACAGGCCCAATGGTGGTACATTTCCCTAGTATTTTACTTGATCCGCTATTTTAATTTCCACCCCTCCGAGAGAAGACGTGTTAGAGTGTAAGGAAATATTTTCCCAGAAATTCATTACAGTAAATTTTTTCAGATTTAATTTCATAGATTTTACTTCTGACACCAAACACTAATATTTTGAGCTCGCTATAAAGAGTTTCTTAGTCAGATTTGTTACTTGTGTCATCGACGAATAATCTCTCTCATCTGACTACTGAAAAACGTATATCATTGATGCAAACGAGCAGAAGAAGGGGACTGCAGCATGCCATAGGTTATTTTTACAAAATCGGAACTAATTCTACGGACACATCTACATACAAGGAGTAGCGGTCGCAAGCACATGTGACTGGGGGTATTAAGATCACCTCATCTACAAGTCTATCTACATCGTAACGGGGGCGACCGGACATGGTTCATGCAACATCCGTTACACTCATTGCAACTGTTGTACTGTTAGTAACCACTCCACTGACTACACCAAGAACACAGAGAGAGAATCCCAGGCTAACATGCACTGCAATCACCGACTATCAAGTGGCATTCTATTACTGCAGGACGGAGTAGTAGTCTGCCCTTGGTTTTTATTTTTTAATGAGTCCACCACGGCACATTTTAAATCGAAACCGAATTCTACACATCATTTTTTAATGTTTTTTAAACAATTTTTAGTATTTAAGTATCTGTCTCGTTTGCTTTTCCCTGTACATAACAGTGGCCTCGGCAACAGTCTTATGTTGCTTTTTATTTGTGAGATGATATCATTAATTCAAATAAGAAAGAGCAAAGGGCCACTTACGCTACTATGAGGGACAGAGGATACGCGGGACTTTTGCATAATTTGAGCTTGGGCCTACTGTAAAGATTTATGGTTTGCGGTTAGTAATGAAGTCCTGTACCAAGTTTATTACATTATTGTTTATTCCGTACCTTCGCAACTTATATATCAATTCGACGTTTGGGACTTGCTAAAGGTCTTTTTAAAATCCAAGAAACTCGTTTATACTTGGTTATTCCATTCCCTCGATTGCAGAAATCACGCATAAGAAGCTCCAATTGCGTATCGCATGATCTATCCTTTGTGAATCCGTGTTGATTGTTCGATATTTTTAAAGATATTTTAGTGCCCTGTAAGCCACCGCTAAGTGTGTGGCAGGGGGTGAATACTCATCAGACTAATTTTCACCCGAATATGACTCTAGCGCGGTCAGAAAATGTTATTCTGATCCTTTACTGTTCGTGAAAACAATGACAACTTAAATCTATCTGATATGCGCTTAATCTCTCTTATTTTATTGGCATGATCTCTCCTACCATAGTACGATTAGGTTATTATACATTTTCAGCATCGCTGCAAAAGAGACGTCATTCCAATTTATGCAAGAGATTCAATCTGTAATTTAACCTTCGCTCCGTGAGCGATTCCCAGCCTGCCTGCTCTAATATTTTGGATACGCTACTCAGTTTATTATAAGGACGTTTCACAAATCTAGCTCCTCTACGCTGTACGCGATCCAATTTGGCAATCAATCCGACTTCGCAATAAGGTCGACGATTGCCATGACGACAGTAATATTTTCTAGGTTGTTACTTGAGAAGAACGTAATGGAGAATGGTTGCTAACTATTCGGGTGTGGTTTATTTCCACTTTTGAATATAGGCGTGACGTTGGATCTTTTCCAGTCAAGAGAAACAGAACCTTCCACGATCGATTTGCTGAATATGCTTTCTAAGAGGGGTGCAGTGCAATTTCAAGGGCGAACTCTTTCAGTACTCTTGCGGAAGCGTTCTCTGGTCCGGGGGGTTTGCTTGTTTCAATGTGGAGGAGTTCTCGCGTTATCCCTTTGTGCGTAATTATATTGTCGTCCTTATTAATGATCGGTCTTACTGGGCCTTCACTGGATGTGCTTTTGGGTCGTGAGTATAGACGCTTTGGAAGAAATTATTTGTAACTTTCGCTTTTTGAGTGCTATCTGCAAGTATATTATCATTGTGGTCTCTCTGTATGTTTGAACATTTTCTCTGTATTTCCTTAAAGTTTGACCAGAAGCCTTGGGGTGATCTTCAAAGTAATCGCAAAATTCCGTCAGCTATTCCTACTTGTTTCAATTAGGAAAAAAATCGCGGACCCAGTTCACTTATTTGTCATTAATTCCATGCGTCGTACTTTATAAATTACGATACAATGGTTCTTGAACATAGCAACACATTAATACCTGGACCAGCAATCACTCTCTTCTTTAACCACCATACCTTCTATCTTTACTGTTTTCCCACTGTGCTCAACTATGACGAAACAACTAAAAATTAAAGGCATAAATTCCTTGCATATAGATTTGCAATCAACAGTTAGCATTTTTCTATCTTACAATCTGCCTAGGCTTCGCAGGTCTCTCACACTCATCTTCCTGGGTGTTTTTTGCACTTGGTGTTTTCTTAAGGGATATAGCCTGCCTGCCAATGTGTTCTCATAAAGGTATAAGGTTTTATTAATGTGTTTCCATAAAAGTATCCTCTTAATTAGTCAACATTTGTACTTTTAGTAACGGATAAAACATTGGATTCCATTTATAGATGCATAAATATAAATATATATTACTATATATATATATGTATAAACATATTTATATAAAAATGTATTAATATATATATAAATATATATGTATATATTTATATATAGTCTCTACTTTCATTAAAAATCAGTTGCAAGTCATCAATTATAATATGGCCCTCACTGCGAAAATGGTTAAGGTGGAAAAAGTTGACTCACGTTTCAATCTCGCCCAAATTCAAAGGCAATTATCCATTGAAATTTTATTTGACCCAGCATGAGGATACTGCTAACTGTCTTTGAGGATGCGGAATAGAATATGGCTTTTCCCTAGCAACTGAAAATATTTAAATTAATGCCGTTTCAATGAATCAAGAGGGCGACGAAAGAATAATAACGGCAGGTTCTTTTGAAATTAATTGGGTCCGGACTATGGTCCGATTTAAATCCTAGGTCAAGGTTCGCCGATATCTCTTCGGCTCGCCACCCGGTTGCTCAGGGGTCGATGCCCGAAAGATCAAGGGCAATTCCTCTCGTTCCTCTCTTTTGATACCCACCCGCCGCATCCCATCCACAATTTACACCAATAATGTCCATAATCTTAGACACTATTGCTTCGGAATTAGCTTTAAATATATTTTACAATCCTATTGCACCTTGATATTACCCCATATACGGTTAGTTGTAATCCAAGTAAACTATACCTCTTTACGCAATGAGAGGAAATGTGGGTAGCAAAAAGTACAATAACTCAAACCAAATGAGATAGAGATACCGTACTAGGCTAATTGGAATGACAAATGAAAAATACTTTTTCCCCTCTAGTGATGATGGATACAGTTATTTAATCCTTCGTTGTTCGTGAGAAAAACGACATCTAAAATTTATCTGCTCTACACTTAATTTCCCTGATTAAGTTTCTCCTCCCGTGGTACGATGTGGCTAATAATACACTAATAACTTCATTGATAAATTGACATCCTTCCCATTTATGAAAGGGATTTAATCTGCAATTTAAACTTCGCTCCGCGAGTGATTCCCAGCCTAGCTCCCCAAGTATTTTGGATACGCTACTGAGTTTATCATAACAGCGTTTTGAAAATCTAGCTCCTTTTCGCTGCTCGCGATCCAATTCGGCAATTAATCCAACTTCTTGAAGATCCCATCGACTTGCAGCATATTCTAAATGAGACCAATTAGCGAGAGATAACACTTTTCTTTGACCTTCT
Source organism: Hetaerina titia (assembly GCA_037158775.1). NCBI lineage: Eukaryota > Metazoa > Arthropoda > Insecta > Odonata > Calopterygidae > Hetaerina > Hetaerina titia. Next base: position 12,392,723 of record CM073768.1, on the reverse strand, counting down.
CGTCATACTTCCCAATACGTCTGCATCTACACAAATATCCCTGATCCTCAAAAATATGTGTGGCAGGGAGGGCACGGACCAGGTGGAAGGATAAGGGAGGAAAAAGGATAAGGAGTTTTAAGGGATAGGAAAACGTCGATTTGAATCCTTGAAAAGATGTGTGATGAGTGGATTACACAAATGAGTCACGTGAGGTGTTATTTTGTATTTTTCCTTGATACCTACATGCAGAGGTTTAGTTTTGATTTTTTAAAATAATTGCGAGGATGATTGGTTTTTTCAATGATCACTTTCGTTATTGTTCCGTGCAAAATCAATCCTGATTCTATGGGACTTGTGTGCCACCTGACAATGTCTGTATGCATATATTTGAATTAATTATGATAATATGTCTGCAGAATATTTAGTTAAAACACATTTTAACCAGTGCAGAAGTTCTTGGTTATATTAAATAGGAGAGAAAAAAATAAGCATCAATTAATTTCCCCCTGCCACACACCTTTTTTGGTGGCTCGCAGGGTATTTATGTAGATGTAGATTACTTATAAGCTGGACCACCACCAAGCCTAGACATGCCATGCCTAAGGATACATTTATATTAAAGCACGACAATTCAACTTTTGGCCCTCATCCCTAACGCTATGTGGTTGAAAACCCCTGCTAAAGGCAGGCGGGGGGCGTCACCCCCGTAGAGAGGAGGATTGGAAGGGTTAGTTCGATGAACTGAAACGCATTGTACGTTACGTATAAATCTGTGGAAAAGTGCAAATTTTGTTTTTCTCATTATGACGAACTTCCACTACATCTCGCCTGAATCTGTGGAACTAAATGCATATTCTAAATGGAGGATACTCTTCTCATGAATCCTAATTTTTTATTAGCTTTTTCAAACATTTATTGTTTAAATTTTGTCCAGGAGAGGTCGTGATTAAGGAAGGTAATGCCCAAGGATTTCATCGAGTCTGTACCTCTTATTTTTCTAAATCCGATGCAGTAGGCATCCAGAAGAAAACTCAAACTTTGACTTAAACAAGTTTAAAAATGATCTACAAAATGGGGTATGAAATCAAAATAATAAAAAACTTAAGGTAATCACTTAAAAAAATAAAAAAAATGCGAGGAGGGATTGACGACTTACGCACTCGGGAGATGTTTGGATGAACGTTGCAATTGACCTCGTTCATGGATGATTGCTCTACCACATCCGATCATTAACGGGGAAAGTACATACACGCTATTTGCGGAGGGGTCCTCAGAAAACTGATCATCGTTAAACGTAGAGTTTGAAAATGGCGTCATGAGAATGTGAAGGATACGCACTGTTTTTGTAGTAAGACCCCCTTAGAGGATTCGGCGGGTTTGTGGGATCCATCTAAAAAAACACTGATTGCAAAAATGAATAAGATACAGGGAAGGACCACCAGATTCTAGAAACTGTCGTAGGAATGAATGCAAATTGTCACGTATTTCCTACAAGATCACGGATGAGAACCCTTAGATATGCGTAGACTCAGAGTAGGATTAAGCCTGTTGCAAAGATATCAATCGTGTGGTTTCGCAGCAGACGTAGAAGATATAATAAAGTCCTCCAATCACATGAGCAGGTACAAAAATTGTCACGAAGTAAAAGAGACAGACTGTCGAATAGAGAGAATCAATCATTCGTTTTTCTCGTGCACTACTCGTGACAACTCAAGGGGGAAACACTAAGATGGTGGTGGGTAGGTTCTGACGAAATTAATTAGAAACATGGTAGTTTTTCAAAACTTTATTATTACATTGTTCCCTGCAAGCCACCGACCGAATGTGTGGCAAGGGGTGATTACACACCAGACTATTTTTGGCCTAAAATGCATTTCCCTCCTAGCGCGGTCGGATAACGCTATTCTGATCCCTTAGCGTTCGTAGGAAAAAGACGTCTTAATTCTATATGCTCTACAATTAATACTTCTTATTGAATTGATAATTTATCTTTGTTAGTGTTAACATTTTCAACGAATTATATAATATCAGATTTCAATTTTGGGCATTGGTTGGCCGGCATGATTTGGTAAGCTATCGGAGACATTAGGTGATACATTGATGAAGACGCTTGGAAATAAGGAATTTAATAAGTTAGCCTTTTCCAAACTGCTGGATCTTTCGTCTTTATAATTTTGGGTGAATTAGCTGTAGACTTATTTCCCTGAAGCTCTCTGAAGTACGACCAAAATAATTTCGAATTCTCCATCAAATTTTACGCTGATGTTTTGCTTATGAAGTCGCTTAACGCTTTCCGAGATTCCTCCTTGGCATTCGCCCTAGATATCTTGTAATCATAACTAATCTCAATTATTTTGTCACTAGAGATATCATCCCTAATATTTTTCGTCTTGGCGTGGTATAACGTCGCACTGCTTTTCTAACATCCGCGTTGTTCCATCTAGGTTCCGTGTCATCCTTTATAAATTTACTTAGAATGAACTTGTTGACTGCTGAGTGCGTGATCTCAAGAAAGTGATTCCACGTATCCTCTATATTTCGGTGATAACTATCTTTCTTAAAAATTGTAAATTGAAACTGTAACACGCATTTTAAGTCATTTTAGTCCCCTTCTTTTAATAAATAAATATTTATTTTAGGCTTCTTATTTCGGACCCTATTTCGTGGAAACTTAGGATTTACTGCTCTGTGGTCACAACGCACGTGTGTGTACATATATTTAAAGTAATAAGGACTATATTTAGCAACAAATGTATCACTTTTGGAACATAATTTTACTGGAAATAGTGGTGGTACCGTATGCATACCTCTTGAGTCCGATAAGTGGTTACTAGTTCATTGCATGTTGAAATATTTTTCTGTTTTTTGTCGCATACACGGTGCGTGACTTTGCCTGTTCGTGTGCCTTGCATGCCTGGTCTGAAAACACCCCCCAGCCACACAGCTTACCGGAGGCTTGCAGTGTATTATGTCGATATAGAAAGCTAAGCCGTTGCAATTAAGGCCTATTGTTGTGATTACCATGGCAATTCGGAACACTACATTTGCACATCCTATTGGTATCAAATTTTCGCTGATCAAAAGTTTATCACACTGCCGTTTCTTCTGTCTACACTAGTGGAGCCCAAAGTGGACGCTACCGCCCCCCCATGGGGTGATGCTCTAGTCTACGGGGGCGAAAAGAGGCAAGGCGGCGGCAGGGGGGCGCTCGATGGTCCTGACAATATGACATTTACGAAGGCTCAGTAACCTTCCTTTTGTCTCCGTTTTTGAGTTTCGTTTTTAACGTTTACATTATTTCCCACATCTGGAAATAATTTAAACCACGTGTTTACTTACATTTAAGAGTAGGAACGGTTGAAAAATAATTCCAAGCCTTTCTCGCACAAAGGAAACTTTTGAAGGGGTTTAATCTCATTTTGTCTATCGTTGGCACAATTTCACGACGCTTAGTACTTCGGCAGTAAGGTTTGGTGTGAATAAAACGGGTGTGAATCCCAAAAGGAATAAGCTCATCTGAGTATTAGATTTTTCAAAATTGTATATATACCCTGCAAACCACCGTCAGGGTGTGGCAGGTGGTGAATATACACCAGAATAATTTTACCCGAACATGACCCTACCGTGGTCGAACAATATTATTCTGATCCCCTATCGTTCGTAGAAAAAATGACATCTTAAATATATCTGTTCTACACTTAATCCCTCTAATTTACTAGCATGATCTCTCCTATCGTATTACGATGGAAGTTATAACACATTTTCAGCATCACTGCTAAAGAGACGTCCTTCCAATTTATGTAACGAAGCTGTTGCTTCCTTACATAATATTTCCCTTGCAATTTATGTGTGTCTCTCTCTCTGAGCGAGGTGGGGTCTTAAGTTGGGGATGAATGGGCCGGGGTGGGTGAATGGCAGTGGGCAGAGCAAGGGAGGAAATTGGACAGAAAGAGGAGGAGACGCCATTAGAAAAAAAAAGTCTCCTTCCTTAAGTGTCTACCCCTCTCACCCCCTCCAGGCCACAACCCTCCGGAAAACGCTCTGCCAATTGATTTTATAACTTCCCCCTTGAATCATATAAGTTCCATCTTATCTTAATAAATTTACTGGGAATGAAATTCTTGACTGGTGAGCGCGTAATCTCGTGGAAGTGACTCCACTCAGTACCCTCAGTATTTCGGAGATTACCATCATTTTTCAAATTTGCAATTTCCTCCGGGGGTGAGGTGCGAGAATGGCAGTGGACTGGGCAGAGCAAGGGAGGAAGTGGGACAGGAAGAGGAGGAGACGCCATGAAGATGCAAAAGTCCCCGTCTTCCTACCTCAAGTTTCCAACCCCCTAACATCCTCGAGGCCACAACCACTGCCGCCTCACTCCCTCCCACCGGAAAATCAATCGCCAACGGAAGACTTTTCCTCCCAATTCGCATTTCGGCGTCGCCAGAGGATGCTATCGTCCGCTGGCCCCGCGTAGTCATGGGAATGACTTCACCGTGAAAGGGCTTCGAATCGTGGCGTAGAACGACTACTTACACTCCCGTAGGAGAAAAGTGGAATAAGAGAAATGAGAGCATACGATATTCATGCGAACGCGTTTGATACCAGATTTACAGCGGTCACGCTCCGGGAGATAAACTCGCCTTCCTTTCCCTTAACCGAGATCATCACGCCCCGCGGATTGACAGACAAGGCGGGGGAGTTACTTTAGCACTGAGGACTGATCAAAGAAATTATTAGTAAACCATTAACAAATACAACATATTACCGAGAATTGATTCACCGTGAAATAATCTTTCTATTGATGGGTTACCCGCGAAAAATTGCCCAGTAATTAATTTTATTACTTGTGAGCGTACTTTCCTCTATACTATGACCAAGTACCAGCTTAGGAGTTAATGCTACTGCTCCAAATCGGCGGTAGATTATCTATGGTGATAAGTGATGTAAGAAATTCATTCTTGGAATTTGCCCTAGACATAATCATAAGTGATCTCATTCTTTTTGTCGCTAGAGATATCATGCCTAATATTTTTTCATCTTGGCGTGACATTGCCTTTGACGTCGTAATTCTAACATCCACATTGTACCATCTAGGTTCCGTGCTATCTTTCATAAATTTACTGGGAATGAACTTGTTGACTGCTGAGCGCGTGATCTCAAGGGAGTGATTCCACGTATCTTCAGTATTTCGGTGATTACTATATTTCTTGAAACTAGCAATTTGATTTTATAGCAAGCATTTTAGGTAGATTCGTTTTTTTTACATCAAATATTTACCTAGATAATCATTTTCCAAGCTATTTGGTTCCAAAGATATTATCAAGGCGTAGTTATTTTTCATTCATTGCATGCTATCATTTTTGTTATAACACTATTATATAACTTTCTAAAATTAGTTTATGATGGCGAAGTATTACGAAAATAAACGGCCATTCCGAGGATAATACCAGAAGTACCCGACCCAACAAAGAAAACAAACATTTTGGAAAAAAAAATATTTATTTTTCATCATAATCTCCTTTAAGCTCTATACACTTTTCCCAGCGATGTTCAATGAAGTCGATACCCTTTTTATTACAAGAACTGTCTTGCTCCTCAAAATAGGCATTAACTGCCGACATCACTTCTTCACGGATGGAAAATCTTGGACCACCCAGTCATTTTTTTCAAGTTTGCGATCAGAAAACAATCCAACGGGGCTAAATCTGGCGAATAGGGTGCATGAGGTAGCAATTCAAACTTTAATTCATGAATGTTGGCCATTGCAATAACGGATTTGTGAGCTAGTGCATTGTTTTGATAAAGCAACACTTTCATCTTAGCCAAATGCGGCTGCTTTTGCTTGATATCTTCGCTCAAACGTTGCAATAAGTTCGCATAAAACTTACCATTGATAGCTTTTCCTTTTTCAAAATAGTCGATGAAAATTATCCCACACTCATTCCAATAAAACAATTGCCTGGAGATGAAATGAAAGACACCTTGCCTGGAGATGAAACGGTTTTTGCCTTCTTTGGAGCCAGTTCTCCCTTTTGAATACATTATTTTGATTGTTCTTTTATATCAAATGTGAAGTAATGGACCCATGTTTTATCCATGATAATGAAACGGCGCAAAAATTCTGGTTTGTTGCTTTGAAACTTTGCTAAACACTCAATTGAAACATCTTCACGATACTGGTTTTGATCGAGTGTGAGCAAACGTGGCACCCATCTTGCACACAGCTTTCTCATGTCCAAATTTTCAGTTAATATGCGATGTACCACACTTTGTGAAATGCCTACCATGTCTGCTAGCTTGCACGCTTTCAGTCGACGATCATCCAATATCACTTTGTGGATTTTCTTCACCGTTTCTGGAGTCGTCACCTCTTTTGGTCGACCAATGCGATGCTCATCTTGACAGCTCCTGTGACCTCATTTAAACCCTTGTATCCATTATTTTACTGTTATAAACGAAGGAGCAAACTCACCCAGAGTAGAATCCAGTTCAACTTTTATATTGATTGGGCTGAGGCCTTTCAAGTCAAAGTATTGAATCATATAACGATGACTGATTTTCTCCATTTTCAGAAATTCACTGAAAACGTTCACTATTGATGGCTACCAAACAAATACTCAACAACGTGGCATCTTCAAACTTGAAACATATGCTTTATAGATTGATTTCTTTCTAAAACGGTGATATTTTTCACTAAACTACCGCCGTGTCTAGGTCAGGCCGGGGACTTTTGCGACCACCCTCGTATGATATTACTTCTGTGTTCATGAAATGATAAATCGAGGCATGTTCATAAAGTAAGAGCCGTTTGGTCACAGGAAAATCATTTTATTGGCACTTTTAGTTAATTAGAAAACTACTTCACTTTTCTACATAATCGCCGTTCACTTCTGAGCATTTTGAGTACTGCTGCACCAGCTACTTTAACCCCTCTGCATAGAAGCTCGCCGCCTGAGAGTTGAACCAATTGACAACGCCGTTCTTGAGTTCATCTTCGGTTTCGGAACGTTGTCCACCGAGCCACCGTTTCAAGTGCAAGAAGAGGAAGTAGTCACTAGGTGTAAGGTCTCATCATCTCCATCTTGTTGGGAACGGCCCAAAAACTCTCGTTCACTGGACATTCCCTGCTCTTTGTGGTGGTCGGTGAGCTTATCGGTACCCACCTTGCACACAATTTGTGGTATCAGAGGTTTTCCGTGTCAATATTGTAGGCAGTAGTGCGTCCAAGTTGAGAAACTCGTTCAGCCAGGCTATTAATCCTCAATCGACGATCACATCGCAGTTTTTGTTCCACTAGCGAAACAATTTCATCGGTCAGAATACTAAGCCTGCCACTTCGCTCTTCGTCATGGACATTTGTTCGTCCATTTTTAAAATCACGGCACCATTGTTTAATCTTTCCTTCATTCATAACTGTAGACCCATAAACTAGGCATAACTCCCGATGAATTTCAGCAGCTGACAATCCTTTTGTATGCAAGAATCGTATGACAGAACGCACTTCACAGCTGGCGGGATAAATGATTGTCGCGGACATTGTTGTTTGCATGCACGGACAGGCAAACGACTTCTGAAACAAACAAATGCTGCTATAGCTTCTCAATGAATCAGTAGATGGCGCTGCAGGAGTAAAACTGCGTTCTGAAGCGCCAATATGTAAAGAAAGCAAACCGCCCTTATTTTATGAGTATGCCTCGAAAATAGTTCAAAAAGAGGATCTTTTCTCTCATACTATACGATTGAATTACCCTGTGCCGGCTAGATATCAATTAAATAAATCCAGGCTCACTGATCTAAGTTACGGTTTTACTGGCATTGTGCATTTCCTTAAAGCATAGCTTTTTTCAAACAATAGGTAATATTTACAATAAAACTTGGAATAAAAAAGCTTTGGAAATATTTCGCTTTCATGAATAAATTGAGTAGTAAGCATACTTCTTCACAAAATTCGTCTGAATAATATATCATCTAATGAAAAGGTGGCCTACTATGAAATAAACGTTAGTTGAACCACCGCAAACACAAGTATCCAAAAATTAAACCAAAGCCAATGTCACCGCAACAGTTCCTTGAACTGCCTTTCTTATGAATACAATTTAGGGAATTGCATGGACTAAAAGATTCATAACGATAGAGCCAAAGAATTATTATTTCATCATCAACTGACTAGACCAGTATTATAAATCGAAATCGAGAAGAGCTTACTTTGCAGCCGAGTGTTTGGTTTCTCTATGGAAGACGGCAAAGGTGCACATGCAGACCTCCGGCACAAACTCCCTAAGCACCAATTTCGAATTCGCGCTCGTGCGATAAATGTATTGCATTTGTATGTTAAATGCACAGCATTTATATAAAATAAGTGAACTGTATTAATATTTTCAGTTTATCCGACATGAAACTACTCCCATTCAAGAGCAAAATAACGTGTAAATAAATCCTGTTTTATACCAGGTATACAGATATACAGGGTTCGTCCAGAAAATAAGTGTACTGATTTTTTCCCGCCGCTCCAGGCGCGCCCAGCACCGCTCTGACGAGCTGCGATTGGAGGGGGGTATGTTGGCAAGCGACGCTGAAAAAGGCAGTCGGCTCTGAGCTGTGCTGTAGTGAGGAGCTCTGTTAACGCGAACCTCCACGCTCGACCCACGTCACGGAGCGCGATGCCGAAGTTTTTGGAGCAGCGTTATTCCATCAAATTTGCGGTAAAGCTTGGGAAATCGTCTACCGAAACTGTCGGTATGATTAACCAGGCTTACGGGGAGTCAGCCATGTCCAGAAACATGATCTTTCGGTGGCACAAGATGTTCGTGGAGGGCAGAGAAGAGGTCGACGACGAAACACGGCCTGGACGCCCATCAACGACACTCACCGACGAAAATGTGCGAAAAGTTCGCGATATACTGAACTCTGATCGTCGTCTTAGTGTTCGGATGATAGCAGAGCAGTGTAATGTACCAAAAACAATAGTGAACGAGATTATTAGGGACCAAAAACATCTGGCGGCTGCATCACGGCAATGCGCCGTCTCACACCGCGCTTGTCGTGTCGGACTTCTTGGCCAAGCACGGCGTGGCAACGCTGCCGCACCCGCCCTACAGCCCGGACTTGGCACCACCGGACATCTTTCTGTTCCCGAAAATAAAGAGGAGTTTGAAAGGAACGCGATACGGGACTTTGGACGCCGTCAAAGAGGCCGTGACGACGTGTCTTCGAGAGGTTCCCGATGATGCCTTCGCGGGAGCGTTCCAGGAATGGGAACGCCGCTGGAACAAGTGTATCGACTCACAAGGGTCCTATTTTGAGGAATATTAGCTTAAGATATGTAAAAGTGTAATACATTTTTTTCCTGAGCTCAGTACACTTATTTTCCGGACGAACCCTGTACATACATGCATTCAGCCTTGCTTGTATATATTTGAAATTACACCGTAAGGATAAAAATATTTTGTTTTGATGTCTTTCATATGCTTATTAGTAATTTTATTTTAAAAAGCAACCACTTAAAGATTGAATCCACGTCTTACCAATAAAACATGCATGTATTCTCTTTAGTTAATACAAACTAAATTTTATGTTAACAAAATTTAATATTTAAACCTTTATTATAGAAAGAGAATGGGAGGAACCACTCTTCAAAGAAGAAATGTAGGCAGTATAATATGGATTATATTAAGTACGGATTCATGGAACCCTTAATAAACAAGCACGTGGTTTTGTGTTTACACTGCGAAAGGGTGTTTTCAAATGGGGCGGTGAAACCTTCCAGACAAATTGACCCCTTTTAAGAAGGCATATCCTGACAAGACAGGAAAGATTTCAACATTTTTAGTCACTTCTTGTCAGAGTGCACAATCACCCAACACTTTCAAGTATGTTGTGTAATCTCATTAAATTAAGAAACACAATGTATACATCCACTGTTCTTAATTATTGTACGACTAGTTTCAACGCTTAGGCGTCACTCTCAGGTACAAAATAAAACCAGCGTTATAGGCTGGTTTTATTTATGTACCTGAGGATGACGCCTAAGCGTTGAAACTAGTCGTACAATAATAAAGAACAGTGGGTGTATACATTGTGTTTCTTAATTTAATGAGCATGAACTTCCACAAAGTTGAGCTTAAAACAATAGAAAGCATGTTGTGCAATGCTTCAAAGCATATCACTGACGGTTTGCGTGAATCATACAATATTTCACTATTATTTGCCAAATCTGGAAAGCCACATACAATTGGTGGAGAACTCATCTTACCGGCAGTAAGTGAAGTCCTGAATGCTGTTCCGCATAATCCACCATATGATACAATACAAATTATTCCTTTAAGCAACACTTCAGTAAAACAACGAATAGATATATATATATGGCGGTTCGCGGTGGTCTAGTGGGTAGAGCGTTGGACTACTGACCGGAGGGTCTCGGGTTCGATTCCCGGGCAAGGCACTTTGAGCACCTGCAGCTCCACCCAAGCTAGTTGATTTTTCGGGTACCAGGTCTTCCTGGGAAACCATAACCGGCACAGGGAAAGGAACTGGCCCCCCTACCCTGATGTGTGAATATTCACGTCGGGCTTGGTACATGGGTGAGCTCTACCATAACCTACTAAACCGACCTTCGGGTTGATTACTGTGTTTATGGTTATATATATATATATATATATATATATATATATATATATATATATATATATATATATATATTCTTTCTGGTATTATTAAGTATTCTACCGGTTTTGGATGGACACAATTACCAAATAAATATTTTGTTTCTCCCAACAAAACACAAGCCCATATCCTACTCTACAACAAGCCCCTCTTCATTTCTGTGTAATTCTCTCCTCCATTCATACTGTCTAACATCCCTATCCTACTCTTGCCTTTTCCTAGTTTACCTAACATTCTCCCGTCTATTACAGTCTTCCACATCCCGCTGCCAATCAATACACCCTCCATCCATTTTTCCTGCCTCTTTATGATTTCTTCCAACAATTCCCTCTCCTCGCCCATTACATATGTATATTGGTCGCGGTAGTCCAGGGGTAGAGCGTTGGACTACTGACCGGGGGCCCGGGTTCAGTTCCCAAGCAAGCTTCTCTGGGCACCTGCATCTCTACTCAAGCTATGTGATTTTTCAGGTACCAGATCTTCTTGAAAGCATAATCGGCACAGGGAAAGGAACTGGTCCCTCTTCCATGATGTGTGAATATCACACGCTGTATAGGACTTACTACTGGGTGAGCTCTTCTATTACCTACCAAACCGACCTTCGGGTTCATTACTGTGTTTATGGTCTATTTTAAACTCGGAATAAGAAAACAAATCCTCTGAGCGCATGTAATTCGGCAAACGGTGCGGCTTGACGCTTTGACGTCATCACAAATTCACCCATGGGCGTCCGCGCCCTTCGCTACAGAGCGTGTTGCCGAGAGGCCTCCTCGGCATTTTCAACTGGGTTCTGGAGAACATGGGGTCAATCGCCACAGGATTCAAATGGCAGATGCGATCGGTTGTCGATTGGTTGCTGTGCGAGGATTCTTTTATTCGTGCCGAGACCAGCGAGCGGAGTCGCGAGCTGAGAATTAATCGCGCGCCGCCCTTCCACCTCCAGCGGCGATAAACAGAGCCGTCCGGAGTGACCCAAGGGGGGGGCCTTGGCGAGCTGCCAGTGACTGTTGAACTGGTTGATAATGGAAAACGTTTCTTCCCCTCGGAATGCCAGCCCGAGAGAGTAGGGACCATCACGCACGACAAATTGAACTTCCCAATTGCCAGTAATCAAAAATTACTCTAATGGCCAGTGACTTAACACCCTCTACCATACACCCTTTTGGCGGCAGGAAGTGTGAAATGTAGATGAAAGTAGATAATCCCATTGAAAAATTTGTGCTTGGACGAAAGGCCACAATACATTTTTCTGAATATATGAAAAAAATAGAAAGTGCATTTCATATGTGAATCTGTTTCATATGTATCTACATGGTAATGTAGATGCTGTAATGCACCAGGGTGTGAGGTAGTGCATTCCACGCCAGGCATGCAACGCCAAAATTAAATTTTACGTGCCAAATGAAATGGCAAAATTTTCAAATGATGGAAATAAATTTTACTACAGGCCACGTTCACTATGTTATCCAAATTAATAATACTTCCCTATAAATGCGAGACGAGTTGCTAGGCTAAGTATTTTTTACTAGGTTGCGAGGCGAGTTGCTATATAAATACAGGCGTTATAAATACATAGGCTTTAACCTTACCCTCGATTCCTTATGGATGAAACATATACGAGGGATATGTGCACAAGCTAACAAAAAATTAAGATTTATTAGAAGAGTACTGGATAAATGTGATGAAAAGGTCAAAGAGAAATATTATCTTTCGCTGGTTAGGCCTCATTCAGCACATGCTTCTAGTAAATGGAATCCTCAAGAGTTGGATTGATTGCCGAATTGTATCGGGCGTCAACGTATAGGAGCTAGATTTGTAAAAAGTTGTTGCGATAAACCGGTTAGCGCATCAAGCTCACATGCATTAAAGGAACTAGATTGGGAATAACTCACGAGCATAAGGTTAAACTACAGATTAAATCTCTTGCATGAATTACATGTATAATATCTCTTTTGCGAATATTTTGAAGATATATTTTGTCCCATCGTAATACGGTAGGAGAAATCATATAAATGGAATTCGAGAGGTTAAGTGTAGAGCTGCATATAATTTAGATGACATGTTTCCCACGACGTTAAGGGATCAGAATAACACAATCCGACCGCGCTAAGGGGACATTTTTTCTTTCCAATTGGCCTAGTAAGTTGTCTTTATCTTATCTAGCTTCACTTATTCTTTCTGTTACCTACAGCTTCTCTTGTTTGCGTAGAGAAATGGAGCTCATTTAGTTAGAAGCTAGTGCACAGATATCGTTGAGAATGTATATTTATTAATTATGATCTATATTATTTGAATTATTTCACTTGCATTGTCCAAAAAATTCCAGAAGTCACAACTAAAAATGATTTAGGTGTCATCTTTGACCCTAAACTTCACTTTCATGATCATATAAAAATAATTTCTTATAAATCTATGTATTTAGTAGGTCTAATATATTTATACGGTGAAGTGTCTAATTTGGCAGCTCTCCGTGCTTTTCTCTTTGCCTGTGTTTCTTCTGTCCTTAATTGCTGCTCCCGAATTTGAGCCACAGCTCCTCCCGCTTCCTTCAACCTCGTGCTTGATCTCCTGTTGAATTTCTTTTTCTCCATCACTCACCACCGTCATTTACTTGACCTCTCGGTGGATTATATCAAGTCTTCTCTCGGTATTTCCTCCCATTCTGATCGCTCTGCCATGAATGAAATAGTTTTCTTAAAAATTGTCAACGGTAATTCTAGGTAATCTGAAGTTATTTTCCCTCTTCGACTGCCTTTAAGTACGACACATTTTAATGTCCTCTTTCATTGTGTCACCCCTTCTCACCTTTCAATTCTCACAAAACGCTCATTTATCTGTAAGTCCTGTAACCTTACGCCTGTAATGCAATGACTGCCTGACCCGTTCCGAACTCCCCATTCTCTCCATCCCCGCTGTGCGCTCTTACTCCCTCCTAATTTTCTTCTTCGGACATCCTCCATTTCCTTCACCAGTCATTTTGTCTCCCTCACTATGTAAACTGAACGTCTTTATTTTAGTGGTAATTTTATTATTTTTGGGTTAAATTTTATTGTTAACTTGGTATAATGCGTCAATTTTTTACTATTGTAACTCGTTTTTTCCTTGTTATTTGTCCATTGTAATTGACGTGATACTGTTTTTGGACTAAACAAATAAATACATCCATCAAAGTGAAAGTATTTGCTCCCTAGACGAGGGTTGGGAAACTTATGGCATACATGTACGTGCTCAAATTAACACGCAGAGCTGGGAGGACGCTACGGGAAATTCCACGGCGAGTTTAGATTACATGGTCGAAACGGCACCTAAAATTATTTCCGACTAAACCGCAGACGGGAATTAAAAAGAGTAATGTGCCATTATCTTCCGCAACAGGCAGAGTGCAGCTTCGATACCACCACTAAAGTGCTCCTTTTTCTTGATTGAAGTTTGTTGTATTTACTCATAACACGTGGGCTTTCTTTGGGAATGATTCATTTTTCTCTGAACTCGACGAGAATAGGAATATAATTGTAAATAATTCTTTATTTCTCTAATAGTTTTATATCCCATGAAGATGTTCACAAAACCATGTTTCTAACCAAGTTTATCGTTAGTCAAATCGGAAAGTGAGTACATAAGTCAAGTGTTTAAAGTAACCGGAGTTGTTCAGGTATACATACCACCGAGGAACCACAAGGAGAAAGACGTCGATAGGATGTACGATGAGTTAAAGGACATAATCACGTGTGTTCCTGCATGGAAACATTTGATAGTGATGAGGATTGAAATGAAACGGTAAGATAAGGAAGATAGATGGTGGTGAGGTTGAAGACTACGGTTTATGTATGAGGAATGACCGTGGGAGAAAGCAATTTGGTTCTGCGGAAGACAGGGATTAATCATAACCAACACTTAGTTTAGAAACCACAAAAGGCGTAGGTGCGCATGGTAAACGCCAGGTGACTCAGAAAGGTATCAGTTAGATTAGATTCTGGTTAGGCACAGATTTAGGAACAGCGTGATAAATTCGCACAGTTTCCCAGGAGCGGATGCGGACTCAGACCAAAATTTAGTTGTTATGAAATGTAGCGTCCATTTCAAAAAGTTAAGGCAAGGGCGGCGGGTTAGGAAATGGAATGTAGAAGCATCAAATGGATTAACGAGGAAGGAGTATCAGCAGGCTGTAGAGAAAGTCATGGATGACGATAAAGAACCTAGTACTGCCGAAGCAAAATGGGTATGTAGCAAGAAAGGGATATCGAAGGCCGCAAAAGACATTAGAGGACCCGTTAACGGGTCCTCTAATGGAACGGATGATGGATGAGAGAAGAAAATGGAATAATGTAAACACATGATTAGGCAAAATGAAGTACAAAGAGTTAAACAATAAATTGAGACGGGCCACAAATAAAGCAAAAGAAGCATGGTGGAAAACGTAATGCGAGGCTATGGAAAGTTTACAGAGGAAGGGAGAAATTGGTGCGTTCTACAGCAAGTTTAAATCTCTATCGGGAAGTATGAAGGGAAGATCTGTGCTAACAGTTAAAGATAAGTAGGGTAGGATAATAGTTGAACCAGAAAAGATCCAAGAGAGATGGAAGGAATATATAGAAACACTGTATGGTAAAGGACTGAGGCCAACAAGGTTAGACATAGAAAAGGAACATGACGTAGAAGAAGATGGCTTAGGTCCATGCATACTCGACGGCGAGAAAGAGAGGCCATTAAGCAAGATGTAATCAAATTAGGCCGTGGGGGTAGACAACATATCTGCGAAGCTACTAAAAGGTTTAAGAAAATGTTGGAGGAAGAATCTTTATGGACTGATTCGTAGTATCTATGAGGAAGGAATCTGGCCGGAAGACTTTGTGAGATCAGTGTTAGTTCCTATTCCGAAAAAGGTAAAGGCTACATAATCTGAGGACTACAGAACAATAAGTTTGATATCCCACGCAGCTAAAGTTGTTATCAGGACCATCAACAAAAGGATAGAGAGTAAGGCAAATGATTACTTAGGGGATGATCAGTTTAGGTTTGGAAAGGGAAGAGGCACGCGTTATGCCAGTAATGATATCATTCATCGAGAGGAATATAGAATGCAATCAGAACGTATTTGCCTGTTTCGCAGATTTCGAAAAAGCGTTTGATGGAGTGAATTGGGAAAAATTAATGCGTGTATTGCAGAAAATAGGAATGGATTGGAGGGACAGGAGACTGATCCGCAACCTGTACATGTCTCAGACTGCTCAGGTTCGAGTGGGGAACGTAGAGTCTGGATGGGCAGAGTTAGGAAATGATGTAAGGCAGAGTTGTCCATTATCACGGTGCTGTTTAATGTATACTATATGCGGAGGAAGTGATAAAAGAGACATGGGATGAAATGGAGGCGGGAATGAAAGTCGGAGAGGAATTCGTAAAATAATTTAGGTTTGCTAACGACCAAGCTTTAGTTTTTCAGTCAGCCAAGGGGTTGCAAGCATTGATGAGTGAATTGAAAATTCAGTGTGATAAGATACGGGATGATAATCAATATTAATAAAACAAAGGTTATGCGATTTTCCAGAAAGAAAAAGGCTAAGCTAAACATTAAAATAGGCGGGGAAAAAATAGAGCAGGTGGAACAATTTACGTATCTTGGAAGTGTTTTGGACCAATACGGTCAAAGTAGTAGGAACGTAAGGAGAAGAATTGCGCTAGGCAAGGAGGAGGGAACTGATGACGAGGATGTTGTGTAGGGAGGTTGAGACAAGACTCGTAAAAACTCTGATATGGAGCGTAGCTATGTACGGCGCGGAAACGTGGTCGCTGAAGCAGGAGAATAGACGTGGATTGGAGGCTTTTGAAATGTTGGTGTGGAGAAGAATGCAGAAGGTGAAATGGACCGAAAGGAAAACAAATGAGGAAGTACTCGAGATGGTGGGTGAGGAGAGGGGTTTGTTGGGAGAAATCCTATGGAGGCAGAAAAAATGGATGAAAGGTGGATTGAGCGGCAGTGGAATGTTGAAGAAGTTAATAGAGAGGAGGATGTTGGGCAAGTGAGGAAAGGGCAGGAACAGGATAGGGATGTTGAACGGGATGAAGGGAGGAAAGAAGTACACAGAAATGAAGAGGGACCTGATGTAGAGTAGAATGCATGATTGGGTTTTGTTAGTAGTCACAAAATATTTTGGTAGATGGTGTCCATCCAAAGACCTATCTAAACCGGTAGATTACCTTATAATAATAATTTTGTGAGCGCACAGGATCATTTTGTTTCAAGCTTTTGACAAAGCCTTTTTTTCAAAGCATTAGATGTTTCAATCGCGTTTATGGTGTTTTTCTTAACCAGAACTTAGTTATGGTGATGCGGTTTGAATTTAAATCAAAAGTTGGATTATAATTATAGGTGGGGGGACTAAATGATTGTGCGGAAAGTCGCGTGGCCAAATAAATTTTGTCCATTAAAAGGTTTTAAGTTTGCTTTTCGTAGAGCTTTGTAGAATTGAAGGAAATCATCAGGGGTAATCTTTATGATTACCTGGGAATAATCATCCATCTCCTGTCCAAAGAATCGGGGCACTTGTTTGCATAAATCCCCCGCATATTTCAGTGTAGATTACGTTCCTCAATTTCCTGTCATTTTGGAAATGACTCCAGCGCTTGACGGGAGGAATCTCCGGGCGTCTAACATGATAAATTTGAAAGGATAAATGACGAAAGAAATTTGTGCATCTTATTGTGATGTACTTTCTATGCGTATAGTATGCAGAGCCACCTTTGAGTTAAAAACCTACCAAAGTACTCCTCAGAACAAGTATAGCCTCAATCATACTTCTGTTATTACAGATTCCAAATAGGTTTTCCAGTGTGCAGAGTCACCCCTGAGTTGAACTTAGAGCCGCGCGTGAACGAGTGACAAATGATTCAAATAAATAGTGTAACGGTGGGAATATTGGATAATCGCAAGAATTGATAGATGATATTGTTGAAAACGAAAGAGAAAATCCAAATATGAATGCGAGGAAAGTGGGCTCAGTAATATCACTACGTTATAATAGACAAGCTATGGTTTGAAAAGCCCAGAGGTTTTCGTTGGGGATCAAGTTGACCAACAGATGGACGGACGAGAATAGTAGGATCGCAGAGTGGTTTTCTTTTCTAAATAAACAACTAAATAGTATCACAAAATGAATAAAGGTTTCAATGAAGTGGACCATAGTGAAGATTTTTTAAAATTATGAACTTTGATGATTGATGATCCGTATATTATGAAGAGATGAAAATAAAAATTTTTAATTTAGTGCTCGCTCTGATATCGTATTTGGCGGCGGTTGGTTTGGAAGACTTGCAGGCTTGGTTGGATATCCTAGATTGAACTGCTAACCACCATCCAGCAAGGAGCCAGCGGTCTGCTTAAAAGAAAATCGTATAAGAAACTGCAGTCACTGGCAAGTATAATAAGATCGTTATGTTTCTACTTGTTATGTTTTCTTTATTTGTTAAATAATTATTCTGTTTTGTTTTATGGAAGTTTTGCTGGTTTCCCTCCGACCGCGGGTAAATACCAGGCCAAAGCCGCTACCGACGGAAAGATGTAAGGTTGTTTTTGCCACCGCTTTTTGTAAATACTGTACACGTAACTCCGTTGTTGTTTCTTCCATCCCGAAGAGGAGCCTATCCTAAAACTCGGTTTCTGTTTTATTATTTTTACTCACTTTATAGTTAAATTTATAGGTTCCTTATTCCGATGCATATTTCATAATGGAAATAAAACCTTTTAAATCGTTGGATATTTTAGCCTGTCAGAGCAGGATAGGTTCGCACTCGGCACAGTTTCCACAGTTTTGTCCGAATTGGTTCACGTACGTCCATATTTCTGTGCAGTGGATCGCGTGGACACCGCCGTCGGCGTGCGCGTATCCATGGAGTCATCCTTTCGCCCAAGCGACGAAGTAAGCGGTGACATGGCTCGATTCAAGAGTGGTCGCTGTTCCGCGAGGGGAGATGACGAGGGGGAGGGGGGCACTGCCGTAGATGATAGCGGGTCCTCCAGGGAAGGAGCGGAAGGGCGGTTCCCTCCCCCCAGGGGAGGGGGGTGGGATGCATTGAAAGGGGGAACCCTATATCAACGTTCATTCAAAAACAACGATTATCTATTATTACCTTTTTCAACACCAAAACTTGTTCTTCATAATTTAATACAGTCTGGAAGGAATTGATGTTTTTCTCCCAGTTTTTTCCATTCAGTTACAATTCTTTTTATTTTTTAAACTTTTTATAGTACCTTGCAAGCCACCGCTAGGTTGTGTGGCAGGGGGTGAATATTGCACTGCACTACATCATTATACTCCAGACTAATTCCTCAGCACACAAATACCACCAAAGTTAAACCACATTGGTTTAATTTTGGAGGAATTATACCTTTGGTTTTATTATACCTTGTTATTGGTATATTGAACACACCCCGGAGTATTCGAAAGGTGGGAGTTTAGACTGGTACTTTGTGATTTTTGGTGCTATTTTTTCTTGCGTTTTTTGAGTTAACACCTTTCTTACCTGGTCCCTTTTTAAGAGAAAGTATTTATGAATACTTTTTATTATATGTACTTGCCTGTGTGATACCCGTTTTCTCTCTCTTCGGCCAACTCTGTAAATATGTTCCAACATTCGATTATCTCCTTCATAGCGTTTTCGCTTCATTCTGCATTCACTGCATTTCTCTGCGTTTTTGATAAAATGTTACTAGAAAAAATGAAATATATAGAATCAATGTCAATAAAATTTATTAAATTTTTAATAATTTCAAAAAACTCAAGCACTTAAATTCCTCAATTATTTCGCGTAGAGGATATATCGTTTATACTTTACGATTTCGACGGTAACGCCACAGGGACACGAATAAGGTTATTAGAATGACAACCATTGCATAGTGGTTGAATTTGTTCTTTCCATTGTATAGTGGTTCAAATCGCCCATCAAACTAAAAAATTCAGTATGGTCGTACGGTCACACTCGAAAAAATTAATTCTGCAACTGTCCTTATTGATTCTCTGGGTCAAAATTCCGAGGTCAAAAAGAGCAAGCAGGAGGAAATCTGCGCAGCAATTTGGAAAATTTCTAAATCCTTCACCAAATCTGTATTTTCTTTTTCCCTTCGTATTTTGGAACTCAAATGGCCATTAAAACGATTCGTAAAACTAATTCCCCCAAAGGGTGTGATGGGTGATAGTGATAATTGCTCATGGTATGGTCACCCATGCCAGATAGGTCGAAGGTTAAGAGCCAGACGAAAGGTAACCCACGCAGCGTCTGTTCCTCAGTTAGGCGACTTGCAAAAGCGTCTGACCCCAATGGGGTGGTCATTGAGTAATGGCGTCTCGTTAAAAACTCTAATTAGGAAGGCAATAGGAAACAACTTCAATGATTTATCCTGCGTATGGCATAAAAATATAGACAATATGAGTCCTGGCAACTACGGGACTCGGTTCAATCGGCCGTTTCGTGCCTGGTAGCGGGAGAGGCAAGGTTTCCTTGGTCACCATATAACGAAATCCTTATACAGTGAGAGCGACAGCAAAAGTAGAGACGACACAGAAAAGAATTGGACCAGGTTGAATAGGAACCTGGAATGTTGGGACAGAGAAATTAGAAACTATAAAATGAGCGTTTAATAGCGGAAATACAGATATTTTTGGTCTGTGCGAGGTGGGATGGAAGGATAGCGGGGATCACTGAAGTGATAGTTAGAGAGTAGTATACAAGTAAGAAAATGGAAATAAATATATAGCAAGTGAGTGATGGAGCAATATTAGTAGAAATAAAAGCTGAAATTGCAAACTGCAAAAACGTCATGATTCAGGTAAACATGGCCACCAAGCAATCATGACGTGGAAAAAGTCAAGAGGATATACGATCAGCTAGAATACGGTGTATGCAGGGAATAATTTGATAGTGATGGGGAATTGGAAGGCGACGGTAGGAGAAAGAAGGTGACGAGGTGGGAGATTACGGCACGAGGAACGACAGTGAGGAGAAAGCAGGGACTGGGTTTACTACAGGAGACAGGGGTTAATCATCACCAATGCTTGGTTTGGACATCACAAAAGACAGTTATACAAGGAAAATGCTAGGGAATTTAGAAATATTTCAGTCAGACTTTATTTTGATTAGCCACAATTTGTCAAATGTTTTGTCCTCCTCCGCGGTTAGACATTTTTGTCAACCGATCCATCGGTGGCTTTCTTAGTTGTTTTTGGCATGGTTACAAATTTGGAGGTTTACAAATTTTTTCACTCATTATATTTTTTTGTTCCGTACATTTTTCAAAATATGCCTTCCCCTTGAAGTGTTACATGGGTCACTCCTGCAGCCGAGGTGGGCGCCGAGCACTGTGAGCGGACACAGGTGACATGCTAACTTCGCCTATACGAGTCTGAACCAAAATGAAATGCGTCACGCGCATTCCGACTCTCGCAGTTTCAGTTCGCAATAGCACAGCACTCTGATTTGCGCGTCTCCTTCTTCATCGCAGCACACCCACCGCTCTTCCTCCATTCCTCGCGAGAGCGTGGCGTGTGGTCGATGCGAGGTCCCTGAGGACCGGCTTTGCTAACTGAACAGCAACATTCGCGCGCGTCATCAATTACGATAGAACAGCAGGGGCTTCAAGTATGGAGTCGGAAGGTATTCTTATTTTCTCATCTTCATTAGTCAATATCCTCGAATCATTTTTTCGGCATTTAATACTACTCGTGATTTTTCTGGAATTGATGCTGTGACAATGTAACTCATGTCTCGGGAATAAACTCACTCCTATTCTATATGCGAATTCCATCAGTGTTGGAGGAATATCTTTGTTTACCATATAGTTTCCAATTTAAGAAATTCCACGATATAAATGCATATTTTTACATTATTACTTATTTTTTGTGTTGAAAGACTTATTAAAGGAAACTGAGGGAGATACGGCGACGGTAACTCTTAACGGAGTCATCTGATAATTCGCATTACAATGAAACAATTTAATATGTAGAAATAAAATGATCGGAATCCCGGTAAGGCGAATAATTTTTACACTTTGAAATTATTGCATTGTTTTACAGCAACATAATTGCCCCTAAAAATACTAATGACGAAGTATTTTTGGCGGGAATACCAGTATATCTAATATTGATGCGTCAACATTTTCTTGGTAATAAATTGTACAAAAGTAATGCCAAAGCAAGATCTCCATTTTTTTAGAAATAGAGAGAAACACTTACTTTCAAGAACTGATATATAATTTTAAGTCTTGATCATTTCTCTGTTTTTCTCGTATTTTATCATTATTTCGGCCAATGCTGTTCTGTACACTACCACAGTTTTTATGTGCCCATGCCAACGCTTCCTAAAGGACACGACGGCGAGCTGGTACGCTATTGGCATACAACTGCTCCAGCAATTAAAGAAATCTATCGACGGAAATTGTGACTTTATAGAGAAAGTAGTGGAATGTTCAAGCTTTAAAATTATTTATCAATCATTGAGACAAAACTCTTTTTCCATTTCTATAGAAATCAGAGATTTTCATTTTGAGATTACCCGAGGACTATTTATTGCGGAATACAAAACTTTGGGGGAATAGAATTTGGTGATGTATTCAAATGGTTTTCAAAGCTTACTGAGCAAATGTCTCTTCATGCTAGGCTGTTATTTATGCATAGATATTGCATTTAGAAAATTAAATGTCAGATTTTGCATGGCTTGAACACATTTTATCCTGAGGTAAGCGCATCAATTTGAAGGCATCAATATGAAACAACATCTGATTTTCCACGGGCTCAGGGAGTGTTGATATTAACGACCGATAGGTCCTCATCTTTCATTCGACACAAAAGACTATTTTTCTTGGCAGTAATCAAAATCGGGCCATAATTTGATTTGGCAGTATACATGAATTCAAATCTATGGAAATATTAGCTAATCATTGAGGATATCCAAACATCAAATAGCGAGTTTTGAGGAAAAATGGGTCTGGGCTTCGGAATCGCTCCGAGATCAGAGTGGCTCAATCACTTGTCATTCAAAGAAGCTGTTTTTCGCATTGCGAAAATTCGCGTATTGGAAATAAT
Source organism: Hetaerina titia (assembly GCA_037158775.1). NCBI lineage: Eukaryota > Metazoa > Arthropoda > Insecta > Odonata > Calopterygidae > Hetaerina > Hetaerina titia. The sequence continues at coordinate 12,370,008 of CM073768.1, read as the reverse complement.
TCTGGGATTATTTTTTTAAAGATATTTGTTTCAGGATTTAATAATGGAAAAAAATAGAAGGAGTTTATTACATTTAAAGCAGAACACTGCAGCCAAAATAATAAGCATCACACCTCAATTGGTCGTGAACCTGGAGTAATTCGCCTTAAATTATACCCTCAGAAGTAATTCGACAAAAAATGTCTTGTTTCTAGTCGGATTGCATTTCAATTGACACACCCGACAATCGGAAGTACAGCAGCCTAGAATAGAAAAAATGTCTTTAGGGGATTTGTGGGAAAAAACAATTGACACATATTTCATAACCTAATTGGGTTACTTTGATTGAAATATTCGCGGCTAATAGCTACATTACACTTTTCAATATAATTAGTTACAATCTTGCCTGTGTCATTGGAAACATCCATACCTTCACTGAAATGAAACAGACTATTGATCAATGAAAGTCCACCAATATTAAAATACGACACTTTAATGATTTCATACGATTTTACAATTATTAATTGAACAGTACAAAAATCTGGGGTGACGCAAATGCTTTTGTTGCGAGATTATCATGCTTTTAAATTAAGTTTAAGTTGATTTTTAGGAATCTTATAATGAAAAGCAAAAAATAAATGCCGTAAATATCTTTCAATAATGAATTAATAACATATAATAATTATACAACTTATAAAACTTTTTTCATGTCGAAATAGAATATGTTAAGTTTATATGCGATAATTTAATCTGCCATTTTTCAATAAATCGTTGAATTTGAAATAAGTCCTTTCTCACGGACAAGTTCTTCAAGGAATCATTTTCTTTGTTGACCTCGTTCAAACTTCGGCAAACCTACCAGACAATTGTCAGTGATACAGTCCACTTCAACCATAAGCAGGACTACACTAACAGTCGTGATCGCTATTCGGAACCCAATTAAATTAGGTAAGGACGAATAGGTAAAGGAATGCGTTAAAATAATTGCAGATGCAGGGAAACAAGGACAAACATTCACAGAGGATGACAACAAGGGAGGAGGGGTGCGACAAAGGGCACACGCGATGGAGGTGGGGAGACGTCGTGTCCATTTCAAGCTTTCCCATATTTCACAGTGCCCTCGCATCAAGTCCAGCACCGCGGATGGCCATGAACAGAAGGAGAATCCCACGCACAGCATGCAAATAAGTGAAAAACACTCCCTCGTTCACGTCTCTGGAAAATATCGAGTGGACCAGGAGGTGACAAAACGTGTACGTACTTTTCTACACTCGTGTAATTTTCTGTTTGCCCACTTCCTTCTTTCATGAGAACATAAAATGCTGAACATATTATCAACTCATCTTAGTTTTCATAATTATAGGCAGCTGCTCACAAGCGCAAAGGTATGATTTTGTTGGATTTGAAAAATAAGAAAGCGATTTTAGGGAAAATAACATATTTAAACCAAGGTATTGAAAGAACAGCATTTCACCGGGGAAAAATAAGGGCAGCAAGAGCAAACATTGAGGGTCTCCTTGGCGAATAAAAGGAAGTGGAGTAATTGTTGGTGCGTGGTGTCAAATGGTGTGTGTATCAACACTGCCCTCTCTCGGCCTCAATGGACATTCTTCTATTAAGACATTCCTCAAATTGAATGCCTTGTGCTTGGGCCTACATACTGTTGATCACACTGGCAAATCGAGAATTTAAGCCTACCTATCTCGTTAAATTTAAAGTACAACTTTCGATTATGGGTCGGACAGGCCAACCTGAATCTTAGAAGTAAGACCTGAAAAGAAATTAACAAATTCAGTGGAATAATTGGCCCTTCCGTCCTAAAGCGAAAATATACCCGAGCAGGAATTTTCCATTAAAAAAATTTTACGAGCGTAATTCATTATATTTTTTACACTCAAGCTTAGCGGACACTGATGCTTCATATTCAAAAGATTACCAACTTGGTATGACAAATATCGAGCAATAATATAGAAGTACGAAATAAATGTTCCATTTTCGTAAAAAGTCGTTATTACTAAAGAAAATTTGTCGATAACCAAATATTTACCAGCCAAAATGATAAAAAACACGAATGAGATTGCGATGAAAAAGTCGTTACACAGAGACGGGTAGCGACTTTTGTGCAACATTTTGTTCAAGGATTTAAATGTTGAAGTTATACTGCTAGCCCAGTATTAGGGTGGTTTATGCCGTTACGAAAATTTATCCAAGCGGCAAGTACTCCCTAAAGATGGAAACGAATCGTTTGCGCCACGAGAACGGCAAATAAATTAGACCATCTACACAAAGCAATTGATTGGAATACATGCACGAGCAGTGTGAATGAACACACAATATTTTCCCAATGGATTTTAATAGTTTTCCAATTGAAATATCTAAGCAGGACAATGTTCTGTTTATCCCCAAACAAATAATGAGGACAAGTCACAGGGAATACTTCAGTTCCAAGACGCCATCCGCTCACACACGAGTTCGCAGCCATCCTCCGAAAGACCTCCCCTTGCAGCAGCCCCGGAAACAAAAGGGTTTAATCACTAGCGCGACCCTCTCCACTCACCCCACACGTCCGTTGCACCACACGCGAATCACATTCCCATCACTTTTTTATATCACGGATATTAATGGTAATTATAATTACAATTATTGATTCATTGGAGACAATATTTCTTCGTGGCGTCCCCCAACAGTGTTCCCACTTTCGGTCCGAGTGCTCGCCACGAAATCCAAAGGGGACCGCCCCCCCTCCCCCCGGGGTCCAGAAGGTGCGCAGGCGTGTGTGAGGGTTCCTCCACAGCGCCGACCGATCCTCAGGCGGCAAGGCCGCCGTTACGCCGCCCGGAGCCGCCGCTGCCTCCGCTGTCGGGCGGCGCCCGCCCTCACCTTCCTGCGCCCGGGGCGGGGCGGGAGCTGCCCCCGGGTGGGGCGGGAGGGCGAGAGGGACGCCAGCAGGCAGGCGGCCAGAAGCCACGCGGAGGGGCTGCGAAGCCAGGCGAGGCCTCGGCCCCCGTGCTGCATCGCCGCAGGGTTCTCCCCTGCTACGGAAAGGAAGATATAGTGAGAGCCAAGCCTTCACGGACACCTCTGCTTCCGCTGGCGGTCTGTTGTGCTTAGCCGGAAGTTGTATGACGCTGCAACCAAGAACTCGCTTTGTACTGCTCACTGATTTGTCTACTATAATATACAACGCGAGTTTTAACGCCTAGGCGCCATCATCGGGCATTGAACTGCGCGTGGTACATTGTCACAAATAATTAAATGGACAGTACATGGGCCTGCCGTTGCTTAGTTATAAAATCATACAGATCACTTAATCAAAACATACTTATCTACGACGTCACATCAAACATGGCTGGTTAAATTAATATACTTTCATGGTGTACGGCGATTCGCGATATATTTGAACCGATTACACCATCTGGATTCCGTATCTCAGAACTACAATTCGATTTACAGGTATTCTGAATAGTCTTCAATGCAATATAACTACTCTAATATTTGCAAACTATGTAATGCAGGCATGTGATAAAGGTTGCGCCAATTGCTACTATCAGCAGACTATGTACATGCAAAATACAAGGACTTGTAAATTTGAGACACAATCCCCAGATGGAACTTATAGCGCGATCGTCGCTGCGACTGTCTGCACAGTTCGTGGGCGGCCGGCGATCCGGAAAGACGTGATTGATTCCGTACGATTCTGCACATGGATGGTCACATCGTACAGAGTCCCATTTTGGGGAAATTGCAGAACGGCTTTGTTGTTAGCTGTCGGTAAACGTAACGCTAATGAGCACAGCGATTGCAGCGGTCGCCTTGGACCTCGATCGCGCCCTTAAGCAGACGCTCTGGGATTCCTCCCGATTGCTATGACGCCTCCCCGCAATGTCAAAGCTTGAATTCATGACAATGGAAAGTTGGGTCTGCTTGCGTCTTCAGGGGCGGGGGTTTGTCGAGATTCGAGTGGAAGGAAGATGGTTTTCGCGGCTGCGACCTGTGGTCAAATACCCTGCGGCTGGGGAGGCAATTCCCACGGCGAGCTGGCCTGGGGATTCTTATGGGTTCTCTAATGCACGTTCTGAAGCCGAATTGTATTCCGGGAATATATTTTTTAATTAAAAAAATAGCCAATGCGTATTCAACCAATCCTTTGACTCTGCTTATGAATCATTATTCTCCAGTCTTTTGGCAGATTATAAATGAATTAAAAAATCGCTCCATTTTTGGGCATATTTATTTTGTTGATTTAAATAAGATTATATGCTGCTGGCAACTTTTATTTGCATCGAGGCATCTATAGCATGATTTTTATTTCTCATGAGCACCTCTTATGTATGCAAATACTAAATTTCCTTGAGAAATTTACATCTAAAAATAAATTCTGTAGCTATGTAGCTCTCATCCCTTGCCATGGACTAAAACTTTGACATGGTTGAGGGTCTATAATGACCGCTAGAGCTGTACTGGCGAAATCAGTGATAGCTGCTCCTGGGAGGGTCACCCAGTGCATCCATAAAGTACAGGGTGTTGAAGCCATATAACCCATGCTAACAAAATACCTAGAGAGACTGAAAAGCATAAAACAATTCTGAGAAAGTTCCCAGCAGGATGTTACCAAAAAGATTTTTTATTCCTAGGGTCAATAAAGGCATTATTAAGGAAATATTTCTTCAGGAATTGGATTTCAGTCAATCAAGGGTCTGCCATTGAGTGAGAAAAACATACCTATGTATATTGGAAGGAAATTAAATATGCTAACGACCAAGCAGTGATACAGAGGTGGTTTTCGGGTTAGACTGCGTGGGAGTCATTTTTGGCTCAACGTTGAGCCAAAAATGACTCTCACGCAGTCTAACCCGAGAACCACCTCTGCATCTCTCAACAGCTGCGAAAGCCTCCGATCTACAAAGAGTGATAGCTGAGACTGTGGATGAACTAAAAAGTGATGATGTAAAGTATTGCATCATCAAGACATTTAAGTAGATTCAGGATTGAATATAAATAATGATAAAACAATATTTGTACCATACTAATATCAGTATACTTAGGTTGATTGGGGCAATAGCAGTAGTTTTAGGCGAGGGGACTGACAGCTGAAGTCATTTGCACCATTAGGGATGGACAGGAAAGGATAAAGGATCGAGAGAAACCTGGCATTGGCATTAACCTTGTCTTAACTAAAGGTGCCAAGGGGTCCATAGTGTAACGTACCATCCAATGGATGGATCAGTATCAGTATACAGATAACTTACTGGTGTAAGTAAGTATTTGTTACTACCACCAAGATCTCCACTGATGGCGACTCCAGGTAGGCTTGAGTGTAAACCCTTCTGAGCATGCTGCCGCGACCCTCCTACTCATCCCTGCATCAAGTGCCACTCGACTTGGAGCTGAGTTCGCTTGTGGCAACAGCCAGGTATAGGCATGATGCTTCAGCACCAGTATCAGGATACAGTTACATAAAGGTATGGGATATGTGCAGGATAGGTATTGCAGCTGTATACTGTGTAAACTTCCAAAATTTGGGTGACAATTATTAATTTAATGGGATATTTGAGAATGAAAACTTACATAAGGGAGATTAATTATCCATGTAGGGCACTTAAAGAAATATTTAATGACAACTAAAAATCAGAGATGTCAAAATAATATAATTAAACTGACACATTTGTATATACTAAATAAAATTCATTTTGTACCCTCCATATTTTATTAATAATATTGTTGAATGATCAGCAGATGAGAATCCAAAATACTAGCTGGATGGCTCATAGTGAACCATTATCCTTCAATTGATACTTAATACGTATTTATTATGCAACTATTTCCACCAAGAATGCATTAATATTATCATTTTCATTCCAAGCTAAGTGACTGAATGTAGTAAGAGAAATTCTGTACTGATGAAAGGAAATAATTGGAAACCAGCTGTTTTTCTAGTGATTAGTCAACAGAAAATGATTATTCATCTCTTTTTGATGGTTTGAAACAAGCCAGTAACATGATATGTGCCTAAAACATTGGAAAATCATCTGGTGATAATTTTTCCGGCACAAGGGTGTTGATATTTAGCATATTTTTGTATGAAAAAAACTTCTTGGTGCCTTTTATGTTTTCTGCTAAGAAACATGATGATGTTATGCTGAAGTTTTTCTTTCATGGCTATGCATGTAAGGCAGTTGCCATAGGAATGTGAACAGTGTAATGATGATAATAAAGATGTGATCTATTCATAGAAACTGTGGGAGATGCTGGACCAGTATCTTTTAATGGAGTCATCCACTAATGCACATTACAATGCAAAAATATCAAATTTTAAAAATCGTTAGACTAAATTGATATTTGAACCCAGATCCCTTGACGTCTGACTGAGTGCTTTAGCTAGTTAAGTTACTCAAAATCTTGTAGGATAAGAAGACACCTCAGCAGGTAGTACAAATGGTGAAACCACTTGGCCTGACTCAGCCAGATCTAATTAAAAATAACTATATCGACATCATCTCCCGTAGTTTCTTTGAATTTGTCAAAGGTGAACGCCTTTGTGTTTAAACTTTGCTTTAACCTTATGGAGTGTGGTCCAATGTGCACCACTGCAAATACATGTAGCATTGTATGCACAGTATTTCATCATAACATCTTGTATCTTTAAAACCCCAACAATTTTGGAGTGTAAGAGGATGCCTCTGTTTAACTGGGTAAAGCATTCAGCCAAAATGCTCAATGACATGCCAATATGAAATAAACATTCAGGAACATAATAAAATACCTTATTTGATGCTAATTTATAAAATAACTTTTAGAGTTTAGTCAAGCTCTTATTTAATGCATTTTATTTTAATAGATTATTAAGTATGATTAAACTGATTATCTGAAAGAAAACCTCAGCAATCTGAAGGTTGGTTTGATAGATGAAGTTAGAGAGCTTACATAGTACTAATCCCAATAGTGAGTGAAACTCACACATCAACAAGGTAAGGAGGCCAATTCCTTTCCCTGTGACACCTATGGTTTCCCAGGAAGATCTCACTCAAAAGATCATTCAGGTCAGGTGAACCTGAGGGTTCCCAAAGGGATATCCCCAGGGATTGAACCTGGGCCCTCCTGTCAGTAGTCCAAAGCTCTATCCACTATATGGGTCCCACCACAAACAAAATGTTCAAATTAATTCTAATCTTGTGAAAATAATCTCTGGTGTTTCACAAGGAAGAACCCTCAATAATTTTTCTCATTCAAAATATGATAAGCTATACAATGCTTGTGTGACACTTGGCCATTAGAATCAAACTTAATGAAGTGCAAAGTGATGAACCTTTGGAAAGAGAGTAATTCCCTCCTGGACACCTACTGCATCGGGAACACCAAAATGGAATGTGCAGACTTGATTAAATACTTAGGCATTACCCTCACTCCTGGCCTTTCCTGGGTTGAAAACATACAGGGAATATGTGGACAAGCTAAAAGAAAATTAGGATTAGAAGAGTATTAGGTAAATGTGATGAAAAGATCAAAGAGAAATGTTATCTTTTGCTGGTTAGGCCTCATTAGAATATGCTGCAAGAATCTGGGATCCTCATGAAGTTGGATTAATTTTGACCCAAATATGACTCTACTGCCATTGAACAATGTTATTCAGATCCCTTATCCTTTGTGGAAAAAATGACACTTTCTACACTTATTCTTATTTTGTTGCCAAAAACATTAATGTTGGCAAATATGAATTGACTGATGATTTGGATTATGTGCAGCATAGAGGAGCTAGATTTGTAAAACGTTGTTATCATAAATGTCATAGCTTATCAAAAATATATGTGGCTAGGCTGGGAATCACTAACAGGGCGAAAGCTAAAGTACAGATTAAATGTTTTGCATGAATTGGAAGGATGTCTCTTTACCGGTGATGTTGAAAATGTGTTATTATCACCATCATACTATGGTAGGAGGTTTACAATAGAGAGGATTATATTACCTTAAATATTTTTATCTGCTTACTAAAAATATCTCATACTGAATCACATCTTAATGCTGAAATGAATCTGAAACATACTGTTTGAACATGTGAAACTGAAGGTGAAACACACACTGAGAGGTGTGTGGCAAGATGTATGTGTAAAAAGGAATTAGTGTGATAGAGCCAAGAATAATGGGAAAAATTAGTTATCTATAAAACATTATGTAATAAATTTTAGATGAATAACTAGAAGAAAAAGTTATGTGGAATGCAATTTTCTTTCTTGCATGTGAGTTTTTGACTTGAGATGTTCTTTGTCTGATTCTATTCATGTCATTTTGTTGAATGCTTGGACAATAAATCATATTATTAACAAGAAAGAATGAGAAAAAGCCATGAATGTTCTATTACTATAGGTACTGGAGTACTTATTTTGACTGCTTTTGAAATTCTAATCATATTTTCACCCATACTTAATCATAGAAATCCTTGATATTTCATAACATTCAATGGACTCTGGTCTTATATCTAGCTTTCAGGCTGTCTTTCTCAGGTTATTAGTTGATGAAATATTTGCTTGTTTTCCTAAAGGTGCCATGAGCTGTCATTTGACCATTGTCACTAAACCCCACCAAATCAATTTTTATATGAATTCTGTATTTTTTGAAGTTCATTGTTTCCATTTTATTTTGTCGTTTTAGTTAATAACATTCTCAATGGACAGAATTAACCTCTATTAACACTTGTTATTTAAGGAAAGGAAAAATTGAGCTACTTACAATCTTTTCTAAGACTGACTATATTAAACAATATTCCATTAAATTGTAAACGGTTTAATCCTAGTTGTTTAGTCAAAACTTTTCTTTTTTTGACTGGAAGATATTCCAGGTTTAATATTTTTTATTTCTGAGACATTTCAATAAGCAAATTAAACTGCAAATTACTAACTTTTGTCATCGTATTGAAAGAGTCTTCCATAACTTAGCAAAAAATTAAATATTTAAAAAATTATGACTAAGATAAAAGAAGGCTGTATTAAAAGAACTATATCTTTCATCAAACATGCTCCTTTTTGTTTTCCATCAAACATTCCATAAGACTCTCCATCTCACCGCCCTTGAGATCCTTTTGCTCTAAAGTTGGAGACTAATCCTATTGATCTTGAAAATGATATCTTATATTGACACCTAGACTGATCAATAAAAATTTCACATATTTTTCAGTGTTTATTTTTCAATTAAGATATCATAAAGTCTCTATCAAATATGTACATCATATGGGTGCTATTTTATTTCAAGAGATAACAAGCATCCTGCCTTTTGCCATACTCATCTTCTTTTGTTTATTCCTGCTAAATTAACTATCATTTCAAAATTTCTTCCCACTACCTTAAGCTCCCTCGCTCAGGAAGGCCATGCCGTTACAATGTGTTCACAGTGAACTTCTTCAAGAGGACGATGTAATGTAAGGGCTTCTTCAAGAGGGAAATACAATGTGATGAGCAAAAAAGTTTGATATCCTCCCTGTTATGCAAATGGTAACAGCAGATGAAGGGATGGCATGTAGTCTGGATATGATTCCAATGTATTCATTAAGCACCAACCTGCAGCAATAAAGTTCAATTATCAGAGAAATGAGGAATCACAATGATTCATGCTTGTTCCAGTGATCATTTTGAATGCTGAAGGAATCAACATTTAATCATTTGCTGGAAAGTTGGGATTCTTTTTAATGAAGGTGTTAATAAAATCTTCTGACGATTTTGAAATTATGTCCAAGCACCTATCATTATGAATTCACTCTCTGTACACAACAGTTTCAATGAAATAATCTTAAAAATAATTTTCTAATAAAATTTGTAAATATTTTATAATGCGAAAGAAGTGGCTCCTGGAAAGCCAAAGATTTTTAATGCTGAGTTGCTCTACATAAGAGTCAAACGAACCCTCTATGAGGCAAACATGAGAGTGGCATCTTTCATCTTACTCCAGCAAACATCACTTTCATGTTTCAATGTGATGCTTGCAATATGCCAAGGAGTAAGCAATATTTTGGTCTGAATTTGATAAACTTAGAAAATGAACATTTCCTTTCACATGGTATGTTCCCCTCCCTAAGAAGATGAGAATTTCCCCCTCTCTTTATTCTCCTTGCTTTTTAATCAAGAGATTCCTTCTTTTGCACTAAAAATGTCTTTAAAGCCAGCCATTCACTGCATACACCCAGCTATGAATAAAAGGATATTGCTTTGCCCACCATTTTTTTTGGGCTTACAATGAATGTGATGCTGGATTCCTTACTCAGAAATGATTTTCCTCATTTCACACACCTATATTGAGTGGCATGTACCCAAATTCTCTAGTAACTTTTACTGCAAGAAGGAGTAAGGTGAAACTTTTCTTTTAATTGTGAAAGATTTACTTTCCCAGAGCATTTTCTTCATTTTTTTACTGTATTTTCTTCCATGAATATCTATCCTCTGATTTTAGCTAAATTCTCAGATTTGTAAACAGGTTAAAAATTATACTTTCTTTATACTTTTTCCGATTGTTTCCAACTGTTGAAGTGGATGGATAATTTGGAATTTGTAGGCCAATTGGGGAGTGGGGAAGGGTAGAGAGAAACCTGATGGAAGCATTAACCTGTTCTTAACGATGGGTGCCAAGGGATCCACAATTTAACATTCCATCCAGTGGATGACATACTCACTCCACAAAGCACCCCAACACGTAGATATAGTGGGACCACTGGAAAAAACCTTCCACCTATCTGATTTGAAACCAGGCCTTAAAGATTAGAAGCCAATACTTTAGCCACCATACCATCATGATCCCCCAAATACCCCTCCCTAGGGAAGAAAGTTTTGCTGTTATAAACTTTGTGTATTACTATCGCTCAAGCTCAGAGGTGCATTTGTTTCTGAAGATATTATCTTCAATGTTCAGGATTCAAGATTAGAAAGACCAGTTTAATTGCTTATGTGTCATAGGAACAATCAATGCTTTAACAGGAGGGAGATCAAAGGCTTGTGCCACAATCAGGGTTAGTTTAGTTAGATCATCTACAATTGTTTCAGGAAAACATTCTACTTTTGAACCTCTTTTTATGATGCCTGATTCTTTTAATTTCAATCTGAATTTTTTAATTTTGCAGGAGAGACATAACTTTTTCCTACAGTCATGGTTGGGAACAATTCCATGCATTAATCCTCCATTTCCTGTTAACCATTTACAAACTATATTTGGGTTTTTCAGCATTCACTTTCAAAGGGTTTGAGCACATATCTCTCTTACAATCTAGAATGAAAAAGAGACATTCTGATGGGTAGTGAAAAGAAGTTTCACCTGATAACACACTCTTTTGGATTCAATTAGATGCAATCCTCTTTCAAAATATTTACACCTATTGATATGCTTACCATTGACAGAACATTTTAATTTAATGTAGAATTCAGTTGAAAATTTAAGTTATACCATTACCATATTAAAATAAGACCAACAACAGGTAGTTCCAAAGAACAGAATGAAACACAACTACACTCTCTATGTCACAATCAAAACACACAGATGAACTATTTTCAGTCTACTAAACACTTTCTCCTCACTGAATACTAACCAACATTAGTGGCTGGTATTCAGTGGCAAGGAATCACCAATTGAAAAGTAGCCTACCCAAGGTGTTCTCTGTGGCTATTATATTGCCCTAGGCCCATATTGCTGTGAATCTCTGAAAGCCAAGAGGTGTTAAATAGTTAAGGACAGTGATAATCTTTTCAAAAGGAATTTCAATGAGAAGGTAGGTGGCAGATGTCTCAACCCTGCTACCATGGAATTTTCAGCTATATCATTGATAAAATTATGATAAATCTTGTATGTATGTTTCTCAGGTATAAATATTTTATTTATGTGATCAAAGGAAACACTCACTAGCACAGAAATCAATAATATAAAAAAATAATCATATTTTAATAGTTCTCTGGCCAAAAGAGGTATACCTGGTTAATCTAATAAAAGTATTTTTATTGTCAAAACCTTCTAATGTAAGCGGCCTAATCCTTGTTAGTCTATGGACAAAAAATTTTGCATAATCAGACTTGTATTCATCCTTTGGGTGGCCTCTGAATCTTTCAATTTGTAGCCATCAAAATCTGCATGCATTGTGATCGTTGAGTGCATTTGCATATATGAATGCATTTATTCCTTTTGGATTTGTGTCACTTCATTATCGATGGTGGTCCCTGAAGTACCCGACCCAATAAAGACAGCCCAAAAATTTTGGAAAAAAGGGTACTTATTTTTCAACATAATCTCGTTTCAGCTCTATACACTTTTTCCAGTGATGTTCACTAAGTTCGATACCATTTTTATAATAAGAACTGTCTTGTTCCTCAAAATAGCCATTAAATGCTGACATCACTTCTTCACGTTTGGAAAATGCTTGACTACCAAGCCATTTTTTCAAGTTTGTGAGCAGAAAATAATCCGAGGGGACTAAATCTGTCAAATAGGGTGCTTGAGGTAGCAATTCAAACTTTCATTCATGAAATTTGGCATTGTAATAATAGATATGTGAGCTGGTGCATTGTCTCGATGAAATAACACTTTCTCCTTCACCAAATGCAGCCCCTTTTGCTTGATTTCTTCACTCAAATGTTGCAATAAGTTTGTATAATACTTGATTGACTGATAAGTTGATATATTTTACTTTTTCAAGATGATCAATGAAAATTATCCCACGCGCATCCCAAAAAACCAATGCCTTTACCTTGCCTGCAGATGAAACGGTCTTCGACTTCTTTGGAGCCAGTTCTCCTTTTTGAATCCATTGTTTTGATTGTTCTCTTGTCTCAGGTGTGAAGTAATAGACCCATGTTTCATCCATGGTTATGAAATGGTGCAAAAATTCTGCTTTGTTGCTGTGAAACTGTGCTAAACACTCAATTGAAACATCTTCATCACACTGGTTTTGCTGGAGTGCGAGCAAACGTGGCACCCATCTTGCACACAGCTTTCTCATGCCCAAATTTTCAGTTAATATGCAATGTACCTCACTTTGTGAAATGCCTACTATGTCTGCTAGCCTGTGCACTTTCAGTCAACGATGATCCTGCATCACTTTGTGGATTATGCTCACTGTTTCTGGAGTTGACACCTCATTTGGTCGACCAATGCAATGCTTATCTTGACAGCTCATACAACCTTGTTTAAACTCTTTTACCCAATATTTCAATTATATAAACAAAGGAGCAGAATCACCCAGAGTAGAATGCCCATGGAAAAAATGGCCTTTGTATCACTTGAAAATCAGCATTCAAATTTCCCATGATGAAAGTTTCAATTATTCGCATTAATAAATATGTTTACACTGTGCAAAAAATTCCTCTTATCCAATTCAATGTAGGAAGCTACCATATTCTTCAGTCAGCTGAGACCACCATAACAATCTTGATATAAAATTAGGCATCCGCACACCTCTCCAACAGACCGCGGCAGTTAAGAATACCAATTCATTAAAAGCACAAAATAGTTCCTCTGGTAAGGTTTATGCATTCCAAGAATATCATAAATCCCTCTCTTTTCATAAGAACTCTCCAGTTATCTATCACAGGGTGTATTCAGTATGGGATATTACAATAGCTCTACCCAAACTGTATGACTATTCAGTACCAGATCTTCCTGCTAAACTATAGGTGGTATAGAGAAAGGAACTGGCCCTCTACCCTGATGTGTGAATTTCACTCTCCATTAGGCTTAGCTATAGGTGACCTCTGGCCACATCTATCAAACCAAGATTCAGGTTGATTACTGTTAATTAGTGGTTTTTGCACAATACAGGGTCTGTCCCAAAAATAAGTAGAGTGGTTTTTTGCCAACAATGCAGATGGCTGGAGTGGGGTGATTTTTGGTGGGAAAGGTGATAGGAGATCTTAGAAAAGCAATGTGACCCACGGCAGTTAACTGTGGGCAGTTACAGTGTATGAATTGCTCGACACCTGTTTGATGGTCACATCACAAATTCACAATGCCACTTTCCATGGAGCACTGATATGCAATAAAATTTTGCATAATGCTTGGAAAATTGAGTTTGGATGTCATGACCATGGTTAAGGATACTAATGGAGATGGAGAAATGCCCCAAGTGATATTTTTCTGCATGCACAGGATGTTCTTGGAGGATAATGAGGAGATTGACGATGAGGAATGCCCTGGATATCCATCAACAACAAAGTGTGATGAAAATGTGCAAAAAGTGAGACACATGGTCAATTCTGATTGAAAGTGCCAGGATGTTAGCAGAAGAGTGCAACATTCAGAAAACTACTGTGCATTGCAATCTCACAGAAGATTTAGCCATGGGAAAGGTGTGTCAAGATGGTCCCCAAGTTGCTGTCAGCAGCCTGCTTGTGTGACAATCTTGCCTAGGGCCTCTTGAATTACTGTGAAAGTGACCTGAATTTTTTAGAAAAGCTGTTTACTGGTGACCAGACCTGGGTCTTTGAGTATGAGCCAAGTAAAATACTATTGAGTACCATTTTGGACCACTAGATTATGTCAAAGAGGCACACAGAGACAAGATCCTATTGATGCCTTGCAGGAATCATACACACAACTAGCGGAGACACTGGCCTTGGTGTGTCGATACATAAGGGTGCTCTTATGAAGAATTTTAGCAATATGTACTTTAATCTGCAATACATTTTTCCCCATATTTATTGTACTTATTTTCGGGACTGTCCTTGTAAGATAGAGGAATAATAGATTCATAAGCCAAATATTAATTTGCCCTTTTCTGGGGTTTTCTTTGCTCCATAAATTCAAGATTCTCATAATTTTCTGTTGTATTTTTCCCTAGTATATTTTTAAAAAGCCAATGTGATCCATGTTTTCATCATGTGTGTTAACAGAAAAGTCATTTTGTGACTGTTGGCTACAATCCTATTTCAAATCAGTTACTAAGCTTTAATTTTGACATACATGTCAACCGTTGCCAAGTTTTTAAATCTCAAAAGATAAGTGTATCATCAGTGGATTACAGAGCAACCAGTACAACATGGGACAACATCCTTTTACCAGGCTTTCACCATTAAGCTGTCAAATGAAAGGAAACCTGTGACAAATGGTTCTGCCAACCAAATTGTGCCAAATGTAAAAATTCAATAAGGTGGTTTCATAAAATTGAGAAACATTATGGACACTTTTGAAATGTGCGAGTGGAGAAGAATGGAGAAGGTGGAATGGACCGAAAGGAAAACAAATGAGGAAGTACTAGGGATGGTGGGTGAGGAGAGGGGTTTGTTTGGAGATATTCTATGGAGGCAGTAAAAATGGATGAAAGGCGTATTGAACGGCAGTGGGATGATGAAGAAGGTAATAGAGGGGAGAATGTTAGGCAAATGAGGAAAGGGCAGGAACAGGATAGGAATGTTGAACGGGATGAAGGGAAGAAAGAAGTACACAGAGATGTAGAGGGACCTGATGTAGATTATGTTGCTGGATTGGGTTTTGTTTGGAGTTAGAAAATATTTATTTGATAGTTGTGTCCATCCAAAAACCTACCTTAACCGGTACATTACCAAATAATAATATATATGGACATATTACACACACACATACATACATATATATATATATATATATATATATATATATATATATATATATATATATATATATATATATATATATATATACACTTTTTTGGAAAACTCACAAACGTGTAATGTAAATTCACTGATGGTCATAACAAACACAGAAACCAAAACACAAAAGAGGAAAAACTCACTGGTTCTCGAATTTTCGGTGGTCCAACCACCTTTCTCAAGAGGAATTAGGAACAGAACTATATATGCATATATATATATATATATATATATATATATATATATATATATATATATATATATATATATATATGCATTACCCCCTTATCCATCCGAATGAATAATCACCGTTACTCATGTAATTCTGCTTCACTCTCTTCTCTTCCTATCCCTTTACACGCAAGTTCAAACAACCTATCATTTGACGAATGCTTTTCCCTAACAGTTCTAGAATCACTACCCGATTCAGCCACCAACATAGAGGTGAGAACTCGCGAATCCGCATACATCCTATATTTCCGATCCTTTAAAATTCCCACCCTTAACCGCCATCTTTAATTTCTTTCCCAACAGTCCCTAAACCTTCCGCCCCCCCTCCCCTTCCCAGGCACTCTTCCCTCAAAACCTCTCAGTCTGACCTGAAGAAGGCCTCGGAGTAGGCCGAAAGCTTAAATCATCTACAGTGTGAGTGTCTTTTTATGTGTTATCTGTTTTATTCTGTGTTCTATTGTGCCGTCCAAAAGTTATATTGCTCTCGTGAGTACTTCCGCATCATCTATATATATATATATATATATATATATATATATATACTATTAGTATATATATGTGTGTATAGGTATATATATATATATATATATATATATATATATATATATATATATATATATATATATATATATATATATATATATATATATATATATATAGATATATAGATATATATATATATATATATATAAAACTTAGACAGTAACACACAGCACGAGAACACATAAAAAAAACACTCACAATAATATCTTGATAATTTCGACGGACTCGAGCTCCGTCTTCTTCGGATGATAAGATATGACTGAGGAAAAGGGTACGCGGTGCAGAGAGAGTATGGCACGAGGGAGAGGGGAAAAAACAGGTAGTGGGGGAGGGTGAAGGAGGGGTATATGGAGGGGGAGAAAGCGGAGCGGAGAACAGGTGGTGGGAGAGGGGTGAAGGAGGAGGTTATGGAGGGGGAAAGGGAGGCCAGAGGGGAGCGGAGATGGAATAAGGAGGATGCGAAAATAGTAACAAGCGACACAGAAAACTAACAATTCATCCACAAATCCCACAACACCCATGACCAAGGCATCAACTCACCAAGTCATCATAAGGGCTTGACAAGTCAAAACACAGGACAAGGATGACAAAATGTATGCGGATGAATAAATTGTCCCACCACCTCGCAAGAAACAAATCCACCTCCATCCACCTCAGCCCCACCCCCCCATTTAGTGAACGACATTGAGACCTGGATGTTAATAGGCTTGTAAAGCCTATTAACTTTGAATGAATATTTGTGCGCCGTATGGCGGGATTTTCAAGTTTGAATATATATATATATCGATAACGCGGAAGTACTCACAACAGCAATATAACTTTTTGACGGCACAATATAACACAGAATAAAACAGATAACACATAAAAGAACACTCACATTGTAGATTATTTCAGCTTTCAGCCTACTCCAAGGCCCTTTTTCAAATCAGACTGAAAGGTCTTGAGGGGTGAGTGTCTGGGGAGGGAAGAAGGTGGGGCGGAAGGTTTAGGGACTGCTGGGAAGGGAATTAAAGATGGTGGTGAAGGGTGGGAATTTTAAAGGATCGGAAGGATAGGATGTATGCGGATTCGCGAGTTCTCACCTCTATGTTGGTAGCTGAATTGGGCACAGATTCTAGAATTGTTAGGGAAAAGCATTTGTTGAATGATAAGTTGTGTGAAATTTCCTGTGAAGGCATAGGAAGAGAAGAGAGTGAGGCAGAATAACAGGAGTAGCGGTGATTATTCATTCGAATGGATAAGGGGGGAATGCATTCCCCTATGTAGAATGAAGTGCATTGTTTGCATGACAAAAGATAAATAATAATTGAGCGTTTGATGTGAGAAGGATGACTACTAGTATAGTGTAAATACTGTTGATGATTAGTGGCTTTGATGTGTACTGAAGTGGTGAATTTGTTATTGTGAAGTGAGATGTCTGTGTCAAGAAAGGTGATGATTGAGTCTGAAATGGAAGAAGTGATTTTAACAGTGAAAGAAGAATTTAAGGCCGATAAGAAATTGTCAAGAGACTCAGAGCCTCTTTTATTGTGTGTTCTATTGTGCCATCCAAAAGTTATATATATATATATATGTTCACTTTCACTCAAGTTATATATATATATTCATTCAAACATAGAAATAGGTATAAGGAAAGGGGATAGGAAAACACATAAAAGGCGAACAGAGGACATATATATATATATATGTTCACTTTCCTGGAAAAGCCACAAACGTGCACAATGAAACTCACTAAATAGTCACAGCAAACACAGAAACCAAAACACACAAAAGAGGGACTCACTAGTTCTCAAATTTTCGGTGGTGCAACCACCTTTCTCAAGAGGAATTAGGAACAGACTTGGTTTCTGTGTTTGTTGTGACTATTTAGTGAGTTTCATATACATATATATATATATATATATATATATATATATATATATATATATATATATATATATATATATATATATATATATATATATATATATATATATATATATATATATATATTCATACATTGAAACATGAAATCCCACCATATGGTGAACATATATTCATTTACATGGAAATAGATGTAAGGAAAAAGGGATAGGTACACGTACACTACGAACACAGGATATATATATATAGAATTCATTCGACATGAAATTTAAGTGTTGTGAAAGGAGACATTACTCCTATGAGAAGGAGCAAGCATCACAAAATGGACACTGACTTTTCTACAAATCCAATGTACCAATTTAATTGCAATCAAAACTAAAACTTTGATATCTTTGAGACCTATTCCGGAAAAGCGATAAACCTTAGGCATGAGTGACAGAGGCTCTGGATGGCAAGAGTTTTAAAGAAAACCATTGTTAGAATTTTTTTAAACCCCCACAGGGGAACATTCACATCACACTTCCTTCTCTATTTCATTACCTACAGCTCACTGAAGAGGTTTGCATTGCAGAAAGACCCCCTGATAGCTTTGAGTTGTGTGTTCATAACCGTCTTTAATGCTAATTAGCAATCAATAGGATTTTAATGCTCATTATTTCATCATCAGTCATCAGTGAATGACTGCTGGCTTTGTTGGGGGCCCTTCTAGTGTATGGATAGAAGAATGCTGCCCAGCTGCCCATGGAGGGGAGGGTGAGTGGATTCGCTGCTGCTGAAGATACACCCACAGAGAGAGAGAGAGAGAGGCGGATTTCCCGCTCCTCCGGTCGGTCGCACTCACCGTTGAGGATGTGGACGTAGGTGGAGGCCGGCTGGGCGTTGTTGGGCACGCACGAGTAGTTGCCCGAGTGCGCCTTCTGTGCCGAGGCGATCACCAGGGTGCTGGCGTGCTCCTCCTCTGGGCCCAGCGCCACGCCCTCGCCCCCCTCTGCCGCCTCACCCCCCTCCGCCACCTCGCCCCCCTCTGCCGCCAGGGGCGACGTCACGTTCACGCCCCTGTCCCGGTCGTAGTTGATCATGCGGTTGTTGTGGTACCAGAACACGAACACCGGGGGCTCGGTGCTCTGGCGCAGCACACAGGAAAGGCGTAGGGTGCTGCCGCTCTTGAGATATTTCTCGGACGGCCCCAGGATGTCCGCCCTCGCCTCTGAGGGAGGGAAACAATTGGTGCGCATTAGAATCCTCGGGGTGGGTGGAAGGGATTCGGGGGCTGATGCGTAGGAGGGCTGCGCTTCGGAGGCTGGGGTATTGGGGGGGAGGGTGGAATGGGGGCTTCGGAACACGGCAAGGGGACTACGCTCTGACGGCAAACGGAGGACCAATGTGCACAGTGGGGGAGGGCAGAGAGACGTTGGGGCTTGGACGCTCTTTGCGGAAAAAATAAGGAGAAAGTATTTGAGAAGAAATTGAGAGTTAGGCTGCAACAGAGAAGAACCAAGAAACAACATAAAGTGGCGGAAGATAAAAAAATTGAACTGAAAAATAATGTTTTGCCAAAGGTGTTTGCCGTATCAATATTATGTATTTGCATTTTACTTAAGATGTGGCTAATACGAAGAATGAATTGGATGCTGTCAAAATCAATAACGAATTATTACATTTTTCATGGATTACCAAAAACCAACCTCTGTCATGGGCAAATAAAACTGCATATGGGACGGTTTGTAATCGTGATGACACGAACCATAATGAGGGACTTTATTTGCAAGGGCACTTTGAAGGGAGCTGTAAAATATTTAATTAAAATCTATTACTTACATAGAGTGCGTTCCGAAAGTAATGCAATTATTTTTAAAAGTAATTTATTCGACATATTTGCTTAAACACTTAAAATTCTGTTCTGTTTTTAAAGTACTGTCCTCGTGCCTCTACACTTTTTTCCAGCGACTCTGCCATGACCGGTACGTGCCCTGAAAGGCGTCTTCGGGGACCTCTCGCATAGTCTTCGTCACGGCTGATTGGATCTCTTCTATGGACGAAAAACGGGTTCCTTTCAGGGCTGCCTTAATCCGAAGGAACAAAAGAAGTATGCTGTGGTGACTTCAGGACTATAGGGGATTGGGGTAGCTTTGGAAACTAGAGTTTGACCAGGCACTCGCGGACTCGTAGCGCGTTGTCGTGATGGAGTTAGCAGGTGACGGATATGTATTTTCTCGTCCTGATGGCCCTATTTCGGAATCTTTCCAGCACATCCACGTAATAGACAACGTTAAATGTTTGTCCTTGAGGAACAAACTCCTTATGGTCCACTCCTTTATTGTCAAAAAAGACAATGAGCATTGTTTTCAATTTTGATTTACTCATTCTTACCTTTTTGTGCTTGGGGGACCGGTCGGTGTGCCACTCGGTGTGAGTTTTGGATTTGGTTTCTGGGTCTTATTCTAAAACCCAGGTTTCATCATCAGAGATGAAGTTGTCCAAATAATCAGGTTCATTTTCAAAACGTTGCAAAAGTTCACTTGAAATTTCCGCTCGGTTGGTCTTTTTGTCGTCTGTCAACACTTTGGCCACGAGCTTGGCGCACATTTTCCTCATCGCTTAATCTTCAATAACAATGCGAAACACAACAGTGGACGACAAATTCAGTTAATTGGCAATCATCTTGATACTCAATCGATATTCAGAGCCCAACAATTGTCGAACACGAGCCACGTTGATGTCGGTTTCGCTGGTTGGCGGTTGATCAGAGCGGTGTTCGTCGTGAGCCTCTTCCCGATCATCCTTAAAGGTCTTTTACCACCTCGAAACTTGTGAGCAGGACAGAGCAGAATCCCCGTAAGCCGCACGAATTATTTTGGTGGTTTTTTCAAGAGATTTTTTCAGTTTAGCACAAAACTTAATCGCGTAACATTGATCAATCGTTGGTTCAATTTTTTTTCGTGACACGGTCGGTGCGAAGAGATTTACAATAACTAACGTCCTGCCGCTTCCACAGCTTGAAGAGGACTGAGACCGGTTTCGTGGCAAAGGATAGCGTTTCCCCCACCTACCCCAAGTAGTTCAATCCCCCTCCGACGAATAGGAGGGGCCAGAAAAATTCTATTGCATTACTTTCGGAATGTACATTGTATATGACTAGGGATTCACTCGAAAGCAATACCTTTTATGAATATTCTTGGTAGTCCATAATTAGACCCTATATGTCTTCGCCGGCATAATATTGGACTTATGGATGATGAAGGGTCAACAGGCTCACGAGTCATTAGTCAGACCCGTGGCGCTACATGGTGTCGAATATTGAACTACTAAAAATGACGATGGAAAGTAGACATTCTAATGAACTCTGTATGCCGGGATGGATAAGTGGAGGGATCAGAGTGGACAGAATCTGTGGGGACCTCAGGAGGGTGAGTTTAAGCATTACACAAGCAATAGAAGAGATAAAAGAGCAAGAGGTTGAGGTGGTACAGCCATGCTTTTAGACGGCTCGCTAAATATGCTGGGAATAAGGCACACGTTTAATCTGCAACCTCTGAATTTGAAGGGAATCCAAATGAGAGGAAGGCCTAGGTTGTGGGCAGTGTACGTAGGATGCGTCGGATTGGAGTGCCAGGGAACGACCATGAGACTGGACAGATCCAGTGGGAGGCTGACCAATCGGAAAGTTGAACTCAAGTAGGTAGTTGCGGAAAAAGCTGGGAGAAAGAGTTTGCCTATGTGACTCGAGGTGTCACCAAAATGCCTTAATGCAGAAAGGGAGACGTGATTTCTAACACATATTTGATAATAAATTTCATTGAGTTTATTACAGATCGATATTGTCAGCACGCGGTAAAAATGAAGCAAGAAGTTGAGCTCACCAACGACCCTGAGGTCAATGAAGATGGACGTTGGGGGATGCGAGGACACCTGGCACTCGTAGAGGCCGGCGTCCCTCTCCTGCACGTACTTGATTTGCAGCGTCCAGTCCTGCAATGAGGATCAATAGTAACCTTTGGAGCGGGGTCGAGGGAAAGTGCATGCACAACCCAAGGACACGTCGCACTATAAAGAGTTAGATATGAGAAAAAAGTGACCGGAGTGCATTGTACGCAATGATCATCATATAGTCAACTGCTCAAGATAATTTTAAGGTGTAGGTGGATGGAACATCTGAGCGGTGAATTTCACATATAAAACAAATGCATTAAGCATGAAACAAAGCATTTAAACAGAAGAAATTAAGTATTAATATAAAAAATTTAGAAACCGAAACACTAAAAAAAGGTTTTTGGAAGTTCGCCTTTTCAAATGCGCTAAAAATCAACTTCATTCGTGTCACATATACTATTTAACCCATATTGAGCTAACTCATGGCAACTTACCCGCCGCCTCTTTTGTAAATTCGTTGAAAATATCAAATTAATCATTTGATGCGGACCATAAAATAATGAATATATGGAACTAAAATTCAACCGTATGGATTGCAAGGTACCGCCGCAAAGTTTAAAAGCCAGACAGGGGTAATCAAAAGTTCCCTTTACCATAAATATAATTATGATCACAGTTAATTAGTAGCTAAGTAGTATCTATTACTGAAGAAAGATCCATCTTGAAATAAATTACTGGAAGTAACCAGGTTACCTTCGTTGTCTCGGGCGTGACTTCATGGAATCGACTTAACATAATGAAAAGAGACACTTAATAATTCCACATAGATTTATTAGACGGACGACCCAGGTTTCGACGTGGCACGTCATCATCAGGTGATGACGTGCCACGTCGAAACCTGGGTCGTCCGTCTAATAAATCTATGTGGAATTATAAAGTTTCTCTTTTCATTATATATCAGGTTACCTTCCATTTGTAAATATTGATTAAATAAGGGTTTATTTATTATCTGGGCCAGGATTACAGCTGCATAAATTTTATTTAGGAATGGATTGGAGCAATGAATACCCCAAGGATAAAGTTGTTTGGACTGAAATCTTGCGTCGTTTCAAAGTACCTACTAGGTCAAACAACGCCGGAGTGAAATCCGTATTATATCAAACAGCTATTGCCCATTAACTAGATTATACGTGTGTATTAATAAATCGTGGATGGACTTAATGCCACCAAGGGTTGCGGATGGTGGAACTACCTCGAAGCTTAGCTGTTAGCGGCGAAATGCTGAGCGAGTGTGTCCTTCACGAATACGACACGCAAGCAGTCGTGGACAAATAATGGCGGTACTCGCAGGACGTAAGACTTAGGTAACACGGCCTATAATTCTGCGAAAGTTTATGAAGGGGTATCAAGTTTCACAAACGGCCGCGACCAAACTAACGGCAACCAATTAATTGGCCGGGAGAGGGGGCTGCTGCCCTCCTTCGTACTACGAGTAGTCGGAGCTGCAACAATCGCCTCTTACTGTAGGCGTGGTAAAAAATTGCAATGACGGCTGCGGTACCGCTATATATTCCGAGGAAGTAAACGGGTCCTCCGGTTGGCGAGGTGAGTACCTGCGAGGCATATTCGAAGAACCGTATGGCCATAAAAAATTATACTTGTCATAAAATGTTTTCATTGACGGTTTTAGTTTCCTACAAATCTACTTCAATTTTCTACAAAATCGCCGTTCACTCCCAAGCAGTTTTTGTAACGCTGCACCGGCGACTTTTATCCCCCAGCATTATTAAGTTCGCCGTCAGGGAATTGAACCAGTTGACGAGAGTGGTCTTGAGTTCCTCATCGTCTCCAAACCGTTATCCATCAATCCACTGCTTTAAGTTCAAGAAGAGGAAAGTTGCCACGTTCAAAGTCGGGACTGTCCATAGTGGTCCAAAAACGCTCGTCCACTCAGCTCTTTGTTGGCTCTTTGTGTTGGCTGGTACGCATTTTCGGCGCCCACCTCGCGCACAATTTGTGACATCCGAACTTTTCCTTAACAATCTACTAGGCCAATAGTTGTGGGTCTAACAAGATGAAATACGGTATATCAGTCAGACCACTAATCGTCAATCAAATCGCAGTTCTTGGTCGACTTGTTGAACAATTCCATCGGTCTGGATACTGGACCTGCCACTCCGCTCTTCATCATGAAAATTGGTGCGGACATGAAGTCCCAGCATCGTCGCTTGGACAACTTTTCATTCCCTCACTCAAGATTAGTAAACTAGGTTGCATATCACATCAACGCCCTGGCCTTAATGCCATTTGATTGACAAAAACGGTGGTCAAAATAAAATTTCAAATTTTAATAATACAACCATGACAAAACTATATTTATAATGGGTTCTCTGCTTGAGGTCAAATGGATTAGTTCAGCTTACTCCGGCCATCATTTCGATGACATCATAAACGGATGATCCTATGGAGTTTCGAGTAAATTTAAAATGTGCGCGTTGTATCTCGTGGATATGCACTTTAAAATTAAAGTTATTCAATTTGGGCCTTGAAGACTCACCAGGAACATGCTCAAAGGGGATTGAAGAATCTACTTCAGGAAGTCACCACCAAGAGAAATGTGCGCCAATTGCATGTTAGCCATTGACGGAGTAGTTTTACTCGTAAACGATTCAAACGATGGAAATTCATTTTAAAGACAGCATTACATCTCCTCAAGCTTCTGAGTTGAAAATAGCATGTTAAATACGTAAGGCGAGGTGACAGAAGGTATCAATTAAAATAAGAGCTAGAATAATGCTAAAAACTAGTAATCTAACAAAACAATTTCTCAGCCTCGTTAACAGCTTTTTCGATCCCATTTCGTTAGCGGGAAAAATGACACTGCAAAAATACTTGTGCGACAGTTTATACCTCTCTACTCTTCTATATTTATCATCTCCTCGACCGTAGCAGGACGGTGCTTATAAATGTGGTTTCCAATTTAAGTTAGATATGTGACCAACAAATGGACCTTTAGCAATAAGCAATAATCTTGTGAGTGACTACCTAAGGATATGATCACTTCTGATGTAGGAGTAAGACAATAGAGGCTTCAATTCACTCTCCCAGTCGCACGGAAACAATTTCCCATTGACCCGTGTGGGGAAGGGAGGAGGGGAGCCACTCTTACCTCGGAGTGCTGGGCGTGGACCGCCGAGTACCTCTCGTCGCTCGAGTAAGTGGTAAGGCCGACGGTCAGCAAGTGGTAGTCCTTCCTCCGGATCCACGACACCTGTAAGCCACAGGAAGATCATTAGTGTCCCCAAGTTTTACAAAATAGAACACTTAAAATAGACAATCGGAAAAAGAAAACCCTCGTAGTCGCTAATGCTTTCGTGCGCCTGGGTGGCCGTTATAGCAATGTAGTCTCACGCCTGATTTGCAACTTTAATTGTAATGGATGGACTTTACATATAAATCAAAACCTCCTCTATTGCAAGAGAGCAAACAGTATTTCTTTATGAGCCCTGACAACCAGTGACCAGTGGGCGTATTTGTCGGATTGTCCCAAGAGGAGAACGGAAATTAATTCATGAATCTTAGGAAAGCTTTATGAAGCAAATTAATACGAAACTATTTGATGATAACATATTTAGGCGATGTCAGAATATCTAATTTTAAAGGCTATAACTAACAAGTTAATATCTCTGTTCGTCTAAACCCTTTTCACTGCATGGCATTGTCCTCCAATGACTCCTCAACATCGATTCCAAATTCGATTTTGAACGATAAAGTATGAACATTCTAGGCCATTATATGCCGTGCACACATAACCTGAACAGCGCTTTAGATTTTTCTCCTACAGGAGCATCGCAAATAATGGTAATAAGATTTGCAGCCTTGAGTTAATACTTTAAAAATGAAATCTGATGCCGGCACCTTTAAAGAAATAATGCGAACCCTTCGAAATTTTGTAATGGAGATTCATACTCCGATGTGGTGATTTCGCACATGAACATACCTATATCCGCGTGCATTTTTTGACATTTCTCGTCGATGGTAGTAATGCTCAGTCCATTCGGGATTGTAGTTGTCCTTTAGAGTTTCTTTATGTCAGACAAGGTCAAGAGTTGGCTGTTTGTACCTGTACATCGAGGGAAAAAATCACCTGCAATAGGTGGCATCCCTCTAGTTTAACTCACGCTTGTCGAGAAAACTTTGAGAGTAAATAATGACATACCTAGAGTTATTGATACAGTAAGGATGCTGATTTGCATTTGGCTACTAAATTCTTCCAGCCTCCTGGACTAAAACTTCCCGGCATTTTAAAATGTACACACGCATACGCACACACTCTTAAATACAGGTTTTAGTATTAATTATTTTGAAACAAATGTTTCCAATGTTTTTAAGTTTAGTTCAATCATGGTGCGAATTCATTCAACCTCACAATCTAACCATTTCAGAGAGTAAAAATCATTCGCCTTGACCGGGATCCCGGTCAAGGCGAATGATTTTTACTCTCTGAAATGGTTGCATTATAATGCACACATAGCGGGTGACTCTGTTAAAGTTACTATTACAGTTTCTTGAAATTTCTCACAATCTAAGTCAATTTCACGTGAGGTATTTTTTAAATTATGTCCGTTTGGTCATAAAAAATTCTATCCGAAAGAAAAAGTTTTTATTGACGGTGTTAGTTTTCTACAACCCTGCTTCAATTTTCTATGCAATCGCCGTTCACTCCTAAACCCTTTTCGTAACGCTACGCCAATGCCTTTGATCCCTCAGCATTGACGTTCGTCGCTGGGAAATTGAAACAGTCGACAAAAGTCGTCTTGGGTTCCTCGTCGTCCTCAAATCGCTGTCCAACAATCCATTCTTTCAAGTGCAAGAAGAGGAAATAGTCGCCAGGTGTAAGGTCGGGACCGGAGATAGTGGTCCCAAAATGCACTTCCACTCAACATCCTTTGCTCTTTGTGTTGGTCGGTAAGAATTTTAGGAACCCACCTTGCACACAATTTGCGTTATTCGAGCTTTTCCGTAACAATCGTGTAAATATTTGGTGGGTATTATGATAGGAAATTTATCAGCCGGAACACTAATCGACGATCTTCGATCAGATCGCAGATTTCGGTCCACTTGCTGAGCGATTTCATCGCCATGGACCTGTCACTCCGTCTTCATAACGCACATTTGTGCGGCTATTTTATTTTTTTTAGTCTTAACACCATTCACTCATTACTTTTGGCCCATAAAATAGGCAGCACATCTCTTGATTAATTTGTGCCGCTGATGAACCTTTTGCACACAAATCTCGACTCACAGCACACGCACTTAACACCGGGCGGGAGCAAGGATTTCCGTGGGCATTATTATCTGCACTCACCGACTGGCATACGACTACTGATTCAAAACAAAAACTTTGTTGGCTTCAGAAACAATCAATAGATGCCGCGGCATGAGTACAAATTTGTTCAGAGCTGCTATTATTTAAATATAAGAAAACGGCCCGTACCTTTCGAAGGGCACAAACCACTGGGATACCAAACGGTATAAGGACAATTTCCATTAAAATGCCATAACGATACATTTCCCTTGCGTCTCCCAAAAAAAACCCAATCCAACACTGAAATAGGCACCTCTTCATCTGTTTATACTTTCTTCCTGTCTATCCTATTTCTGCCCCTTCCTCGTTTGCCTAACATCCTCCTCTGTATCACAGCCTTCAATATTCCATTGCCAATCAATATGCTTTGAATCTATTTTTCCTGCCTCCTTATGATTTCTCCCAACAATGCCCTCTCCTCCCCATCATACACAGCACTTCCTCATTTGTTTTCCTTTCTATCCACTTCACCTTCTCCAACCTTCCTCACACTCACATTTCAAAAGCCTCCAATCCATGCCTATCTATCATCCAGCTTCCATGACCATATTTCTGTCACATTTCCTCCACAAATGCGTTGATCAGCATACATGATAATGGACATCCCTGCCTTACTCCTCTTCCTAACACTGCACATCCGGACTCTTCATCCGCCACTCTGTGGATAGAGTCTGTGGCATACATGTGATCGTGTGTAAGTCTCGTATCCCGCAAATATACGTACTCCTAGTTTCGGCAATGCATTCCATTCAATTCACTTTATCAGACTTTTTATCGAAATCTACGACACAGACAAATACATTCTGTTTGTACTCCATGTCCCTTTCTTCATACCTCAGTGACCTCATTACTGCTATGGAATCAAGTGTATCTCTGTCCTTTCTGAACCCAAACTGATCATCCTCTTATTGATGATCCTGGGAACAACTACTAACGAAATCAAAATGATTGTTCTATAGTTAAAACTAGGAACGAACACTAATCTGATGAAGTTTTCTGGCCAAATGTTTCTCTCAGAAATACAACGCATTAGTCCATGAAAACTCTTCCTCCCAAATTTCCCACAGCCTTAACTGAGTTCCGCAGGAATGTTGTCTACTCACACGGCTTTATTTGATTTCAACTCCCTTAATGTCCTCGCTATCAAGTACGCCTGAACCTAAGCTATTCTCAACTAAATAATATATAGTATTCTATGCCTGACCTTGCTGTCCTTGATGTTTTTAATGGACAGTTCTTCTATATTCCCGTCTATCTCCTTTGACTCTTTTCTGGTTCAATTAATATTTTTCCTGATTTTTCTCTGAATTTTATCACAAATTTTCGTTTCTGTGTCCTAACAATATCGTATGTTAATCTTCTTGAATGGCGAACCGATTTCACCCTTCCTCTGCAAACTTTCCATATCCTCGCACTCCGTCTTCCACCACGTTTCTTTTGCTCTATTTGTTACCCGCCTCAGTTTATTATAAAACTCTTTAATCTTACTTCTTCCTAATTCTCTATTTACATTCTTCCATTTTCTTCTCTCATCTATCTTCGTAATCATCTATAATTTATAGTTTTCTTATATTCTTCCGATTTACTGCTCCTATAGTTTCCTTTCAGGTTTCCGATATCCCTTTTTTGATTTGTCCCCGTTTTTTCTGTAGAATATCCAGCTCCCTGTCTTCAGTCGTGATTTTCTCTACAGCTTGCTGGTACTACTTCCTTTTCATTCCAGTTGATGCTCTACATTACATTCCAGTTAATGTTTACTCACTGCTGCCTCACTCACATTTCATTTCCTAACCCGCCGCCCTTGCCTTATCTTTTTGAAACGGACGCTTCACTTCATGACTACTATATTGTGATCAGAGTCCGCATCCGCTCCCGGGAAACTGCGACTTTATCACGCTGTTCCTAAATCTGTGCCTAACCAGAATCTAATCTAACTGATACCTTTCTGAGTCACCTGGCGTTTTCCATGCACACCTACGCCATCTGCGGTTTCTAAACTAAGTGTTGGTTATGATTAATCCCTGTCTTCTGCAGAACCAAATTGCTTTCTCCCACGGTCATTCCTCATACATAAACCGTGGTCTCCAACATCACCACCATCTATCTTCCTTAGCTTACCGTCGCATTTCAATCCTCATCACTATCAAATGTTTCCCTGCAGGAAGACAAGCGATCATGTTCTCTAACTCATCGTATATCTCATCGACGTCTTTCTCCTTGTGGTTGCTCGGTGGTATGTATACCTGGAACAATGACCAAGTTCGTCGTTTCTGCTTTATTCTCTACTAGTAATACTCTATCCGTTGCTTGCTCTATGTTGCTTCTTACTATATTTTTATTCAATATTATGGCAACCCCTCGTTGGATCTCGTCCCCTTCACTGTATATTACTCTACTCGTATAACTATCACTCCAGAAATCCTCGCTATCCTTCCATCTGAACTCGCACACCTCTAAAACATCTGTATTTCCCCTCTCCATCTCTCGCTCTATATTTTATAATTTTTATGATCTCGTCATTGTTTTGACATTCCATGTCTCTATTCAGAATTTTCTTGCGTTTTCTGTGGCGCTGCTGTCTTAAGCAATATGAAATTGTGACTTATAAGGAAGGTAAGATGCGGTAGGTAAGCGAAGGGTCCGGTGACCATTGATGAAAATTGTTATCTAATAGGAGAAAAATTTGCGGGTAACCTGACCTTAATGTCCATAAATTTCACATTATTCAAACAAAATGGATAATGTTTGCAAGAAATGCTCATTTTCATGACTAGAGGGTGGCTGAATTTCGCATCAACAAATAGAGAAATGAGATTTTCAGAAAAATATACAAAAGGATGTACTCATGCGTGAATCTATTCAAAGGGACTCTTTAGATAAGGAGAGCCTTGCAAGGGTCAGAGGAGCAAAAAATAATGCACGAAGGAGACCACGAACGCGTTAGATGCGAGGGAAGGACTGAGTCAGCGGAAAGAAGTCAGGGAATGGCGAGTGGATTTGCGGAGGAGAAAAATACGTTTGGCTCTTGTGAGCACTTCCCTTTAAGTAAGACGCGTTCTCAAATGCCTTAAAATCTTCAACTGATTACAACCCAGCGCAAAACATTCATTTTCCATTTTGTCTCCAAACTCACCGCTGACCCTCTTTGATTTGAAATAAATTCCACGATGCGAGCTGCATTGTGATTTCTTAGTGTTAGGGGAACATGTTGTAGTACACCTTTACTGGGTTTTGTGACAAGATTCACATGGTCGGTAAAAGAAACAACTTTTTTGGGATTCACTGATGTAGAAAAGTGGGCTGATTTAAAAAAAACACCTCATGCTTGAGAAATTCGATGTCGTTCGCATTATTTGAATATTTTTTTAAAGTTGAGCACCAGCAAGAAACACACTTCCAAAATAAGTCTCGGCATTCAAGTAGTGCTTTTTGAGACGATGGTTCGTGGAAGAGCCACATACTGACCATTAAACCAGTAATTGATAGAAATATACTCTATATTTGAAACCTATCTCATGATCTCTTACATGTAACCTTTGTACTCAATGATATACAATTTTCTCATTACATATTCTATTTATTGAGAGTTCAATGTGGTTCTTCAAAATAATATGTTTATGAACTGTTCTCAAGTACTAATAATATGTTAGTATTTAAACTGTGATGATTTGAAGAAGAAAATAATACTGCTGTTAGATATCCAACATATGATGGGAATGCAGAGTTAACGAAACGGATGTTTTGCAAGTTTATTTCGGCAGATTTTCCGCCTAATGAGTCAGCAACATCTGTAAAACACTTCGCATGCTCATCAAAAGTTTTTCAAAATATCGGTCTCCCGACATCTCTAACGCATCTTACTTACAGCTTATTACAAACCTGGCGCACGCAAAAATATCGAGGACAGAGTATACCTTGCATCTCTGTTTATTTTGTAAATTTAAACTGCCAGCAGAGTTCAGTACGATACGTGACCTCTTCGATTTGTGAAACCGTCGGGACGACCGTGGCCAAATTGTATCCCTTATTCGCAGATTTGACCGACCAAAGAACTATTCAGCTCCCCGTTTGGATACGGAGTGAGATGGGAACGGGAACCAATACGAGTATTATCAGCTTCATCGTATGCACTGAATAGAGAGAGAGAAATTTAATCCCATTGAGGTATCCGGAGTCACACAACTGCATATCCGAGAGAGTGGTCGCGTGTGGTCCTCGCCTTCCGGTCCTGACCGTTTTCCACATGAATATCAAGGCAAATATATCCCGTCGGAGACCAGGAAACATTTCGAGCGAGAATGGCAATTACATAATGGCGTCAAGAGGTCCGCTTATTAGCAGCCGCGTAGCTCTTACTTAGTTTAATGGGACTCGGTGTCACAGTCCCATTTCTTCCAACTGCAATACCAATATTAAAACTTCAGCTTTCGCGAGGGAGCCCGTTCCGAGCTTGCATTTATTTTTATCCCTTTTAATGCGAAAAGTGCGCGCAGTGCTTAATTCGTCGCGGCGCGAGCACCTTTCCGATGGTAAAGTAGGACAAAGTCGGGTTTCCTCCGGAACGAGGTCATGCGCCAAGGGGGAGAGGGTGCGGCGGCTGAAAGCACACACACGCACGCTAATACGCACACACAGCGCAGCCGTCCTCCCCTCGCCCCAGGTGCACGGCTGACGCGATATCCGCCCCCTCCCTCCGCTTCGTCCATCTGCGGAAGAAACACAGCCTCTCTCCTCCGAGCGAGCGGAGCGACGCGATCGAAGCCCGCCCAGTTCACCCTTCGGCGGCCGGGAAGGATGCGGGGCCGACCGCGGCACCGCACCCGGCCGACCACGCTCGCGAGCTTGACCCCCCGCGGTTTCCAAATCACGTAGACAACTAATGAACACTTCTACGCACCTTGACCAGGAAAGATAAGAGTGTGAAATGGTTTGCTGGGACGCATGAAAACAAAAAGATTCGTAAGTGAAAGGTGAAATGAATTGCTGGAAACATTGGAAATAAGTTTGCAGGTGACGCCTCGCTAGTAATAAATGGAAAGAATGGGAGGGGGTCGAGTAGCAGGACGGAGACGACCGGGACAGACACAAAATCCCCGGCATGGGCCCCGGAAAGAGAAGGAAATCTGAAAATTAGGGGTCTCATTTTGAGACCACAGAGAGTTGCATTACTAATACACGTAATCACTAAAAATTATACGAAGAACTGTCTCAGCTGAAACTTACTGGACTTTCACCAAGGGATCTTTAATATTACAGAGTGGAAATCAGGGTAAAAAAATTGAACAACTTGAATCATATTAATAACAATCGAAGATATGAGGAGGAAAAATTTACGAAAATATAATAAAGAATATGAAGGGACGAATTACAAAATATAAGGGAGACATGCGCGTCTTCCCAATGTGACGACGAATTAAGTGTGAGGATCTTAAGTGCTGTGTCATCCAGACGCCAACGAGACACGGTAATTTTAAATTCATACCAATCAAAAGTGTTTAGGCGGCTTCAAGAGGAAGGGCGATGCAAAACTTGCGGAGCGGAGGCTAAAGAGTATGGCACTAAACGTGTGCGGCATGTGAAAACCATAGTAACCAACTCGCAGTTCAGTGTCACGGGTGAAGGGAGAACTTACCTAGGGTTCAGCCCTCAACGGAGTGAGAAATTCACTCAAAATAAGGGTAATAAGAGGGGGGGAAGTACTTTTCTGTGTACTGCCCATGGTTTCCCAAGCAGATGTAATACCCGTTAGGCCACATAACTTGGGTTAAGCTGGCGGTCCACAGAGACATCACCGGCAATCGAACTCCGGCTATCCGGCCAGTTGCTCAGTGATCTGTCGGCTCACCTACCACACCCTGCGTGAGAATGTGGAACATGTGCGGAATGAGAATTCTGACCAACTAAGGAAATTATTATTATAGGTAGTCTACCGGTTAAAGTAGGTTTTGGATGGATACAGCTTCAAAATATTTCTCGTCTCATTACAAAAACACAACCCAATATCCTACTCTACAAGACCCTCTTAATCTCTGTGTACTTCCTTCATCCCTATCCTGTTCCTGCCCTCTCCTCGTTTGCCTAACATTCTCCCCTCAACCATAGTCTACAACATCCCACTGCCGATCAAAATGGTTTTCATCCATTTTCCCTGCCTCCTTATGGATTCTTCCAAAAATCCCTTCTCCTCGCTCACTATACCTATCACTTCCTCGTTTGTTTTCATTTCGGTCCATTTCACCTTCTCCATTCTTTTCCACGCCCACATTTCCACACCCTCATTTCTTTTAACCCACCTTTCCTCAAATCTACGCCTATCATACTGCTTTAGTGACCATGTTTGGGTGTCTCACATAACTACGCTCCATATCAAAGTTATGACGAGCCTTTTCTTAACATCCTTACTCAATGTCCCTGCCATTAATTCCTGTCTCCTGGTGAAAGTATTTTTGCCTAATGCAATTCTCACCTTATGTCCCTGCTACATTGACCATTGTGTTCCAAAATACTTCCGAGATACGTAAACTGTTCCACCCGCTCTAGTTTTTGCCCGACTATTTTAATGTTAACCTTGGTCTTCCTCTTTCTGAAAATCGCATAACCTTTGTTATACTTATATTAATTGTCATCCCATATATATCGCACTGAATTTCCAATTCAGCTACACCCCCTGCCACACACCTTTTTTGGTGGCTCGCAGGGTATTTATGTAGATGTAGATGAACTACTATCCCAAGGTTTTCTGGGACAGTTAACCATCGCCTGTGATTAGACACAAATCCAATATATTAGGACGCTCATATTTACACAGAAAGGGTTTTAATATTTTGAATGTGTGATTACTGGCGAGAGATTAACTTTCCCCGTAAATCAACCTACCAATGTCATTCCCTTTTTTTTACTTTTACAGTGGTTTAAAAAAAACCCTTTACGGTTTAATGAAATATTATTTAATACATTCAGTCGAAAAAGACGCCGTGAGAAGGTCAATTTGTCTTTTCCTTATAATTACTTTATTAAAATCGCTAATAATATCAGCTACTGCCCCAAAGCTTGCTATCACCCGACGCCCACGATCGGGAAAATATCATATATCGGTTGGCGTTAGCCTTCGTTTGATATTAACTAGATGTTGATGTATTAATTTCCCAGGCGATGAAATTCTATGCTGAAGGATCAAAGGTATTGACGTAGCGTTACGAAAAGTGTTTAGGAGTGAACGGCGATTGCGTAGAAAATTGAAGCAGGGTCGTGGGACACCGTCAATAAAAACTCTTTCTAACGGACACAAATTTTTTATGACCAAACGGATTTTATTTAAAAAATATCCTTCGTGGAATTGATTTGGATTATGAAGTTGAATGAATGCGCACCTATGGAACTTAAAACATTGGAAACATTAAAGAATTCTGCATGTCCGGGTTTTCACCGCGTTGTTGTTTGAAGCCGACAACAGTTTCGCCGAAGTTTCATCCGGCGTCTTCAGGTCGAAGAGCCGACTTCGACCTGAAGACGCCGGATGAAACTTCGGCGAAACTGTTGTCGGCTTCAAACAACAACGCGGTGAAAACCCGGACATGCAGAATTCTTCAAGCCACCGCCGCGAAAATCTACGCAGCCATATATTGGAAACATTACTTTCAAAATAATCTTTTCAAACTGATGTATTGTTAAATATAAATAAAGCAGTCAGAAGGCCAGCTTGAAAATGTTTCTGCCGATCAGGTATATTTGATTTCCTCAGATTTCATCGCAATTTTTATTGCTTACCGTCTGGAATTTTCAAATTCACGTTTCTCAGAGGAGCAGGGTTTTACTCTGCAGAGGAAATGATCTGTCCTCTTTGTAGGGCGTCGGATTTTGATTTGCAAATTTTTTTGCGAGAGCTTTTTCCAAAATATTCAGCTTGTAAACCATCACTGCGGTGTTTTAAGGCTACGTAAACTCTTACGCGAATTCACAAGACAAATGTAGTCAGTATCTTTCAGCTCAGCGCCAAGAATTTGCGAACGCGGCACTTAAAAAAATTTAGTTCATTGTGTAACTACCGTCGAAAAAAATTGCTTTACATCTATTTCTCCAAAAAGATAAAATGAAACGAATCTCTTTTTTCGCGTTGTGGACAGCTCTCCTCTTCCATCGGAAGTCATTCGGTTGGGGGCGGAATCCGCGCCGTCCCCAACGCGAACCCCCCAGGGGTTCACCATCAGCCGACTGCAGGCGAGATCCGCCGGCCCCGATCACCGCGGCCACGCCATTATGCGAGCTCGAAGCCTGTATCGCCCTGAAACAGACTTGGCGCGAATTACGGCCGCCGCGGAGCCATAAATCCAGACCACAAATTTTCACGCAAGACTGAGCGGGCTGGGAGTGACGACAGTGCGGGGGGGAGGAGGTGCTCCCTGGTGGCGGCGCTGACCCTCGGTCGTGGGCGGTGGGCCTGGGGTAGGGAGGGAGGGGCGGGTGAGGGGAAGGGAGGGGAGGGGGCTCCTCGTCCGAGAGGCGATGACGCCAAGACGATATCGATGTTTTCCGAAAATCGACAATTTTATGCCGGGGTGGGTCTTCCGTCATATCGGAAAATTATGTGCAATATCCAATGCTGTCGACGCACACATCTAAAAAATATGGAAGAATTATCGATTAATTGAAACCAATATTTTAAAAGATGTTTTTTCGAATAAAACAAAGTTTCCTGAATTATTTTTAGATGAAAGCAGAGCATTGCTACAGTGAAAATTTGTCATGGACTCTATATTGAAATGCGGGAGCTACAAAGTTATAATTTGAAAGCAACCCAAAATTTTTAATAGAGAGAAATTTGGCAGTTAAACTTTAGTGGCTATGTATATTGTAAAAGATAAAATACTACAGGTCACAAATCAAGTTGACTTCAAGTCAGCTTTAATGGAAATTGGAGGGATTATTTTCCATTTTTAAGTACAGGAGAAACACTAAGGGAAATTCCACATGTGAGATTTGTACGAACCAATAAGAACTAGCAAAATTTAATACATTTACCTTTAAGTGGATAAATCACTTGCAATTACATTAACTGAAACATAGGCATGCTTCGATGCGACAATCAATGACACCTCGCAGCCATCTCGCATAGCATTGCATGAAACGGTAATGGAAAATCCCGAAGAGGAGGACACGTGAGCAGAACGTTCTTGCATGACAGCAAAGTTTCTATGAGGCACAAATCAGCCAGCGAGCACTTAACAAATTCTGATGACCTAAGAGCTGAGAGGAGCTGCTAATGTTACTTCCTACTAAACGCCAAATGGCGATCGGAAATTTAAATAAATTTAGAAATAACCATAAAATTAACGTACGTTCATTAAGTACGTTCCTGAAGATGCTACAGTGTAGCGAAACTAGTAGAAAATAAATAAGTTATTTTATGTGGAAGCTGCAAAGTTATTTCTGAAACTCCTGTTCGCAATGGATTTCCACAAAGTCTCGGCCTCAACCATCAGTCACAACCATAAAATTGAAAAAAAGAAAAATATTTACCAATAACATATTTGAAAAATCAGAGGAAATTCCAAAATATCCTATTTTTGAATCGAGTTCAAATTGGTGGAATCTCGAACAAAGAGATTAATAAAAAATTTAAATTCTTATTAAATAGTAATTGAATAAATAGAGAGGCCGTTAATCGCGCAGCTAGTGGGAGAGGCAATCAGAAAGCAAACAAGAAGAGATGGCATCCGAGGCACAAAAGTGAATGGACGGGGGAACTTAAGATGCTCCAATTCCTAGGCGAAACCGCAATAAGACGCGAGGGTCGTTCTTGAATGCAATGGATAAATTATTTCAAGGATATATCGAGAAAATCAATAGGAAGAAAATTAAAACCCTGCAAATGGAAAGGGAGAGCTCGCTCACTTACAGTTGACTGAAAAAGGAGAATTAGGAAGGATTAATTTCCCCCTGCTCCGGAAAGAGGAGCATGCCATGGGATGGATGGAGTGACACTGGCCATTATAGGGCTCTAGCCAAGAAGGGGACTTAAACTGCGACCAAAAAATTTGCGATTAACACTACCCCGCAAGAGAAGAGATTTAGAACTTGCTAGGGAAGAATTGAGATACTAAAATTTGTCCTGGAGATCACAGAAACAAAGATTTCCACAAGTGAACGATGAAAATGTGCAAAATTAAGCATTGGGTTTCGCCAAGTGTCACGTGTCCATAAAGTTTTACGACCAGAGAGTGTAAATCGAGAGCAGTGATGAGACTGAATCGACGTACATGGATAGCGTTAATATTCATCGAGCTTCTTTGTTTCTTTCATTGCCCGAAAGCGGTTTATTTGGAAAAATGAGGTTGGCTTTTTTTGATAAAAATCCCCAAAGTAAAATAAACACCTTTCAACACACGTGCTTTTTTTTGATTCGATGATTTGAAGCTCTCCTTTGTGAAAATTCACAATCACTGAATAAATTAACTAGGTATTTTTTCACACAAAAACACTTTATAATGCTACCGGTTTCAACGCATAGGCGACATCATCGTCAGTTAACTGATGATGATACCTGATGATGTCTATTGTGCCTATGCGTCGAAACCGGTAGCATTATAAAATTATTTGTGTGAAACAACAGCAAGTTTATTCATTCAGTATCACATGATTTTCTTTTGTGAGGAATATTACATCAAATATTTTATAGCCATGTTTGATATTGTGATTATGTGAAAACATATCCATTCTCTATCATTTCATCTGGGACCACTGTGGAGGAAGAAAACAATGTCAACACACTAGCGGCACCTGTTACGCTACTTCTACAACTTCGGTTGACAAGTGGAAAGCCGCCCTCTGTTGTCGCATTGCTCAACATTCGACCTTAGGCTTTAGGGACAAACCAGGATCCGCCGATAAATATTACGACAGTGGATGCCATTTTATGCCATGGGGTAATACTAGAACAGTGAAGGGTACCACCGCTACTTTGTAAGATTTAAATATTTTTCGGAACTCCTTCAATTAGTTTGTAGAAATGTTGAACGCCTTTCAAATGCCACTTGTAGGCTATAGTATGCATGTATAGTCGTAGTCGATGTCAGCTATCGTGATTTTCTCGAGGGTGTGACTGCACGAGCGCCGAGGTGTCTGGGCGAAACACAACTCGCTTCACATCAACAGGAGGGGCTCCAGCAGGAAGCGCAGGCGACCCCTCAGAGCCAGCAAGAGGGCCCCAGGGGCCTGCGACCGCCCTACCCGCAATCACTCACCATGCCGTCCCCGATATTCCGCACAACGCAGGGCACCAGGGCCGTGCTGCCCATCTGCGCCGTCACCGTGGTGGAGTTTCCCGTGGCAAAGTAGAGCGGCCCCGCGGGCGGGGGCGGCTGGTCTTCGGCAAGCAGGGCCGGCAACCCGGCGGAGTCTTCGTAGTCGAGGCCCGCCGCAGGGGGCGCGTCCCCCTGGGGATGAGGGGAGGGGTCGTCGGGGGGGGAAGGTGGGGTCAGGAAGGGATTGAGGAGGAGTGGGGGGCGTCGGAAGGTGGCGGGGGGCGGCGTTGAGAAAGGGGACGGGGCGGCGGGGAAGTCGAGGGCGGCGGCGCCTGCGGGAGAGAGAGAAGAGTCGGATCACTCGGAGCGGCCGAGGTAGGGCGCCTCTAACCGCGCCAATTAGGCGCTAATTCAAGGCTGATTAGCCGAGGGGGCACATCTGCCAAGGGAGTGAGTGGCAGATCGATTGCGACACCCAATCGGGTTTATCAGATGGGAATCCTTATGTAACCCTTTGGAAATATGGAGTAGGCACTCAATAAGCATCCGCTCCGCCTTAAATATCCTCCCTCTGGGTAGGTCCGCCTTCTGGACTGGATGAGAGCCTTCTCTCGCCATCTTCTCCGATGAGAAGAGCGTGCGGGTGGCGGGGAGGGGTGGAAGTGGGGCGGGGATGGAGGAGGACACTGATTGAATCGCATTTGCTGGCGATCAAGCTGCCGTCATTCAGTTAATGCCGTAGGTGTTGTCAATGGTGTTCTCTCTGACAGATCCACGTGAGAGGCATGACACGAAGATTAATCATGATAATAAGTCACAAAAGTGGGAGGTCTGTGGTATCATGTTGGTGTGGGAAGACATGAAATGGAGCAATTGATGCAGTTTGGAAGGATTTTGTGGGGAAATGAGCGATAGAAAATAAGGAGATGACAGGATACAATTAACTACTATAAAAGGATGTAGTGAAATGATGTAGTTCTGTTTCACTACATGCTTTTATAATTTTCATTTATTTGTGTGATTGACGGGTCACTGACATCGGAGGGATCCTTGTAAACCAACAGTGTATGTGTGAATGTGATTCACGAGAGTGAAAGTTATTTCGTAACACACCCTAGTGATCGAGTGGTTGTAAGTTTGTTTTATTATTGATTCTTTTTATTATTTATTTTGGCTTTTGTGTGCGATTGAGGTATACGTGGGTCACTTTTTTCCCTATTTCTCCCCTTACTTGTATTTTTTTCTTCTTTTTCTTTTTTCTTACCACTTAGTGCCAATAAAGTTTACGATCTCGGACTTTTTTTTGTATTCATTGATTCACGACCGTATCTTCGTTCCTTATGCATTTAAATTGTTAAGTTTAATTCGCATTTTTCAATGAAAATTTCATTTCTTAGAATAAATACCCTTTGTAATTATATACTGGCATGACGATTGGCCAGCGCTGCTTCTAAAGAAACTGGAGAGACGCATGTCCTGGTTGCATCTTATAATCTCAAAAAAAAACTTTTAAATGCGTGCATCAAGACACTCTTGAGCTCAAAGCTTCCGATCTCGGAATATTAAGAAATTTTTAAAAGTCGAATTCCCTACTTTACCGTCTATTGTATGGCTCAACGTTTTGGATAATCTTATAATTTCTCTGCTAGAATAGAGCAGACCGAGTCTTTTGAATTTTAAAGCTTCCCCTTTACTAGTCACAACAATTCCGAATCATCTAAGAAGATATTCCTTGGCATTTTCTAAATTAGAAAGATTACTCCTCCAGGTAACAGCTACAACCAACAGTCGTAATTATTTAGCAATCATTTTGTGCGTTTTTTATGGCATTCAGTTTCCTAAAAAAAGCCTAGTTTCCTAGAAGA
The DNA here is from genome assembly GCA_037158775.1 of Hetaerina titia. NCBI lineage: Eukaryota > Metazoa > Arthropoda > Insecta > Odonata > Calopterygidae > Hetaerina > Hetaerina titia. The sequence goes on along the minus strand of CM073768.1, from coordinate 12,329,465 downwards.
CGTTTTCCGTTCAGCAATAAACTATTAAAGGCATCCGCAGAATTCCCATTTGAACACCAGGTAAGCCACACCTGGCATATTTTCTATTTATAATATATTCGTCTATTTTTATACTTACCTAATTCAGTAAAAAATTCTTTTCTTTCAAAAATGGCTTCAATAATCATCTTCCTCGCTCCAGAAATAACATTCTACAACCAGCAGCGCTTATGTACAGTTTAGGCTCGAAGGACTTAACCACTTTTAACGGTGAGACTTTTTTACCATATTCGCTGGTTGATTCACCAATATTTTAAGCAAAGAAATCTTTAATAAGCAAAGATTACAACAGTTCAAAAGAGATCCAATTAAATCCTTGGAAATCGTATACATTTTACTCTCTGAGAAAAAGACATTCACCGGAGAAAAAGAAGATCAAACTTGTACGTCGCTGTCTTTCACCTAAGCTCCATGAATTTCAATGCAACAATTTCAGAGTGTAAAAATCATTCGCCATGACCGGGATCCCGTTCATGGCGAATGATTTTCACACTCTGAAATTGTTGCATTGAAATGCATGTTAGCGGATGACTCCGCTAAAAGTTACTGTTGCGGCATCTCCCGCAGTTTCTTGAAATTTCTCCATGAGTTTGTTTGTATATAAGATGGCTGGCTATATCGAGGAAAATCAAGCGGTCGTTCGAATATGCACTTAAAATGAAAATGAGGGGAAATTGGTGAATCGCAAAATGCACGTAGCACACATTATTACAAGAATGATTAATAGTTATTAATGAAATATGACAAGGAAGAAAATGTTTGAATCCATTTATGTCCAAGAGTACGAGTATAGGCAAATCACGCAGATGCAGGGATATTGGCATCTAATAGCCCTTGAGTCCGTGAAAAATATTTGTTTTCCAAAGCAAAAGTATGAAATTCTACTTCAATCAAAATAAATTGCAGGAATTTATTCGTGAACGTATAAAATAAATCCAGCTAAAACGTGAAGTGCACACCGTTCAAGAGAAAAGAATCTAATGGAGTATAACGTCCGCGGAATGCATGATTTTTTCAGTTTCAAACCAAAAACTTACGAATATAATGATCATGTGTAAATAAAGTAATTTTTGCATAATGCATTGAAATAACTTATCACAGACATTCTCCAAAATGGTGAATATTAATCAATATTGTGCAGCTCACACACACACCATGATCTTCGTTTTGACGCTAACACGCAAGTATTAAAAAAAATAATTAATCGTAATGTACGGCTTCCGTTTATAAGGCGGATATTCATTTTAGCGGTCCATTTTCACAAGAACTAGAGAACAGAGTGCGGATTTAAGCATGGTGAAAGATTCAACAATGCCGGAAGACTATAGGATTAAATTGGCATCATGGATTCCATTATTTTCTGGTTAATTTTGCATTCACAATAAAGAAACGGAAAAGAAGATATAAAACATCGTAACATCAACGTCCTTCTATTGAGGGTAATTTCTCTAAAACGGAATGCCATGTCAAGGCCATTGATAGCACGTGCCTACAAGGGCATCACGAATTTGTGATAGGTGCGGTTGCAGTTGCACAAATAATCGTCATTCCTAGACTAAAAAGATTGATACGTTTAATGATATAATTGCGGAAAATCTCAATTTACGTATTGTTGAGGTCGATGCGAAATAATGAGGAAATTTAAATTTTAAATGTGTGCACTACAATTTGACAGTTGAAGTAAAACCCAATGATATTTAAAGCTTAAAAGTAAAATTTTTGGCACATAATATTTTCTTAGATTCAGTAATTTTCAGATTGAAACGGAAACTCTTTCCTGATCTACTTATTGTTTATTTAAAATTGGAAGTTCCAACTGTTAGCCTCATGAATCGCTAATTTCTCGCTTATTTCGCGATTGATTGAGTGATAAGTAAAAAGTAGCTTTTTTGCTAAAATAATCTGATTTGTCAGCGCTGCTGATTCCCATTTCATAATTACGCTTTAAAAAGATTAATGCAGGAGAGTGAAGAGTCTTTCTGGCAATCCATCTTCTGGGAAAATATTGCTAGCTTTGATAACACCGGTACGGAATTAGAGGTATTCCATGTTGCATAATTTAATTTACCTGACGAAAAACGACGATTCAATCTGTCCACGCCGCTGAAACTCCATAAAAGGCATTGCCGCACTAATGGGCTTCATCCGAGCGAAATTGAAGCAGCTGCGTCGACGAACTGCCCACATTTGAGGCAGGCTGTTGCCTGTCGAGGGGCCATAACGGAGAGGAAGTGAGGTAGGCGGCACGGCTAAACACATCACTGCAGGCGCATGCTCGTCCTTAAGGCGGGAGTGGAAGGCGTTGAAACTCCAGGGCAGACTCGTTGAAAGCGATGGTATCGAGCTAATTACGCTGTGCACGAAGTAAGTAGGAAAGATCATTGATTTCTCCCAGGCACAATGATAAATACAAAAGGAATAATGAATCATCCCGGCATCCACGGAGCTCTGCCCTCACGGACTGTTCCCGTGTCCTCTGCTACGGGAGAGGAAAGGATATCCGCCAACGGTAATAAACATACGACGACGCCACCTGCATCTCAAAAAACATTATATACGGCCTCTTCTGTAACTTCTGCCCTGCCTTCTACGTGGGCGTGTGCATCACCCACCCTTTCCCTCCGCATGAATAGCCACTACTATTCCACCAAATCTCCCATCTTCCTTAATTCTCATCCCTACACACACTGCTTCCCACGACTAATCTTTCGATGACTGCTTCTCTGTTTCGGTGATTGAAATCCATCCAAAGTCTGCAAGTAGCATAGAGGTGAGAACCCGCGAGATGGTATATACAAAGAGTGTTCCAAAGGTTTTGCAATTATTTTTAAAAAGTAATTTACGAACATATTTGCACAAACACTAAAAATTCTTCAAAGTACTGTCCTTGGGCATCTACACTTTATATATGTGTGTGTATGTATATATCTTACATTTACAAAAAATATATATTTGTATATATACACACAAGTATATACAAATATACTTGTACTATATGTGGGTCGAGGTAGCCCATGGGGTACAGCGTTGGACTACTGACCGGAGGGCCCGGGTTCGATTCCCGCGCAAACCACTCTGGGCATCTGGAGCTCCACCCAAACTATATAATATTTCGGGTACCAGATCTTCCTGGGAAACCATAACCTGTACAGGGAAAGGAACTGACCCCCCTACCCTGATCTGTGAATTGCACATTCCATCGGGCTTAGTACTGGGTGAACTCTACCATCACCCACCCAACCGACCTTCGGGTTGATTACTGTGTTTATGGTTTTTTTATATACTATATATTCATTCACATGGATATAGATAGAAGGAATAGTGATAGGGACACATAAAGGACGAGCACAGGAATGTTAAAATTAAAAACCCCCAACCAAGATCCTAATACAGTATAGTGTATTTACAATATTCTAAAATTACAATTAAAACAAAAGTACAAAAAAAATTAATATTATTTTGTACAATATAGTACAATTAACGTAATGTGTATGCAAATGCTTCGTATTATTTAAAAGTTCACACTTATTTTTGACTTGTATGAATCTAGCTTGGTAAGACATTTAGTTTTTAATGACCATTCTCAAAAGCTTTACCTTGTCGCTGTCACTATTCGCTTCTATCTGAAGCCAGTGATTTATATGCTAGTAGGATTTATAGTTTCAAAGTTCAAAGTAGATTTATAGTAATCAAAAGTACACTAGAAGTTACACATTCCTGTCTCTTTCCCCACAATTTCTGCTTCATTAGGCTATTGAAGCCGTGATTTATTATTATAGTTAATTTACCTGTGGAGGTAGGTTTTGGATGGACACCAGCTGCCAAAGAATTCTCTTGTCCCTCTTAACAAAACCCAACCCAACATCCTACTCTGCAACAAGCCCCTCTTAAACTCCGCATACTTCCTTCCTCCCTTCATCCCGTGCAAATCCCTATCCCTGCCCTTTCCTTGTTTGCCAAGCATTCACCCCTCTATCACTGTCTTCAATATCCCACTGCCAATCAATAAAATGTACTCTGCATCTATCATTCCTGCCCTGTTTGGATTTCTCCCATTAATCCCCTACCCCTGAGATGACGACCGCGGAAGCCTTTCCTTCCCCACCGCCGGGCACGACACACGACCAATTGGACTGAGTCCTGTAGGTGCCAGGACTCATGTTCTGTATAGTGTCCATCATAAAAATCCTGGGATTAACAATGGAGATGGTTTCCCGTTGCCTTCCTCAGTGATATGTTTAATGTGGCACCATCACTCAATGGCCGCCCGCCGTACTGGTGTCAGACGTCTTTGCAGCCGCCTCGCTGAGGCATCGATGTACTCGTACGTCGTTTTGGCTTTTTTAAAACATCAATAAGTTTGGCTTTTATGGAGGATCGTCCTCTTTTCATTTATTTCTTCTGAAACTTTTTAATTTGTTCTCCTAATGAGCCAACTGGCTTTTTTAGTAATTATCCTTCAGAATAGCATTTCGGTTTCACACAGCCAATTGTTTTCCTGCATATCCATTTCTAAACGGACATGTCCGAGAATATTCCATGCGAAGGTTTCCACAGATCTTTTTCTTGTGCCATTGAAGAGGTGATTGTTGACGAGGAGTTTATGCTTCGTGAGAAACGTTTGTTTATCCGGGCGCTTTTTTCTTTGTACTCCCGAAACTTTATATGTTCACCGCTCATTCAACTGCCCGGTTGGCAGGTTTCTCTGAATTATTCCGTATTTGAGTTTTCCAGTTTAACATTGGCTTTTGTGAAAGGTGCAAAATGACCTTTGCAGCCGGCGCACTCAAATAAATACATCTTTCTCTACTGCTAATATTTGCTTGTATATTGCCGTTAGTCTTATCTACAACCATCATTTAGATTTTTTTAGTGGTGATGCCTAATATAAATTTCTTCAGTTCTCTTCCAAAAATCGCCAACATGTACTTCATGTCATTCTCTAATTCCGCAAGAACAACTATGTCATCTTAAACGCGTCTTTCGTTCATATTAATACTCTCGCTGTTTTTTATATACTTTTACATCACTTCTCCTAATTTCTATGATTCTATATATGGATGTGGGTAGCGGTAGTCCACGGGGTAGAGCGTTGGACTACCGACCAGAGGGCCCGGGTTTGATTCTTGGGCAAGGCACTCTGGGCACCTGCTGCTCCACCCAAGCTATGTGATTTTTCGGGTACCAGGGAAGCTGAGAAAACATAACCGGCACAGGAAAAGGAACTGGCCCTCCTACCCTGATGTATGAATTTCACACGCCGTCGGGTTTAGTACTGGGTGGACTCTACTATCACCTACCAAACCGACCTGCGGGTTGAATACTGTGTTTATGGTTTATATATATATATATATATATATATATATATATATATATATATGATTGAAATTGATGGTGTGTTATGCTTTTTCTCTTTATTTACCCATTGTTTGTGTATTATCTGTCAGTTTGTGCTGACCTGAAATAAATTTTCTGGATTATTTTTTCGGCTACAGTTTGAGAGAGAACATCGAGGTCAAAGGTTGTATTAAGACGTCTTACATAGACAATGTACACGCCACCGTATTACCACGCCACATTCATTATCCCTTGGGTTTTATGCTCGAATACCCCCTCCCCCCCTGCGACACACCTTTTTGGTGGGTCGCAGGGTATTTATGTAGATGTAGATGAATATACCGAAGTTGTTTCAAGCACAAGCTGCCGAAGGTGAATTAAACGACAGATTAAAAAAATCAGGAGCAGATGTACAATACGTGCAACTAACGGTTAGTACAGCTATAATGACTGCAAATCATATGGTAATATTTACCGTTAAAGGGTTATAATTAAATTCTGAAATTGCGCGGAGGATCGTGAATTTGAAATCGAGGGTAGTGGAACTTGTAGATATGACTTCCAATCAGTCTCGTTCGATCATGGAAGTTCATACCACGTTTTTTTCCAATTACTTGAGTAGAATTTCACTGAATTATAATATCTGAATATTATTATTACTTAGGTTCATTTAACACAACGGACACTTGATAAAACGTCGTTCATATACGGAAATTTGTTCATTTGTTTGACCATTTATGGCTGCTGTTATACACATAATGTTACATACGACTATTTAAAGTGTGACGTTATTGGATATCAGCAATCCGGATTGTTCGGAAGAGCGATATATGCCCGGATTATACCACAAAACGGCAGAATCGAACTAAACGATTTGTAAGGTGCCAATCCGATAGCCAATATTGATTTCTGAGAAACTTTATACCGATATGTCGGTCAGCTCGGTGGTCATCAACGGGGGTGAGAATATGACACCGAGAAAGACAAGAGTATCGAAGTATGAAGGTGTTCAAGTGCGGGTAGGGGGGAGCCATCAGAGGGGGGATTAGGTTTCTTGGGGAGGGGGGAAAGGCAAGAGTAGGAGTGGGGAGGGGAGGCAGTGTGGCAGATGTGTTTTCTATTGCATTGCCTTGCCTGGGTACTTTAGATCTCCAGAACCAATTCAAATGCGGAATTGTTGATAATTCCTAGTTTGTTCTTCATAATCTTGTCTCTGTACATGTGTAAGCTCTCGGTGGCATCGAGTTTGAAATTTTGGGTGTGCTTAGGGTGTACTTAGGGATAGATATTTTTAGGGTAGTAAGGCGGGAATTTTCGTAAATGTTTTTTTATGATGGCTGATTTTTCCAAAAGGCCGTTGTTAAACTAAGCAAAGTGTTCCTCAAACCTAGTATTGGCATTGGGTTTATTCTGACCAATGTATGATGCGTGATAAGTGCTGCCCTGCACCTCGTCAATTTCGGGTTTCTCCATTGTGTCCTTTGGATTACCCAGTAAGTTACGTAGGGTATTTGGGTTTCTGAAACCCTTATTGGCGCCCACTTGTTTGAAGACACTGTGGAGCCCTTTGGTGAGTTTGGGTTCAAACGGAATGGAAATCAATTCATTATTCTTCGGGGGTGTTATTCAGCAGTGTGATAGCGGTGTATTTATTTGCAAGTTTTTCGTATTTTCGAAATTTTTCTTTCGATTGGCGATCAATTTAATGTTTATCCTTTTAGCCTCGTATCCACTTACTATTGCTGAATGTGCGTTTTGTGTGTTTTAAATATTTGTAGAGTCGCGGTTTTGTGAGAGGGACGGTGAGTATTTATTGAACGATTGAAGGCTATAATATTTCGCTGATAAAGGAGTTGGTGTGAGTCAGATTTTATGTGGTTTTCGGTAGTCGTTCATACTTGAACGTACTAACTGCAACGAAAAATATCTTTATTGGTCGAATTCAGAACAAAGGCCAAACACTTCTAGCTTTAATTGCAGTTTTCTGTGAATTCAAAGACGTACATATAATCTCACAGTTTTGGTTTTGGGATTTGTGAGAACAACTTTTCAGTTAAAATGGTAATTGGTTGTTTTCCGCAGAATATTTAGCGTAGGACGCGCGTTTCGATCCGTGATAATCCCTATTCGTGCATGCCGAAGTCAGTTCTCGGCGCGTGCGTAGGTTGAGCGGATGCGGAGAGGGGATGAGTGCGTGGAGGAAAGTGATTTGAGACAACGGGGAGAGGAGGAGGAGAGGGGTCGTTAGTTAGCTCCTGTGCTGGTGGTTAGGTTGTCAGGATGTGGAGAGGAGTGGAAGGTTATCGCTCAGGGTGTGGGGAGGAGGAAGTGGGCGGCACATTGTTAGAGAGAGCTGTCCTTTCCCGTTCCCTTGCTCCATGCACTTCTATTGTTGCGACTCATACGTAAATTAAGACGCGTCATCGATCCCCCCTTCCCTTGTGTGGCTTTAAAAATATCTCCCCGTCCGACCCACATGCACAATTTGTCCCAAGTTATAAACTCCAGTCCATAGTTATCTTTTCGGGTTCAAATTTGTCTTTCGAGTTGAAGGGCAATGCATAAAAGGTGGTCGTACTTAGCAGCCCTTACTTGAATTCATACGCACTTGCGTAAAATATTGAAATTTTGAAGGAATATTGATTCGATCCTTTTCAAATACATAACTTATCGCCTACGCATGCGAACTTGTAAATTACCTACTTCATTTATGAAACATTATTAGAATAGAACATTAATTCATTCAAGAATTGAATCAGTACCTCCGCAGGCAGTGGACAGAAAGATGAGACCGTCGCTAGGTGATACCATCGATAAATGAAAAGCGCGATTGTGTGGAAAATAATTTTTACCTGCGAAAGCCGTCAACAAGGAATTGATTTCATTTAAAAGTACTGGGTTGACCACCTAATTTCGTATGATGGCTTCAGTTATTCTTGAAGCTTCATGAAATAACGCGAAAAAGTTGGCGATATTACGCAACCAAATTGTTTAGTTCTAGTTGCGAGTGAGCTTTTGGATATGTATACGAATAAAATTTTGAAATGCTGGTGCTGAATTTAGGCGCGAATAGTCTTTGAAATAATGGAGTTACATTCAAGGGGTAGTTTGTTGCTATGGCTGCGATATAGCAGGAAACCACCGGACGGGTGAGAGGATATGGAGACCGTATACACAGGTCAGGCTGAGTGGGTCCATTTAAATCGGTGCATATTTACTTGTCTCGGGAGGGTAAAAGGTCTGAGCAGGAAGTGACTGTATTTTAAATTCCTTTTAGGGGAGAGTTGGTCAATGGGGTCATCAAGCAGGTAGTTCTTTGAGAGCAGAGAGTAGTAGCTATGGCTGGATTTCCAGGAAAAGCAGGGAGGGGGGAAGCAAAGAAAAAGGCACCCAGTACCTTCTCTGCATGAATGACTATAAATAAATAAAGCATTCACAAAAGGATGTTATGCATCTGCAATTGATGACGACAAATGCATCGATTGACGATGAGAAGAATGAAGTTTTGCGGAAAATAAAATATCTCTCTGTATCAACGGAATACATATATTTTACAATTTAAATAACAACTTGTCCCACATACATATCCAGGGGAAAAAAATATCACTGCTCACAGCAGGACTGAATAAAAAGGTAACTGACTGACCAATTAAAGCAAACGTATGGTTTAAATCGATAACATGATAAATATTCTAAAATGACAATGGTCTATGACATTTGCTACTCCTAGATCTGTAAAAGCATTGTTTATTGTATCCGTTAATGCTTAAAACACTAAATTATTGAATTGAAAATATGTCATATGATTGAGCATTTAGAAGCAACGTTACTCAAGATTTTTTGTCGCATCAAAAATATAGAATTGCAACACATTAAACAACAACCAAATTCTTCCGTATAGCTTGAATTTACATTGAAATTATAGAGAGAATTGCGTGGTACATTAATAAATGCAAGAGTACATACATTTCCTCGGTATATCCAGGGTTGGAATATGAGGAGGTAAACGTTGCAAATCTTTCATTTCCTCTTCGGCAGTATTTTCATTCATCAACGATGTTCTTGAGAAACCTTCCCATTGTTGCCAGATTTATGATATGTGCTCAGGTTAAAATTCTGCATCAATTATCAATAAAGAAAGCGTAAACTACGCTAGAGAAACCGTCGGGCCTTTATCGGTACCTGGTATAATTGGAAAAAAACATTTTCAAGGCAGAAAGGTCGTTAGAAGAAGGATTGCTTAAAACAAGAAAGGCATTTTTAAAGAGTAGAATATTTAATTAAAATTATTTCAAATAAAGGCATTAAAAAAGCTCAAGTGAAGACTTTAATGTGGAGCGCAGTGTTGCAGCAGCCCGAAGTGAACAAAAGGGCAAGGCTCCCCATTGTTCAATGCGAATATAGAGTCGGATTAAAACCTCTTCAAGATTTCTTATGGAAAGGTACGCATTACGAGTAGCTTAGTGTTTTTCCATCCAATCTCTTAATTTCAGGTCACACGTCGATTCCTCTATTAGCACTCCCAGGCTTTATTCTTCTATTAACCCAAATGAATCGTCCTTCAAGACGGTTATTGATTAGAACGATCCTTTCGGACTTAATTCCCTCGGATGCTTTCGCTTCCAATTTCGGCCCCGAGCGACTCGATCGCCGCGAATGCATTCCTTCGCCGGGAGGAAGAAACTTTTATATTTTTCAACTCTAAATCCTCAACCCGGGAACCATTTCATTCCTCCATTGATACTTGAATCACCAGTCAGAAAATTGTTCTTTCGAGATCATCCGCCGTCCGTTGTAAACATGAAAAGATATCAAAATAAAGAGCAATGTATTAAGGCCCTTTGAGGTTAGGACGAAGTATCATAAAAGATAAATGTTAGGCAATTATCTTCTGCAAATTAGTAATGAACAGGTCGTAAAGTGCTTTGTTTTGCTGCTGAAGTAAAAATTAAATCACCATCGGGTCTGCAATCAGTTGGCTGAGATATGGTTGCTGAGAAAAGGTCGGTGAACATTGTGAAAATATTTCAAAAATTAATTCAGGCAGTTTTATTTCATCATCATAATGGATTAGGATTCCGAGTAATGATTTGTACCAACTCTTTGAATTCCCTCTCCATGACGTTTTTTAAAAGCTCATGGCTTCTTCCCACCGAAATATTTCATTAACTGCTTCTCATAGTTCATCGCTGCATCCTTTGCAATTTTCATCTCTCCATTTTCCCTTCATTTACGGCCTTAACTGAGTTTTAAAGCCAAAGGATATGTCAAATTAATTTCTCTCTAATTCATGTTAGTGCCCTCCCCTTAGTCCATTACCCACTCTTCAAAGTACCTCTTTATTTGTTGCTCTCGCTACCAATTTATTGTCATCATAAGAGGACTAATCAGAAAGTAACTTACGTTTCGGTCTAGCGTAGCGGTGGGTAGTGATAGAACCGCCATCTTGGTGTCTAAACGTTCCTACGCTCAGTACGCATCGTGCTGTGGTAGTATGTAGACTGTGGTTCTTCTTCATGGCTCACTCTGCGAACTGTTAAAATGTGCGCTGCATTAGAAACTCGCATTACGTGTTGCGGAGTGCGATCTGTGATTAGATTTTCACTGGAAAAAGAATACATGCCAATTGAAATCCATAGGCAACTTTGTGAAGCGTACGGAGACGGAATAATGAGTGAAGGGGGAGTGAGGCAGTGGTGAATTCAATTTAAAAACGACCACAGCACCAATGTTCACGACGATGACCGCAGTGGTCGGCCTATTCTTGTGGCAGATGGACTGACGGTGAAAATCAACGAAAAATTCGTGGAAATCGCCGATTTACGATTACGGATCTCTCGAAGGACGTGACTTACAACACAGTGCTTTGACAGTGACGCAGAATTACGTGCGACTGTAAACAAGTGGTTAAACAGTAAGGCGGCAGATTTTCTCAGAGACAGAATTGAAAAGCTTGTGCATCGTCATGATAAATTCCTCAATTTGAATGGCGACTATGTATAAATATAGTTTGATAATGTGCCCTTCAAATTTGTATGGTAAAAATTTGTTTTGTTCTTAGGTTCTTAGGTTTATTTCAAAACGTAAGTTACTTTCTGGACAACACTCGTACATCCGCGGCATGTTTCTTGACTGAATGAACTGATATCAGATTCACAAAACGCAGGTAATTAAGGTGTATTTGTGAATTGTTACTTGAGTAAATCTATCTTTGCAACTTGCTTGAGCAGAAAAAATCCCCATTCGATGGTTTTGGCGTCACGCAACTCAAAAAGTCCACCATTGTGGACTCGAATGCCATTTTATCTCCCCCAAAAGGGAAAGTGCGCATAAAGGATTTGGTAGAAGACGGCATCATTTGTGCCCCAAATACATACTGACGCCGCAGACGTCGATAGAAATTCATCACCTGATTTCACGCTCCCACTCATTCCTACTGCTTGATTTCCACTGCTTTGCTGACGCGATTCGCACCAAAGGTCACCTCTTCGCAAAATCCTTCATGCAGCGCATCACTCGCCTCCTTATTAGCAATCGGAGGATGCCACCTCCTTGGTGCACGTATTATGCTGCAGCCCGTGTGGATGTCCATGCAAAAGACGGAAAGCTCGGAAAAGGAGTATTGGTTATCATGCGAGGATTACCTTATTTTCTTATATTTTTTATAAATGGGTAAGTACGATGATCTCTAATTTTGGAGAGACCTTCATCCGGAATCTTTCGAATATTAACCATGTCAATTCAAACTGTCGTCGCAATGATTACAATGATTTCAACGAAATTTAAAATTCTCTTTGTTTCATCTTACTCAAATGGGCGCAGCCGAACTGCCAGCATAACCAGCTAATGTGGCACAGTTTGGTAGCACGATGGAATAAAAAGTTCATTTGAAAAAATGTTTTTTAAAAATTAACTTTAAATTTTAAGAAAATACGAGATATGCCGCAACAGTAACTTCAAACGGAGTCATCCTCTAAATGTGCATTACAGTGCAACAATAGTAGAATGTAATAATCATTCACCTTGACCGGAATTCAAGCCCGGATTCCTCGATACATACCATACCACTGGTATTCCTCCTCGTTCGCGATGCACCACAGTCCACGAGGTTAAATCCAACTCTAAACACTAGGGGTGTTTTACCTTTGGCAAAATTCGAAGAAACTGTATGTACGGTATTTCGTCACAACATCTTGTTCCTTTAAAACCCCTAAAATCTCGTGGTGTAAGGGGACGCCTCGGTGGCTTTACTGGCTATAGAACTCGACAGAATAGTAGTAGTAGTTTGTAGGGTACAGCTGAGGTCATTTGGACTATTAGAGATGGACAGAAAAGGAGGAAGGGTGGGCAGAAACCCGGCGTCTGCGTACTCACTCAAAGTGCCCTCCACAAAGCACCTCAAGTAGGGATAGAGATACCACTGACAAATATTTGTTGCCAATAGGATTTGAACCCGGGACCTCTATTTGGGAAGCTAGTACGTTAGCCACCCCACTATCCCGATCCATTCGACCAATTGGATATCGAGGAATCCGGGTTCGAATCTCGGTCGAGGCGAATGATTTTTACACTCTGACATTGTTACATTTTTTTCTTGGTTAAATATTATTTTTTCTCTTAGTATATCACATTTTAGCGAGAGTTAGATCAACTCTGGCGCAATATAAGAGCACCAGATGATAGTGGTCAGTGGGCTACTATCGTGTCTGAGGTGGAGCACAGCCTTGCCTTTTATACCTGGGTGGGTGGAGGGGGGTCTTCGAAACACATCGGCCGGAATGGGCCGCCCGCCCCCCCTCTCGGGCCATCCATGCCTCGGGCCGCACCTACTCGGGCTCTTCCATCAGGGGGAGGGAGGGGGGCCCTAATGGGCGCGCCGCCGATCGATGGACGGGCGTGCGGGCTAATTGAGCCACACGCATTCCTTCCGCCCCCCCCCGCAAATCGCCCTCGGGGGCACCACCCCTCCCCCGCTGCAATAACCGCCCGGCTCCGAATCAATCAAGTGTAGAGGCAGCGGGGGGCAATAATTCGGGATGCACGGGGGGCATCGGGGGTGGATGGGTGACCACCTGCGACGGAAGATGCTGGAAGGAGGACGGGAGAGGGGGCGAGGTCGATACTTCAATATTCGGAAATCCGCTGATCGGATTCTAGAGGATTGGGGAATTAAAACATCACTCTGCACAAGTCACCCAGTTTAGGGCAAGGCCCTGCCGGGTTCAATTCATTGGCGTTGACCTCGGGTGCAGTCCGTGTGCGCCCCCTTCCTCCCCCCAACGTGGTGCGTGTAACGATGAAAACCCAAGAATGATGCTTATGGGTCGAAACTCATAGTGAGTACTCAGGAAACTGGTAGGTTAATTATACGAAACTTAGATTAATTTTTCAATCCTTCGAAATGGAATTTAACAAAATTGGGCGATCGTTAACTTTCAAATAACTACAAATCGTATGAATAAAGTTTGCTTTGTCGGAATGGAAATTTTACTTAATTTATCGTCCACGAATGTTGACGAAAATCTAAGTCCTCTGGTTCATTTGAAAAGGAAGGAGAAATAGTAGTAGGAAACGACAAGAGTTCAATCGTGGGAGGAAAATGATTTTTGTTTTCAATCTCTGTGAAAACATTACTAAAGTGGCAATTGCATTAGGCAAAGAAGCTTACACAAGGAGGAAGGAATCGATGACAGGGACGTAGAGAAAGGATGTTAAGAAAAGGCTCGTCAAAACTTTTGAATGGAGCGTGGTTATGTACGGCCCAGAAACATGGTCACAGAAACAGGGTGATATACGTAGATTGGAGGTTTTTCAAATGTGGGTGTGGAGAAGAACGGAGAAGGTGAAGTGGAAAGAAGGGAAAATAAATGAGGAAGTACTAGGGGTGGTGGGCGAGGAGAGGGTTTTGTTGGGAGAAATCGCAAGGAGACATGAAAAATGGATGCAAAGCATATTGATCGGCAGTGGAATGTTGAAGACCGTGAAATTGAAGGGAGAATGTTGGGAAAAATAGGAAGCATGGTAGGAATAGGATAGGGATGTTGGGCAGAATGAAGTGTACACCTATTTTCTGATTCTGCTCTATATATGTATTTACCTTAAGCATCTGTGCTTTCTTCCATTTGCCTAATTCGTAGGCGCAGAGGTCCAACGGCCGAACAATTGTAAATGAAAACTTTGAAGTTTCCTCCGTTCGACTCGCAACCGCTCGATGAAATATCGGTGTCGCCATACTCCTCTCTCCACGTTGTTTCTTCGTTGTGCTCGATGCAGGGAATGATGTGGGCGTAGAAATTAACAGAGCATATTTTGAAATCAATAAAGGAAATCTCAACTGTCTTGCCCAAAATTTAAAGTGTACCTGTTTAATCAGAAGCATCCATAGTGCAAATAGTTATTCTGTTGGTAGATTAGTTATGGATTGGTTATTGGATATTCCGGCACGCCGTCGTTCGTATGTACATAAATAATACGAAGGATGTTCAATGAAGAGTGATCATACATTTCATTTGCGTAATGCATTGTTTAAAAATTAAATTTTAAATTATATTTTAGCTTAATGTGTAAATGTATATGCAGTACAATGTTTAATGAGTTGGCCCCAGCATTGCGTCAGCGGCAAGTGTTTGCACTTTGAAACTAACTCAGTTTGCCTACGAATGCTTCTGATGATGAAATACGATTTTAAAAAGGTGCTTCTTCACTTTGGGAAATCGAAAACAGCCACATGGGGCTGCACCGTCTGGACTGTAGGGAGGATGAGGGATCACCTCACATTGGTTTCAGCGGGATTATCAGCAACAGCATTGGCGATGTGCGGCCGTGCATTAATTAACACCCTGCAGCATCCAGCCTGTTGCTTTGAAATGTGTTCTATTGCGATTTGTATGGCCTTGGAGAATTTTCAGTATATCCCTATGGTATGCTCCAATTAAGGCTGTATCCGCTGGGATGACATGCGGATTCACCATTCTCTGAATATCGAAAGTATATGATATCACAATAACTTTACCATCACTTTAACTTTTTTGATATGGGAGCGATGCCAGAGATTACCACATAGAGCTTTGATCTCCGCCATCAGGATCCAAGAAATGCAGCCAAATTTCATCTACAGTCACAGCCTCCGGTGGAAACTCCTCGTCTTCCTGTGGCAGAAGTTTCGGATCGAGTTTCGTCGTTTGCCCGTGAGTAGTCTTGGAATCCATGGCGCATAAACAAGTCTTATGAATGATTTTCTGTCACTATCGCGTGGCACCCATTGGAAGTTTCCATATTCGGCATACTTTTATCACAAAGGCAGCAGAAATGCAAATGCTTACTTCCGCAAAAACCAGTGTATGGAGCTACGGGTTTTACTTCATTTTAAAATAATTGTCCAACTTCTCTCGAAATTTACAATCATTTCCTAGCCTTAGGAAGGAATATCAGCCTCTCCTTGAGACATCGGCCTCGAATAATAGTTTGTTCTGACGAAAGCAGTATTTTAGTCCATGTGTTCACACACACGTATATATATATATATATATATATATATATATATATATATATATATATATATATACATATATATATATATATATATATATATATATATATATATATATATATATACGTGTGTGTATATATATATATACGTATATATATACGTGTATATATATATATACATTTAATAAAAAATATATATATATATATATATATTTTCCCCTCCCATGGACTACAACCTTGTCGTGGTGGAAGGGCTTGTGTGTTCCGATGACCCCTAGAGCTGTGCTGGCGGGAGTAATAATAATTACTCCTGGAAGGGTCACCCATGCCAGATAGGTCGAAGGTTAGGAGCCAGACGAAAGGTAGTCCACGCAGCGTCTGTTCCTCAGTGAGGCGGCTGCAATGGCGTCTGACCCCAGTGGGGCGGCCATTAAGTGATGGTGTCACGTTAAAAACACTATTGAGGAAGGCAACGGGAAACCACCTCAATTATGATTCCCAAGAATATTATGATGGGCACTATAGATAATATGAGTCCTGGCAACTACGGGACTCGGCCCAAGAGGCCGTGTGTCGTGCCCGGCAGCGGGAGAGGCAAGGCTTCCGCGGTCGTCATCCCACGAAACCCTTGCAGGGAAGAAATAACTTCAGCAGGACAGAAGACTCAAAAGAAGGCGAAAGTAGTAAGAATAGGAACCTGGAACGTCAGGACAATGTTGAGGAGAGGCAAATTAGAAAATATTAAGCGAGAGATGGAAAGAGGGAACATAGATGTTTTAGGCCTCTGCGAGGTGAGATGGAAGGATAGCGGGGATTACTGGAGTGACAATTATAGAGTAATATACAGCGGCGGGGACGAGAGCCAACGAGGGGTTGCCGTAATTTTAAATAAAGGGGTAGGAAGAAGCGTAGTCAACATAGAGCAAGCGACAGATAGAATTTTACTCGTAGAGATTAAAGCAGAGCCGACGAACTTGGTCATTATTCAGGTATACATGCCACCGAGCAACCACAAGGAGGAAGAAGTCGATAGGATGTATGATGAGTTAGAGGATATCATCGCGAGTGTTCCTGCAGGGAAACATTTAATAGTGATGGGGGATTGGAATGCGACGGTAGGCGAAGGAAGAGATGGTGGTGAGGTGGGGGACTATGGGTTAGGCACGAGGAATGAACGCGGAGAGAAAGCAATTGAATTCTGCAGGAGACAGGGGTTAGTCATCACCAACACATGGTTTAGACACCACAAAAGGCGTAGGTATACATGGAAAATGCCAGGTGACTCAGAAAGGTATCAGTTAGATTATATTATGGTTAGGCACAGGTTTAGGAACAGTGTGATAAATTCGCACAGTTTCCCAGGAGCGGACGCGGACTCTGACCACAATTTAGTTGTTATGAAATGTAATGTTCGTTTCAAGAAGATAAGGCAAGGGCGGCGGGTTAAAAAATGGAATTTAGAAGCAGTAAATGAATTAACGAAGAAGGAGTATCAGGAGGCTGTAGAGAAAATGATGGATGACGGTAAAGAACTGAGTGCTATCGAAGAAAAATGGGAATGTATCAAGAAAGGGATATTGGAAGCCGCTAAAGACACTATAGGAACCGTTAACGGGAAAAGGATAAGGAAACCATGGGTAACGAATGAGATGATTGCAAAGATGGACGAGAGAAGAAGATGGAAAAATGTAAACACAGAGTTAGGCAAAATGAAGTACAAAGAGTTAAACAATAAATTGAGAAGGGCCACAAATAAAGCAAAAGAAGAATGGTGGAAAACGCAATGCGAGGATATGGAAAGTCTACAGAAGAAGGGTGAAATTGGTGCTCTATACAGCAAGGTTAAGTTATTATCGGGAAGTAAGAAGGCAAGATCTGTGCCAACAGTTAAAGATAAATGGGGTAAGATAATAGTTGAACCAGGAAAAATCCAAGAGAGATGGAAGGAATATATAGAAACACTGTATGGTAAAGAACTTAGGCCGACAAGGTTACACATAGAAAAGGAACATGACATAGAAGAAGATAGCTTAGGTCCAGGCATACTCCACGATGAAATAGAAAGGGCATTAAAGGAGATGAAAGCAAATAAGGCTGTGGGGGTGGACAATACTCCTGTAGAAATGTTGAAATGGTTAGGGAAAGGTGGGAAGAAGGCCATATATGGACTGATTCGTAGTATCTATGAGGAAGGAATCTGGCCGGAAGATTTTGTGAGATCGGTGTTAGTTCCTATTCCAAAAAAGGCAAAGTCTATATCATGTGAGGATTACAGAACAATAAGTTTGATATCCCACGCAGCTAAAGTTATTCTCAGGATCATCAACAATAGGATAGAGAGTAAGGCAAATGATTACTTAGGGGATGATCAGTTTGGGTTCAGGAAAGGAAGAGGTACGCGTGATGCCATTGCAGTAATGAGATCACTAGTCGAGAGAAATATAGAATACAATCAGGACGTTTTTGCCTGTTTTGTAGATTTCGAAAAAGCGTTTGATAGAGTGAATTGGATAAAATTAATGCGTGTATTGCAGAAAATAGGAATGGATTGGAGGGACAGGAGACTGATCCGCAACCTGTACATGTCTCAGACTGCTCAGGTGCGAGTGGGGAACGGAGAGTCCGGATGGGCAGTGTTAGGAAGAGGTGTAAGGCAGGGTTGCCCATTGTCACCGGTACTGTTCAACGTATATGTAGAGGAAATGATTAAAGAGGCATGGGAAGAACTGGAGGTAGGAATGAAAGTCGGAGGGGAATTCGTAAAATCGGTTAGGTTTGCTGATGACCAAGCATTAGTTGCTCAGTCAGCCAAGGGGTTGCAAGCATTGTTGAGTGAATTGGAGGTTCAGTGCGATAAATATGGGATGAGAATCAATATTAATAAAACAAAGGTTATGCGATTTTCTAGAAAGAAAAAGGCTAAGCTAAATATTAAAATAGGCGGGGAAAGAATAGAGCAGGTAGAGCAGTTTACATATCTCGGAAGTGTATTGGACCAACACGGTCAAAGTGGTAGGGACGTAAGGAGAAGAATTGCGCTAGGCAAGGAGGCTTTCTCAAAGAGGAGGGAGTTGATGACGGGGACGTTGAGTAGGGATGTTAAGACATGACTCGTAAAAACTCTGATATGGAGCGTAGCTATGTACGGCGCGGAAACGTGGTCGCTGAAGCAGGAGGATAGACGTAGATTGGAGGCTTTTGAAATGTGGGTATGGAGAAGAATGGAGAAGGTGAAATGGACCGAAAGGAAAACAAATGAGGAAGTACTAGAAATGGTGGGGGAGGAGAGGGGTTTGTTGAGAGAAATCCTATGGAGGCAGGAAAAATGGATGAAAGGCGTATTGAGCGGTAGTGGAATGTTGAAGAGGGTAATAGAGGGGAGAATGTTGGGCAAGCGTGGTAAGGGTAGGAACAGGATAGGGATGTTGGACGGGATGAAGGGAGGAAAGAAGTACACCGAGATGAAGAGGGACCTGATATAGATTAGTTTGCTAGGTGGGGAGTTACAAAATGTTTATTTGAGAGTTGTCTCCATCCAAAAACCTACCTTAACCGGTAGATTACCTATTAATAATATATATTTTATTAGGTAATCTACCGGTTAAGGTAGGTTTTTGGATGGACACAACTATCAAATAAACATTTTGTGACTCCCCACCTTGCAAACTAATTTATATCAGGTCCCTCTTCATCTCGGTGTACTTCTTTCCTCCCTTCATCCCGTCCAACATCCCTATCCTGTTCCTACCCTTACCTCGCTTGCCCAACATTCTTCCCTCTATTACCCTCTTCAACATTCCACTACCGCTCAATACGCCTTTCATCCATTTTTCCTGCCTCCATAAGATTTCTCTCAGCAAACCCCTCTCCTCCCCCACCATTTCTAGTACTTCCTCATTTGTTTTCCTTTCGGTCCATTTCACCTTCTCCATTCTTCTCCACACCCACATTTCAAAAGCCTCCAATCTACGTCTATCCTCCTGCTTCAGCGACCACGTTTCCGCGCCGTACATAGCTACGCTCCATATCAGAGTTTTTACGAGTCTTGTCTTAACATCCCTACTCAACGTCCCCGTCATCAACTCCCTCCTCCTTGAGAAAGCCTCCTTGCCTAGCGCATTTCTTCTCCTTACGTCCCTACCACTTTGACCGTATTGGTCCAAAAAAATTCCAAGATATGTGAACTGTTCTACCTGCTGTATTTTTTCCCCGCCTATTTTAATATTTAGCTTAGCCTTTTTCTTTCTGGAAAATCGCATAACCTTTGATTTATTAATATTGATTCTCATCCCATATTTATCGCACTGAACCTCCAATTCACTCAACAAAGCTTGCAACCCCTTGGCTGACTGAGCAACTAATGCTTGGTCATCAGCAAACCTAACCGATTTTACGAATTCCTCTCAGACTTTCATTCCTACCTCCAGTTCTTCCCATGCCTCTTTAATCATTTCCTCCACATATACGTTGAACAGCACCGGTGACAATGGGCAACCCTGCCATACACCTCTTCCTAACACTGCCCATCCGGGCTCTCCGTTCCCCACTCGCACCTGAGCAGTCTGAGACATGTACAGGTTGCGGATCAGTCTCCTGTCCCTCCAATCCATTCCTATTTTTTGCAATACACGCATTAATTTTTCCCAATTCACTCTATCAAACGCTTTTTCGAAATCTACAAAACAGGCAAAAACGTCCTGATTGTATTCTATATTCCTCTCGACTAG
The DNA here is from genome assembly GCA_037158775.1 of Hetaerina titia. Classification (NCBI taxonomy): domain Eukaryota; kingdom Metazoa; phylum Arthropoda; class Insecta; order Odonata; family Calopterygidae; genus Hetaerina; species Hetaerina titia. The sequence continues at coordinate 12,308,874 of CM073768.1, read as the reverse complement.
TGATCTCATTACTGCAATGGCATCACGCGTACCTCTTCCTTTCCTGAACCCAAACTGATCATCCCCTAAGTAATCATTTGCCTTACTCTCTATCCTTTTGTTGATGATCCTGAGAATAACTTTAGCAGCGTGGAATATCAAACATATTGTTCTGTAATCCTCACATGACGAAGCCTTTGCCTTTTTTGGAATAGGAACTAACACCGATCTCACAAAATCTTCCGGCCAGATTCCTTCCTCATAGATACTACGAATCAGTCCATATATGGCCTTCTTCCCACCTTTCCCTAACCATTTCAACATTTCTACAGGAATATTGTCCACCCCCACAGCCTTATTTGCTTTCATCTCCTTTAATGCCCTTTCTATTTCATCGTCGAGTATGCCTGGACCTAAGCTATCTTCTTGTATGTCATGTTCCTTTTCTATGTGTAACCTTGTCGGCCTAAGTTCTTTACCATACAGTGTTTCTATATATTCCTTCCATCTCTCTTGGATTTTTCCTGGTTCAACTATTATCTTACCCCATTTATCTTTAACTGTTGGCACAGATCTTGCCTTCTTACTTCCCGATAATAACTTAACCTTGCTGTATAGAGCACCAATTTCACCCTTCTTCTGTAAACTTTCCATATCCTCGCATTGCGTTTTCCACCATTCTTCTTTTGCTTTATTTGTGGCCCTTCTCAATTTATTGTTTAACTCTTTGTACTTCATTTTGCCTAACTCTGTGTTTACATTTTTCCATCTTCTTCTCTCATCCATCTTTGCAATCATCTCATCCGTTACCCATGGTTTCCTTATCCTTTTCCCGTTAACGGTTCCTATAGTGTCTAGCGGCTTCCAATATCCCATGCTTGATACATTCCCATTTTTCTTCGATAGTACTCAGTTTTTTACCGTCATCCATCATTTTCTCTACAGCCTGCTGATACTCTTTCCTCGTTAATCATTTACTGCTTCTAAATTCCATTTTTTAACCCGCCGCCCTTGGCTTATCTTCTTGAAACGAACATTACATTTCATAACTACTAAATTGTGGTCAGAGTCCGCATCCGCTCCTGGGAAACTGTGCGAATTTATCACACTGTTCCTAAACCTGTGCCTAACCATAATATAATCTAACTGATACCTTTCTGCGTCACCTGGCATTTTCCATGTATACCTACGCCTTTTGTGGTGTCTAAACCATGTGTTAGTGATGACTAACCCCTGTCTCCTGCAGAATTCAATTGCTTTCTCCCCGCGTTCATTCCTCGTGCCTAACCCATAGTCCCCCAGCTCACCACCATCTCTTCCTTCGCCTACCGTCGCATTCCAATCCCCCATCACTATCAAATGTTTCCCTGCAGGAACACTCGCGATGATATCCTCTAACTCATCATACATCCTATCGACTTCTTCCTCCTTGTGGTTGCTCGGTGGCATGTATACCTGAACAATGACCAAGTTCGTCGGCTCTGCTTTAATCTCTACGAGTAAAATTCCATCTCTCGCTTGCTCTATGTTGACTACGCTTCTTCCTACCCCTTTATTTAAAATTACGGCCACCCCTCGTTGGCTCTCGTCCCCGCCGCTGTATATCACTCTATAATTGTCACTCCAGTAATCCCCGCTATCCTTCCATCACATCTCGCAGAGACCTAAAACATCTATATTACCTCTTTCCATCTCTCACTTAATATTTTCTAATTTGCCTCTCCTCAACATTGTCCTGACGTTCCAGGTTCCTATTCTAACTACTTTCGCCTTCTTCTGAGTCTTCTGTCCTGCTGCAGTTATTTCTTCCCTGCAAGGGTTTCGTGGGATGACGACCGCGGAAGCCTTGCCTCCCCCGCTGCCGGGCACGACACACGGCCTGTTGGGCCGAGTCCCGTAGTTGCCAGGACTCATATTATCTATAGTGCCCATCATTATATTCTTGGGAATCATAATTGAGGTGGTTTCCCGTTGCCTTCCCCAATAGTGTTTTTAACGTGCCACCATCACTTAATGGCCGCCCCACTGGGATCAGACGCCATTGCAGCCGCCTCACTGAGGAACAGACGCTGCGTGGACTACCTTTCGTCTGGCTCCTAACCTTCGACCTATCTGGCATGGGTGACCCTTCCAGGAGTAATTATTATTACTCCCGCCAGCACAGCTCTAGGGGTCATCGGAACACACAAGCCCTTCCACCACGACAAGGTTGTAGTCCATGGGAGGGATATATATATGAAGGATGTTGTGCACGTGCTAACCTACTGTCCTTTCTTCTTGGGTTGTCTCCTTGGTGGGTGAAACAGCTCCCTAACGCCATCTCTTGACCAAGGAATCGGGGCATTTGGTCGATTGAAAAGATCGCAGATCTCAGTGTAAATTAGATTTCCTTGATAGTTTATGCAATAAAGAACAGCGAAAAAAAAATCCGCTAAAGGTATGCGAGCATTGGTGGAGCGGATGTGGCTGTCCCCGGTGCCGGACAAACTTCGCCAGTGGTTGAAGAGTTGCCTAACAGAATGTGATTCAAACTAATCGATAACCTCCACCATACATTACGTATATCTTGTGAACTTTGCCTCATTATTTCCTTCAACAGTATTGCATATGGTCACAATTGTACATGCAGATATATGAATGTATGTCTATACATGTATGTGTGTATATGCTTTTCTATATTTATGTTTTTGTATGTGTATGAATATATTTATATGGGAAAAAATATTCTGGAACGAAAATCTATAAGCTGATAGTTACAATGTAAACACTTGCTGTGTAACGTATGAACTGGACCATGTAAAAATTAATTGAATCATAGCACAAGTGATAGAGCATCCGCCCGGCAAGTGGAAGATCCGGTGTTCAAGTCCGGTTAAAGAAATGTTTTTACGCTCGTGGTCCCCTTGATTCCGACTTCCCCACCTCTCCTGTGTTCGTCTTTTATGTGTTCTGCTATCCCCTTTTCTATTTCTATTTCCATGTGAAAGAATATTTGTTCGCCGTATGGCGGGATTTCGTGTTTGAATGTGTGTGTGTGTGTATAAAAATATATATATTTAACCTAATTATATATATTACTTGAATAACCATTACTTGAATATATAAAAAACTTTGTCAGAAACACAAAAAAAAACAGAAAAGGAACACTTACACGTTATTTCTTGATAATTTCGACGGAATTGAGCTCCGTCTTCATCAGAAGATTAGCTAGGACTGCCTTTTTTATTTAACACTTCCGTGTTACTTCGAAGAAATCATCAATATACATATATATAAATTCATACATACATACTATTATATTGAAGCACTCACGAGAACAATAGAACACAAAATTGGGCACAATAGAACACAAAATAAATTAGACAACGCGTAAAAGGACACATTGCAGATTTTTTATGCATTCGCCCTACTCCGAGACCGTTTTCAGGTGACTCACCGGTCTGTCTGAAGCATTATTCAGTCTGACCTGAAGAAAACCTCGGAGTAAGCCAAAAGCTTAAACAATCTACAATGTTAGTGTCCTTTTACGTGTTATTTGTTAATAATATAATGTAATATTATATATATAAACCATAAACACAGTAATCAACCCGAAGGTCGGTTTAGTAGGTGATGGTAGAGCTCACCCATGTACCAAGCCCGACGGCGTGTGAATATTCACACATCAGGGTAGGGGGGCCAGTTCCTTTCCCTGTGCCGGTTATGGTTTCCCAGAAAGATCTGGTACCCGAAAAATCAACTAGCTTGGGTGGAGCTGCAGGTGCCCAAAGTGCCTTGCCCGGGAATCGAACCCGGGACCCTCCGGTCAGTAGTCCAACGCTCTACCAACTAGACCACCGCGACCCGCATTATATATATATATATTATTAGGTAATCTACCGTTTAAGGTAGGTTTTTGGATGGACACAAGTATCAAATAAACATTTTGTGACTCCCCATCTAGCAAACTAACCTTTTTCAGGTCCCTCTTCATCTCCGCGTACTTCTTTCCTCCGTTCATTCCGTCCAACATCCCTATCCTGTTCCTACCCTTTCCTCGGTTGCCCCCCACTGAAATGCTTATGGAGTTGGGATGGGAATCATTGGAAGAAAGACGACTCAATGCTAGGTTAAACTTACTAAATAAATTCAGATCCGCATGTTTCAGCACCGAGGTCTCGAAAATTATTCGCGCTCCAGCATACATTGGTCGCTTGGATCATGGGTACAAAATTCGGGAAATAGATGCCAGGACTAGCAGACTCAAGGACTCCTTCTTCCCACGGACAATACGGGATAACAACTGTAGGGTCACACTCGGAGATAACAAAAATGCCACTTGCCACCCTCGGCGTCTAGGTAACAATTAGTTAAACTCAATTGCATGCACTTTCACTAACCTCCTGTGTGTTGTGTCAAAACCCCTCCCGCATGCCATTAAGTAATGTATTGCTGTTTACAGTAATGCGGTATTTCTTTTTTCCTTTTTTGGGTGGTGACCTAACACCCCCCGCCACACGTCCTTGCGGCGGCTTGCGGGGTATGATGTAGATGTAGATGAACATTCTCCCCTCTATTGCCTTCTTCAACATTCCACTACCGCTCAATACGCCTTTCATCCATTTTTCCTGCCTCCATAGGACTTCTCTCAACAAACCCCTCTCCCCACCCACCATCTCCAGTACTTCCTCATTGGTCTTCCTCATATATATATATATATATATATATATATATATATATATATATATATATAAACCATAAACACAGTAATCAACCCGAAGGTCGGTTTAGTAGGTGATGGTAGAGCTCACCCATGTACCAAGCCCGACGGCGTGTGAATATTCACACATCAGGGTAGGGGGGCCAGTTCCTTTCCCTGTGCCGGTTATGGTTTCCCAGGAAGACCTGGTACCCGAAAAATCAACTAGCTTGGGTGGAGCTGCAGGTGCCCAAAGTGCCTTGCCCGGGAATCGAACCCGGGACCCTCTGGTCAGCAGTCCAACGCTCTACCTGCTAGACCACCGCGACCCGCCTATATATATATATATATATATATATATATATATATATATATATATATATATAGACGGCCGTGCCGTCGAAACGTAAATATCCAATGTAAGTGTCCTTCTTTTATGTTTCTATGTGTGTGGTGTTTTTTGTGTTAGTGTTTGTGTGTTTGTGCGTCGCCAGAGAGCGTCTTTTCCAAGTTTATATATATATATATATATATATATATATAAAGTGATATAAATGATTACCCTAAATTGAACAACTGGGTCATCATAGGAAATACCCTTAAATTTGTTTGTTCCACGTTGTGTATATCCAGTATTATCACTAATGCCCGACCCAAAAATAAGACGTAGGACATGAATTCCGTTCCCAATGACCAAAGTTAAAGTTATATGACGCGAACCCTAATTAATTAAATTAATCAAGCTTGAGTTTTTCAATTCAAATTGAATTGAACTCAATTGAATTTTCGATTCTCCAGGAAAGTAACCGAAAGGGTTGACCTTTCCGAGGGTCTACCATTTCAAGTTATTTCTTCGCCAAACTTGTTTTTATGTATACTATACAATTATCGAATCCAATTCTTTCGTGGTGAAGAACTTATGATTTAACCATGTTGGATGCGATCTACCAACTCTAGCGATACCCCTCCACCTCTTCATCGCTTCTTCATTTCTGCGATTCACTGATGCTTTGTTTCACCTTCTTCTTCGGTGAAAATATTGAGGTGTTTTCTTCCAGTTTGTTCCGATGTGACACTCGACCATTTCAATTAACGAAAAACGCTCTATAAACGCTTCCGAGAGAGTAAATGTAGGTATTTTCTTCTTTTATCGTTTAAGATGGCATTCCCATACGTTTTAAGTGGTCACTTCTAGGGCACTGATGCTAGGTGCATGGCTTTTGGATGCTCTGAAAATTATGTGATAGCCTTTCGAGGTGTGTTTCGATCACTTGCGTTCGGATTCCATGAGCAAATACTTCCATAAGTAAACGTAAAACCCCCATTTGAAGAAAAAGAGTCGTTTCAGGCGTGATATGGTGGAATATCATGGTTAATTAAAATTGGCAATTTTCCATAAAATGAAATTTTTAATACGACAGTTTTCAATGTAACTACTTCATCTTCAGGTCCATTTGCTTTGCGTAATGGCGTAACTAGCTAAGTCTAACGTCTAGGAAGTCAAACGTTTGATTATATAGCCTGTGGTATTAAACAAAAAAGGAATTAAAAATTAGAAATACTACCATGACTTAGCAAGTACGAAATTTAAAAGAAGGCCAATTCATTAATATAAATATGATCCAGCTAAAAATTATCTCATGAAATTAAGTGGATGGCCGAAGCGACCGTGGAATGCGAAATATGATTTAGGAGATGGAATGTATGCAATGCGGCGACACGAGAAATATGAAGGGGGATTGCAAGCAATGGGAGGGAATCGACTAGAACCTCTTGGATCGAGCACAAAGTAATGTTTTGACTACAAATCTTGAGTTTGCTCAAATCAAATCAAAAGTCTCATCTTTCCATAAAACGATATAACATATCGAAATAATTTTTTCCATTTCAGCCATCTTACGCAAACGTTCTTTGAGAAGCGAAGTATACAAATTTAAAAGTGCGTTTTTAAATCCATTGGCTCAGTACATTTCATTCATTATCTTGTAATGCTTAAATGACGAAGGGCTCTTTCGAAATATCTGGCTTCAATTGTTCTATCAAACTCATCGATTACATCTAATATTACCTTTGATTCGGTCTCAATTGTAAAAAAATTAACATTCTTCATGTTGATTGACTCCACTAATGACGGAAGCAATAGAACATTCCTGCTAAATATTTTCGACAAATAGTAAGTAATCATGACGTCGTTGTTGACGGTATTTAGGTGTGACTGTTATTTCTGCGAGGAAAATGCTGTTATAAGAACCTTCGATAGCAATCTGGTCAAAAATGGCCAAATTTGCTCTTTCCATTGGTATAATTTCGCGAATCCTACGTACTCGAACCAAAAATCCTCAATAACATATTTCCCGGAACCCTTGCAAATTGAATATTGCCATAACGAAGAAGCACAATGAAATTCCACACCCGTTGACATCATCCAATTGGTGAAGCAGTGTAACCTGGTCACTGTCGACCGAAACATAGCTATTCAACTACTGAGCTGTAAATGTTAATAGTGTTTAAAGCGTGTTTAAATCTAGAGATTTGCGTGGAAACAACGAGATTAACCAACCCTACGCTCACAAAATCGCTACCACAAAAACAATTTGTTTCCTTCGGGATTTCATGGCGAAGGGAACACTGCTACATGAGATGTCTGAAATTGAATAAGTGAGCGTCATTTGAATTGCAAAACAGGAAAACGTGCAATGCCAATCGCTTAATCAATTTTGAATACTTAATTTTGCGAGGGCGGCAAAACATTGTCCGAGACGTAGGAAATATACAGATGAAGGCTGTATTAACTTGAAAAGCTTTTTTAATTTCTAAAAAATCATCAAAATGAAATATTTAGAAATTCCGAAACCCATAGCAGCGGTTGATTAATTAAAACTCTGATTATGTGTATATATATATATATATATATATATATATATATGTGTGTGTGTGTGTGTGTGTTGAATTCATTACAATTGCATCCCCTGAAGTTGCCAGTTTTACTGCCGAAGAGGTGCAGCAAGTTCTAGCAAACCTTTTGCGGTGTGTTGGTTTGCTCTTCTGTTTAGGCCGGTATACTATATGTTAGCTCCAACATTCGAAGATAAAACCCTGTAGCTGTGAATGAAAGTATGGGAATTACGTTCGGAACCATTGGTTTTTTGGGTCCCGAGGCTTTAAATGTGAGAGAAGACCTACAGTTCAGCTGGTTTGACTTCAGAACAAGATTTAAAAATTAGTGGAACGTGCGGAAGAAACCCGAATTTGATATACAATTTTTTTGATTTTATTTAAACAGAATAATTAGTGAGCATTTGCGATGGCTTTTGTGTGACTATTCGTTACATTAGATGAATCCTTTAATGTCGACATAAGAACATAAGAGAAGAGACAAGGTGAACACTATGTACAAATGCACGAATTAAATAGTTTCCGATGCAAAAGAACGGGATCTTGTGCACGATAATAGCAATGGTGACGGAGGGTTCACATCATCGACGAGTCTGGAACATGATTTTGTAGGGTTAGGCACGCATCAACGACAGGGTAGCAGGTAATATGGTTTCCGATGCTAGATATCTTCCAGGTTTCCCAAATTAAAAACGTGTTAGCCCAATTTATTAACACTAATGTCCCTTCAACGCACAACATCGTGGCGCACAATTCCTTACCTTTTTGCGCCAAAAGTCAACACGTTAAAGAAGGCCTTTGCAAGCACACCCTCGACTCTGCTTTTGGTCGTCCTTCAAGATCTTCGGGACGAGTTTAGCGCAGTTCTTTCGCATACCAAAATTTTAGTGATAATGGTGTTCACTGTCATTTTACCAATTCCAATACGACCTTCGATCATACGCACATTTAACCGACGGTTTGCACTCGGCACTTCACGCACACGTTGCGCGTTGTCGTCGGTTCTTGACGTCGACGGCCGTCCAGCGCGGGGCTTTGTTCTCCGCATTCTCTCGGTCATCTTTGACGAGTTTTTGACACTTAAAACTGGTTTGTTACTTTCATTCATAAACACTTGGAAAATCATGCCCAATCTCTCTGGACCCGATTTCTTCAGTCCAACATAAAATATGATGGTATACCGCTGTTCAATCGTTCGCTGCATTTTGCTCTTGCACCGAGTCACTCGACAGGGGACTACTAAAATTACGATTTAGCCTGAACGAACACTCGCAGGTGATTGGCGCTCCGTGTTGAAGGTCAGACTCCCCACCTACGAGTCTATGTAGTGCGAGCTGCAACGTACAGTCACTCAGGAAAAAATTGTTTCCAACACTTTTTATTCATACTATAAGTTACCCTATAACAATCACTCCAATAATCCGCCTCTATCTTTCCGTCTCACCTTGCACAGTCCTAATATATATATGTGGAAGGTCCGTGGTTCAAATCCCGGATAAGGAAATATTTTTACTTTCGTGATCTGCTCAAAAACCGCCTTCCCCACATGTCCTGTGTTCGCCTTTTATGTGTTTTCCTATCCCCTTTCCTTATACCTATTTCTGTTTGAATGAATATATATATATATATATTTTCATATATATATATATATATTCATATTTCCTACCTGTTTCTTTGGGGGGGGGCATGAGTTGCATGCCCATGTGGTAGTGGAATTTGGCCAACTTACTTTGCAATTCTAATTTTCACGTTAATGAATACATTTTTACTACATTTTAAGCTGCATGTGTACAAGGTGTGTTCAAAATTAATTGGAATTTTAATTTTTCGGATAATAATATTTATTTATTCTGATACATTGATGTTATCACCTTCAAAGTAGTCCCCATTGGAGATTATGCACTTTTACCAACCCTTTCTCCAATCCCCGAAACACTTCTCAAACTCGATCTCTGAGATAGCCTTTAGTTCTTTCAGCGATGCGCTTTTAATGTCATCTACGGCTGTAAAACGACGGCCCTTCGAGGTTCTCTTAATTTTTGGAAATGGGAAAAAGTCACACGGAGCCATATCTGGCGAATATGGAGGCTGGGGCATCGTTACAGTATTGTTCGTGGCCACAAATTCACGAGCAAGCAATGAAGTGTGAGCATATATTATTAAGCACATATTTATTGCCTTGGGTTCCAATCTAGTCGCACAAAGCGTATACAGAGTTACGTTGAATTGGCAAAGCTTTTAAAATTCTAATTTGGTGATTCTTCGGCATCAACATAAATACAATAATATAATATAAAAATGGAGTACGAGGGTAATTAGTACCTCTATATTACTCTCTAACTTTCTACCCGCTATTGCCGTCATCAATTTTCGGTTATCTCTAAATATCTCCAAATAGCCTTCATCCACTTGTCCCTGCCTTCTTTGAGTTTCTCTCAACAACCTTCTACCTTCCTCTATCATACCTAGAACTTCTTCCTTTTTGTTATTTTTCTGTTAATTTTTTGTTTAACAATGTTATTCAAAAACATATTTTAAAGCGTTCACTCTACGCTTATCCTCTTTTCTTAACGACCAAATTTCCAAGTCATATATAAAAACGCTCCATATAAAATTTTTCCATCTATTCTCACCTTTTGTAAAAGCTTCTTCAAATAACGTAATTCTTCGTTTAACGGCCTCCTTCCTATTTTTCTATTTGATAAGTTGAAATATTTATAGCATCCCCGGATCTTTGAGCCGCTTGAAATGTCTACGGACATCTCAAAAAGGTAGTAACACAGGCACATACAATATAAAGGTTGGAAGAAATTCTTCCATAACTTAGGAAGAAGATCATAAATAAATGTTCGTGACAATTATGAAGATATGTGCAAGTCTATGAATTTGTTTTCCTTTGAGAACTTTTCCCTGCTCCCTGATATCAATTCTTGGTTATCTGTAAACAGTTAAACTAACGGCGGAGGAGCCATTATTCATTAAATTCCACGACAAGCGAACATGGTGCAAATGAACACATTCATGAAGAGTGCGCCAACAGGCGAGCGGTTGTGATTGTGGCCTAGGGAATGGGATGCGTCTCTCCAGGAGTCCACAGAGTGGAGGGGATTCGATCCCCTCCCCCTGAATTTGCGTTCACACCCCCCCTCTCCCCCATAATCCATGCCAAAACCATGGTCCCCAACTTCGCGTCGTTTTGAATCCATTACAAGACCGTGGCAGTCAACGAGTCCTTCAGCTTCAACCGGTTCCCCAGGGAGATTACATGGAGATGCCGACTTTTGCACGAATTTGGCTTTGTCACGGGACGACAAAACATTGGAACTCAGGCACCACATACTGACAAATACTCAAACCACTAATACAAAACACCGATGACAAGCTTTTTAAACTGCCATGTCGCCCGTTCGCAAGAGATAAAATTAAGGGAGCAATTTCAATAACGACAATTTTCGAATGCCTCCACTCTCGATACGGCACTGAATGGAGACATATTACTGAAATGGCATGGTCATTAGCTTACGTGCTTAATTCGAAAATGGTCAAGGCTCGGAAAAGCCATTTATATGTACAGAACTCGGTACCAAAATTATTTATCGAAGGCAAGAATGTAGATTGTTAACGTATGCCGCATGGATTTAGAAATCTGATTCCCACATTAAATAATCCCAATCATCGGCAAATGGAGGGAGCCTTTATCTCTTTCCGTGCGGAATGCTCCCGAGCGCCCGTCACAGAAAGGGTCAATCAATCACTCCAAAATGAATTTCGAAACTGCCGTCACTCAAACCGCGCCCGTAATGGCCGGAGTGCACCGCTACGAGGACTCCAAATCCCAAGCAACAATTGAAACTGAGATTACGCCCACGAGCGTTGGCCGCCATTATCTGGGACGCCACGCTGTAAAACATGGCGATTTGCTAAATGAGGCGTGCGCGCGCGCTACTGCCATCGCCATCCGGTGGGTCGCGAGATAACCACTGCAGAGTGGAATCTGACGGACACAAAGCCCCGCTTCCTCTTAATTTCGGAATTAACCAACAAACGCTCAGCGCTCTGAGACCGAAGAGGAAACTTAAGCTATTGGTAGTCGGGGGAAATAAAGCTTGATATGGCTTAGACAATCGGTTCGGATAAAACGCTAAATCTCAAGTCGATAGCTCAGCCCATTTGGTGGAAGCGTTGAATAGTAATATTGAATTTTAGCCCATCAAACGATACATGGTTTTCCTGTTTGGATTAAACTAGATTAACGGCAATGTCCGAGCTCCTTTGTTCAGACTAATGAAGTGAATATCAGCCAAATCGTTCTAAAAACCGTGCGTGAAATAACGCCCTTTTTTGTTGGAATTGCACAATACAACGAATAAAGAATTGATGTAAGGAAAATGTTTATTTTGTAAACACCGAAGCACTTATAAAACAAAGTATAGAGTAAATGGGAAAATTCCGAACTCCATATTAACGTAAGTAAATATTGAAATACTTCAATAAATAAAATGATAAAAAACGAAAATATTCACCAAGAAGCTATGTTCTCCATAAGGATAATCACATCAATACCCTAATTTCCAATTGGCGTACTATAACATCCGATTACGTTCACCTGTAAACAGTATGGCTACAAAATACGATACAAATATTCTACATCTACATTTCCCCGAAAGCCACCGCAAGGGCGTATGGAGGGTGGTGTTAGGTCAACACCCGTAAAAGAATAAAATCACATGCAAAACCAACATATTTATGTAAATCTACATCTACAGAGGCGTATATATTCGTGCAAAAACCTTTTAACTAACACGCATGCAAATACATATACTATCAACTAACATGCACATGCAGTTTAAAATGCAATAACGTGAAAATTAGAATTGAGAAGTAAGTTGGCGAAATTCCACTACCACATGGACATGTATCTCATGGTCTCCGCCCACACATACGTATTAGGAATAATCTCCCTTCTAACCAGAATAACATAAGGATATGTACCTCTGGCCTCTTAGCTCGTTTTTCTTGACGATATTTTGTACTAACTCTTGGGCAAAAGAGTCCCAGTGTGTTTGATGAATCGGTGGAGATATTTTTCAAACGATATCTTTGTATTGCGTAAAAAGAGAGACATGTAAATCCTTGAAAAAAATAAAGATTTGCCGGTCCTGGAGAATTACCTGGACAATTATCAACGCATGGCCCCCTACCTTAATGTGTGCATTTCACAAACTTTTGGACTTCGCACTGGGTCCGGTCCCAGGATGCGCAGGGCAGGTTTTTTTACTGAAGTAGCAGTACATTAGTAGCAGTACTGTTAGAAAATAATGTATTTTTTAATGAAAATGGTAAAAATTTGAAGGAAAAGATGATCAATTTGACTCATTTTAATTTTAAAACATCGTCAATCGTAGTTAGTCCCGATTGAGAACGGGGCGCAAATTGCGTGGCGTGTTGTGGGAGAGGGATACACACACGTGATCTCCTGACGTGATGGAAAGGTCTTGAGTTCTGTCGAATGCGGCATTTGGCGAAAAAATAAATAAAAAAAGCTTTCTTCCACGCAAAACAACACAATGCGCGCAAAATTGAATGCCACGTATCTTTTTGAAATTATTATTATTTTTAATAATAGACATAAGGGAAGCAGTTCGGAATAGCTTGTGAAATGTGCGGCACTCGAAGCAATGACCCTGTTTGCTATCCTGCCTTCCAAGTGGTAAAATTGTGCATTTCCAGCTTGCCAACATTTCGCAATTTTTCTACGGAGCTCCCCTCCTTCGAAAGGCGGGGGCACGGGTTGCCCCGAGCTCCCCTCTCCACGCCCTGCAAGAAGAGGAACTCGCCCATTGCGGAGAATCAAAGATGTTTTTATTCGAAATATTACAGTATGAGTTTAAACAAGCATGTTTGCAATGCACGTCCTACTTTGTGTCTTAGCTGAATTCTGAACACGGATAGGCTTCACTCCCATCAGATGTGTTCAGAAGTAACCCTGGCACACTGCAGGGTATTCCTCTCCCTCCCGGCCGTAAGAAACACGAAATCCGCCGTGCCTCGTTGTGCAAGGCCGTCGGGGAAACAACTTCTGCCAAATACGGCGAGGGGAGTCTAATCAGGAAGAGATGATTAAATGCGTAATCGCGGCGCCATCCGTGCCCCATCGCGTTGGCAACGTGCGCACAGCGGAAGGACCCAGGATTGCTGCTTCTCCCTGAGAGACATTCCTGTTACGGGGAAGTTCAATTGCTGAAGATAGGGGGCGTGTGAACCGGGGGAGGGGGGAATAATTGGTTTTAACCTTTGTTGGATTGGAAGTATGAATACGGTTTGCGTTTCGCGGGAGGTGATCCTCCACTTACGGCGAACGCTTTTCTCTCGCTGTGCGGCTGTGGAAAAAAGATACGACTCAAAGATCTCAACTTAGGATGTTATTTGTGACGGTGGCCCAAGTTACCGCAAGATCACACGTTTTAGTTGCCTGGAAACAAAAACAATTATCCACGTTTTTCTACTCATTTGTCGAATTTTGGCTCGTAGGTGATGTTTTAACTTTCCACCTAGAAAATTCATGTAACGCAAGAGCGATCTATTTAGTTCCACCAAATTTTTTCTATGGAAAAACATTTTGTTTGAAACTATTTTCATCGCTAGCTACGGAGGAGTGCCTCTATATTTTTTCTTTTCATAGTTTAATTAAAAATATAAAAGAACATAACATCCCTCTTTGCGAAGAACGTCATCGAGAATGACCACAAAAGTGACTTTGTGACTGAAATTCTTCATTTTAAAAATAAAGGCTCGATACTTTGGAGCAGTTGGAAATTTTGAAATGCGTCCGTTGCAAGGATGAACTTGCCAACGAAAAGTTGTATCCCTCCCACTCCCCACTCATAGACCTACCACTCTTCCAAGTCAACGATTGACACCGAAAGATATAATTCTTTTTTCCTTCCAGCTACATTTAAACCTTTTTACCCCTCTTTGAACAACCTCCATCCCCCAATTAGAAGGCATATACGTGTATACCAAATTTGCTTATTTGAGGACCACTTGATGATGACGTTCAACGCCGAAACCTGGGTCGTGTTTTTCAATAAAATGTGTGGAATTAAAAAGTCAATAATTTCATTTCATTCCCATATGCTATGCAAATTCCATAAAGTTATGCCGGATACAACAATTTTTTAAAGTAATTCTAGTCTTAAGAAGGTTTTCTACAAATAGGCGTGGGGAATCTAGTAATCTAGTGGGAAACTAATAATCTTTTAAATTTAACGACATACCTGTCCTGATAGAATTCACCTTTGGTGGATATCTTGAACAAATCATACCTTTTCCATTGTATCGATTTGTGAAGATAGGTACGTCAAATTTTCAGGCGCCATCATTATTATCGAGAGCTCTTGTCGCATAAATTCCTATAATGTTTTCAACTATGTGAACTGACCAGTGCATATGTCGATTGAGGATGCAGACGGTGCTTTATTATGCTACCCTAACTGCCCGAAAGATACAAACCTCGCAGAAATACCAAGTCACGCCAAGTCTGAGAATATGTGCGACACTGCCACGCATCTTCTATTCGGTTTAAATAACCGCGAAGCAACGGAGGGACAGCGTATTTTTTGACTCCGCTCGTGTCTTTCCCGCTTTTCCCTTTCTCTCTTTGAGGTTATCGCTCGTGAATAATGTATTTCAGGATCTCATGGTTTTCATTATGTCACATTTTTCATTAGCATTGTAATTTTTACCGTTTTAAATGCTGGTAATTTCCTACACATTGACTTGAAACTTTTTTCCTCAAAATGGAAAACGCACGAATATATGAACCTTGGGAGCAAGAAAGTCACCTTGAGAGGGTGGGATACATTAAGATGGAGTCAGAGATGATCTGGAAGCTCAAAGATATCATTCAGGACCCTTTGGGCACAACCCCTCCTTCCCAAATGAGAACATAAGGTGTCACTATCTCACTATCGGTAGCTGAGTCTTGACTTTTCCAGCCATTAGATGTTGTAGGATTTCTAATGCGGAACTATTAATATCTAGTACAAATGAAACATTATTTGTAGACTCAACTGAATGTACCCCAGATCATTACATGATAGCTATTTACGAGAGCGAATTTTTTCCTTAAGAATGTTAGGATGTTCTCTTCTTTTTTGTATTTCATCTAGAACCATTTTGTCAATACGAGTAACCCGTTCATCGCTAGTAAATATATATTCGTCTCTTCATTATTACTCTCCGTTTTTGCTTTGAAAACGTTTGCATTGAATTCGTATAAGCAACAGTGTAGTGGATATATTGGATAAGTTATTTAATTATTATCATCTTCTAAAGGAGAAGCCTTATTTTTGCAGCCATTGGCCTCTCTCCATTGCCGTTATTTTCAGTTCATTGTATATTGTTACTCTCATAGTACTCCTGATATCATCTATACATTTATTTCTTGGCCTTTCTCTCCCTTCTTTCCTTTTATTTTCCCCTCTATTATATTTTCCAGGAAGTTGTTATGTCTGAGAACATGCCCAACAAATTTAATTTTCCTTTTCACCGTTTCTTTTATTAGATTCCTTTTCTCTTTAATTTCTCTCAATACTTCTAAGTTGTTTTCCTTGTCCATTCATCTTGTTCTTGCTATCCGTCTCCAAATCCCCATTTCCATTGCTTCCAACCGAGCTTTTTCCCTCTTTCTCAATGTCCAAGTTTCATGTGCTCTTTTCCTAAAAGATTATTTTTATTTTCATATGCCTTTTTCCCAAAAGCTATCTTCTTTTCACTTTTGAGGTGCATCAGCCGTCTCTTATAATTACACTTCCAAGGTGGAAAAACTCTTTTACTTGGCTTATCCTTGATTCCCCTATCATTAAATTTACAGGGAGTTCTTTCCTGTTTCTAGAAACAATCACAGTATTGGTTTCCTTCACATTTATTTTATTATTATTATTTATCACATTATTTTATTATTTTCCTTCGCATTTTTCCAATTTTTTCAAAGCTCTGGACAAGGTTTTGAGCATTCTATTAATGTCTTTGGCTAGTTAATTATTTAATGACTAAAAATATGTGAATTCAATTCTTATTCGAATTTCAATTTCGGTCGCAAGGTATTTGCATTTCGTGGACAAATTCGCATTTGCGAGCTCTATTTCTTTCCGATGCCAATGCTTCGACGAACTCGCATGTTTGCCGCGCAATTTCCACTTTGATTGTGTGCGTAGGGTGTGCACTCGATTCAAAAGAAAAAAAGATCGGATTGCCATATCTTTTTGGTATAAATCGATTTAATTTCTTGTACCCATACGGAGTTTACGGTAAGTAATAAATTTCACGACATTACACCCGCCGACGACTTATGATATATTTCAGTCGGTAAAAGTTCACACAGATCACTGTTTATCTGGCTAAAAACATGACCCAGAAATGGGTGGTCATATTTCGTTTTTCCAGCACAGATGGCCAGGGGTCCAATAATTTCACAAAATACCCTTCCGCGCCATCAATTTTGAAACTGCCAAGTTAGCATCAAGTCGAAGGGCAGTACTTCTTTTAAAGACCCTTGTTCCGGAGAGTGGAGGGGGTTGGGGGAGGGGAGATGTACTGCCCGCCCTTTCCATTCAGACACGCGCACCCATCGAGAGAGGGGAGGCGGCGTGCTTGGCGGGGGGGGGAGCACACTGTTTCCTTTTAACTCTCTCTCAATCCATTTCACGGCTGAAATTCCTTCCCGTTTTAATTCCTTCGGAGATATACTGCCAAGACAGCATCAGGCTTTATCTTCCGGGAAACATTGTTCCCATATTAAGATCGTGTGTACATAACACGGGGGGGAGGCAATGGGTGACCCACTCTCAAGTGCCGCTCTCACATAAATGCCTTTCTCGTCTTTTTACAACCACTCACGTTTTTCCCGCTGCGCGCGTTTGCTTTTAGCGGGAGCCAGTGGAAGGGAACCAGGGGGCACCACGGAGGAGGGCGTCGAGGAATGACGTATGCGATGTCAAGGGGTGAGGATGGAGGGGGCGGACTGGCGGGTGGGGGTTGATCCTCCCTACAACTCGTCACCCAAGGGATTTCAAAACACTCTTCTTGTTTCCAATTCCGTTTCCTCGAGGGGTTACTTTCTAAACTCCAAGCTTCGAACCAAAATATATTTTTTTAACCATTTTCTTAATGATCTAAGTAGTTCCAGTTTATGGAGGCACTGATTATTCCAAGAAGTGGCAAATTTAGTACTTTTACATTGAACACATGTTAAATAAAATAAAATTTTAGGCTGAGGTGAATTTTACTTTGGTGTCCATTACGAATTTACGTTAAAATAATCGTACTTTGACGATAGTCAATTCCATCTAATCGTACTTTTTTACAGTAAATATGTACAAATGTAATTTTAACCTTTTACATTACTGCAATAAAGTTTGTATTCCATCCTAATAAGGATTATTTCCGTGTATCTCTGAGTTTTGCATTTTTGCGTAATTTTAATTAATTAGGGATTTGATTTTATATTTATTTTTCATCCTGATCCTTATTTATTTATCTGTTACAGTCATACTAAGAAAAAATCTCTATTTTTGAACATGTTCTTCAATTACCTTGAAGTAATTATATTTCTTTAATTATTACAGTATGGGGCAATTGCATTAATGAGAGGGGTAAAACAGGTAGTTATTCAAATGGATATGTAATTTAATATCTCTAATGTCAAATGTGAGGCTGTGTATCAAACTTTGGATTTTTCATCATTGTAACTGCATTAATATGATGAACTCACTCCATAATATGTTACAGTCATTTTGAGACCCTAAAAAGCTGCTTTTAGTTCCCCATAATTCAATATAAAGTGCCGCATCATCGGTATGTAATGCCAATTTACAGAATTGAGTTGTATCCACACTCCAAATATCATGGACATGGTTGTTGATTCTTCCTTTTGGTTAATTTTTCCATGAAAATTAGACATGTAATCAGCATACTTTTATTTGTCAAGGCTGTTTAGATTTTTCGGAATAAGCACAAGTGAACATTATGTTCAAAGATTTCTATTATAGATTTGTGTAAAACTTTTTAGTTTCAATGAACAGCTGCAAAATAAGTTATAAAGTAAACATGGCATTTATACACATGTAGATTAGGAATATAAATTAGGAACTTAAAATATTGCAGTAATCTTTTGGTTTCTATTAATAGAAATTACGTAGTATTCGCAACAATTATATGAATGCTCTTAAGTAGCAAAATACAAACACACGAAACAAAAAAACAAGGATGGAAAGAGACGTAAAATATTTTCAATTGTTCATAAAAGACAAAATCAATGGAAAAAATATAAATAGAAATTTCATATCTTGTAGCGAATTCGAAAGAAGTATGTAAACAGATTTTTCTGAGGAGAAAAGTCCCAAAATCTGGAAAATCAACTTTTGCATCTGATTGAGGAATTTGGATTTTATTTAGTTACTTCTTACCGTAGTACTGTGTATTCTCATCATGGTACATCTGGGAATATACTAAATATGTTACCTGGAATAAAAGAAATAATAAATTAAAACTATTAAATGATAGACACACATTTTCAGTCAATTTTTATGATACACACACAGTCAAATTTATATGTTACACTTACGATATAATACGATGAGATATGCACTTTAAGAGCTCTCTTAGAAAAACACCTATTTTCACAATATAGTTCATTTCAAGCACGAGCTTTGTTTCGCAAATAACTTTGTACAGTTTCGTGAGCAAATATGAATCGAAAAGGTTCTTTATTTGCAAAAAGATGTCATTTACGGTGATCAAAACCCAAATTCATGCGTCCCTGGACGTGGGGAGATAAAAAAAACTCGACGGTTGACTTTGGCGATTGGCATGGGTGTTCATAAGTTCAAAGTCGGGTTTTAGAGTACGCCATTTCTGACGCAGATTTCTATGGAAAATACCAGAGAACAGAGAAAGCTAAGCATCACTTTGAAAGTACTTTTGGTTCGGTAGCCAATCGGTCAGACTTATGAATGTACCTGCCATACAACGTGCCTGGTGCTCGAATCACACCTTTTCATGTTAAGACAGCAGATCAAGATTCCTTACCGAACTAATGCCAGGAAATATCCTAAGATTTAATCTGGAATTTACTCTTAGTGTATGGGATCCTCATTATGTTGGATTTATTGCCGAATCGTGTGCAGCGTAGAGGAGCTAGATTTGTAAAACATTGATATGACAAACTGAGTAGCTTATTGAAACTATAGAGGATGTAGGCTGGGAAACACTCCAAGTGTGAAGACTAAATTACAGATTAAATATCTTAAATGAATTGGAAGGATATCTCTTTAGCAATGATGTTATTAGCCTCATCGTATTACGGTAGGAGAGAACATATCAATAAAATTGGAGTGATTAAGTGTAAAAACAGATATATTTAAGATGCCATATTTCCCTCAAACGATAAGGAATTAGATAAAATAGCCGTGATGAGCCCACTGTCGTCATCCACTTATTTTTATTCTCTTGTACTCGTATTCAGGTTATAATGGATTTTCAGAGCAATGATTTTTATGCGACCATCGAGTATCCGTTGGCAGAAATAATATCATACTATCGTAGGATATACGATCAAAATTACTGCTTTCTTCAGCCTTTAGCAAGAGGCTTAACCTATGAAAGAAATAAAAATTATTTCATCTACTAGCAAGTCTACAAATTATGATCCTAGAAAAGTGTTGACAGTTATGTGGCGTGCATCGGCGAGAAAGGAAGTGTAGACCAAGCGGCTCGCTTGCCCGGGGGAGCGACGACAAGGGGGGCGCGATCCGACACCTCCCTCCCCCCCTCCCTCGGTGCCATCGATCGGTGCTTCCTCGCCACACACCGCAAGTATAGCTTGAACATCGAAAAAAAAAGGAAACGATAAACGCTTGGTGCCTAACACCTACTGCAACACACCATTTCAGAGGCTAGCGGGGTATAGCAGATGTAGATAAAGAAAAACTCAAGTTCATCAATTGAGAGACAAGTTCAGAAGATTTGCTATCAACACAGTTGAATTTCTAATTTAAAGCATAACTCTGTGAATTTAAAACCACAACAGAAATCAATCCTTGTAAGCAATGCGATGTTAGGAAAAATACTTCAATGGGCCAGTGGTTTCACTTTTCTCATTACATTCAATGCAATGACTTCCTTTGCTTTATCATTTCATTTATAGTGGAGCTTTTAAACGCGCCCTGATAAGTCCACGGTGCGCCTTAACTCTACGAAATACCACCAGTTTCACACAACGCATCGGTGGGCAACTCTTCAAGGCATCGCCATCATTCGGCTGATCCAAATGGGGGGTTAGGAGAGACCACACGTGCTACCGTGGGTATGTTATAGTATCGATTAGGATAAGTTAAATTTCCCACAATACGATTTTAGTGAGCCACTCTCAGTGTGACATCATGTTCGGTCATGACTTTGGGATGAAAGGGGCAGTCGAGAGTAACTGCTAGGTGCCCAAGACGTTTCAATTGATTCCCAAGCGATCGCGAAGTTTCACTCAAAACAAGAGCGGAGAGGAGAATGGTGGACACTCGGGGAGGTCCTTTTGCTCCACGACATTCAGGGTCGATCGCTCCCCTTGGAAGGCCAATCTTTTAGTCTTCGTTTCCGTTTCTGACACGAGGGATGCCATCTGATCGGACCGTGGTATGTTCACCGCAAAAGGATGGGAGAAAAGTCACTTCGAGGTTTTCCACTTGGCGAATCTTCGATCGATAGTTTTCAGGTGGTATCCTCACTGGCTTTCTATTTCGGTGACTCGTGGTCGTCAAGGCAATCAAGTGATCGGGGAGTAGATCTGCATCCGAAGAATAAATGGAATAGCTACGGTTAATCACACTCACGAAAACTTCCGTAGTCACTGCCGCCCTTCCGAGCTTAATGTACGGACCCTGAATAATTCGAGCGCATAAAGGACAAAGGGAATTCTTTTCAGATGACCTTCAACAGAAGGCAGTGCAGGTTCGCATTCAGCTACTTCACTCCTGAAGATGACGGTAGGTTTGGCCACCGAATCGTCAGTATTCGCCAAATCAACTCTGGGACTCAAGAATAAAGAGGTTTTGCCAGGAAAGCGGGGCACAACGGACCTACAAAACTAAGTGGCTGCATTTAGGAGGGCAAAGGTTAAAATAAAAAGGAAGGGTGGAATAGAAAGGGGTGAACTCATCTTCCCAGACGGCCGAACGGCCATCAAACTGATTTTCGTATTTGTGGATTATCCAATACTGGAAACGCCATATAACATAAAAATGTGCGAAAATAACATTTGGAGGACATTCTTTCCCGAGTGTGGCTAACCATATAACAAAAGAAGAATTCACAATAGAAAAAATATATATGAAAAACAATACAAATAATGTCAGCTTGTGAGAGATAATATAAGGTTACGTCGACGGAGAAATCATATTTACAATGGGTCAAGTACTAACCACCAACCATCTGGGCCACCTCGACTACACATACCTGCGAGCTCCATCAAAACACCAAGGACCCCACTTTTAATCGCCTGGGACAATGTTGGGGTCCCAATTACAAAATGTATTAATAGTAATAGAGTATTTAAATTCCACTCTTCTCTACCAATTATGTCATTCTCCATTGAATCAGTGTTTCTAAAATTACATAGGCATTTGTTAAGCACA
This sequence comes from Hetaerina titia, assembly GCA_037158775.1. Classification (NCBI taxonomy): domain Eukaryota; kingdom Metazoa; phylum Arthropoda; class Insecta; order Odonata; family Calopterygidae; genus Hetaerina; species Hetaerina titia. The sequence goes on along the minus strand of CM073768.1, from coordinate 12,286,635 downwards.
TTTTAAAGTGAATTGAAGGAGGTACGTTGGATCAGAAAATGTTTTTAGATAATGTTATCGTAGAATAAAAATATATCCCTGAGTGAAACAAGTAGTTGTCATAGAGCAGATTCGGAGGGTCGGAGGTGCTGAAGGGCGCCAATTGAGAACGGAAATAATGACTTTGAAGTAATGTAAGCGGCATTAATAAATAAACCTAATGCTTGGTCATGGATCTCCCTTCGAAGAAGATGCCCAAATCTCCGTATGGAATTGCCAACAATTACGGGAGGGTCCGGAGGGAGAGCAAGAGTTCCAAGTAATTTCGAGATGCGGCAAGAGGAGTGATGAAGACTTTCCATTTGGAAATAATCGAAATAAAAGATGAAGTTCAAACCAAAAGGGAACCCGACCTCTTGAATAATTTCCGCCGTCGAAATGAAACCGGAAGATTCTTCAGTGAGAAATAAATATTCGAACTGCATCAATAAAGGATTAAAGTGTTTGATATTTATTTATTTTAAAGGATGAAAGTGTGTAATATTTAGACATTGAAAATGCTTCTTGTCAAGAAACATCCAATGAGCAAAGATCTCTGCCTACGACATACGTACAAGTAAGCCGTGGTCATCAATAGGCTTTTTAAGTGACATGCTCATCTACTACCATGCTTTCTTTCGCATTGAAATCTAAGTAACGACTCATTTAATACTCGCAATTTGCAAACAAATTGCAGTTTTTTTTAAAGAGTAACCTCGAGTTATCGAGATACAAATGCGTGTTGAGTGATGAGCGCCAGTCGCCTGGTGCGCAGCGGAGGGCGGCAGAGGGCTCTCAATCACGGCATATGACGGCGCATCCCCGTGGGGAGGAGGCGGAGTGGACGCCGGGTAACTGATGAGAGCAAAGTGCGCACCATTCGGTCGTAATGGCCTCATTTGCACATACAATGAGCCGAAACTAAGCAGGGATGTCCCATCATCATAAAGCGCCCGCAGTTCTGGGGAATGATTCACTCGCGCCAATTTAAATAAGTAAAAAAAGAGTAGCAGTGCATTCTGAGATATTCAACGAAAGGTTGAAATAATGCGCTGTCAAAAGAAATCATAAATTTATTGAAACAACTAAGGAATTCAGGAGCATTACATTAGAAGAGAATCTCGTCATCCATTAGAGAACATTTTTCAGCTTTTAACAGCATTGAACGGCATTAGTGTTATGAAGAGAGAACGGCAATAGCTCCCTAGACGAAAACTCTTCTATGACTCTTTTGCTATTTTCTACGTTGATTTCACGTGGAACCAGTCGAATATTTGGAAAATTCTTTGAAATACAAATTATTATGATTGGCATTTTACCGTTTAGTTTAAATTTGGGATGAACACAGTCTATACAAATGTACAGCAATACATTTACTTGTCTCCCTTAAAAACACAACTTAGCATCCGAAAATACATCATGCCCCTCTTCATCTCCGTATACTTCCTTCCTCCTTTAATTTAGTCCAATATGCCTATTCTTATGCTATTCCTTCCTCGATTGCCTAACTTTTTCACCTCTTGTCACAGTATTCAGTATCCCACTGCTAATCAAAATGCATATGCGTCCATCTTTCCTCCGGAGAAATCTTCTCCGGCTCTTGACCCCTGCGCTCTATATTACCCTACTGTATAGCTATCAATCCAATAATCCCCGTCATCCGTATATCTAGCCCCACACATCTCTAAAAACATCCATTATTAATTAAAATTAGCAATTTTCCACAAAAATAAAATTTTATTAATACGACCGGTTTCAATGCAACTACATCATCTTCTGGTAACAGTCATATTCTCGTTGTCTACTATATATGCTGAATAGCAAGTAAGGGGAGAGTAGTGGAAAAAGGGGGGAAAGAGGGAGGGGAGAAGGAACGTGAGCAACGTGGGCGACAATGGGGGTGGAGAAAGGTTTCGGGTGAGGAGATGGGGTGAAAAATTAACACTGTCCGGAAAAACCTCGTAGCTGTCAGGAAGGGTTGTCTCGTTGAGGGTGGAATCTCTGTGCGGTGCCAAGCTCCTAGGGCCGTGGAGAAAGGGGGGGGACCGGGGTTTTCCCCCGACCGCGAAGATATCCATGCACAAAGAAGTGTGCGAAAAGGAGTAAAGATTGGGACCACTGTCTATATGGTTCCAAGGGGGGCAGGCGGCGTGAAGGAGAGTCCTAGCGAGGGATTAGGAAGGGTTGGAATAGGGGATTCACTTGTAAATGTCGGCGAGAGAGTGGTAAGGTTGGGGTGGGAGGAAGGAAGGAGGAGAAAGGAGTGGGGACACAGCTTCCCGCCTTCTTCGGGATAACATGGTCAGATGGTGCACCGGGGGATGGGGGGGGGAATTCCAAGAGTTAAGGAGAGGGGATCACTGGTCACACGTGCGTCGAGGGAAGGTGCTGGAGAGGAGGGGGGAGGGTGACTTCGTTGATGAGGTTCAAGTCCTTCCGATGTAAAATTTCCAACTGTTCCATGGCGTCTAATTTATTTCCTTTGGTCAGGTTGTGAAGCACTTTAAAATTGAAATTACAAAAATGGTTGAAATCAAGAAGGTGTTTGGCAAAAATAGAATTAGTAAGACCTATGATGAAACCTTTCCTATGTTCACTGATGCGAGTCGAAAAACTCCTGCCTGTCTGGCAAATGTACTCGCACGGAATTTCGTATACACCACTTTGGTTATTGCAATGTATGGGGTCTTTATTGGAGCATAAGGCTTTGAAAAGATTATTGGGGGCATAATTATAATTGGGGGTATCCGCATTTCATTTTATTAAAACATCCATGTTTTCTCCTTTCACCTCTGCTTTACATTTAAAAATGTTGCTACCCTTAAACTTCGTCCCAATATTCCATGTCACCGCCCAAACTAGTTCGGTCCTTTTCGTCGTCCTTGGAAAGACCGATGCAACGTACGGCCATTTGGGCCGAGTTCTGTTGCTGGCGGGACTCATTCTCATTATAATATCCATTCTAAAAGCCTTGAGATAAAAACTGGGGGTGGTTTCTAATTCAAAATTTAAACTTGAAAAAATTGAAACTGTAGAAAATTGAAACATTTTTGCAGTATTTAGCAAAAAACACGACGCGTAAATAAAACTCACGGATAAAAGAATTTTAAATTATATGTAGTGGAACGACTGCTTTCCATGACTTAGGATTGATGAGCGTCTTCTAAGAAGCTGCTAAATATTGGCTGCCTTATAAATTTAGTCCTCTTCTTGCAAAATTACCCTACGTGAACTACATATACCTCACTGAACACCTCTCTTAAGCATAGAACAAATCAAGGGAATCTAAAAAAGGTACTCGCTGGAAGATGGCAACCAATGCGAAAAGCGAATATGTCAGAAATAATCCTTGGGATACCAAACATGAAGGTGAACTTCATTTTATGAATGCTCTATCCTGAATTGGAAATAGTATGTTTACAAAATCTTCATTGAACTTTTTCGCTACGCAACACCAAAAGTGTAACTCCACCTTATGCATTAGCAATTTTTCATATTAAATCACGAAGCTGATTCATTCAACTTGATCGCCCTCAGAACTTTTGCAATGTCTCAGTCACCATACCATCTACCAAATTTTATATCTCATTCCAAATAACCTCCATTATTATTCTTTGGAACTTGAAATATATGTTCACCTCCGAAAAAAATGCCATCATTTAGTTCCTTCCAAAGCAAAACCTAAGATAATTTTATCCCATGAAAAACAAACCCTTTGAAGTGCACATCGGCTCATACCATAAAATATTGTATAATTTGTGTAAAATAATGAAATTTTACTATATTTATCACATAAATATTATATATGCCATAGGTGTTAAATTACACAGGCCTACAAAAAAATTATTTTTTTTGGTGCCGGGAATCTTTGTGCTGATTTTAACTATATTTGTAGAGCTGAATCCAAATATGAAATCCGTTTTTATTTAACAGCTCCACTTTTTTAGATATGGCACATCTTACGATTAGTTGTTTTGATATTTGATATATTCCGGAAAATAATTTTCAAAGTTAAATAAATCTATAAGTGTACTAATTTATAACCACTCTGCGGTGTTCCTTTTATTTTCAATAAACTGTCAATAAGTTTTATGTATATTTCTATATTGTAAGCCAATGAGATTAAAAAACAAAAAATACGGTACCGGTACAAAAATACGGTACGGTACCGGTACAAAAATAAGTTGTTATCGCACAAGGGAAAAGGATATGCTACCCTTCTTTACTCAAGAAGACAATCTTACATTTTGTTTAAACGTTAAGGATCTTTTGGAAAAAATGGGACTACTATCACAATATGATGCTAGTGATTGGTGTTTGTTTATTGATAGCTCCAAGCGTGGTTTAAAATGTGTACTTCTTCACAATGGTAACAGGTTTGGCGCAATACCAATCGCTCATTCAACTAAAATGAAAGAAGAATACGATACAATAGCATTGGTCTTACAGAAGATGAAATACCAGGAACATCGCTGGGTGATTTGTGTAGATTTAAAAATGGTGAACTTTCTTCTTGGGCAGCAAAGTGGCTACACAAAATATCCTTGTTTCTTGTGCCTCTGGGATAGCAGGGACAGACAAAACCACTGGATTAAGAAGGAGTGGCCTAAGAGAGAAAACTTGCTTGTTGGGAAAGAAAACATCATTGCTGAATCTTTAGTTGAAAGAGAGAAAATCATCTTACCGCTTCTACATATTAAACTAGGCCTAATGAAGCAATTTGTAAAGGCTCTTGACAAGGATAGACCATGCTTCGGCTACTCAAGACTAAAGATGCCCCATATAAGTATTGAAAAACTTAAATCTGGTATTTTTGAGGGGCCACAAATCAGACAACTTACAAAGGATCCTGCTTATGTCGAGTCAATGAATGAGATTGAAAAAATTAGTTGGATGTCATTTGCTGAGGTCATAAAAAATTTTCTAGGAAATCACAAAAGTGAAAATTATATTGAGCTGGTAAACATTATGCTCAGTAACTTCAAATCACTTGGATGCAATATGAGCACAAAAGTTTACTACCTTCACAGCCACTTAGACAATTTTCTTGGAAATTTAGGAGACACAAGTGAAGAACAAGGTGAAAGATTTCACCAGGATATAAAAACAATGGAAGCTCGCTACCAAGGAAGATAGGATAACCATATGATGCTAGATTACTGCTGGTACTTAAAACGAGACTGTTTGAACAAAGTGCACTCAAGAAAATCGCGCAAAAGAAGCTTCCGATGTGTTGAGTGATGTTTTTATGTATTTTTTTCTTACTGACTTTTAATAATCAAACCACTTTACTTTTCCACATAAACTTTTTAATTTTTACAACCCAGGTTTCGTTTAGTATAACATCATCAGGTCTGATACCTGTCAGTATGAAGATTTTCCACCAAGTTACGCCAGAAACTGTTTTATTTATTTTTTTCTTTTCAATTTGTTTTATTACAGTAAAAAATTTTAGCATTTGTGTTCAATTGTATTGTAAAATTCTGTTGTGTTTGTGGGTGATTTAACAGCCCTAGAAATAAATCAAGTCTTTATATTTAGTGGGTTTTATTATTAATATAATATTCCCATATCATCATGTCGAAGATTTTTTTACGTAAGTAACAATATATCTATATCTTGAAAACTATAGCTAATAGGAAAAAAATAGTGTCATAATTGGAGTCAGCACCCCAATTGTTCTTTAAATCATCATTAAAAGCTTCGGCACCAAAACCACTGTTGGCCTGCGTTATCCATAGGACATGTTATATAAACATCATTTTATCTGCTCCTGGTAGGGTCACGGATACCAGATAGGTCGATGGTTAGGAGCCAGACAAAAGGTAGTCCACGCAGCGTCTGTTCCTTTAGAGAGGTGTCTGACCACGGAGGGGTGGCCATTGAGTGAAGGTACCATGTTAAAAACGCTAAAGAAGGCAACGGGAAACACACCCCACGTATATTCTGAAGACAATGTAAGTTAAGTTTTGATTACATACTCAATTATGCTTGAAAATACTAAAATTGAGATTATTAATTTTACACGTGGAAAAAAGGTAGCGAAAATAATTGAAAGGAGGTTGAAAGAAGAGAGGACGAATTAGACGAGGAAGCAGATAGAAGAGAGAGAGGAAGGTGGAGAGGAGTCCGTGATAGATAGGGCGTACCTAATCAGGAGATGAACCTTATTTTTATTAAGTAATCTACCGGTTTTCGATGGACACAACTATCAAATAAATACCTGGCGACCCCTAACAACACACAATCTAGCAACATACTCTACATCAGGTCCCTCTTATTTTCTGTGTAATAAATTCCTCCCTTCATCCTGTCCAGTATCCCTATTCTATTCCCACCCTTTCCTCTTTTGCCCAAAATTCTACCCTCTATTACCTTCTTCAACATTCCACTACCGCTCAATACGCCTTTCATCCATTTTTCCTGCCTCCATAGGATTTCTCTCAACAAACCCCTCTCCTCACCCACCATCTCCAGTACTTCCTCATTTGCCCTTCTTTCGGTCCATTTCACCTTCTCCATTCTTCTCCAAAGCCACATTTCAAAAGCCTCAAATCTACGTCTATCCTCCAGCTTCAATGACCGCGTTTCCGCGCTGTACATACCTACGCTTCATATTAAAGTTTTTACGAGTCTTTTCTTAATATCCTTACTCGACGTCCCTGTCATCAACTCCCTTCTCCTCGTGAAATCCTCTTTGCCTAGAGCAATTCTTCTCCTTACGTCCCTACTACTTTGCCCGTGTTGGTGCGATACACTTCCGAGAGACGTAAACTGCTCTACCTGCTCTATTTTTTCCCCTCCTATTTTAATATTTAGCTTACCCTTTTTCTTTCTGGAAAATCGCATAACCTTTGTTGTATTTATACTGGAGAAGAAGTTTACTGAAGTGTTGCTGAAGTAAATGCTGGCAGTAAGTGCAAAGAATCGAAAAAGAAACGATGACGGATTAATATAGAATTAGCCTTAAGGGGGGTCCTAGGGTTTACAGGTCGATGCGAAATATTTTCTATAAACCGTCAAATTAATAAGTTTATGTGCTAAAAACATGCGGGAAAAAAACAAAAAAATGGGTTTTTCAATTCTGAGGATGTTCCGGAGAGAAAATGGCAAATCTAACCCTGCCATTCAAAAGAAGGGAAAAAATGCACGAAAAATAATTATTTAAAAGTTTGCCAAAATTTACCTACATAACCAAAAAATTCTTTGAAAAATTCAAATATTTTTCCTGAGCTTAATTTTGATTAAAGAAATCTAAAAAAATCAGAATGTTTTTGGGCATAAAAATATATGTTCATGAATTTTTTCAGATATTTTAAAGCAAAGAATCGCTCAGGAAAAATTTCTTTCAAAAAAACACATTTTTTGCGATTGGAGACCCCTAGGGTTACCTAGGGAGCTAAAAATTTGGCTAAATGGGTTTCTAAACATTTACTTTTGATTACAAAATCTCAAATAAGAATCAAGTCAAGTGCAGATTTTACCATCTTATCCCGCTATAGCCTTTAATCCTGACTATAGCGTTTATTATATCAGAACTCGATGCACAGAAATTATTCTGTAATGCAGTAACATCAGATATTACTCATAATAGTTAGCAAGTTAGTAATAAAAGAGAGAGAGTTCTGGTGGGAGGGAGAGTGAAATATGGCCCATCCTTCCTCGTCCTTGCATTCATTGAGAGAAAGTGGCGAAGACGAAGTTGAGGGATAGGCAAATGACTTTGGAGTAGTGAGATTAAGGGTTTGCAATTTAAATTGAGTGGGAATAGTAATATCCACTCTGTCCCAAACGAAAGGACAGTCAATTAGCTAGTAAAAACTTCCGGCGAATTTATGTTGACTGAGCCTAGTTCGCCATATTTATACATTTAAAAATTTAACCTATGCTTTTACATGTAGATATACACAGAAATAATGTACACTTCATACAATTGTACTCCCAATTAATGCAATTAACTTAAAAAAATGGGCAGGAGCCATCAGTCTTCCTATATGTTCCTACATGTATGGTATTGATAAAATAAGGCAAAAAATTCCATTGTACCCAGGCTTGTGGAATTCATATTAGATAACAGCCCGATAGTTTTTATGCCTTGATATATGTCGAGGCAGAAGTAGCTTATCTCAAGTCGTTTGCCTATTTTTTCTCCGTAAAAGACTTTCATTGCGCCCCGAGTCGCAAAAAAGTCACCCCGTACTAAATGACCTTTTTCCTGACTCCGGTGGCTGTGGGGTAACGTCTTCGTCTGCCAACGCAGAGGTCGCGGGTTCGAATCCCGCCTAGGTGGTTTTACCGGCGTCTAGGGCGTGTGTTCAAAGTCCGATGTAAAGGTCGAAGCGCCGTTTTCGGACTAAAGCAAAATAAATTACACTTGGTCACGAGCCGAGGGCGACTTGTTTAATGACATTATTCCTATATTCTTGTTGGAAAGCATAGTCATTGATGTATTTCAATCCATTCGATACGTGGCCGATGAAGCAAGCAGGAAATAAAACGGGTAAGAAATAATATTTCAGGGAATAAAGGAAATTTACACGTTATTTCCAATCCAGAATTGATAATTGCTGCAAAATAAATTGTTTTTTAAAGCACATTTAATTTATTCTATCATCACTTATTTAAGCAGCACTTACATGTGTTTCATAGTAGTTTTAGCCAGTCGATTCAGGACCAGAAGAATTGAAACTACAATCTAATAAGCCGCCAGGAATGTTTGTATCGGGATTATTTCCAAATATATCGCCAATCTGTGTCTTCGCAAATCTGGGTTCTTATAACGAGTGAGAGTTCTTCGCATACAAGATAAAATTATGTAATTGAGACGAATATGTAGTCCAGAAAAAGAGACCAGGATATTACTATAAATCTATATAGAGTATCTAGAGGAGGTAGACCAGAGGTAGCGTATCTGCCTATGAGCCGAAAGTCGCTAGTTCGATTCCCGTGATCGGCGCAAATTTTTCAACTTCAAAAAGTTTGTCGCATTAACAGACAACAATGGTATTTCGAATGATGCAACGAGAAAAATAGACTTTAAATAAATACCCACTAAAACGCTACCCCTGTGTCCATGGTGAAAGGCCGCAGTTTCACCATTACGCACGACTGGCGATAGTTGCCACAGCTGCGGGCAAGAGTGAAGTTCGTGAATGCAAGTGAAGCTACCCCTGAACCCATGGTGAACGGCAGTAGTTAGTCCACTACGCACTGCCGGCATGAGTTGCTACAGCCGCGGGGGAAAGTGAAGTTCACGGTATTGGTCGCAGCACTGCGACGTGGAAGGCAGCGGGAAGCCACCTCATTATTCTCCCTAGAGTATGCTGTCTTGCATTCAAATTGAGAAGAATGTACTCGTAGTAGCTGTAGTAAACCAATCCTAGGACTGGTATAGTGATCATAATGATGAGAGTAGTCTAGGATGGAGAAATACGTGGTTGCTGTGATTCATGTGGCAAGAAAGCATTTAATATGGTCAGAGGCAGCAGATTCTACTGCAATCAAACCGCGATATTAGGCTTCAGATGAAAATGAGGAAATATTCTAAGATCAAGCCATTCCTAAATATCAAGTGATACGTCAATGAACTTTTGAAGGAATTAACTATGAATTGTGAATGTAAGATTATTTATTTAGTCAACTCAAAGTTTATTTAGTCAACTCAATTATTTAGTAAGCCATGCACCTTGAGCTTTTCAGGGTCCGTCCTCTTTGGTAGGAAGTATGGGACCGCCATTAAGAAAAGAACCTGCCTTATGCCGGTTTAAGGAATAGGCAATGATAGAATAAAGGAGATGGATTCTCTCGCATTGGCTAAAGAAAGTAAGGACGGTAAAATACAAAGCTGGTCAGATTTCATTTTGAAAAATAGTTGAGAAAATAAACTAATAGAAATGATGTGACTGTTGGAGAAAGAGGAGGTCCGTATAGAGACGAGAAGGACAAGCAAGTCCGAGAGGGGTCTCTCGAGGTCACGCCAAAGAAGGAGTTGCTGGCACGCCCGGTTGAGAGAATGTAGGAATGGGACTCCTCACCCTAGGAAATAGTCCTCTCCTATTCGCACAATTTACCATCACCACATAACGAAACTTAATCCATAGTGACAATTGTTCCTGGAAACGAAAAAGTGCGTAGTGATGAATTCTTGGAGAAAGAGCTACTCCCTCCTGAAAGCCAACTGCACCAAAATGAAATGTGTAGACTCGATGAAATACCTAGGCGTTACCCTCCTTCACGACCTCTCCTGGGTGAAACATATACTACGGGGAAAATGGGGACATGCTAACAAATAGCTAGGATTTATTAAAAGAGTACTGAGTAAATTTGATGAAAAGATCACAAAGAAATGTTATCTGAAGCAGGTTAGGTCTCATTTAAAATTTGCTGCCAGTACATATATGGGATCCTGATGAAGTTGGACTAATTGCCATTTTGGATCGCGTACATCGTAGAGGGGCTAGATTTATAAAACGTTGTTATGATAAACTTCCAAAGCGCGTCCAAAATATTAGATGAACTTGGCAGGGAATTACTCTTGGAGCGAAGGTTGAATTACAGATTGAATCTCTTGCATAGATTGAAAGGACGTCTCTTTGGCAGTGATGTTGAAAATGTATTACAATCCTTATCGTACTACAGTAGGAGAAATCATATCAATAAAATTAGAGAGATCAAGTGTAGAACAGATAGGTTGAAGATGTCATCTTTTCCGCGAACGATAAGAATAGAGGGATCAGAATAACATTGTCGGACCGCTTTAGGGTCATATTTGGGTCAAATTTAGTCTGGTGTCTATTCACCACATGCCACACATCCTTGCGGTGGAATATAGGGCACTAAGTATACACCAAGTACAAATACAAAACCGATGCCCCCCGTTCTCCTACCGCCTTGTTGCCTAAACAATCACGACTAGGGTGAGTCCGACGTGGCAGCCGGCCATCGACACCCTCGACGAGGCTCCTCGCAGGGTATCGCCACCCGCGGTGTGAAGCAACTAGACTCCTCCTAAGCCCCCAATTAATTTTCGGCCAATTTCTCGGCAAAGGACGTCTTCGGCATGTCTGCCTCCCGGAACGCATCTACTTAATGAGGCTTCGCTCTCATTCGCCGCCCCTCAGTCGTCCTCTCCCGTTTGAAACCCGCGCCGCTGAGACTCATTTCCCGACGCCATCTTCTAATGCCCCATGAATAATAACCATTACGTATAGTTTGAGCGCTTGTTGAAGTTCCTGCGTCAAGGAGCGCTCATTAAATTTGCGACACGTGGCTCCGAACGCGGTGACCCTATGGGGACCGCCCTCCGCTCCCGCCTCGCGAATCGCTATTAAATATGCACCAGCTGGAGACGGAGGGAAGACCGCAGGCGGCCTCCGGGGCAGCGAGAAAAACCGGCGGGGCGCCACGGGAAGAGCCGTCGAGGGCCGCATCGCCAGCCGGGGCCGCTGAAATGTCAATTCTCATGTGACTCCACCGCAACCGAAACATGGTTATTCTCATTCAATTATCTATGCTGGTAAATGCACGGTCATGTCTCTTAGTAACATGACCGTGCATAATTGCAATATATTAATAATATGTGCACGGTTAAGCGAACGACGGACTGTTAAATATGGCAGGAGAAGAGAGGCAAAATACAAAAAAGACAAATGAGGTAGGCGGGGAAATGTTGAAAAGTAATTGCATGATGGAGGGCCTGAAAGATTGAAGAGGAAGGAAGAGTTTTGAATAACATGAAGGCAAGTTACGTACTGAAGAAAGAATAAAGGAATACTTTAGGCCAAGCAAGAAGGAGTTCAGGCCGCGCTTCGAAAATTATAGTCGTTAGGAACTAACCCCATCCAGTAGAGGACCTTGAATGAGCACGGAGGAGTTTTGACCACACGAAGACAAAGGGTAAACGTGAAGAACACAAGGAGCCTGGCAAGACAATTGGCAATTAGAATTAAAATTAACAAAATGCGTAGTGACGTATTTTTGGAAAAACAGCAATTCCGTCCCGTAAGCCAACTGCATTGGGAACACCGAAATGGGATCTGGATGGGATGGGAAATGTGTGCTATGGGGTCCTCACGGAGTCGGATTGATTGACGTATTGGATCGTGTGCAGCGTAGAGGAGCTAGCCTTATGAAACGTTGTTACGGTAAACCTAGTAGCGTATCCACCGTATTAGAGGAACTAGGCTGGGAACCACTCAAGGAGCGAAGATTAAAGATGAAATCTCCTGCATAAACTGGAAGGTCTCTTTAGCAGTGATGTTGAAAATGTATTATTACACCAATTGTACTACGGTGGGAGGGATTATGTCAATAAAATTAGAGCGATTAAGTGTAGAACAGATAGATTTAAGATGTCGTTTTTTCAATGAACGATAAGGAATCAAAATAGCATAGTCTGACTGCGGAAGGGGTAAAAAGATTAGGGTCAAAATTCACTTGGTGTATAGTCACTCACTGCCACACACCCAAGCAGTGGCTTGCAGGGTACAAAAATAGCTATCTAAAATACGCACTGTTTCTGAATAATTGAAAACGCACATTAAATTCCACCGGATGAATATAACAGACTTATTCTTTCCTGGTGAATATCATAGAATTATTATTAAACTCCATGTTCATAAGCCTCAGAATTATAAAAACAAAAAAGCAATGGAAAACTTTTATTTTCCGTGTTTAACGCACAAGGTCATGGAAATCGAAAAAAGGACGAAAAGCTTGAACCGAGAAGAAGGAAATAAGTAGACTCAGCTCCTGGCTGAAGAGGCTCCTTTGCCATTTCTATTCGTGAGAGGAAGATCCGGAAAATGCAGCGGGCGACTTTTGACCTCCCGTCTCGCAGTCGGGCGAGAAAATGACCAAACCGGGCGAAGCGATGCTGTGGAGGGGAGGGAGGGCTCTAGAGAAAAACAAACGCTCCGGAAGTACATTTTCTCAAGGGGGAGGGGTGAAGCGGGAAAGGGGCAAAGCAAATTAAATGCACCGGCGAGGAACGGCAGTATATCAATGAAGAACACACTTTGAACCCTACACTGATATAATTCTATCTACAAGATGCATTTCGAAGCCCATATTTCATGTGAACCATCGTTATTAACCCGATGGTTAGTTAGATACGAGAGGGTGGAGCTCTCCTGGTAGTAAAACCCATAGTTTGTGATAGTCATACATTGCAAGGGTAAAAGAGGGGTCCAGTTCCTTTTCCTCTTCCACCTTCCAAGGAAGATCTGCCCGAAAAACTACTCAGCTCGGTTGAAGATAACATTAGAGAGATTAAGTGTAGAACAGATAGATTTAAGATACCATTTTTTCCATGAACGATAAGGGATCAGAATAGCATTGTCCGACCGCGGTAGGGTCATGTTCGGGTAAAAATTAGTCTGGTGTGTCTGTCCCCTGCCACACACCCTAGCGATAGCTTGCAGGACATTGAAAAACACTCAAGATGAGGTTCATGCTACTAGATTATGCATCGTCGTGAGGAGAACTTCCTGATGACGACACGTGGGGACGTCTTCATGGTGACGACCCATGTATTTGTATTAAATAAATATACCGTGAAAACTGTTCGCTGTATGTATAAATGGAGAGAAAATATCCGGCCCTGATGGGAAGCTTTAATAGTAAACACATTAGAAATAAAGAAAATGATCATGGAAACTGATGATGCGACGACCTGCATTAGCAGAAAGAGCTTCTACAACGAGAATGACGAATTGGCGGTATTCTGCAATAAAAAACAATTCTCATAGCAATTGGCAATGGGACAACCAATAGAATTAGTCTTATTTCAATTACATGGCTAAAAATAACCTGACACGGACTTCAGCCACAGATATGATATAGAATTTTATAAAAATCATTTATATACCAGCGGAAAGATTATAGCTATAGGCGTTCAAAAGGATTTCAAAACGTGAAGGTGGCCAATGGAGATAGGTGTTTTGCAAGTGAACATTTTATTTTAAATATTAATTTACCACTAACAAAAATTCATGCAGCTGAAGATGCCAGCTATTAAATAAAACCGGTAGTACCCTATTAATACATTTTTCTGAATTTACAAAATTTGCCTATTCCTCAAGATGAAAGTGCACAAAGTTGAATCCGTACCATTGAATAAACTTTTGCACTGCTGAAAGGCAAGCCAAAATTATTAGAAGGCAGAAGCAAAAAAACCAAACAAATATGACACAACATTTTTCATTTATAATTTTATATAGATAGATGGTTATTCAAACACCAACACGGGTTTAGAACGGGATACTCGTGTGAAACGCAGCTGTTGGGATTAAGCCAAAATATCGGCGACTCAATAGATGAAGGAAAGGACGTTGATGCAGTAATCATTGATTTTTCGGCAGCTTTGACCGAGTTCATCACGATAAATTTTTGTTAAAGTTGGAGTCGTTAGCTTTAGATTTGAGGGTAAAACAATGGATACAAAATTTTCTTACAGGCAGAGCTCAAATAGTAAAAATAAGGGAAGCATTTTCAAAAGAGGCGAACGTTATAGCAGGGGTTCCACAGGACAGTGTTCTGGGGCCGTTGCTCATTCTGGTTTATGTAAACGATCTACCAAACAATATAAATTCCCAAATAAGACTCTTTGCTGAAGATTGCATTATATGCAGACGGGTAGAGCATGCAAATGACCGCGTGATCCTACAAAATGACATCAATCGCCTAGGTTACAGATAATAATATGACTAGAGTTACAGATAATAATATGGGCATTAATGCCAGTAAGAGTAAGCCTATACATTTTTCAAATACAATGAATGAACAAAAGGATATTTACACTCTCTTTGAAGAAAGAATTCCATGTAGCAATCATTGCAAATATTTAGGCATTTACTTAACAGGGGATCTTGGGTGGGGAGTCCAAGTAGATAATGTGTCGCGGAAGGCATTTATAGTACTTAATTGGGCTATGAGGAACTTAAAAGGAAGTATCGTAGCCACTAAAGAAAAAGCATATAAGGTGCTGGTTAGACCTATCATAGAATACTCGTCCATAGTATGGGATCCATATGAGAAGGGACATATTAAAAAGATAGAAAAAGTACAAAGAAAGGCAGCAAAATATGTACTCGGATAGTACAAAAGAGGAGAGAGTGTCACGGATATGTTGGATGTATTGAAATGGGAAAGTTTAAAAAATAAAAGAAAAATAAGTAGGTCAGGCGCGATGCAGAGAATTTTTAAAAATGACGAAGCGTGGGAAGATTTATGGAAAGAGTAGAAAAACCATACTTTAAGGGGAAAAACGACCACATTTTAAAAATAAAAATAAGAACGCAAAAAACAAATAAGAAAAAATACTCTTTTTTAAACAAAACTATTGTTGAATGGAAACAGCTGCCTGGAGGTTTGTTTGAGCCCTTTACTTCCAATTTTAGGAGTTTTAAGAAGAAGTGTAAAGCAGCCACTGGCTAATAAACCATTGATCAGTGATTTTTATACCATTGTAACTTTTAAATATTTTTTGCATATTATGTGAACGGCATTGCAAGTTGTATTTCAAAAGTGAATGAAGTGTTAACGGGACGCTATTTTGAACGGTATATGAAATTGAAGAGTACGTGATTATGGACGGAGTGTGGCGAAGGACGGTGCGTAGTATGTCCTCGAATGGTGTAAACCTAGCCCACGGGTGATGGTAAATGTAATAATGTAGTTGGTAATCAATCCTTAAGTGTCATTGTATACAAGAGCTGTGTCTATCTGTTCTTCTTGTGATGCATGTATGTCCATGTCATTTCAGATATTATTATTAGGTATTGCAAGATTATGTATTATATAGATGTAGACAGCTGACCAGACTTGACCGTTACCACCAGGACAATTGCCTAATTGCAACAAATATCATCAAATAAATAAATAAAGTCAGCTTTTATGAAACCTTAGTGAAAATAATTCAGTCGACGGTGAAGGAGAGCAAGTGTATTATGGATTTTCTGCTGAAATATCTGCTCTTCTCCAAAGGATTTTCATTATAAAGTGAAAAGGAAAAGTTTAAAGTAAAAATAATGCAAACGAATTATGAACTGAAAAACTATAATTTGTGCCATTTAATTCGAAATAATTTTACAGACAGCTTTTGAAGTAACTAAAACTACGAGGGTTGCTATTCATGTGTTGAGCTTTGACAACACTAAGTGCCTTAGCCGCCATCTGACATTCCATCTAAATGTTTGACCCTTTTAACGCAAACTTTCTTCGGAACATTTTGTCGTTTGATCGTAATTTGTGTTGTTTGCAGCGAGTCGAAAATTTTGTCTCAGAGAAAAAATGGAGTAGCTCGTGAACACTTTGATGCGATGATTATTTACGACTTTCGACGTAGATTATGAAGACGCATCGATCAACTTAATTCCATGTTTGACGATAAAGCTCTATCTTTGCCACTGTGAAATGCTGGTGTAACGAATTCCATTATGGCCGCCGTTCGCTCAGCGACAATAGTCGTGAAGGGCATCAAAAATCAGTTGTT